>CM061067.1:13191708-14391708 GCA_030762895.1 Sophora flavescens
AAACAGGAAATTTCAACAGTTTCACACAATCCATCGAGATAAAAGAATGCGTTGCACCCGAATCAAATAGTACAGTTAAAATATTACCGTTTATGTCACACTTACCTTGTACGAGATCGTCAGAATTTGAAGCTTCAGTCCCACTCATCGTATAAACTCTCCCTCTGGTTGTCAGTTTATTTGCTCCGACGTGATTGACAATCGACTCCCACTTTGGTACCTTGCAGTCCTTCGCCATATGTCCCAGTTGATTACAATTAAAACATTTTACTTCCCTCCTAGGGCAAACATTTGACATGTGACTGAGATCTCCGCAGTTAAAACATCTCCTAATCTGACCTTGGTTCTGATTTCTTTGACCTCCACTCCTTGAAGCAGTAAAATTCGAACGGTTTTGTTGTCGATTCTGATTATTCCCTTGTGGACGGAAATAAGGCTTCCTCTGATTCTATTTTCCTCTCCAACTCTGATTCTGATTCTTGAATTGAGAAGATCCACCAACACTCCCTTTATTATCTTTTCCCTTCCTCATCTGCTCAATCTTACGACTCATTTCCACTAGAGCTTGAAAATTACGAAGTTGCAAAGGTAAAACGGACTCTTTAATCTAAAATCGCAGTCCCGCTTCAAATCGTTCACACTTTCAGCTTTCATTCGGTTGAGCTTGAAAGAAACGGAAGTATTTAGCCAGCGATTCAAACTTCGTCGCATACTCCCCTACAGATAACTCTCTCTGTTGTAACACCAGAAATTGTCGTTCCTTCTCGATCCTTATGCTCTCTGGAAAATATTTGTCCATGAACGTAGTTCGAAAAACATCCCATGTAATGTCTTGATGCTCAGCCTCCAACAGTAGCCTAGCGACTACCAACCCCAGTCGTTGGCATGACTCTCAAAAACACATGCTCACCTTCCTCAAATTCAAGAGGTCGTCGTCTCTTGTCAGCATAACTTTTCTGTCGACTCTGAGTTGTCCGCATTTTCTCTTGGATCATTTTCACCTTTTCCGTCGTTTGTTGCACGATATCTGGTCCAACCATGAAACTCGCACCATCCTGGTACAAACATAAAGGCATTCTGCACGGTCGACCATACAGCGCTTCATTGGGTGCCATTCCTATGCTCGAGTGAAAACTGTTATTGTAAGTGAATTCTATCAATGATAGATATTCATCCCAGCTTCCAGCATTTTCCAGCACACAGGCTCTCAATAAATCTTCAAGAGACTAAATAGTCCTCTCTGATTGTCCATCCGTTTGAGGATGATACGCAGAACTCAACCTAAGTTTAGTTCCCAACGACTCTTGCAGACCTTGCCAAAATCTTGATGTAAATCTCGGATCACGATCTGAAACAATACTCAAAGGCACTCCATGTAACCTAACAATTTCATCGATGTACAACCGGAAAATCTTTCCAATGAGTATATCACATTAACTGGTAAAAAGTGAGCTGACTTTGTCAATCGATCGACTATTACCCATATGGAGTCATACCCTTTCCGAGTCTTTGGCAAACCTGACACAAAATCCATTGCAATACCATCCCATTTCCATTCTGGAATGTCTAAAGATTGTAGCATTCCTGCTGGTCTTTGATGTTCCACTTTAACCTTTTTGCAAGTTAAACACGCAGCTACAAATTCCATTACATCTTTCTTCATGCCATGCCACCAATATAATTTCTTTAAATCCTGATACATCTTAGTAGCTCCGGGATGTAAACTCAACTTACTCCTATGAGCATCTTCAAGAATTAACTTCCTCATTTCAACATCATTTGGTACACAAATCCTTTTACCAAATCTTAAGATTCCATCATTTCCTTCTTTAAATTCCGACACAGCTCCCTGCGGCACTAATTCTCTTTCTCTTTGTAGGTACTGATCACTTTCTTGTTTCTCCTTAATTTGTTCCATTAGTCCACTTGAAATAGTAATCATACCCAAACACAATTTTCCTGGAAACATCTTAATCGTCAATCGCATATCTCGGAATTGTTCTAACAACTGTTGCTCTTTAACCATCATTGTCGATATATGCATTGATTTTGCTACTCAAAGCATCTGCTACAACATTTGCTTTTCCAGGATGATACTATAGTTGGAAAACATAATCCTTTAGAAATTCCAACCAACGCCTCTGTCTCATGTTCAGCTCCTTTTGATCAAACAGGTATTTCAAACTTTTATGGTCACTGAAAACATTAAAAGTTGCTCCATACAAATAATGTCTCCAGATTTTTAAAGCAAATACCACTGCTGCTAGCTCCAAATCATGTGTAGGATAATTCTTTTCATGAATCTTCAATTGCCTTGAAGCATATGCCACGACTTTCCGGTTTTGCATCAATACACACCCTAATCCCTGATGTGAAGCATCACAATAAACCTCAAAAGGCTCATGGGGATCGGGTAGTATCGATACCGGTGAAGTAGTCAACCTTCGCTTTAACTCTTGAAAACTTTCTTCACAGGCTTCAGTCCATACAAACGCTTGCTCCTTTCGAGTTAATTGGGTAAGAGGTCCTACTATTTTAGAAAATCCCTCAATGAATCTTCTATAGTATCCCGCTAAACCCACAAAACTACGAATTTCTGTCACCGTCTTAGGCTTTTCCCATTGCAAAACAGTCTCAACTTTCGACGGATCAACAGCAATTCCTTCACTCGAAATTGTGTCCTAAAAATTGAACTTGGTCTAACCAAAATTCACACTTCTCAGGTTTCGCGTAAAGTTGTTTCTCCTTTAAAATTTGAAGAACCACACTGAGATGTTCAACGTGTTTTTCTTTACTGGGAGAATAGATTAGAATATCGTCGATGAAAACAACAACAAACTGATCTAAATAAGGATGAAAAATACTATTCATGTAATCCATGAATATTGCTGGAGCATTCATAACTCCGAACGACATCACAAGATACTCATAATGTTCGTAACTTGTCCTAAACGCAGTTTTAAGAACGTCCTCCGCCTTCACGCGAATCTGATGATAACCCGAACGTAAGTCTATCTTTGAGAAAACAGCTGCTTCATGTAACTGATCCATTAAGTCGTCTATCCTAGGAAGTGGATACTTATTCTTAATCGTCACCTTAATCAACTGACGAAAATCTACCCATAACCGAGAAGTTCCGTCTTTCTTCTTCACTAATAAAACTGGAGCTCCCCAAGGCGATACACTAGGTCTAATGAATTCCTTCCGCATCAGTTCCACTAATTGTCCTTTTAATTCCTCAAGTTCTGATGGCGACATTCGATATGGTGCTATGGATATTGGTCCAGTGCTTGGAACCAGATCAATCGCGAACTCAATCTCCCGAACAGGTGGTAATCCAGGTACATCTTCAGGAAAAACTTCCAGAAACTCATTGACAACTGGTATACACTGCAAGTCTAACTCACTCTTAACGTCTAAGGAAAATAATAGCATGTATCCTTGTGCTCCCCCTTTTAAAGAAGCTTTTACTTGATTAGCAGTTAACAATCCAGAAATCTCATCCGTAGGAAAAACTAGGGTTTTACGAGCACAATCAATCAAAATATGATTAGAAGACAACCAATCCATGCCTAAAATTACATCTAACTGTATTAAAGGCAAACTGTAACACCCCCCCTTGGGCATTACTACATAACACGTGCGAAAATAAAATTAAAAGGATAATTTGCTGGTGCTTTCGGAAAATAATTTATATAAGTACATAAGTGTCTGAAATTGGGTATAAAATTTTTTGTCCCGACTTCACACCTAAGCCTTGATCGGCACACAGACTTACTATCATAGCCTCGTCGAGCCTATTTCCTTTAAAGAATGTACTTGAATAAAAACTAGTATTTTTATGAAAATTTCGACAAAGTCTCCTCTATAATGCGGACATCCCAGGTAAAAGAACACCTGCTAAATAATTACATTTTCATTCCAGAATTTCAGTTTCACTAAATACACCCAGTGCAAGAAGATGCTAAAGAAAAATAGTTATAACAATAAGCTTTACAAGACCAAAAAGAAATAGCTTAGGTTTTTATTCAAAAATATGCTCTCCGAGCCATAAACATTCCATTTTAAAATAAGGGCTCTCTGAGCCATACTCATACATACTATTAACAATAATCAAAGTCTCAAACCCTAAGCTGGTCATTCAAAAAAGTTATTCCTGAGAAAACTCACGTGATCATTCCACAATTAATACCTCATCAAGCAACTAGATCTAAGTCTCTGAGTGACTTAGAAAGACTCCTCTGCACCATCTGTGTTAAAGTACCCAGGGTACAATAGCGAACCAGAAGAAACCTGATATGTGTGTAAGGGTGAGACGCCAATATATGGTTTTAACACAATAACTAAATGCGCGACACCACATAACACATATACATTTACCACACAAGCATTTATAAGCTAATAGTTTATCAATGGGTTCAACACCCCAAACATCATCGTTTAAAAATTATGCATGACACTTCATATTCATCATCTAATTTCGTCCTAATCTCATGAGATATCCAAACATAAAATGAGTTGATCAGACTCCATAGCCACACTGGCTAACTTGGTGACGCGCTGTCGCGCACGCGTCAAATGAAGAGCGGTTTACAAAAATATGTAGTTAGGGAAAGTGCGACAACTCGAGTATCGTCTCACAAGGACTCTTGGGTTGTTGTTAACAGAAAAAGTCAGAACGGGGGGTTTTGGAATTCAAGTTAAAAAAAGAAAACAAAGCAGAAAACTAATGTAAACTAAACAATCACCAATTAAGCTAAGCGATCAACCTACTGCTTTCAGTTCCCACTATCATCGGTTCATATAAATCCAAGCCCTAAGCGGATTCTAAACCCTTTTCGATTGTAACATCAATTAACAAGCGAAACCGACGCTACAAGACATATGTTCCTAATTCCGAATTAAGCAAACGGATGAAGCCCTTCGTGAATTAAGCAAACACGAATTGAACGCACGCGAATTAAGCAAACGCGATTAAGTTTAGGAACACACAATCATCGAAACAAATCAATACCCATTCGATACAAACTGAATTAAGCAAACAGAGAATATAGAATAGATATTGAAAGAGAGTAGCAATTAAATCAGGAATTACATAACCTCAAGCGGCAGTGCGAACCGATTACAGCAGATTGATCAAGGAGACTAGTTCTCCATCAAAAACGCAATACAAACAGAGAAAATTCGAAAACAAGGATTAGCAAAAGATAAGAGATAATTCTGTTCTGCCCTAAACAACTATTTATAACTTTCAGAAACTGCGCATTCTCGCGAGGCGAGTGGCCTCTCACGAGGCGAATATTAAAATGGCGCCTTCTTGAATTTGTATTCTCGCGAGGCGAGTGTTCAAAACCTGGGTTGTCACAGCCGTGATGCCTATCACGTCCAGGCCGTGATGGTCTCTGTCTTCGGGTGCTTATCTGTCATGGCCGTGACCTTCATCACGGCCAGGCCGTGATGGTCTCTGTCTTCAGGGGTTTCTCTTCACGCCCGTGATGGTTGTCACGGAATGACTGTGATGCTTGCTGACTTCATGCTCGCGAGGCGAGCGATAGTTCGCGGGGCGAGGCAGAGAACATGACTTTTCTGGCACATGCTGGTCTTCAATCTCGCGAGGCGAGTAACCTCTCGCGGGGCGAGTGCTTCCAGGATTGCAATTTCCATTGTTTCCCTCATTCCTTGGACTCTAAGTTAACCTGAAAACATGAAAAAGTCATAAGTGCTTTATTTGACTCGAAAACTGGCTAAATAACCCTAAATCTACTTAAGGGACTCAAAACCTTGCTTGAGGACAATCAAGCCTAATTTGGGTGAAAACGAGATTAAACTCGAATAAAACCATGGTCTTTACTAGTCAAAAACTAGTCGAGTCAGAGGCTGATCAAAATACCCCAAACTTGAACTTTGCTTGTCCCCAAGCAAACTAAAACTCGACACGACTCAAGACTTGGCAAGCTTGAAGGATTTCAAATAATTCCGCACAAATTTGAAGCAATTCATCAAAACAAATTTCCTTCAATGTTCCCCCCTTTTCAACAATGTAATCCCCACAATCATTTATTCTGAACATCTGAGAATTTCATCATTCAAACAATCATTAATCTAAACAGGGGATCTAAGTTACACATAAGAGGGAGATCACCAAATTCAAACAATCGCCTTCCTCACAAAGGGGTTTAGTGTTCACTCAATCTCTCAGTTTGTCTAGGCTGACAACATTTCACTCAGTTTCACTTTTAAGAGCACTTCCCATGAATTTGATTTTCATCTCAAAATGGTTCCCACGGAAAACATGCATGCAACATCAAAAGGTCTTTCAAGGTTGTAATGGGGCCTGGCTAAGGGAAGGATATACAAAGGTACTGGGCTGAAGTCCCTAGGAACTAAGAGAGCATGAAGCTGTTTACACATTGAATTCCCTACTCAAGTTCCTATTCTTATTCTTCTTTTTGCCTTGGGTGGCTACAGCCCTTTTCTTCTAATACCCTTCTTGACATTTTGCATTTTTTTTTTGTTCTTTTTTTTTTTTTTTGAAAGATTTATTTTTGCCCTTTGGCTCCAACCTTTATTTTTTTTTCTTTTTCTCAATCCCCAACAACACATCATATCCCTGTAGCCACCCCAAACTTAGTTTCTTGCAACCATTCTCTTGCTAAGCTTCCATGCTCTCCTAATCCTAAGATCGGGTTAACATGGTTTTTCCAGATTCAGGCTCATAACATAAGGTCATCATGAAACAATAGGCTAATTAGGCTCAATGGGCTAACTAGGGAACATGCATTAGGGACTGGTTCAATTTAGGCCAAGTAGTTAATTCAAAGAAAATTGCCTAAATCATTTGATGTAAACACATAGACATGCAAACCATGAAGAGATTCAAGCAAATTCGGGAAAGTGCAACTTGAAAGTGATTCACACAATCAAAAACATGTTGGAGGCTCAAATCCTCACCCGGACATTCATGCAAATTGTTTGACCGAGATTCTATCCCTAGTGTGTGCACCCTATCACCCCAAACTTATCATAAATCATGCTCTCACAACAAAATATCTCAGAGTTCAGTTTTCAATTTTTCAAATGGGGATCACAATTTCCAAATTTCAAAAACCTAGGGGGAATCATCAACATAAATCATGCCATCAATCTGTGCTAAATCAACCAAAACCTACCAAGCTTGCCGACACAAGACTCACACACATGCTCTTGAGCTTCTCAAATTATTCAAGAGCTTTATTGAAAACAAAACAGAAATAAAGCAAGGAAAAGAAAATTTAAAAGGAGAAAGGGTTAAGAAAACTCATTGAGGCGGTTCCACCAGGATCCCACTGTCTGTAGCATAAGGCCCACGTGGTAGCCAAAGGTCTGAAGTTTGTTCCATGCTTCCCTAACTCACAGCCTTGATACGGAGGTGAGCTCTTGACAATCATGATGATCTCGCCGAGTGCGGCGGACTTCTCACTACCTCTCGGGTCACAGTTGACCTCTTTATCTACAAAGTCTCCCCAATAAAAGTGGTGCTCAACCTCTTGGACTGGCCATGGTGCAAAATCCAAAGGCTTAAACTCCATCACTGGTAGCTCCTCTGGGAGAGGTGGCAAATAGGACACTGGTGTCTCCTGGTCTTGTCAACTTCTGCATTTTCTTCATTCACCGCACTAACAAATTTATCACCGCTATACATGCAGAAATTTCAGCACACACCACACAAAGGTTAGTGTTAGTAGAGTCAATACATATATCACAATAAATCGAATCAAGTAAAGGTCCGAATGTCCGGAAATTCAGCACTCAATTCATCCACCCCATCACTCTCAACACATGCATTTGATTTAATTGAATCATCTACTTCCAAAGGTTCTTCATCATCCTCAAGCATGGTGAAGCAGATGTCCTCCTGATCCTCCTGATCCTCATTTTCTACGTTTCCTGAAAAGAATAAACCTGCATAACATTCTATACACAAAGCGAGTGTCGGTACAATCAACACATGCATTAGAATCGGGGGATTCAACACACAGTTCATCAACGAAGTATTATCAAAATCATCCTCGGAGGGTATTGTCAAGAATAACTTGTGAATCTGTATGTTCTTCAAGGGGATGTGGAGTTAGCAGTGCAGGAGAGTTGGCGACAATTTGATCAATTAGAAGCGACAACTTCCGAGATTCAGCTTCTCCTCTCCGATGGCTTTCAAGACTTTGTTCTGTCATTCGTTGAAGATTTGCTTGAAATTATGTCATATGTTGTTGCATTAGAGAAGCTAACTCATCCAGACTGGGTTGGACTTCATTTACTCCAATCATGCCAAAACCACTACTAGACTCATAGCCTTCAGCAAAGTTAGGATAATATATGCATGGTGGTGGCTCATAATCAACATAAGGCATATAACCTTGCATGTAATTATCCATGGCAGTACTAAGATTCATAACCAGACAAAGCAGCCATAACTAATTCAGCAATTAAAATTTTTTTTTTCTGTTAATAACAACAAGAGTTCCCCGGCAACGGCGCCAATTTGACGCGCTGTCGCGCACGCGTCAAATGAAGAGCGGTTTACAAAAATATGTAGTTAGGGAAAGTGCGACAACTCGAGTATCGTCTCACAAGGACTCTTGGGTTGTTGTTAACAGAAAAAGTCAGAACGGGGGGGTTTTGGAATTCAAGTTAAAAAAAGAAAACAAAGCAGAAAACTAATGTAAACTAAACAATCACCAATTAAGCTAAGCGATCAACCTACTGCTTTCAGTTCCCACTATCATCGGTTCATATAAATCCAAGCCCTAAGCGGATTCTAAACCCTTTTCGATTGTAACATCAATTAACAAGCGAAACCGACGCTACAAGACATATGTTCCTAATTCCGAATTAAGCAAACGGATGAAGCCCTTCGTGAATTAAGCAAACACGTATTGAACGCACGCGAATTAAGCAAACGCGATTAAGTTTAGGAACACACAATCATCGAAACAAATCAATACCCATTCGATACAAACTGAATTAAGCAAACAGAGAATATAGAATAGATATTGAAAGAGAGTAGCAATTAAATCAGGAATTACATAACCTCAAGCGGCAGTGCGAACCGACATTCAAAGAGATTGATCAAGGAGACTAGTTCTCCATCAAAAACGCAATACAAACAGAGAAAATTCGAAAACAAGGATTAGCAAAAGATAAGAGATAATTCTGTTCTGCCCTAAACAGCTATTTATAACTTTCAGAAACTGCGCATTCTCGCGAGGCGAGTGGCCTCTCGCGAGGCGAATATTAAAATGGCGCCTTCTTGAATTTGTATTCTCGCGAGGCGAGTGTAATTCTCGCGAGGCGAGTCTTCAAAACCTGGGTTGTCACAGCCGTGATGCCTATCACATCCAGGCCGTGATGGTCTCTGTCTTCGGGTGCTTATCTGTCATGGCCGTGACCTTCATCACGGCCAGGCCGTGATGGTCTCTGTCTTCAGGGGTTTCTCTTCACGCCCGTGATGGTTGTCACGGGATGACTGTGATGCTTGCTGACTTCATGCTCGCGAGGCGAGCGATAGTTCGCGGGGCGAGGCAGAGAACATGACTTTTCTGGCACATGCTGGTCTTCAATCTCGCGAGGCGAGTAACCTCTCGCGGGGCGAGTGCTTCCAGGATTGCAATTTCCATTGTTTCCCTCATTCCTTGGACTCTAAGTTAACCTGAAAACATGAAAAAGTCATAAGTACTTTATTTGACTCGAAAACTGGCTAAATAACCCTAAATCTACTTAAGGGACTCAAAACCTTGCTTGAGTACAATCAAGCCTAATTTGGGTGAAAACGAGATTAAACTCGAATAAAACCATGGTCTTTACTAGTCAAAAACTAGTCGAGTCAGAGGCTGATCACTTGGCACTCTGCCAACAGGTGCGCAACCTCTTCCCATCCACACAGGCACACAAGGCAAGACATACAAGGTGTAGCTCCTCGAGGCACACTGCCAAACACATTGCTAATGTCCACAATCAGGGCACCAATAGCAAGTAAGATGGGGGCTCCATGTCCTCACTAGGCACATGAATTAAATGCACATCGTAATTACCTTTCGCCGCTGGTAGTTCATGCATTATGTCACAAACCGCAGGCACGTCTGCCAAATGCATGTAAAACACTTTTGTTTTGTTCTTTTCTTTGTGTTCAATCTTTCTTTGCCGAAGCTCAAAATGGCTTACGACTCACATAGTTTTAAAACATCTTTAAAACTTTCATCACAACACAGGACCTCACTGTCCATAAAACTTTTATCACAACATAGGACCTCACAGTCCGAGTGCTCAATCACGACACCTCTCGACCGGTG
The DNA here is from genome assembly GCA_030762895.1 of Sophora flavescens. Taxonomy (NCBI): domain Eukaryota; kingdom Viridiplantae; phylum Streptophyta; class Magnoliopsida; order Fabales; family Fabaceae; genus Sophora; species Sophora flavescens. The sequence continues at coordinate 13,202,034 of CM061067.1, forward strand.
CACCAGTCTTCGGTTCGTGGCACTAGAAAACATCTTCAATGTTTCAACATGGTATACCTCACGTATACAATATAGGCCCTCAAAGTCCAAATGACTGAGTCCATCACAACACAGAACATTAGTACCCCGACGTCTCTGTTACTAAGTCCAACGGTACTTTCAACACGGTTAAATCAACTTTTGATTTTCAGAATTTATTTTCCAAGGTAGAAATTCATTATAAAATCCTTAAATAATAAAACTTGGTTATCACAAAGGTGAGTCACTTTGAGGTTTTAACTTTCTTAAAATATGTACTGCCGTTTCAAAACTCTTGCCTTCTACACTTTTTCCAAATCTACCATCAATTATCACTTTTAAAGCTTTTTAAGCCAAAACTTAGTTTTTTCCACTTAAACAATTTTCTAAAATCATCATTAACTTCTTTTCAACAATTAATTTCATAAAATAACTTTGTATAATATTGTAAACTTTCTTATATAAAGATTAGCAGTACAGAAACATTTTCATAGTTTCACTCTCATTGTGACTCATAAATTACTTTTATACTAATAAATCATCAAAATAATAATATTTCTCAAAACTCGTTATTTTTCCATAATAATACTTTCCACCACTATTATATTCCAACGTTTCCCATAAAACATTGAATATAATTTACACAGCTTGTTGAAGCTTTTATCTGATTAGTTGGTTGTGCACTGACCACTGTCAGGCTTCTCAAACAACACTCACAAGCAACATTTAACCACAGTTATCAGAAATATATCACCAGGCAGATCATGCATCATAGCAATATAATATCCAACTACAGATAATCAAATAATTTAAAAGCAGATCAAACACAGATACTCAGATAAACAACACAACATAAACCACATAACCAAATAACCACAACCACATAAATTATACAGACTACACTACAAGCAAATGGTTATTGAGAAAAATCCATCAGGCAAGCTCCCCTTACCTTTGAAGACAAGTAAAGGATCCTCGTCTTAATGCTCACGTTAGCTCCATCTACTCCATCAAGCAAGCATAGCCGTATCAAACGTCTCAGAGAGGGAATCCAACAACGCGTAACAACCAGAAATCAAGAAATCAATTACACATGATCAAACACACATTCTAACTTGATCTAAACACTTAATCTAATTACCAAACAAGGTTATTTTCAAAGAAAATCATGTTTGAAGCTCACGCTTCCCAATACCCTTTAAGGAAACTTTGTTTTGATTAAAAGATCATGAAAAAGAACTTGGGAAGCATCCATTAAGAGTCCTAATTACACTAAATCATAATTAATTTCACAAAAACATACACAAATTCAAATAAAATCAAATTGGGGGTTTAGGGCTCCTTGTTACAATTTAGGAAAAACTCATTTTAATTAAATAATAATGAAATTGGTTTAGGGAAACACAAATTCACAGTCCCAATTTCATAAAACAACCTTAAATTTCAAGATTAAAATCTGAAATCAAAGGGTTAGGGTTAGGGTTTCAAAATCAGATTTTGGGGGTTTTGAATCTGAGACACAAGAGAGGGTTTTGACTCACCCAAGCTTGAAGACAGAGGACGCGGTGACCAGCCATGGGTACGGCGGCGGCGTCACGCAACTCCGGCGAGGTAGCAGTGGCGGTGGAACACTCCCCTACAACAACCATGATCCATAAAGTGAAGCTAAGCTTCATAGAAAGGAAGAAGAAAGCTTAAAACAACTCACATAGTGAAAACCACCATGGAGGCGGCGGCGGACAGCACCTACCGCGGTGGAGAGAGGCGGTTTTGTCACCAAAGAGCGCAACAGTGGCGAGGACCGCGTGCAGGGACGCGATCTTCGTCCTTCCATCTCGGGCGGCGGTCTGAGTAGGGCGGTGCGACTTGAAGGAAGGAAGGAAGGAAGGAGGTAGAAGATGAAGTTGGGGTGGGAGGAAGAAGAAAATGGAGTTAGGAGGAAGAAGAGAAAAAGAAAGAAGAAAAGAAAAAGAAGCAGAGAAAGAAAAGAGAAAATGAGAGAGGGCGTCGAGAGAGAAAGAGAAAAAGTTGAGAAAGTTAAGTTTTAAACCAATTCTTTAGTAATAGGTACAAAATGAGTGATAAATATTAGGCCTAAAATAAACATGTTTTTACTTTTTGGAATCTAAAAATAAAGATTGATAAATGTATGATTTCGAAATTCAAATTAGAGTAAAGATTAATAGTTGAACTGATCAACTAAGAAAATACTCTGTCCAAAATTTAATCTCCGGTTAAGGTCAAACCAAAATATTTTTAACTCTAAAATTAAATAGAATGAAAATATGAAAATGCTTTTCTCTTAATCATATTATTTAAAATATTTTTCTGTACCGGTATAATAGTGACAACGATAACGTAAGTTAATGTCCAGTAAGCGTGCATTCACTGAAATAAGTCAGTGCTAACGCACCCAATAAAATAATTTGAAGAGAGTAATTTAATTACTCAAACTAAACCACATAACAAAATAAACATAAACATCCAAATAAAATAATTAATCATAGGTGTAAAAAAACTAGGGTGTTACATTACTACCCCTCTTAAAAAAAATTTCGTCCTCGAAATTTCGTAGCTCAAAACTAAACAGGATGTTGTAATCACACCTTAACTCTAAAATCTTACTTTGTATTTTCCCGTCGCTTCATTTCTTTCATCTATGACTCTATAACAGGATCGATTCTTATGCCATTCTATTTATCCTTGAGACTTTTCACTACTGCATTATCCCCACTACCTTCAATATTTCACCTTAGTCTATTACACTTTAAAGAACAAAATCAACGCTTAATCTCTTCACTTCTCAATATATATCCATTATCAAACTTTCTCCAATATCTATCTTTCACAGCTAACATCAAAACCAACACTAACTTTACCATAACATCAATTAACCTTCTACTCAAGAGATGCAATCATAGTCTTAGTCCATTTGGGCTTAGTCTACTCTTCTAGTCATATCAAATTCACACTCTTCAAGTCTCCAATCAAAACGTCATAACATTCCCGATTCGCACATGATATACTGTGCGCCAAAAACCTAAGAAATTCAATCTTATTAAAATTGAATCTTACCACATCCAACATAGTCCGTTCTCTTCTTAATTCCTCTCGGATCTTTTTCCTACTTCGATTTCATAGCCTTCATTTGCCTCTCATTTTCAATTTGGTTCTCAAGCCCCGTTAATATCCCTGGTTTAAGAAATTTCACATGTACATCTACCCCATTTGTCCAAGGAAAATACACAACTCCTAACAATTCCTCCATCTAAAGACATAGCTCTATCACTTATGCAAGGAAGTGCTTGTATCATATCTGCCCTTATCTTATATATTTGCAGCCGAGAAAAGAGATTATAAAACAGTTTCTCTGAGGCTATTACCCCTAAGAGTTGCACCAAAACAAAGCCAAGAAATCCAGGTGGACACTCCCCAATGACAATCTTGGATTTAAAATGTCTAGTTTATTAAGACCTCAAAGATTATAAACATTTCGCCATAGCTTATCACACTTGAAAGACACAATCAAAACTTAATCACTTCTTGCCTCAAAATTTGTCTGCTAGCAAAACTTCTTCAACACCTTATCCTCACGACGAACATCAAGTTCAATCTTAACTCTATCACATATATCAACTTTCAACCCAAAGCACACAATTATAGTCTTAGTTTCCTTTGGACTTATTCCACCACCCCAAATTATATCATAATCATTCATTTCAATCTTAAAGAATACGATTATATTCCTTCATACAACTACAACCAAAAGGAACCACTTCAGTTTGAATTATCTAAAATCATAATTCTTAAACTTTTCTAACAAATTAGTTTCACTCAAGAACTCCTCTTTACTAATTCCGTTCAGCTTAAGGAAAACTACCATATATATTTTTCCGTTAATCCTCGGACTCACTGAGTCAACAATAACCATAAACGTTGATCACTACTCTAAATTCCTTTAATGATATATCTGCCTCGATCATGATAAGATCCACCGTAATCATCTCACTCAATGATGTTGAACCTAAGGGTTCTCATAATACCATTCACATCTATACATTAACGAAACTCCTATCAACTCTGGTTCGTCCTACCATAGAGATGACAAAAATTAAGTACCACACTATCTCCCAACTAACCTGCTAAAGATAGGTCACCTCATTACTTATCCATCCCACGGAGGATGATCAGTTGGACTTAGTCTCAACTTAGCCCTCAACACTTAAAGTAAACTTAACCAACACACATTGATAAACTTCCATTTTTCATCTGAAACAACACTTGAAGATACTCCACGAAGTCTGAACAATCCTCTGATACATTATTCGGTTCACTAACTCTGCATAGTGGATCTTGACTTGCAAGAAGGGTGTAGACTTCACCAGTCGATCAACGATCACTTGAATTCAAACAAGACTCGTGTAGGTCTTCAGAAAACTCATAACAAAGATTGAAAGAATGTCAACATCTCAACAAGGAAGGTCTCAATTGTACATCTTGATATGGAGATATCCAACTCATGACTGATAAGATAGGTCACACATCGACGACAGTTGGAGAATACGTAGAACTAAAATGATCAATGACAACAAGTACTTTTGAACCACAATAAGACAAGACCTTGGTGATCATAAAAGAATTTCTCAAGAAAAGAAAATTTTTCTTGATTTCACTTTCACATAACCATACAAGAGAATTTCACTGATTGAAGGATACCGGAACATTCAGTATGGAAAAAGATCATTCCATCAGGTTCGTGGGTGTAAAAATGCATGATCAATACACATTTCCAAACATGAAGCTAATAAAGTTCATTCTTCCACAAGAGTCTTCCAACGGATTTTAAGAAATCAAAGGGATGAATAACTTCTAATCCAAAGAGGATTAATTCTTCTTATTGGTACAAAGAATTTACAAAATGATGACTTTCACCTCTAACAAAAATAGAAGCGACGAAACTAAGTTTCACCAAGAAACTTCTGCTATCACTAAATTATCTCGGTTATAACTCAAGAAATAGTCATAACCACTTCTCTCAACAAAATGTGAAAGTATCCAGACCAATGGATTCCGTTAAACCAATTCACTCAAATGTCTAATACATCGAGGATCATTTAGAAGTGTGAGTACGACTTCTCACAAACAAAGAAATGTATAACTGGAAATTTATGAATCAGCATAACTAATTCATGATCCTGACAGATTTTAAATTAAAATCAGAAAATTTGTCTGACCCACACAAACTTCACCGTTGTGATTATCTAATACAATAATGGAATTATAGAAATAAATGTCAACTGACAAATACAAGAGAATCAAAGGGTACAGTGAAGAGTTCCTTAAGCACAAGACACTCACCCAAGGTCGAAAATCCACTCGATTCGTCTTAGTTCCAACCAACATACACGTCTTTCTAGCCAAGCTTAGTATGACCACCTTGAATTGGGTACGATCCCGGACAACTTAATCAATCGATCAAACATACAAAGGGTTGATCTTTCCTCATAAACTGAGTTGACGACGCAAAACCTTAGATAGGTCATCGCTCCAATCTGGTACTAACTCGTCTTCAAGTCGATCTTTGAGTAGTCGATAACTCCTCGAAATAGATTTACCAAATCAACTACGCAAGTCAGAGAATACTTGTTCATAATTCGTCCTTTTACCTAGCTGTCAGAAATCCACACGATGACACAACCTCCACACAACATTGGTGCTTCACAAGGAAAACACTCGGTCTAACAAACGGTTCAAACCACCGATATTTCAGTTGAATCGAGTCGTCCAACTCGTTTCAACTTTGTAGGCAACATCCTACACAAAGCGACAGATATCTGACTGAACCCAGAAACTAAATCAATCAAAAATCAATGTCCTTTGCTAACCATAAACCTAGAATATTTCCAGGGAACATTCCCGGAAAACCCTTTACACAAGCACCTTGTTTCGAATGTCTGACACGATTCGCAAGGATAATCGAATGTCATATTCGAACCTAAGTAACATTCAAGATCTAAGGTCTCCCAGTACATAAAGCCCTTGAAAAACCATCAACAAAACATATACTTGTGCGTCAACACACATTGCTTCAACAAGAAACAATTCAAACAAGAACCAATCAGAGGTCACACAACAAAGACTTAACAGACCTATTCCCCAAAGATCCCGAAAGACTCGACCAGCTCTGATACCACCTTGTAACACCCCCCCTTGGGCATTACTACATAACACGTGCGAAAATAAAATTAAAAGGATAATTTGCTGGTGCTTTCGGAAAATAATTTATATAAGTACATAAGTGTCTGAAATTGGGTATAAAATTTTTTGTCCCGACTTCACACCTAAGCCTTGATCGGCACACAGACTTACTATCATAGCCTGACAAGCCTATTTCCTTTAAAGAATGTACTTGAATAAAAACTAGTATTTTTATGAAAATTTCGACAGAGTCTCCTCTGTAATGCGGACATCCCAGGTAAAAGAACACCTGCTAAATAATTACATTTTCATTCCAGAATTTCAGTTTCACTAAATACACCCAAGCAGTAAGATGCTAAAGAAAAATAGTTATAACAATAAGCTTTACAAGACCAAAAAAGAAATAGCTTAGGTTTTTATTCAAAAAATATGCTCTCCGAGCCATAAACATTCCATTTTAAAATAAAGGCTCTCTGAGCCATACTCATACATACTATTAACAATAATCAAAGCCTCAAACCCTAAGCTGGTCATTCAAAAAAGTTATTCCTGAGAAAACTCACGTGATCATTCCACAATTAATACCTCATCAAGCAACTAGATCTAAGTCTCTGAGTGACTTAGAAAGACTCCTCTGCACCATCTGTGTTAAAGTACCAAGGGTACAATAGCGAACCAGAAGAAACCTGATATGTGTGTAAGGGTGAGACGCCAATATATGGTTTTAACACAATAACTAAATGTGCGACACCACATAACACATATACATTTACCACACAAGAATTTATAAGCTAATAGTTTATCAATGGGTTCAACACCCCAAACATCATCGTTTAAAAATTATGCATGACACTTCATATTCATCATCTAATTTTCGTCCTAATCTCATGAGATATCCCAACATAAAATGAGTTGATCAGACTCCATAGCCACACTGGCTAACTTGGCACTCTGCCAACAGGTGCGCAACCTCTTCCCATCCACACAGGCACACAAGGCTAGGCATACAAGGTGTGGATCCTCGAGGCACACTGCCAAACACATTGCTAATGTCCACAATCAGGGCACCAATAGCAAGTAAGATGGGGGCTCCATGTCCTCACTAGGCACATGAATTAAATGCACATCGTAATTACCTTTGGCCGCTGGTAATTCATGCATTATGCCACAAACCGCAGGCACGTCTGCCAAGTGCATGTAAAACACTTTTTGTTTTGTTCTTTTCTTTGTGTTCAATCTTTCTTTGCCAAAGCTCAAAATGGCTTACGACTCACATAGTTTTAAAACATCTTTAAAACTTTCATCTCAACACAGGACCTCACTGTCCATAAAACTTTTATCACAACATAGGACCTCATAGTCCGAGTGCTCAATCATGACACCTCTCGACCGGTGCACCAATCTTCGGTTCGTGGCACTAGAAAACATCTTCAATGTTTCAACATGGTATACCTCACGTATACAATATAGGCCCTCAAAGTCCAAATGACTGAGTCCATCACAACACAGAACATTAGTACCCCGACGTCTCGGTTACTAAGTCCAACGGCACGGTTAAATCAACTTTTGATTTTAAGAAATTCTTTTCCAAGGTAGAAATTCATTATAAAATCCTTAAATAATAAAACTTGCTTTTCACAAAAGTGAGTCACTTTGAGGTTTTAACTTTCTTAAAATATGTACTGCCGTTTCAAAACTCTTGCCTTCTACACTTTTCCAAATCTACCATCAATTATCACTTTTAAAGCTTTTTAAACCAAAACTTAGTTTTTTCCACTTAAACAATTTTCTAAAAACATCATTAACTTCTTTTCAACAATTAATTTCATAAAATAACTTTGTATAATATTGCAAACTTTCTTACATAAAGATTAGCAGTACAGAAACATTTTCACAGTTTCGCTCTCATTGTGACTCATAAATTACTTTTATACTAATAAATCATCAAAATAATAATATTTCTCAAAACTCGTTATTTTTCTAAAATAATACTTTCCACCACTATTATATTCCAACGTTTCCCATAAAACATTGAATATAATTTACACAGCTTGTTAAAGCTTTTATCTGATTAGTTGGTTGTGCACTGACCACTGTCAGGCTTCTCAAACAACACTCACAAGCAACATTTAACCACAGTTATCAGAAATATATCACCAGGCAGATCATGCATCATAGCAATATAATATCCAACTACAGATAATCAAATAATTTAAAAGCAGATCAAACACAGATACTCAGATAAACAACACAACATAAACCACATAACCAAATAACCACAACCACATAAATTATACAGACTACACTACAAGCAAATGGTTATTGAGAAAAATCCATCAGGCAAGCTCCCCTTACCTTTGAAGACAAGTAAAGGATCCTCGTCTTAATGCTCACGTTAGCTCTATCTACTCCATCAAGAAAGCATAGCCGTATCAAACGTCTCAGAGAGGGAATCCAACAACGCGTAACAACCAGAAATCAAGAAATCAATTACACATGATCAAACACACATTCTAACTTGATCTAAACACTTAATCTAATTACCAAACAAGGTTATTTTCAAAGAAAATCATGTTTGAAGCTCACGCTTCCCAATACCCTTTAAGGAAACTTTGTTTTGATTAAAATATCATGAAAAAGAACTTGGGAATCATCCATTAAGAGTCCTAATTACACTAAATCACAATTAATTTCACAAAAACATACACAAATTCAAATAAAATCAAATTGGGGGTTTAGGGCTCCTTGTTACAATTTAGGGAAAACTCATTTTAATTAAAGAATAATGAAATTGGTTTAGGGAAACACAAATTCACAGTCCCAATTTCATAAAACAACCTTAAATTTCAAGATTAAAATCTGAAATCAAAGGGTTAGGGTTAGGGTTTCAAAATCAGATTTTGGGGGTTTTGAATCTGAGACACAAGAGAGGGTTTTGACTCACCCAAGCTTGAAGGCAGAGGACGCAGTGACCAGCCATGGGTACGGCGGAGGCGTCACGCAACTCCGGCGAGGTAGCAGTGGCGGTGGAACACTCCCCTACAATAACCATGATCCATAAAGTGAAGCTAAGCTTCATAGAAAGGAAGAAGAAAGCTTAAAACAACTCACATAGTGAAAACCACCATGGAGGCGGCGGCGGACAGCACCTACCGCGGTGGAGAGAGGCGGTTTCGCCACCAAAGAGCGCAACAGTGGCGAGGACCGCGTGCAGCGACGCGATCTTCGTCCTTCCATCTCGAGCGGCGGCCGGCAGCGGTCTGAGTAGGGCGGCGCGACTTGAAGGAAAGAAGGAGGTAGAAGATGAAGTTGGGGTGGGAGGAAGAAGAAAATGGAGTTAGGAGGAAGAAGAGAAAAAGAAAGAAGAAAAGAAAAGGAAGCAGAGAAAGAAAAGAGAAAATGAGAGAGGGCGTCGAGAGAGAAAGAGAAAAAGTTGAGAAAGTTAAGTTTTAAACCAATTCTTTAGTAATAGGTACAAAATGAGTGATAAATAATAGGCCTAAAATAAACATGTTTTTACTTTTTGGAATCTAAAAATAAAGATTGATAAACGTATGATTTCGAAATTCAAATTAGAGTAAAGATTAATAGTTGAACTGATCAACTAAGAAAATACTCTGCCCAAAATTTAATCTCCGATTAAGGTCAAACCAAAATATTTTTAACTCTAAAATTAAATAGAATGAAAATATGAAAATGCTTTTCTCTTAATCATAAAATTTAAAATATTTTTCTGTACCGGTATAATAGTGACAATAACGTAAGTTATTGTCCAGTAAGCGTGCATTCACTGAAATAAGTCAGTGCTAACACACCCAATAAAATAATTTGAAGAGAGTAATTTAATTACTCAAACTAAACCACATAACAAAATAAACATAAACATCCAAATAAAATAATTAATCATAGGTGTAAAAAAACTAGGGTGTTACACAAACAGATCAGGTTAACAAGAAAATGCTTATCCTGAATAATGATAGGACAATTTAAGCAAACAGAAGTAACTACCACTGGTTTAGCAGTAGGAGTTGAAACAATAAGATCACACAACAAGGAAGAAACAGGCAATTTCAACAGTTTCACACAATCCATCGAGATAAAAGAATGTGTTGCACCCGAATCAAATAGTACAGTTAAAAGATTACCGTTTATGTCACGCTTACCTTGTACAAGATCGTCAGAATTTGAAGCTTCAGTCCCACTCATCGTATAAACTCTCCCTCTGACTGTCAGTTTATTTGCTCCGACGTGATTGACAGTCGACTCCCGCTTTGGTACCTTGCAGTCCTTCGCCATATGTCCCAGTTGATTACAATTAAAACATTTTACTTCCCTCCTAGGGCAAACATTTGACATGTGACTGAGATCTCCGCAGTTAAAACATCTCCTAATCTGACCTTGATTCTGATTTCTTTGACCTCCACTCCCTGACACAGTAAAATTCGAACGGTTTTGTTTTCGATTCTGATTATTCCCTTGTGGACGGAAATAAGGCTTCCTTTGATTCTGTTTTCCTCTCCAACTCTGATTCTGATTCTTGAATTGAGAAGATCCACCAACACTACCTTTATTATCTTTTCCCTTCCTCATCTGCTCAATCTTACGACTCATTACCACTAGAGCTTGAAAATTACGAAGTTGCAAAGTTAAAACGGACTCTTTAATCTCAAATCGCAGTCCCGCTTCAAATCGTTCACACTTCCAGCTTTCATTCGGTTGAGCTTGAAAGAAATGGAAATATTTAGCCAGCGATTCAAACTTCGCCGCATACTCCCCTACATATAACTCTCTCTGTTGTAACACCAGAAATTGTCGTTCCTTCTCGATCCTTATGCTCTCTGGAAAATATTTGTCCATGAACGCAGTTTGAAAAACATCCTATGTAATATCTTGATGCTCATCCTCCAACAGTAGCCTAGCACCTTTCCACCAATACTCCGCATCTCCCACCAATAGAAAAGCAGCATAAGTAACCGGAACATCTGCCGGCGTAGCAACCAATTCGAAGATTTTCTCCAACTCCTGGATCCACAGATCAGCCTTCTCAGGATCAGCATCCAAACCAAACTGTGAAGGATTTTGTTAATTGCCGCTGCCATATTCTCCATTGCTTGAGCCGCATAGGCCACTCCTTCTTCATACTCCTCATTCATATTACCACGACCACCAACACGACCCCCTCTACGACCTCGTCCACGACCACGTCCACATCCAGCTTCTGGTTCTAAAACTGGTTCCATAACTGACCTACAATTAAAATCAGTTAGACCAAACCAGAAACTGAAACGCAAACTTACTACCACACATTACTTCTAATAAGTAATTAAAAACAAGTCTAAGTCAGAGATCACACAACAAAGACATAACAGACCTATTTCCCGACAATCCCGAAAGACTCGACCAGCTCTGATACCACAAATGCGACACCCTAATCTAGGGTCATCACACTATTACCCAATAACGGAAATTAAATTATTAACGCTGGTTACTTTCGGAAAATATACTTATAAGAGACTTTTTCTTTACAAAAATAGTGCTGAATTTTTTTTTCTTAACATAGAACCCTTGCAAACATAAACAATATATATATATATATATATATATATATATGTGTGTGTGTGTGTGTGTGTGTGTGTGTGTGTGTATACATCACCTTTTACATACATGAAACCTATAATAGGAGATAACAAAAGAGCCCTCATAAGCACAGGCTATTCTCCATCAAACTAAACAAAAAAATAAAGATATATACACATCGGCAACAAGTAGTTCAGAACCACATTCAAAAACTTATGGCTCTATCTAGCCAGATCAAAACCGTCAAGACTCACTACCCCAAAAACTCTACCTAAAGCTGGTCAAGCTACTAAAACCCATTAGGAAGATCATGGTGATCAATCCCGCCTACAACTGACGAATCTGACGATGATGCCTCCGTTTCCGTTGCGTCATCAGAAGAGTCTTCATCATCAACCGCAGGAGGTTGAAACTCAGGATCGTCCTCAATGTATTCCTCTGGATCTTCCTCTCCCTCATTTAACTCCACTTCAGCAGGAGGTTCCGCAGGTCCTAATATCTGAAGAGGATGTGGTTGAGGCGGATCCATCAATCCGTGCTCTTCCAAGTACTGTAGGTAAAGCCAAACTGGAGGTAGAGATACCTCGACCGTCTCCACTACATTAATTCTCTATTGTGGTCCTTCCTCTACTGTATCGATCAACTCTCTACTCGGTCCATGGTAGGTGGCGCCAAGTGCCCCAAGGTTAATCTCCTAGGCACCACCGTATTGTGCACGATCAAAAGTGATCGTTCGAACCCTCGATTGTACCAAGGGTATGTCTGGGTCCATCTGAATATGTAAGAGTGAGAAACCAATACATGGATCTTACTCAATAACCACATACTAGCCACCACATAAACACATCAACATTTACCAAATATCAACATTTGTAAACAAATAGTTTATCAGTGGGTTCAACACCCCAAACATCATCCATAGAAATTATGCATGACACTTCATATTCATCATCTAATTTTCGTCCTAATCTCATGAGATATCCCAACATAATATGAGTTGATCAGACTCCATAGCCACTCTGGCTAACTTGGCACACTGCCACTAGGCACGCAGCCTCTTCCCATCCACACAGGCACACAAGGCCAGGCACGCAGCCAAACACATTGCTAATGTCCACACTCAGGGCACCAATAGCAAGTAAGATGGGGTCTCCATGTCCTCACTAGGCACATGAGATAAATACACATCGTAATTACCTTTCGCCGCTGGTAATTGATGCATTATGCCACAAACCGCAGGCACGTCTGCCAAATGCATGTAAAACACTTTTGTTTTGTTCTTTTGTTTGTGTCCAATCTTTCTTTATCGAAGCTCAAAATGGTTTACGACTCACATAGTTTTAAAACACTGTTAAAACTTTCATTACAACACAGGACCTCACTATCCGAGTGCTCAATCACGACACCTCTCGACCGGTGCACCAGTCTTAGGTTCGTGGTACTAGAAAACATCTTCAATGTTTCAACACGGTATACCTTCACGTATACGGTATAGGCCCTCAAAGTCCAAATGACTGAGTCGATCACAACACAGGACCTTAGTACCCCGACGTCTCGGTTACTAAGTCCAACTGTACTTTCAACATGGTTGAATCAACTTTTGATTTTCAGAAATTCTTTTCCAAGGTAGAAATTCATTATAAAATCCTTTAAAAAAATAAAAAATTAGTTTTTCACAAACCAATGAGTCACTTGAGGTTTAATTTTCTCAAAATATGCACTGCCATTTCAAAAATACTTGTCGTCTACACTTTTCCAAAATTTGCCATCAAATATTATTTTTAAGGCTTTTTAAGCCAAAACTTAACTTTTTCCACTTAATTAATTTTCTAAAATCATGATTAACTTATTTTCACCAATTAATTTCATAAAAGAATATTTTGTAATATTCCGGATTTCTTACGTAAAATTCAGCAGTGCTAAAATATTTTCACGGTTTCGCGCTCGTTGTGACTCATAATTCCCTTTTCCAGGAATAAATTATTAAAATAATAATATTTTCCAAAACTCCTCATTTTCCTCAAAATAAAATTCCTTTAATATTATATATCAACATTTTACCGTTAAAACATTGAATATAATTTGCGAAGCTTCTTAAAGCTTTTATCCGATTAACTTAATTGTGCACTGACCACTGTCAGGCTTCTCACACATCAACCAACAGTTATATCACAGATATTTCCCAGGCAGATCATGCATCACAGTAGCATAATATAAATGCAGATAAACAATTTAACAAAATTAAAACCACACAGACACAAATAACACAACAATAAACAACATAAATAAATAACTACTAACAAACAAATAATTACAAACAACCACGGGATAGCATATAGCCATTGAATAAATCCTCCGGTGTTCCCCTCTTACCTCTTGAAGACTTCTTGAAGAACTTACAGATTCCTTCGGAATTTTGGTTACCTCGTAAACGTCGTACTCAACTAACCTTCAACCATTACAACCAAATAGTTACAAATCAAGAAACTAAAACATTCTAAACCCTAATACATAGTCACGGCCTCTAGGGTTTTTGAATGACTAAAACTTCTAATCATGATTAAGTCATGGATTAATGATCCTTGATTAACCTAAATCATAGATTAGTGACTAAATAACTAAGTTTCAAACTCAAAACTTCCTAACCCTTTTATACATGGATTCGGACTCAATAGATTCATAGGGCTAGGGTTCTTAGTTTAATAAACCAACTTGGATTTATTAAGCATACATACTAATAGCTTGAATAACAAGATCATTAAGGAAAATTTTGAATAAAACTCAACAAATCTAACCCGCCTAGGGTTTCGGCCAACATAGAGATTTTTGAGTAAAATATTCATTTTAAGAAACTAGCATGGATTAGAGTATGTAGACATACATGCCATATGGAATACATGATCATACATGACTACACATGAACAAAACTCTACCAACCCTAATTTGCTAGATTCGGCCAAGGCTAGATTTTTAGGAATGAAATTTTTGATTACATCATGCTCTTGAATTTAGATAATATGCATGATATCAAGAAGATAGAAAGTAGTTTCATCATCATTAGATTTTTCTAGAATTTATTATGACTTTTCAAAGTTCTAGGGTTAGAAACTTTAAAGTGATGAACAACTATGATATAAGCCTTGAATCAAGAAACTTGCTAAAGAACATAGACATGATTAAGAATGAAGATTTGAATTTACCTCTTGAAGATCAATGACAAAGGAAATCCAAGAACTTGTTTCACAAACTTAGCACTAAGAGACTTATGAACTTTAGGGTTTTGGAAACAAATGGCAAAAGAAACTAAGTGAAAAGTGAGAGTATGGTATTTATAGAGATAGTGGCGCCATCTTGGGAAGGATCTAGATGATGATGAGTTGTCTTGCTAAAGGATTCAAATGCAATTAAGTTCTAAGGACCAATTTGCAAAGATTCCAAAAGTTGAAGGACTAGTTTACAAATTGTCAATAAAGTGTCATGATAATGATTTTGCCACATTTAATGCAAGCTTATCTTGACTTTGTTGGCTGAATTTATGTTTCAAAGATATTTTAGGATAATTCATGAAGGTTTGAGAAGAATCAAGAATGGTGTAGAATAATCAAGAATGATGTAGAAAATTGTGGAACACTCTAGAAAAATCTTCATTCATCCAACAACAGATGAGGCAGCCATCAATCCTCATGGGCTTGCGCATGGGCTGGGTTAGTTTGGGCTTGGGTTCATTTTTGTGGGGCCCACTTGAAAATTTAAGCATTAAGCTTAAGATAGGAAACTTGTATAGTTTCAAATAGGCTTTATGAAACCAATCCATGAACTAGAAAATTTTGGGCCTCTAAGACACGACCATTTGAGATTGGGAACAAGGATTCTAGCCCAATCCACTTGGAAAAAACTTAGAAACTAATTTAGGGACAAAAGGGTAATTAACAGAAAGTTCAGGGGCTTAAACGTAAAATTCATAAATTTTCTATTTAACCCTGAAAAACCTTATAGACTTAAAAATATGATTCATCCCCTTGAATCATCTCAAAATTCTAAGTTAAACCCTCTATCGGCTCTTAGAAACTCTAAAATCCCTTCCGTCGTCTACCCGATTACACGTTCCGCCCGTAATACGTAAATTATTTTATTTTTTCTGAAAAAAATTCTAAAGATACAGAATTATAGAAAATAAAATACTAAACTTAATTCCTTCGTTCACGAATTAAAATTAGGTCTTTTGAGCAGTATTATTATACTGTCAATGGAATTCACGTGCCGGGTTTCGCCTGACTTTCCAACCTAAATTTTAATCGTAGCTTCCTACGGTCAAGTAGGATTGAGTGGTAAACTCCATTTATTTAAAATAATTTTCTAAAACTCAAATAAATTTATAAACATATTTATATGTATTACTGTTATTTAAAACAGTGAAATACAGGGTGTTACACTGGAGAGGCTGGTTAAGAACAATACTCAATGAGCCTGGAGAGGCTAGGTGGGCAAATAATACTTGCAACAGTCTGGAGAGGCTGGTTAAGAACAATACTCAATGAGCCCGGAGAGGCTAGGTGCAAATAATACTTGCAACAGTCTGGAAAGGCTGGTTAAGAACAATACTCAATGAGCTTGGAGAGGCTAGGTGTGCAAAGACTACTCATTGTAATTATCTGATGTGATAGTGGAGAAAAACTCAACTACTGCTGGGGACTGGTTGTAGCTCATCGTTTATATGAGTGAACCAGGATAAATCTTGTTGTTTATTTTCTCTCTACCCTTATCTCCTTATCTTTGTTGTTTTATGTATTTTCAACAAAGTTTTCTAACTGATTTTAAGCTTTATGTTATAAGCTATTTTCAAATGTTTTTTATTCTCTAGATGTTGTCTAACCTGTTAATGTTTAGTCTAAGATAATCAGACAAGTCAATATTGTCCATTAGACAAGTGAAATGCTTTATCTTCCTTATTTCCAAACTGGTTAAAAATATGTTATTAGTTTTGTTAGATGGTTTTTAAATTATCTTCTTTTATCCATCTACACTCTCTTTATTTGAAAAACTCTGCTTTATGTTTTGTCGTTTAGTAAAAGTTTTAAATTTCTATTATCACCCAATTCACCCCCCCCCCCCCCCTCTTGTGTGATGGTTGCTTTGATCTAACAATTGGTATCAGAGCTACGTGCTCTGTAGAGAAGCTTAACTGCTTAGAGTTAAAGATCCTTGTTATCTTAGCAACCAAAACATTATTTTTTTAAAATGTTTGATTTTAAATTTTTTTTAAAAAAAACCTCGTGTCTTTTAATTTCTTTTCACAAAAATTCAAACTGGAAATGTTTTTATAAGATGTTAATTTTGTTTTGTGAAATGTTTTTATTTATACTCTTTTCTCTTCTAAACCAAATTCATTTGGACTAATCTTGTTAAAATACATTTTTTAACATTAGAAAAATGTTTTTAAGAATTTTGTCTTTTAAAAATGTTGTTTTTGACAAACCCAAAAGGTGCATCAAATCTAAAAATATTTTATTTCTGTTTAATGCTATTTATGTTACCAACAATGCTTCTTTGTGTAAAAGTATATCCTTGAATTAGAAGATGCAGATCATTGATAGAAGTTGGATTATAAAAATGTCTTCAAGAAGAAGAACACAACATAATTAGTGACTCTTCGTCTCAAGAAGCCTATGAGGAAAAGTACTTAACAAGATGAAAGGATCACCCAACAAGAAAGGAAACCTTCTATAAAGAATCTAACTCAAGAAAAACTTTTGGAGTTGAGTTTATTAAACTTGAGAAGCCACACCGGAAGTTACTTGATCCTATTCCCTGTTGAAAAGTTCAGAACAACATGACTGCTGAAAAATTAAAGGAATCAGAAAGGGAAAGTTATAGGAATTGGTACTATTGGTGGTAAACCCCCTCTTCCCTCTATATCTAATGTTCTTATGGTTAAAGGATTAAGACACAATTTGCATAGCATAAGTCAATTATGTGATAGTGGTTTTGATGTTTCCTGTACCAAGGATGTATGCATAGTTAAAGACTGTTGTGGCAAAACCCTCTTTTCAGCTAAAAGGTAACAAAATCTTTATAAGATTGAATTGTCTGATCTCTCATATCAAAGTGTAACCTGTCTGATGTCTAAAGAGGATGAGAGTTGGTTATGGCATAAGAAACTAGGACATGCTAGTATGAAACTAATTTATGAATTAAAAAGAAATAATATCGTAAGAGGATTGCCTGATATTAGCTTTAAGAAAGATGTCTTGTGTGATGCATGTCAGAGAGGTAAACAAATAAAATCAAGTTTCAAATCTAAAAACCAAGTATCAACCTCTAGACCTCTTCAGTTGTTACACATGAATCTGTTTGGACCAGTTAGTGTTGCCAGCCTGGCTGGAAGAAAATATGGATTTGTCATAGTTGATGACTATTCTAGATACTCATGGGTACTCTTCCTAACACACAAGGATGAGTCTTTTAAGGCTTTCTCAGTATTCTGCAAAAGAGTACAAAATGAACAGGGTTCCTATATTTCTACCCTTAGAAGTGATCATGGGGGAGAATTTGAAAATGAGCAGTTTAGACAGTTTTGTGTGGAGAATGGAATCTCTCACAATTTCTCTGCACCTAGAACTCCACAGCAAAATGAAGTGGTTGAGAGAAAGAACAGATCTCTGCAAGAGGTGGCCAGATCTATGCTCAATGAAAATAATCTCCCTAAGCACTTCTGGGCAAAAGCTGTAAACACTACTTGTTATGTACAAAACAGAATACTTATTAGGCCTTTTCTAAAAAGGACTCCTTATGAATTGTGGAAAGGAAAAAGCCCCAACATATCTTATTTTCATGCTTTTGGATGTGAATGTTTTATTCTGAATACCAGAGATAATCTTGGAAAATTTGATTCTAAGGTAGATAAAGGTATTTTCGTAGGTTATTCTGAAAAGTCTTTTAGAGTTTACAATTCAAGAACTTGTATTATTGAAGAATCTGTTTATGCTAAATTCAATGATGGATTAAAGACTGATAAAGAACTATCATATCTAGAAGATGATCTTGCAGGTCTTGATATAAACAAGCCAGAAAGTCAATAACCCGATCTAACCAAAACAGAACCTGTGCATGAGGCTGAAAGGCAAGTGGAACAGACGAGTCGGCAGACAAGTCAAGATCTTCATGATGATATCAAAAGGGATTGAAAGTTCAACACTCATCATCCTAAGGATCTTATTATTGGAAATCCTTCTGAAGGAGTAAGAACCAGATCCACATTAAGAGAATCAAGCAATGTGGCCTTTATTTCAGATTTGGAGCCTAAACGCATTGAAGAAGCTCTTAAGGATGAAAGCTGGATTCTTGCTATGCAAGAAGAACTTAACCAGTTCACCAGAAATGATGTCTGGACTCTTATCTCTAAGCCTAAAAACAAGTCGGTTAATGGAACAAGATGGGTCTTCAGAAACAAATTGGATAAAGATGGTAAAGTTGTCAGAAATAAGGCAAGGTTAGTAGCTCAAGGATATAACCAACAAGAAGGTATTGATTATACTGAAACCTTTGCACATGTAGCTAGAATAGAAGCCATACGCATTTTAATGTCATATGCTGCACAACACCAAATTACCCTATTTCAAATGGATGTAAAAAGTGCTTTTCTAAATGGTATAATTGAAGAAGAAGTATATGTTAAACAACCCCCCTAGTTTTGAGGATACTGATAAACCAGATCACGTCTTCAAACTTAAAAAGGCATTATATGGTTTGAAACAAGCACCTAGAGCATGGTATGATAGACTCAGTTCTTTTCTCATGCATAATGGTTTTACTAGAGGACAAGTAGACACTACTCTGTTCAAAAAATGCTCTAAAGAGAACTTTATTATAGTTCAAATATATGTTGATGATATTATTTTTGGAGCAATTAATGAAAAGCTGTGCAAGGAATTTTCAAATCTAATGCAAGCTGAATTTGAGATGAGCATGATGGGAGAATTGAAGTTCTTCCTTGGATTACAAATCAAGCAGACAAGTGATGGAATTTACATTCATCAACAAAAATATACCAAGGAGATACTCAAGAAATACAAAATGGAAAATGCAAAGCTCATGAAAACCCCTATGCAACCCAATGCAAAACTAAGCAAAGATGATGAAGGTAAAAAGGTATATCAAACTGTCTACAGAGGTATGATTGGCTCTCTACTGTACTTAACTTCAAGCAGACCTGACATTCAATTTAGTGTCTGTATGTGTGCTAGATTCCAATCTGATACTAGAGAATCTCATCTTAAGGCTTTTAAAAGAATATTTAGATATTTGCTTGGAACTACTAATATTGGTTTGCTGTATTTAAGATCAAAATAATACAGATTAGTGGGATATTGTGATGCTGATTTTGCTGGAGACGGAATAGAAAGAAAAAGCACCAGTGGAGGATGTCACTTCATTGGAGCAAGTTTAGTCTCATGGTCAAGCAAGAGGCAGACAACCATTGCCCTGTCTTCTCTGCTGCCGGCGCAATACATCTCTGCTGCTAGTTGCTGCTCTCAACTCTTATGGGTAAAACATCAACTTGAGGATTACTCTATTTATAAACATAACATATCTGTATGGTGTGATAATTCGAGTGTTATATGCTTAACTAAAAATCCAATTCAGCAATTGGTCGCGCTGTCGCGCACGCGCCAAAAAGCGAGCGGTTTGTAAAAAACTGTAGTTTAGGAAGCGACAACTCGGAT
Source organism: Sophora flavescens (assembly GCA_030762895.1). Lineage (NCBI taxonomy): Eukaryota > Viridiplantae > Streptophyta > Magnoliopsida > Fabales > Fabaceae > Sophora > Sophora flavescens. The sequence goes on from CM061067.1 coordinate 13,222,550, forward strand.
ATCGTCTCACAAGGACTCTTGACTTGTTATTTACCACAAAAATCAGTTTTTTTTTTTTTGGTGGGGGGGGTTGGTTTGAATGCAAATAAGAAAACAATTAAGGAAACACAGAGCAATAAAAACAGAGCAGTTTAGAAGATTATCAAATAGCTAAAGACGATTAATCTACTGTTCTCGATTTCCCAACTATCATCGGTTCATGTAAGTTCCAAGCCCTAAGCAGATTCTAATCCCCTTTCGGTTGTAGCAACAATTAACAAGCGAAATCACTACTACAGATATATGTTTCTATTCCCAAATTAAGTAAACGGGGTTAAGCCCTTCGTGAACTAAGCGAACACGAATTCAACAGTCAGTGTTCAGGGTCGTGAAGTGAGAAGAGGAGTCGCGGGGCGAACCAGAGAGGATGACATTTTGCTGTTCAGCTGGCTTTCAGGTTCGCGTGGCGAGAAGACTCTCGCGAGGCGAACACCTCCAGGATTGCAATTTCCCCTGCTTCTTTATTCCCTTAACTTCTAAGTTATCCTGAAAACAAATAAATAGCCATAAGTGCTTTATTTGACTCAAAACTGGCTAAATTAACCTAAAACTACTTTAGAGACTCAAAACCTTGCTTGAGGACAATCTAATCTAATTTGGGTGAAAATGAGATATAATTAGCACAAAAACCTGGTCATACTAGCCATAAAACTAGATGAGCCAGAGGCTTATCAAAATACCCCAAACTTAAACTTTGCTTGTCCCCAAGCAAACTACAACTCAAAAATCAAAAAGACTCAAGACATGGCAAGCTTAAGGGATTCAGTCAACTTTGCACAAATTCCAGCAATTTCATCAAAATAGTTTTCTTCTTAATGTTTCCCCCCTTTTCAAACAAAGCAATCCCCACAATCCTTTATTCTGAACAATTGAGAATTTCATCATTCAAACAATCATTAATCTAAGCAAGGGATCCAAGTTACACACAAGAGGGAGATCACCAAATTCAAACAACTGCCTTCCTTACAAGGGAGTTTAGTGTTTCACTCAATCGCTCAGTTTTTGTCAGGCAATCAACAATTCACTCAATTCACCTTTCAGAAGCACTTCCCATGAATTTGATTTTCATCTCAAAATGGTTCCCACAGAAAACATGCATGCAACATCAAAAGGTCTTTTATGGGTTGTAATGGGGCCTGGCTAAGGGTAGGATATACAAAGGTAATGGGCTGAAGTCCCTAGGAACTAAGAGAGCATGAGCTTTTTACACTTTGAATTTCCACTCAAGTTCCTATTTTCATTTTTCATTTGCCTTGGGTGACTACAGCCTTTTTATTCAAATAGCCTTTTTGACATTTTTTTTATTATTATTATTTTTTTTCTCTTTTTTTTTTCCTTTTTTTTTCTTTGCCTTTGGCTCCAAACTTTTTATTATTATTTATTTTTTTGTTCTTTTTCTCAATCCCAACCAACACATCATATCCTTGTAGCCACCCCAAACTTAGTTTCTTGCAAACCTTCTCTTGCTAAGGATCCATGCTCTCCTAATCCTAAGATCGGGTTAACATGGTTTTTTCTCAGATTTTAGGCTCATAACATCAGGTCATCAAGAATTAACAGGCTAATCAGGCTCAATGGGGCTAACTAGGGAACATGCATTAGGAATTGGTTCTTTTCAGGCTAAGTAGCTATTTACAAAGAAAATGCCTAAATCATTTGATGCAAACACATAAGCATGCAAACCATAAAGAGATTCAAGCAAATTCGGGAAAGTGCAACTCAAAAGTGATTCACACAGTTAAAAACATGTTGGAGGCTCAAATCCTCACCTGGACATTTTTGCAAATTGTTTGACCGAGATTCTATCCCTAGTGTGTGGTTCCCTTCACCCCAAACTTATCATAAATCATGTCATCACAACAAAATCTCAAAGTTCAGTTTTCAATCACATGGGGGTCACTTTTCAAAAACAAAAAATTTTCAAGCTAGGGGGAATCATCACATAAATCACGCAATCAATCTGTGCAAAAGCAATCAAAACCAATCAAGCTCACCACCCAAAGACTCACACAATTTATTCAAGAGCTAAGAGAAAAACAAGACAAAACATAAAACAAAACTACAATTAGTTCCCTCCCCCACACTTAAAACATACATTGTCCCCAATGAAACAACATAACTATAAAATCAGAGTAAGGGAAACGAAGGGTGTTCCCTGATCAGGTGGCAGTGTAGGTGGGAGCTTCCGCCTGGATCCCATTGCTTGTAGCATAAGGCCAAAGAGAGAGAGTTCATTCCATGGTCCCATAACTTGCAGCCTTGATATATGAGTGAGCACTTGACAATTATGGTGACCCTGCCCAATGCGGCGGACTCATCACTTCCTCTTGGGTCAAAGATGACCGCTTTCTCAACAAAGTCCTCCCAATAAAATTGGGATTCAACCCCTTGAACTGGCCATGGTGCAAAATCCAGTCCCTCTGGTGGTTCCATAGGGGGAGGTGGCAGATAGGTAAGGAGGGTCTCCGGTGCTGCTTCATCTTCTCTACGTTCTTCATTCACTGCGCTAACAAATCCATCACCTGCTATACATGAAGAAATCTCAGCACACACCACACAATGGTTAGTGTTAGTACAATCAGTACATGAAGAAATATCATCATAGCCAGAAATAAATGAAAAATCAGAAACCAAGTCTTCATGGGTGTCATCAATAATCTCAGGGAGAAACTCTATTTGGAAAATATAGTGCTCTTCCAGGGGCTGCTTCATAGCATCGAAGATTTTAAACTTTGCCACAATGTCACCAAACTCCATAGACATGGTCCCATCATCAACATCAATCTTAGTCTTAGCTGTCTTCATGAACGGTCTGCCCAGGATTATTGGTGATCTACTGGAATTTTTTTCCCCTGCCATGTCCAGGATGTAGAAGTCAGCAGGGAAGATCAACTCATCAACTTGTACCAGCACATCTTCTACCATTCGCATAGGGCGGGCACTGGTCCTGTTGGCCAACTGGATAGTGAGACCTGTATACTGCAAGGGACCAAGATCAAGGTTATTGAAAACAGAGGTGGGCATGACATTTATGGAGGCTCCCAAATCCAACATGCAATTTTCAAATTTTCTGTCCCCAATAGTGCATGGAATAGTAAAAGTGCCCGGATCCTTGCATTTCTGTGGTAGTGCCTGAGTGGGGGCTGAAACAGTAACTCTTTCTGGTGCAGGCTTAGACTGGATAAGAGCTGAAACATTTCTTCCCAAATTAACTCTCTCATTACTCTTCAACCTCCTCTTGTTGGTGCATAGATCCTTCAGAAATTTTGCATACTTGGGCACCTGCTTGATCACATCCAGAAGCGGAATATTCACCGCCACCTTTCTGAACACATCTAAGATTTCCTTCTCCTTGTCTTCCCCACCAATCTTCTTATTTTTCTGCACTCTGTGTGGGAAGGGGATTGGTGGTATGTACACTTTCTCAGCTTCAACATCAACTGAAGGATCAGGAGTTACCTCAATGGTTTCTTCATCTTTTTCAGAGGCTGCTTCAACAACTCTGCCAGATCTCAGAGAAATGGCACTCACATTAGGATTGGTGACATTGGGATTTATCACTGTTTGTGCCGGCAGTTGACTTGATCCTTGAGCTTGTTGTATGTTGTTTATGGATGTGGCAAGCTGTCCAATCTGTGTCTGCAAGGCTTGAATGGTAGCATCCGTCCGCTGCTGAAACTGTCCAATCTGTCCAATCTGTGTGGTCAAAGTCTGAATACTAGTATTTGCTTGCTGATGAAACTGGAGATTATTTGCAGCCAATTGCTTGATCATGTCCTCTAGGGAAGGTTCGGAAGGTGCAGAAGTGGTCACTTGAGGAGGATTCGGAGGTGCTGCCATCGGTTGTTGTTGGGATGAGTTCCCATACCGAAGGTTAGGATGATTCCTCCAGTTGGGATGGTACCTATTTGTGGAGAGGTCGGGAGTGCTGTACCGGTTCTGACTGTTGCCTTGATTGTAAGGATGGACTGCATAAGCTTGAGGCAGATCAGTACTTGACCCTTCCTTCAGAATGGGGAATGCATCAAACGGGTGCTCAGGAGAGTTGCACATGCCACAAAACATTGTCGACTGAACCTTATCCATTGCCAATTTCTCCAACAAAGAAGTGAGCCTATCAATCCTATCATCACGGGCCTGGTTGGAAGAAGAGATATGGACCTCATTCACACCTCTTGTCTCAACAGAATTTCTCCTGGTAGTAAACTGATGGGAGTTCAGTGACATATTTTCAATTAATTGCTTGGCAGCAGCTGGAGTCTTATCAACAAGTGCTCCCCCACTAGCAGCATCCAAAATATTTCTATCCATCAGTAGTAACCCCTCATAAAAATACTGGATAAGAAGTTGCTTAGAAATCTGATGCTGAGGGCAACTGGATACCAACTGCTTGAATCTCTCCCAATATTTAGCCAATGACTCATTTCCTTGTCTGATGCCACATATTTCCTTCTTGATTGATGCAGCTCTAGAGGCAGGAAAATATTTCTCTAAGAAGAGCTTCTTCAAATCGTTCCAGGTGGTGACAGAGTTTGGCTCAAGATATAACAGCCAATCCTTTGCAGCGCCCTGTAGTGAAAACGGTAAAGCTCTCAGCTTGATGTGATCCTCAGTTACTCCCTCTGGTCTCAAGGTTGTGGAGCAGACAACCTGGAATTCCTTCAAATGCTTGTGTGGATCCTCACCTGCAAGACCACTAAACCTTGGCAACAAATGGATTAGACCAGATTTTAATTCAAAAGGAGTAACAGAGGCTCTCGTCCACTAAAGTAACAGAGGCTCTCGTCCACTAGAGTAACAGAAGTGCTCGTCCACTAAAGGTGACAGAAGCGCTCGTCTACACTAGTCTTTGGACTTGCTAAGTCCTTAATATGGAGCTCGTCTACTAGCCCGAATGAAAAATCTTAAATGGCTAGATAGACATGGTTATTTTCAAGATGGAAGCACTTATCTTATGGACGCGAATTCTATAAGGATTACCAGAATCGTATTTCAAGAACCAGAAAGAGACTTGAAGCCTTCTCTCCTACTCAGTTTCATGCTTATCAAGAAAAGTCATAAGTTACTCTCTCAAGTAACCTTGGATAATCAGAACCAAAGACCAGTTAAAGAATGCTTCCAACATGCTTTATTCCCTAGTACCTATGGTCCTTACACGAAAAGGGAAGTGTACTCAGCAAAGTACAAAAAGCTCTCTGCATAACTCTGATATGGTTGTATCACGATGCATAAAGTCATGATCCTTCATGTTAGAGTACAACCAACGACTCTATTGCATTAATGGCTTCAAGAACGACTCTATTGCATTAATGGCTGCCCAGAACGACTCTATTGCATTGATGGCTGTCCAGAACGAATCTATTGCATTTAATGAAGTTCTGCTTGAAGCCAACATCTGAGGTAATGTCTCTAATGGATCCTAAATGCTTGAAGACCATAAATACATAAGTCATTGAAGATGAAGATGAGACAGAGTTGCTGGAGCTACTACTTCTGCTACACTTAATGAAAAATGAGAGGATCGCCGCCTTCATCTCAACAGAAATCATCCTCAATGTAAACATTCTATATTCACTCAAGTGAGTGTTGTGAGAGATTTCTTTTATCAGTTATGAAGTACTTAAAAATATATCCACTCTTGTGAGTGTAGGAAGAACTCATCTCTGTACTTCATTGTAAAATCACTCCATGAGTGTTGTGAGATTTTCTCTATGTAACCTTCATCAAAATCCAGTGAGCCTGGAGGGCTAGGTGAAAATAATACTTGCAACAGCCTGGAGAGGTTGGTTAAGAATAATACTCGTTGAGACTGGAGAGGCTAGGTGTGCAAATAATACTTGCAACAGTCTGGAGAGGCTGGTTAAGAACAATACTCAATGAGCTTGGAGAGGCTAGGTGTTCAAAGACTGCTCATTGTAATTATCTGATGTGATAGTGGAGAAAAACTCAGCTACTGCTGGGGACTGGATGTAGCTCATCGTTTATATGAGTGAATCAGGATAAAGCTTGTTGTTTATTTTCTCTCTACCTTTATCTCCTTATCTTTGTTGTTTTATGTATTTTCAACAAAGTTTTCTAACTGATTTTAATCTTTATGTTCTATGCTATTTTAAAATGTTTTCTATCCTCTAGATGTTGTCTAACTTGTTAATGTTTAGTCTAAGATAATCAGACAAGTCAATATTGTCCATTAGACAAGTGAAATGCTTTATCTTCCTTATTTCCAAACTGGTTAAAAATATGTTATTAGTTTTGTTAGATGGTTTTTAAATTATCTTCTTTTATCCATCTACACTCTCTTTATTTGAAAAACTCTGATTTATGTTTTGTTGTTTAGTAAAAGTTTTAAATTTCTATTATCACCCAATTCACCCCCCCCCCCCCCTCTTGTGTGATGGTTGCTTTGATCTAACAAATATTACTCATGGCTCAATGGTTGTCGCGGTTAATGGGCTTTATACCGTCAGATGCATTGATCAGAATATATGATTCAATGATCTCCAAACTTGTTCATTTGTACATCCCGGATGACACAATGAATCAAGATACTGTAACATAGCATGTATGTCATAAATATGCATGAGAAATACTTTTGTTCTCGATACTTTTCTTTGTCGCAAAATTATTTCTTTGTCGAGGCTCCAAGCACACGACCATACTTAATTTCATTATTAAGACTAAAAACTTAGGCACCCACGGAACACACAAGTTCACGAGCTCAATCTCAACACAGGACACACTAGTTCGAGTGCTCAATTGCAAAACATTTACACCGATATACCAGTCAAAGGTTCGCGGATATGGAAGACAATGCTTAACCACATCAACTTTTGGGACACACACAGTCCACCATTTTACAGGACACTCATGTCCAATGACACGGATCCCAGATCCTCATGTCAGATAGAACCCTAGAAACTCGACATCTCGTAACTAGGTTCGCTTGTCTTCTTTAAAACATTTTGCTCAGTGAAATAACAAATACAAAACCAAACCTCTGAGAAACTTATCCATGTTTAACATAATCATTTTCACTGAAAAATCCCTTTTTCCTAAATTCATTTCCATCAAAATCATTTTATAAATCATTCAAAATACGTTTGAGTCAAGAATAAATATTTCCCTTTTCTAAAGCATTTTCACACTTGAAAATATTTATTTTGAAGAAAATAATATAAATTTTCTAATAACCTTTTCTTAATTCAACTCAAAGTAACTAAAATATTTTTCTCATTTTCTTCATAAAAATGCCAAAAATGACTTTTTACTTGAAAATATTTATTTAAAATTCTAATCAAACTATTTTTGTCACTTTATTATTCCAAATATCATTTTCCATTATTGTGAAATATATTTTGCTAAAACTAGCACCTGTGAAATATTTTCTTGGTTACGCCCTCTCTGACACTCTTTGGCTCATCAATCGCCAGAAAAATCAATAAAATATTATTTTTCCACTTTTACACTATTTTACACTATTAAATCACTTGGATTATTTGTGCAAACTTAACAAGCTTTTAATCTTCCGAATTAATTAAACTCTGATCACTGTCAGGTTTCACACTCCAGCCATCAATAACAAATGTATCACATGATACAAACATAGCATACTTTCACAGATATAGCATGCATCACAGATATAACCAAATCACAGTTATATACACACAATCCACTAACCGCATCACATCACAACACATCACATAACCATATAGTTAAACAAAACAATAATCAACTTAAGGCAGATAAACACCCAGGTAATACACAGACAACATATAGATAACATGTGGTTATCTCAAATCCCTTAGGTAAGCTCCCCTTCCCTCTTGAAGATTTCAAATTTCGTTTCATGAACTGTTCTCCGATTCGACTCCACTTTCCTCCACACAACTCAGGAAAATCTCACAAGGATTTATCCTTCACAACAAATCACGTCACAATCAACAAATAAACCAACAAAATAAAACAAACTCATCTAGTTTATGTGAACTAGGATTCGGCCTTTAATTCAAATTTGTGTTGGAGTTATTTTCTCAATTCCATCTTTTGGATTCTAATTCCTATAGTATTAACTAGCATGGATAAATTGCTAGAAGTAAAAAAATATGAAACAAAATCCTCTAACTCTTTATGAGCTAGGTTTCGGCCCTCTTTAGTAGAATAGGTTAGAAATTGATTTGATTTTCTAATCACTTGGATTTAATAATCATAGGTTTTAGAGAGCCCAAATCAAGTGTTCTTTTTCACAAATTGAAACAAAACTCATTTACTCCTTTTTCACCTAGGTTCGGCCTTCTTATAAAAACAGGGAAGGAAATTTCTTTTGCTTTTATGCTTCTAGATAAAGAACATAGACATCATGATGAGTTCATAGAAATTGATTTCAACTCAAATGGATTTTTCTACAATTTTCTAGAATTATTTGAAGTTCTAGATCTAGAAATAGATTTTTGTGGAAAGTTGATGAAATGAAGATTTGATTCATGAGAAATAAAGCTAAGATTATTAGGAATAGGTTTCTCACCTTAGAATGAAGAAATTTGGTCAAGAAATTGAAGATCAATGATGAACTTAGCAAAAACACACATGGAGTTCTTGAAAGTGTTTTGTGAAGAAATGACTTGAGATGTGAAATAGAAAGTATTTAGATCATTTAGAGGAATAAGAATATGATCTTAGGAAATCAAAACAAGGTTTGGATGTTGATTTATGGTCGTGGCCGAAATTTGAGAGGAGAAGAAATGAACTTGAAAGTTCATGGATTTAAGAACTAAATGGATCAAAGTGATGACAAGGATCTAAGGAACAAGTTTCATGAAGAAAGAATCATGAAATTGTGTCTCTAAGTTAGAGTAAAATGAAGAACAAATGATGAACAAAGGAAGAACAAATGGGAGAAAAATGAAGAACATAGGACTTGGATGAGCTTAAGTGATGAAGATGATGAAGTGATAACAAAGAAGTAACAAGGTGTGGGTAATGAGGGGGCTGTGGTTTTGGGTTACTTTGGGGGGACTAAAGTGCAAGAAAATTTGTTACTTAAGGACTAAGGTGCAAATTAACTTAAGGACCAATTTGCAAATTAGAAAAATTTAAGGACCTAAGTGCAATTTCCACTTAAATTGTCATCATTAGGTAAAAGCAAAACATGTGGTTATGAGTGATGAAGGGTGGACAACTTTGTAGCCTTAGGAAAATGTGTGGTGAATGGGTAATGGGAGGTGTGGTTGCTTTCTACACCACATGTTACAATGGCAAACTTGTAAATAAGTAGATAGTAAAATAAAATAGTAATATAAGTTTATAAAAATCTGACAATCATTATGACGGGGATAGGATCGCCATAAATACTCATCACATCACCATAAATTCTAGTCAATTCGAGCATCTAAAATATCTAGATTCATGAATCTGCTCCGTTATGCCTTGTCTTAGGTCCCCGCAAACGACTCTCGACATTTGGCCCCGCACAAAACAATATAATATTTTTTTTCATAAAATTTTTAAAATAGCCAGCACTCTTGAAAATGCTGTAAAAACACTAATTGCTTCAGTCTCGAGTCAAGATTAGGTCTTCTGATCAGTAAATTCTTACTGTCATCGAAATCTCAGATCAGGCTCCGTCTGAGTTTTCAACCACAAATCTCCCCGAAACTTAAGGTTTGCAAGCAAAATATGAAAATAACTTTGGCTAAACCAAAATCATCATTAAAAACTCGGATAATAAATATACTCATTCATATATTTATTACTGATATCAGAAAGTCGAAAAGTCGGGCTGCTACACTAACAGATAATGATATGCAAATGTCAAAAACACTCTTATATCATAATAACAATTTTTAAAATAAATTTTAATTTTTTTTTGTTGACATTTTATACATTTAAATTATAAAAAATATATGAAAAATTAACTTGTCATATTTTTTAACATTTTACACAACTTGTCAATCAAACCACACTTTGTAATTAATAAAAGGATTGATTAATTAGACTTAAAATGTGACTAAATAAATATATTTTCATGACAAATAAAATGGTAAAAGGAAAATAAAATTATACTAAATCCAAACTTGGCTAAACAAATAAAATAACATAAATAAAATTCTCATGTTTGTATCATAGATAAGTTTCACCAAAGTACTTAGAGAGCTAAACAACATAAACAAATGGAGAGAGAGTTTAATTTGGGTTAAGGGCTTCTGAGGAAAAAAATTGATATCCCATCCTATTTGTTTCTAACTCAACTCCTTACACATAATAGAAAATTAACTAAAGAGTAGAATAAGATAAGCTTATAGGATAACTCTATCCTATCTTATTGGTTCACCAAAAAATAAATTAAAATAGGATATGATGGTTTATCCTATCTTATTTTTTTATCTTGACCACCAAACGGACCCTAAAGAATTTTTTTTTATGTGCAAAGGGGGTTAAACCCCTACCTTAAAGCCCTTTAACTCTTGGTTTAATGCTTTATCAATTGTTTCATGAGTAATTCTTGTATAGGCATAGCTCTACCACGTAAGATTTAGGCACAACCACTTATAAGGTAAAATAAAAAATAAAAAATAAAGGAAAAAAGACTCATTTTGGTCCCTGAGAACAACATTGGGAACTGTTTTAATCCCTAACAAAACAAAAGTACCAAATTAGTCCCTCAGAATTTCAAACTACGGACATGTTAGTCCCTCTGTTTGATCCTGTTAGACACCATCCGTTATCAGTGGATTGGGGTTCCACGGTTGCTAATTTGGGGCAGAAATTGGAGTGACGTAGATTAGATCTCATTTTGGACATTTAATTGGCGTTTTTGGTTGCTTAAGGGGCCAAATTCTTTTTGCCGTGTATGTTCAAATTGGTGTTGTCTTGGGAATTTAAGTAAATGTTTAATAACTAATTTACACAATGAAAATTGTAAATATCATATAACAGTACACCTAACAAAAAAACAGAACATGTCATCGACTTAACGGACCTAAACTAACTAGGGGTTGACAGAGGGACTAACGTGTGCCTAGTTTAAAATCGTAAGGGTCTAATTTGGTACCTTAGTTTTGTCGGGGATTAAAACGGACCTCAATGTTTTTCTCAATGACAAAAATAGGTATTTCTTCTAAAAAAAAAGACATGAAGGAAACAAAACTTTCTGTAGCAATCTGAAATATGAAGAAGAAAGGAACAAGATGTTCCTGTTGAACCAGGACAATTCACTGCACTGAGAACTTGCTATGAACGGAGAAAAGTAAAGTGGAAAATGAGTGGAATTTCTCATTCAACTGAAAATGAACTAAGAGTTCACTATTTATACAAGCTAGGAAGTAACAGAAAGTAACTACTCTACAACTAACTAATTGCTCCTATAACTAACTTAATTAATGACTAATTAAGTTAAATTTGAGTCGGGTAACACCCCAACCCCACCCTCACCCCCCCTGGGCGCCGCGGCGGAGCAAGCTGGAGCACAAATATTGAGAAGACCCAGCTTGGGTTGAATGTCCCTATAAGCCTGAGAGTTGAGTGCCTTTGTTAGGATGTCTGGGAGTTGTAGAGCAGAAGGAATAGGGAGTAATTTGAGAAGAACTGTAGAACACTTTTCCCTCACAATGTGGCAATCTAGTTCAATGTGTTTAGTCCTTTCGTGGAATACAGGGTAGGCAGCTATTTGCATGGCGGGTTGGTTATCACAATCATTAGAGCAGGGGAAGTAAAAGTGATTTGCAGGTCTTGAAGAAGGTATGTTAGCCATTGCAATTCGCATGTGGTTGCTGCCATTGCTCTATACTCAGCTTCACAGGAGCTTCTAGATACAGTACTTTGTTTCTTGGACTTCCAAGAGACGAGGGAAGAACCAAGAAATATACAATAGCCCGTGATGGATCTCCTAGTGTCGGGGCAAGTAGCCCAATCACTATCATTTTAGGCTTTTGTTAGAACTGGTTAGATAGAAATTATTGTAACTATACTTTTATTGGAGAATTCTCTGCAAGAAATGCTCTCTACAGAGCAAAAACAGAATCATAGTACAAGAATTACAGAGAGAAATAGCAAGAATGAATTCTAGGGTTTCGAGAGCCTAGCCTCTCCAACTAACTCCTTAACTAACCAAAAAACTCCCTCTAACTTCCCTCCTTTCCTTTATTTATACTATCCCGTGGGTGGTCTAACTAACACATTCTTTGATTCACTAATCGATTGTCAGTTGGCTTTGGTCTGTTTGTTTCTTCTGTAATAAGCCTTGTATATAGGAGGTCTTGTACTGCTAACAATACTCCCCCCAAAAGTTTCACCTTGTCCTCAAGGTGGAAAAGGGGTAACTGTCCATTGATCACTTCATATGACTCCCAACTGGCCTCAAACTCTGGTAAGTCCTTCCATCGGATTAGTACCTCTGCCCGGCCTACATCTCCAGTCCTGACTGCCAGTGCTTGTTCTGGTTCCACTAACATCTCTAGCTCTTCACTTAGGCCCCGACGTAGAGGTTGTGCAACAACTGATGGCCCTACAGCCTTCTTAAGAAGGGAAACATGAAAAGTAGGGTGGATTTTGCTCTCAGCAGGAAGCTCAAGTTGATAAGTGACCTGCCCCACCCTGTTACCGATTCGGTAGGGTCCATAGAAGCGAGGCCGAAGCTTCTCATTCATCTTTTTAGCCAAAGATCGCAGCCGGTATGGTTGCAGTTTTAAGTAAACCCAATCCCCGACTGCATAGGTAATTTCCCTCCTGGACTTGTCTGCTGTGGCTTTCATTTGCCCCTGAGCCTTTAGAAGGTTGCTCTTGAGGTCATGTAAAAGCATATCTCTTTCCTGTGTCATAATATTGACCTCTTCTAGTGTTGATGGGATGGTAGTTCCCTTAAGTAAATGGGGAGGATCCCTTCCATAGAGGGCTCTAAATGGTGTCAGTTTAGTTGAACTATTGTAATTAGTGTTAAACCAAAACTCAGCCCAACTAAGCCATTTTGGCCATTTTTTGGGCTTGGAACCCGTTAAGCATCTCAAGTATGTCTCTAAACATCTATTAACTACTTCAGTCTACCCATCGGATTGTGGGTGATAACCAGAACTGAATTTCAGTTTAGTCCCTGCCAATCTGAAAATTTCAGTCCAAAATTTGTTGAGAAACACCTTGTCTCTATCTGAAACAATGGTGGATGGAAAACCATGCAGTTTTACCACTTCTCTGACGAAAACTTCAGCTACATCCTTTGCAGTGAATGGGTGGCTTAATGGAATGAAGTGTGCATACTTAGTAAGTCTGTCCACTACCACCAATATGGTATCCTTACCTTGAGCTTTGGGTAGACCCTCCACGAAATCCATTGAAACATCTGCCCAGACTTGAGACGGAATCGGAAAAGGTTGCAAGAGACCCACGGGGGATAAAGTTTGATATTTATTGGACTGACAAATCTCACATGTTGCTACATATTGATGGATGTCTCTCCTCATACCTTCCTAATACACCAAAGTTGTTATCCGTTTATAAGATCTGAAAAATCCTGAGTGTCCACCAATGGCTAAACTATGAAATTCTTTGAGTAAGATAGGAATTTTTGGAGAATTTCGAGGTAAAACCAGTTTCCCTTTGTATATCAGCTCCTTGTTTACAAATGAATATCCCGGGTGTGATAGAGGGTCTCGAATGAGGTCCTGTATGATGCTCTGCAGTTTACTATCATTATGGACTTCTTTTCCCCATTCTTCAACTTCGGAAAATTGGATCACAGATATGGCAGCATAAGTCATCCAGCGGGATAGGGCGTCTGCTGCTCTATTATAGCTGCCAGGTTTTTATTTGATTTCAAAATCAAACCCCAGTAGCTTTGAAGTCCATTTGAGTTGTTCCTCACTTAACACTCTCTGTTCTGTCAGAAATTTCAGGCTTTTCTGATCTGTGTGAACAACAAAATGCCTCCCCATCAGATAATGTCGACACTTCTGGACTGCCATGACAATTGCCATCAACTCTCGCTCATATAGTGACTTCTTCTGAGCCCTCTCAGATAAGGTTTGGCTAAAAAATGCCACTGGTCTGCCTTCTTGCAATAGAACAGCCCCAAGCCCCTTACTCGATGCATCTGTTTCTACCACAAATTGTTTAGAAAAATCCGGTACGGTAAGGGTTGGTAATGCAGCCATGGCTGATTTCAGTTGTTCAAAAGCCTTCTCAGCTTCCTCATTCCATTGGAACCCATCTTTTTGCAATAACATTGTCAGTGGTTGAGAAATCTTGCCATAGCCCTGCACAAACCTTCTGTAATACCCAGTGAGGCCTAAGAATCCCCTTAGAGCTTTGCAATCTTTTGGAACCGGCCATTGTTTCATAACTTCCAGTTTGTTTGGGTCCGCCGCTACACCCTTTCCAGAGATAATATGACCCAAGTACTCAATTTGTTCTTGCCCAAAAGTGCACTTTTTTTGTTGGCATATAGCTGATTTTGCTGCAGCAAGATTAACACAGTTTGCAGGTGCTTTTAATGATCTTCCTTGCTCTTACTATATATTAGAATATCATCAAAGAATACGAGGGCGAACTTCCGGAGATATGGTTTCAGCACTTCATTCATGAGAGCTTGAAAATTAGAGGGTGCATTTGTGAGACCGAAGGGCATTACAACAAATTCATAATGACCTTCGTGGGTCCTAAATGCGGTTTTAGATATATCTCCTTCCTTCATTCGGATTTGGTGATACCCTACACGTAGGTCCAATTTAGAAAAAAACCTTGCTCCTCCCAGCTCATCTAGCAACTCATCGATAATCGGGATAGGGAATTTGTCTGGTACAGTGACCTTATTCAGGGCCCTGTAATCAACACAAAAGCGCCAGCTCCCATCTTTCTTTTTAACTAGAATGATGGGGCTGGAATACGGGCTAACACTAGGTCTAATGACACCCGATTTCAGCATATCATTTACAAGTCTCTCTATTTCATTCTTTTGGTAGTGGGGATACCTGTATGGGCGCAAATTTGGTATTTCAGCTCCCTCTTTGAGGACAATGGCATGGTCATGTCTTCTGGAGGGTGGTAACCCTTGAGGTTCTGTAAAGACTTTAGCATGACTCTCCAGCACCTCATCCAACCACTGCCATTTTGTCGAGTTTTCGTCAGAGGTAACTTGCATGCTGTGACAGTCTAATAAGAACCCTAGTCCCTCTGCTTGAATGGCCTTTATAACTGATTTAAGAGAATTTGCTGCTCTAGCCATTGCTGGTTCCCCTCTTAACACTAAAATACCCTTAGGAGATGGTATCTTTAATGTTAATTCTTTAAAATTTGCTCTGATCTCCCCTAGGCTTGTCAACCACTCCATTCCTAGAACCACGTCAACACCACCTAACTCAAAAATGTAGAAGTTTTGTTGCACTTCTAATCCTTGAATTTTTACCCTCAAGTTTGGACAGACCCCTTCACATTGTATCCTCCTACCATCTCCCACCTCCACTGTATATGGAGATGTCTTCCTTACTTTCAACTCCTCATTTTCCCCCAATAAGGATGAAACAAAATTATGTGAAGCTCCACAGTCAATCAGCACTGTTACCTTCCTGTTTCCTACCTCTCCCCACATCTTAATGGACTTCTTTGAAGTGAGTCCTGTGATGCTATAGAGGGACAATTGCAGATTTTTAAGCTCTGCTTCAGTTGTTTCGGATTCCTCCTCCATATTTTCTTCCATTTCTTCTTCCTCCAGGGTACTAAAAGCAATTGTTTATTCGTACACACGTGCCACGGGCCAAACTTGCCATCACATTTGAAACACAACCCCTTTGCCCTTTTCTCATCTTTCTCAACAGGTGTTAGTACCCTGAATTCTCTTCCTCTGTAAGATCCTGTAGTTTTCAAGCTACTGGAATCAGCACTCGAATTGGCACTTTTATTGCTCCCAGAACTATGTAAAGTGCCTCTATTTCTGGGGTCCCACATTACTGTTCTTGTATTGGTGTAGTTCCGAGTATTTCCCCCACCTCTACTTACTGGCATGACGCCTTTACTCAATAACTCGTTCCGATCATCTACTTGCTGGGCGAACCTCATCATCTCCGGTAGGGTTTTCAAAGAGTGCATATTCAATTCGGCCTTAATCAGATCATTCAACCCGTTTAAGAATATTCCCTTCACATATTCTGGATCGGCCCCTTTTAATGGAGCAGAATAGAGCTCGAATTTCTCCCGATACTCCGCCACGGTGCCTATTTGCTTGACGCTCATCAACATTTCAAAAGGATTTTGATTAATCGAAGGTTGAAACCTCTCAATCACGGCTGTTCGAAACTCTTCCCAAGTAGGATTCGTCACACAGAATTCCCACCATTGATACCAGTTCAGTGCTTTACCTTCCATCGCCACCATCGAGGCCTTCAATTTCTCGCGATCGGATACACGCCTCATCTCGAAGTAGCGCTCAATTATGTTAACCCACCCGTATGCGTCATCACCACTGAAAATAGGGATTTCGAGCTTCCTCCATTTCTCTTCCCGCTGATCGTCATCTTTCTCCCCTATCGTTTCTTCCTCCTCGTTACTATGGGTTCCGTTGTTGTTGTTGTGGTTACTGTTGGGACTTCGTTGTAGGAGAGCCAAAATCGCATCAAATTACTTCCAATTTTCTGATTTCTGTTCCTCCATGATTCGCCTCAGTTCTTGGCAATCACGGCGATCGTCATCAAATTGCTTCCGATTTTCTGATTTTTGTTCCTCCACGATTCGCCTCAGTTCTTAGCGATTACGGCAATCGTCATCGCGATCCCATCTCATCTCTTCCATTCCGCGCTCAAGAACTTCAATTCTTGATTCCATTCTTCTAGTATGGACCATGTACCACTCCCAGAAAAGAGCTTTGATACCAGTGTTAGAACTGGTTAGATAGAAATTATTGTAACTATACTTTTATTGGAGAATTCTCTGCAATAAATGTTCTCTACAGAGCAAAAACAGAATCACGGTACAAGAATTACAGAGAGAAATAAAAAGAATGAATTCTAGGGTTTCGAGAGCCTAGCCTCTCCAACTAACTCCTTAACTAACCAAAAAACTCCCTCTAACTTCCCTCCTTTCCTTTATTTATACTATCCCGTGGGTGGTCTAACTAACACATTGCTAATTCAGCTAACTGATTGTCAGTTGGCTTTGGTCTGTTTGTTTCTTCTGTAATAAGCCTTGTATATAGGAGGTCATGTACTGCTAACAGCTTTTAACTGGACACTAGATGAAGCAGGGAAGTGCAAGCCAAAGCCAGGGGAACCTTTAATATATCTTAACACTCGCAGGGTAGCAGCATGATGGACCACTGTGGGCTTGGCCATAAATTGTGAAAGCTGTTTTACAACAAATGCAATGTCTGGAGGAGTGGTTGTCAAGTAAAGCAACTTGCCTATGAGTCTTCTGTAGACCTGGACATCAGCAAATAGAACCGCATTATCCTGATGTAGGTGTGTTTTGCTTTCCATAGGGGAAGATGCAGGTTTGCAAGCAAGTAAACTAGCATCTGCTACTAGTTCCAATGGCGTATTTCCTCTAGTTTACTACAATTCCAATAGAGTTTCGAGCCACTTCTAGGCTCAGGAAGAACTTGAGATTCCCTATGTCTTTAATCTTCAAGGTACAATCAAGAGCCTGCTTGATAAGATCAATTTCCTTCTGGTCATTCCCGGTTAATATCACATCGTCCACATAAACAAGAAGGGCAGTGAAGTGTTGTGAGGATGATTTGACAAATAAGGAGTAGTCACTCTTGGACTGTGAGTAGCCCGAGCCAAGCAAGAAAGAGGAAAGCTTGGCAAAACATTGCCTACTAGCTTGCTTTAGGCCATAGAGAGACTTTTGTAGCTTACAACCTTGACTAGATTGAGTAGGAGATAGTCCGGGTGGCAAGGTCATATAAACTTCTTCAAGCAAGTCACCATGCAGAAATGCATTGTTGACATCAAGCTGCTTCAAGTGCCAGTCATGAATAAATGCCAGGGAAAGAATAAGCCTCCCTGTTGTCATTTTGGCAACTGGTGAGAAAGTGTCAAAGTAGTCAATTCCCTCTGTTTGTGTGTAGCCTTTGGCTACAAGCCTTGCCTTGTACCTTTCTATAGTCCCATCAGCCTTGTGCTTGATTTTGAATACCCATTTGCACCCGATCAGCACTGCTCCTTGAGGAAGATCAGTCAAAGTCCAGGTCTGGTTTGCTGCCAAAGCATGTAGTTCAGCCTGTATAGCCTGTTTCCAGCAATCACTTTTGATGGCCTCATTGTATGTGGCAGGTTCAACCTCAACAGACATGACAAAACAATTTTTTTGTAAGAATGAGAAATTGCATTATATGATAAATAAGAGGAAAGAGGATAAGTTACATTAGAACTAGAATTGGTGGCAGCCTTGGTGTCTGCAATGTTGCAGTGATAAGCTTGTAAAAATGAAGGTGCCTTTTTTGTCCCGCTAGACCTTCTAAGATGCACACTTGGAGGAGAAGTTGTTGGACTAGGAGAAACTGCTGGGCTAGAGGAAGAAGGGTCAAGTTGTGATGGGGAAGCATCATTGATGTGTGAGGCAGAAGCATTGGTGGGTTGAGGTGGTAAGTTGGCAGTAGATGGAGATGTGGAAGGACAAAATACTTCATCAAAGGCAAAATCATTATTGACATTAGATGTAGGAAGAGGAGTAGAAGGAAGATGTGGCAAAGAGGCAAATGGAAAATTCGGTTCATGGAAAATGACATTTCTAGAGACAAATAGCTCTCTGGTTTTGAAATTTAACAAGATAAAGCCTTTTGTTCCAGTTTTATAGCCTAAGAACACACATTTGGATGCTCTCTGGTCAAGCTTTGTTTTAGGTGTAGGAGCTGAACTTGCAAAAGACAAGCAGCCAAAAACCTTTAAATGATTCAAGTCAGGGAGTGTTTTGTACAGTTTTTCATAAGGAGAATGTTTGTGCAATAAAGGTGTAGGAAGTAAGTTGATAATATGCACAACATGCAGTATGGCATAGGACCAATAGACCTTTGGTAAATGACTTTGAATCATCAGAGCTCTAGCTACATTAAAAATATGTTGGTGCTTTCTTTCAACCACCCCATTTTGTTGGGGGTATAAGTGCAAGAAGTTTGGTGAATCATCCCCTTTTTGGCAAAGAAGTCAGTCATACAGAACTCCGGTCCATTATCACTTCTTATTGTTTTTATATGTGTGTCAAATTGTCTTTCAACAAGGGCAACAAAGTTCTGTAAAAATTGAGAGGTTTCTCCTTTATTTTTCATCAATATAATCCAAGTGAAACTAGAAAAGTCATCAATAATAGTCAAGAAATACTTGTGTCCATGAATAAAGGGAATTGGGAAGGGGTCCCGTATATCAACATGTATCAAATCAAAACATTTTATTGATTTTTAAGTGCTTACAGTAAAAGGCAATTTCCTTTGTTTTGCTAGATGGCAAGTGTCACATATGTAATCTTTATTTACAGTAATGGACGGAATGGAAGAATGAATAATGAAAACACAATCATGGGATGGATGAGCTAGTCTAAAATTCCATAAACTAGAAAAGGGGACAGTTACAGAGTTAACATAAATGTGAGTAGCTAAAAGGCCAACAGTGCAGATAGGCATCTTCAAAATGTACAATCCATGATGCACCTTAGCTGTACCAATCTTCTTTAATGAAACTTTTTCCTGAATTACACAGTGAGTTGAATCAAAAGACAAAATGTATGGTAAAGATGAAGTTAGTTTGGTAACTGACAAGAGGTTATAAGAGAACTCAGGTATGTACAACACATTGAAAAGCATGAAATTCGAATTAAAAGAGATAGTTCCTGAATAGCATGCAAGGATCTCATTACCATTTAGAAGTCTAACATGAATTGGTTTGATTTTATAGTATGATGAGTAAAAAGACATATTTGAACATATATGATCAGTAGCACCACTATCTAATATCCAAGTAGACAAGATTGAATTACCTGATTGTTGTGTGACAGAAGGCGCACCACCAGTTAAAGACATGATGGTGCTGACTTAATTGGAAACATGTGAGACTTAAGGCTGTGATTGCTGGAGCAGACCTAACAGACCTTTGTATTGCTCAGCAGTAAGACCAAAAACTGAACCATCCTGCCCTTCCTTATTGGAACTAGTCCCTGAATCAAGTACTTCTGGATCAGTGTTCACATCAGCACTGATTGAATTAACAACTCCTGGATTTCTGAATTTGAAATTGGGTGAAAAACCATGTTTTCTGTAGCATGTGTCCACAGTATGGCTTGTTCTTCCACGGTGAGTACAGACCTTTTCATTATATCCCCCTCTTCCAGCATTGTTTCTATTAAAGTCACCACTTCCTCTTCCATTACCACGGCCTACAACAACAACCATTCTAGGTTTTGTTTCACTATCAAACAATTGCATCTCTTGTTAAACCACTAGAGAAAACATCTTGGTTAAAAGAGGAAGTAGATCCATGATCATAACTTGGGACTTGACGTTGGAATAACAATCATTTAATCCTTCCAAAAAACGAATAATACTGTCCTTGGTTCTATAGTTTTCAACATTAACAAGAGCATCGCATGAACACTTAACCTCACAACTACACACAGGTAGGGGTCTATAATTGTCTAATTCATCCCGAAGCACATTTAATTCTGTAAAATAGTTTGTGACAGAAAGATCACCTTGCTTGAGTGCTATAATCGAATCCTCCAAATTTGAGATTCGAAACTATTGGATTAAGTATATTCAGTTTGTTATTTCTATTTTATCCAATATTAGTTAGTTATTAGTTTGTTTCTTGATTAGTTAGTTTGCCTCTTGATGAGTGTATCTTGGAGTTCCTTATCTCCTCCTTTGTATCCAAGGTGTTATATAAACACCTCTTACTCTTCTATGTAAACAGATTCAAAAATCAATACAAAAGTATTTCAACTGATTCATCTAATATGGTATCAGTCTTCATTTTGCATACATAGCTTCTGCAATATTCTGTTTCTTTCTCTCATGGCTCAGGTTAACCCACCTACAAGTCCCTCATCTTCCAATCTTGATAACTCTAATGAAAACCCACCACCACCGCTGCCCCCTCCTCCACCCGACGCATCACAAAACCCAGCAAGTCCTTACTTTCTTCATCCTGGTGAAAACCCAGGGTATGTCCTTGTATCACCTCCTCTCCATGGCGAAAATTACTATCATTGGAGCTGTGCCATGTTGCGAGCTCTCTCTTCCAAGAACAAGATCAAGTTCATCAATGGCATCATCACACCTCCATCAGATGCCGATCCCCTGTTCGATGCCTGGCAACGCTGCAATCACATGATCATTTCTTGGATCACTCGCACCCTTTCGCCACAAATCTCCTAAAGCACGGCTTCATTCGACACTGCTAGGGATCTCTGGCTCGATCTTGAAATTCGATTCACCCGTGGTAACCATTTTCGCATGTCTGATTTACTTCAAGAACTACATTCTATGAAACAAGGTGATAGATCTTTATCCAATTTCTTCACTGATATGAAAATCCTTTGGGATGAGCTAGAATTCCTTCACCCAACCCCTTCTTGTTGATGTTTGTATATCTTCACTTGTGATTTGAGCAAATCAGTTCAAACATATAAAGACAAGGAGCATGTTATATGTTTCTTGAAAGGCCTCAATGAGACATTTCAACCTGTTCAAAGCCAAATCCTCATCATGAATCCCCTACCTTCTATTAGTGCGACATACTCTATGGTTGTTCAACAAGAACGCACCCCTTCCATTCTTCCTGATGCTTCAGCCCTCTCAAGTACCAATTTTTCACAAACCATAAACCAACCATCTCAGGGAAGGGGGAGAGGCCGCACCAACTCTAAAAATTTGATGTTATGCACTCACTGTAACCGTACCAATCATACAATTGATGCTTGTTATTTCAAACACGGATTCCCTCTCGGGTATAGGACCAGAAATCCCAACCTTTCTCCTCAATTGGCAGTTGCTACATCTACTGACATTCCTAGAATTGAATACCCTGTGAAAGCTGCTCCTGCTGAATCATCTTTCCCCATCTCCAAAGAAGATTACCAATACTTGATCAACTTGCTTCATTCTTCTAAACAAGGTTCAACTTCAAACATAAACACGGTGAGTAAACCATCTTCTTCAGACACCAACCACCATGTGGTTTCGGGTGCCATCAAGACAGGTAATTGCATTTCCCCTTACTTCACTTGGATCCTTGATTCAGGTGCAAGTGATCATATTTGTCCTTATATTGAATGTTTTTATTTTTGTACATCTATCTCTCCTATTCCTGTTAAGCTACCCAATGGCACTATTCTTTATGCAAAATCATTAGGAACTATCTCTTTTACCAAAGACTTTTATCTTACTAATGTCCTTTATATTCCTGAATTTCATTTTAATTTAATATCTATTCATCGGCTAACTACTTCTTTACAATGTCACATATTACTAACTTCTGCATCTTGCATTATTCAGGCTCGGTCTAGCCTGAAGATGATTGGGCAAGCTGAGGTCACCAACAATCTCTACATTTACAATGGCATTCCCTCTTCTTTCTCCAATAAACATAACTCTCTTAGTTTAGCCATTGCTGCTACTAACATTCCCTCCAATTCTTTTGATTTGTGGCACTTTAGATTAGGACACCCTTCTATTTCTATTTTACAGCAATTATGTACCAACTTCCCTTACATTTCCTTTAATAAAAAATTGATTTGTGAATGTTGTCACTATGCTAAGCAAGCTAGATTACCCTTTCCTGTTAGTGATTCTGCTACATTGCATCCTTTTGCCCTCATACATATGGATATTTGGGGTCCTATTGGCATTGCATCCATTCAAGGTCACTCTTACTTCTTAACTATTGTTGATGATTACACTAGATATACATGGATTTATTTGCTTAAAACTAAGTAAGATACTAGGACTTGCATTAATCATTTTTTCAATATTATTTCCACTCAATTTTCTGCAAAAATACAGATTCTTAGGTCTGACAATGGCAAAGAATTCCATATGCCATCCTATTACTCTTCCTTCGGGATTATCCACCAAACATCTTGTGTGGAAACCCCTCAACAAAACTCCATTGTAGAGAGGAAACATAGACACCTCCTCAATGTAACTAGGGCATTGCTTTTCCAATCAAATTTACCCAAAACCTTTTGGAGCTATGCCCTTTGTCATTCTGTCCATCTCATTAACCGAATGCCAAGCCCTGTTTTAGACAATGAAACACCATATGCTAAACTGTATAACACTTCTCCTAACTTCATGGATCTTAAAGTGTTTGGTTGTCTTGCCTTTGCTTCAACACTCACTCAACAAAGACATAAACTTGACTCAAGGGCTAGGAAATGTATATTTTTAGGTTTTAAACCAGGCACTAAGGGCTATCTGTTTTTTGATTTACATACACATGATTTATTTGTCTCCAGAAATGCCATTTTTTATGAAACTTCTTTTCCATACAACTATGCATCAGACTCTCTTCATCATGATAATCATTCTAATCTGCCAAACACTGATCCTGCTTTCTTTTTTTATTTCAACCATTCTTATCCATATGATAGTCCTCATAGTCCTGTTTCACACACTCCTCCTTCTGATATTGCAGCACCTTCACCACCTATGCACACACCTCACTCTCATGTTGCTGCACCTTCACCACCTTTGCACACACTGAGTTCTGAAATTGATGCCCTGCTTGCAAATAAAACTTGGACATACACTGACCTTCCTCAGGGAAAATCCCTCATTGGTTCAAAATGGGTTTATAAGATTAAATACAAATCTGATGGTACAATTGAAAGATATAAAGCCCGCTTAGTAGCTAAAGGTTTTAATCAAATTGAGGGCCTAGATTTCTTTGATACTTATTCCCCCGTTGCTAAAGTTACTACAATTAGACTTTTATTAGCTATTGCATCTACTAACAATTGGTTCCTTCATCAATTAGATGTGCATAATGCCTTTTTGCATGGAAACCTAGAGGAGGAAGTCTATATGCAGCCTCCTCCAGGCCTATCTACACCAAAACCTAACCAAGTTTGCAAACTTTTAAAGTCCATTTATGGTTTAAAACAATCTAGCCGCCAATGGTTTGCTAGATTGTCTTCCTTTTTGAAAAACAAGGGCTTCTCTCAATCTCTTTCAGATCATTCTTTATTTATTAAAGCATCACATTCATCATTTACTGTTTTATTGGTGTATGTCGATGACCTAATCCTTGCAGGCAATAACATTCATAAAATAGAATCTGTCAAAACTGATTTACACTCTACCTTCAGAATTAAAGATTTGGGACATTTGAAGTATTTTCTAGGATTGGAGATTGCCCGTTCCAAAGCTGGCCTACATATATGCCAAAGGAAATATGCACTCGATATCTTAAGTGATTGTGGCTTATTGGCTTCCAAACCCGCATCCACCCCAATTGCCAAAGCTACCAGATTAACAACTCAGCAAGGCACTCCATTAAAAGACCCTGGCTCCTATCGAAGACTGGTGGGCAAGCTACTCTATTTGACAAATACAAGACCAGACATTGGCTTCTCTGTTCAGCAACTCAGTCAGTTCATGAGCTGTCCTGCCAACCTTCATCAGGAAGCTGCTCTTCGGGTCCTTAGGTACATCAAAGGTTCACCCGCTAATGGTCTCTTCTACCCAACAGATTCTGCTCTTCAACTCAAGGGTTTCAGTGACTCGGACTGGGCTACTTGCCCTGAAACCCGCAGATCAATCACAGGTTACTGCATTTTTCTTGGCTCTTCCCTCATCTCATGGAAGTCGAAAAAGCAAGCTACGGTGTCCAAATCATTTTCTGAAGCTGAATACCGAGCTCTTACTTCAACTGTGTGTGAGTTGCAGTGGCTGAGTTATTTACTTCAGGATCTTCAGATTCCATTTATGCAACCTGCTCTGCTCTATTGTGACAGCCAGTCCGCGAGGCATATAGCATCTAACTCTTCATTCCATGAGTGTACCAAACATATTGAGTTGGATTGCCATGTGGTCTGTGAGAAGTTGCAAGCACACTTGTTCCATCTTCTACCTATTTCAAGTTCAGATCAGCTGGCGGATTTGCTGACTAAGCTGCTTGATCCTCTTCCCTTCAACAACCTTGTGAGCAAGCTGGGATTGAAAGCAATCCACTCTCCAGCTTGAGGGGGGCTATTGGATTAAGTATATTCAATTTGTTAGTTCTGTTTTATCCAATATTAGTTAGTTATTAGTTTGTTTCTTGATTAATTAGTTTGCCTCTTGATGAGTGTATCTTGGAGTTCCTTATCTCCTCCTTTGTATCCAAGGTGTTATATAAACACCTCTTACTCTTCTATGTAAACAGATTCAAAAATCAATACAAAAGTATTTCAACTCTGATTCATCTAATAGAAACAAATTTCCTCGTGCAAACCTATCCTTCAGCTCCTTCCAAGCATCACTAGCTTTGTCATTAGAGATGAGAGGGAAACAGATCGAAGGATTCAAGAAAACACCATATTGTTGACTCTTGGCCATTTATTGAACAAAGGATCTGTCTTTGATGGTTTGATAATCGTGCCATCTTCAAACCCTAATTTATTCTTAGAGATAAGACTCATCTTCATCGATATTTCCCATTCATGGTAATTCTTCTCATCAAGAAGCGGAGTAACAAGAACCAAACCATGATTTTCAGATACATGAAGATAATATGGATCAGAGTCATCGTTCGCACCTCCAGAAATTTGACCCCTTCCATTTGTAGCACCAATCGAGCTATGAACTTCTTCAGCCATGAAAACACCAACAATAGCATTCAAGAATCTGATCGCGCGGAAGCAAAGATAAAATATGATACCATGTAGAAATCTGAAATATGAAGAAGAAAGGAACAAGATGTTCTTGTTGAACCAGAACAATTCATAGCACTAATAACTTGCTATGAACATAGAAAAGTAACAGAGAAAAGTAAAGTGGAAAATGAGTGGAATTTCTCATTCAACTGAAAATGAACTAAGAGTTCACTATTTATACAAGCTAGGAAGTAACATAAAGTAACTACTCTACAACTAACTAACTGCTCCTATAAATAACTTAATTAATGACTAATTAAGTTATATTTGAGATTCATTTGAGTTTATTTGAGTCGGGTAAGACTTTCATCACCGCTTGGACGCTGCTTGTCCCTCAAACTGCCCCACCATCATCATCCTCCGTAGATGATAAACTCAACCTTCAACACTTCATTTTTGCTTTGCACTAGCTACAAGACAACACTCTCATATTTAAAATGGACACATTATATTATTATTTTTATGTGATTTTTTTCTCCTCTCTTGAAGAATGTAAACACGGCTACCATGGCCACCACCCCAACCAGCCCACCGTTTTTGCTAGGGCTGGACAGATTTGACCAACCCGATCCAAACTCGTGATATCCGAACAAAAAAATAGGTTGTGGGCTGGTTTGAGAGGGTTAACGAGTTAACGGGTGTTACGGGTGAAAAAATCAGGTTCATATAGGCTTCTACGTTCGGTCCCAGGTGTGAAAAATTAAATCCATCGATACCCGGACCCAATCGAATATCAATGCACCGAATTAAAATTTTGCATCGTTTATCATTACACATTGATACACTCCACTGTCCTTTCAGTCTTTCTCCTTGGGAAGATTAAAATTTGTGCAAGTTGTCATGTACTTCAATTTTTTAATGCGCTCTCTCTCTTCAATTAAGTAGTAATTAACAAAAGAAAAAACATAAATATTTGAATGCATTTCCTGATTACACCCCGCATGCAAATATTTTAATGCTCTCTCTCTCTTTTCAATAAAACTAATACTATTTCTTGTTTCTCGTAACATTTCTCTCTCTCATCTGACTTTCTCTATTTCTCAATTTATTTTCTAAATGCTCTCTAATCTATTTCTCTTTCTCTCTATTCTCGAGTAGATCCCCAAAGGCCCAAATCATCCTAACTCTTCTGCACTTGAGTTCATCTTTCTTACGAGTTCTTCTTTCTCTCGCGGATCTGATATGGCGGCGCTTTGTTGTTTTTCATTCGTCGTCGTCTAGAGAACACCATGGCCGTCTTCCAGAACGGTGAGCATGTAGTGGTCGTCGTCTAGAGGACCTCGCGCGCGTACAGATATGCGTTTAATGTATGATGCTTCTTTTTTGTTGTTGAAAGTTTGAATTTTTCTTGGGTTTGTTTCTGGTTCTGCAATTTTGAAGTTTCTGTATGATGTATTAAGCTTTTGGTTTTGCGATTTTAAGTTTGATGTATGTCGGTATGATGCTTCTTCTCTAGTTCTGTATTCTTTTTCTTTTTTCTTTGGTTTAAAACCGACCCAACCCACCCGTCGACCCGACCAAACCGAACCTGCTTAATCCGAGGGCACTGAACGGATGGAAATGGGTGCGGATATGTGCCCGTCGGTTTCTTTCGGGTTGGGTTTTTTGGACCCGAAACCGACCGAACCCGTCGTTGTCCACCCCTAGTTTTTGCCAACCACTCTCCAGTCACCATGGCAGTCGTTGCAACCCCCATACCCACCCTCACCCAACCCTTTCTCTCTCACCACTATCACCACCAAAACCAAATTACTCATGGCAACCTGGCAACATTGAAGCAGAAATTTGAAAAACATGGCTAAATGTCATCCACTCAAAAATCAAAATTAGCATCCAAGTACAAGGCTATATATAGAACCATCCCAAAAATATAACCCTCGTTGTCTGCCTCAAATATGCATCCTCAATTCCATTTATCCTACGCCTATAAACTCCATCAAATCCTCTTATGTGCTGCTTTACTCTTGCTATGACGATAAAACTGGCGGTCGTGGTTTTGGGATGGTAGTGGTTGTGGTTATGGGGTTAGAGTGGTGACAGTGGTGACTGGTGAGAGAGAAATGGTTGGGTAGGGAGGGGGTGGTGTTGGTGGCTTTGGGGGTTTTAGCGGTGGCGACTGCCATGATGGCCAGAGTGGGTATGAGATGGTGGGTTGGTTGGGGGGGTGTTCATGGCAGCCATGCTTCCTTGGAGGGGAAAAAATCAGATAAAAAATTAGTGTAATGGGTCCCAGTCTAACTGTTGTCATTTATTTATTGGATGTGTCTAAGAGAGATGCTTTGGGTTTAGAGCCTTCTCACCTTCTTCGTACTAAGTTTGATTTTGACACATGTGGGAATTTGTTTTAAAATAAACATCATCTGCCACAAATCTTTTCTATCAGTGGCATATTTTGACTAAAAGTATTGAGGCAGCTGCAAAGCACTAATAAAAATGATTTATTCAAAATTTATAATTAATTATACATAAAATTTAATGTTTTGTCAGTGTACAATTTTTTTATAAGAAGTGTACATGTTTTTTATACCATTAATTAACCAGTCACAAAATATATATTATATAAATTTTAAGATAGTTATTATAAGAGATTAAGAGTCAAACATTTTTTATGATGCAGTAATTTATGATTGATTGATAATATAAAAAGTTTCTATACTAATTGTGCATACAAATTAAATCCTTATAATTTTGCATTTAATTGGTATTCACTATTAGCGTATCAATCAATCATAATTATGATATCATTAAAAATGTTTAACTCTCACCATAAATATCTTAAAAGTTACACATGGGATTATTTATAATTGATTGACAAAGTAAAAAAAAATTATACTAATAGTGTATCAAAATTAAACTATATGATTTTATCAAAGTTTCAAAATAATATACATAATTAATCTTTTTAAAGTGAATATATTAAATCTATACAATTTTCATTATTATTAGAAGTTTTCTTCTTAAAAAGGTATATCGATTTTTATAAGCTTAATTATTATACCTTACCACTCCTAAAACAACTAAAATTAATTACATAACAATATTTTTAAAAGTGCATAATAATGTTTTATATTAACAAAATTTGATTAAAAAATGTTTGGGGGAGCCATGACTCCCTCCGGTCCTAACAAAATGTTAATGTTAATATTTTTTTTAAAAATTAATATTGTGACTAGGCAGCCTACGTGGCTTTAAATAATAACAATTAAGCTGACATGACGCTCTCTTAATCACGTCAGTACTTAATAGAGTGCCACTGACAATAAGAACTAAAATCAAAAGTTTTAAATTTATAGAAATCAAAACCAACGAAAAAGTACAGGGACTAAAACCAAAATTTACTCACTTTACAGAGATTAAAACTTTAGTTTATTTTCATAGGTGGTATGAAATAAAAATATTTTTGCCGACAAGGCAGTGTTGACGTGGCACTCTGCTAGCCACGTCAGCACTTAACGAAGGATAATTGACGTCAGAGACTAAAATCAAAAGTTTAAAATTTATAGATGCAAAAACCAACGAAAAAAAAAATATAGGGACTAAAACCAAAACTCACAAACTTTTCAAGAACCAAAAACATCATTAACCCTATTTTAAATAAATGACAAATAAATATCAGACAGCGTGTTTTTTTGTCCCTCATTCCGTTGTTTAGGATTTTTTTGAGTTTAATTGGTATACACTATCATTATCAAACTTTTTATACTATTAATCAATCACAAATCATGATGTGAATGACTTTTAAGATAGTTAAAATCAGAGTCAAAGATTTTTAATAATATATCGGTTTATAATTTGTTGACAGAATAAAAAATCCTTATAATGACAATACATACTAATTAATTAAATCCTTTTTTTTCCCTCACATAAAGAAATCAAAGCAGGTATTACTGTTAAACTTTAACAACTTTTTTTTTAATGAATAATGATATATCAACACACAAATTGTGACACCATAGATGACACCTTTGATTTTTTTTTTATGTATGTTTGGAAAACGTGTATACAAGGAAGATGAATAAGTAAGTAAGATATAAAGATAAATACATACGGTGTCACATACGGTATCCAAAACTTGATGTTCAAATGACAACTCTTTTTTAATACTGTACAACCTTGCACATGTTAAAAAAACAAAAATAGAAATGTTATGTTGAAAGTTGTGTATTCAATTTTTTAAAAGTTTAAAAGTTACTATTTCCAACAAAACATTTCTATTTATTGACTTGCTTAACATGTGTAAGGTCGACCAAACTATGCATTAATTTTATTTATGGCGGAAAAAAGCTAGCTCTTAATTTTAAAATACATAGTACAATTTTTTGTAAAAAACTACACTGAATTATATATATATATATATATATATATATATATCATTGTTGTGCATAATCAACTAATCACAAATCACATTACATAACAATTAAATAATTATTTTAATGTAAATATAATTAATTTTGAGTTACACTTTTACTTTTTCTCAACAAATAGTGTGTTTAGGTGAGTGTTTGTGTTAAAAGCAATTTTAAGTAAACTCGATTTTATAAAATTGATTTGTTTTAAATTGAGTTTGAAATGAAGTAAT
The DNA here is from genome assembly GCA_030762895.1 of Sophora flavescens. Lineage (NCBI taxonomy): Eukaryota > Viridiplantae > Streptophyta > Magnoliopsida > Fabales > Fabaceae > Sophora > Sophora flavescens. The sequence goes on from CM061067.1 coordinate 13,252,992, forward strand.
TTATGTTTAGATATTTTTATTCTAAAAGCAAGTTTGGTATAAAATTATGTATAAATTTTTCAACCTAATGTGAAATTGATTTTGCTAAACTGTAACAAACCTCTATATTGATGTTAATAGTTAATAGCAATAATTTGGAAATTTCTCATTTGAAAATTATAACTGATTCTGAAATAATATTAATAATTAATAGCAATTATTACGTCTACAATTGATTTGTCTTAAAGTGATATAACAAATCATAAATAATTAAGAATAAGTGAATTTAGCTGTTAAAAAAAAAGAATAAGTGAACTTTATGTTGAAAAACTTATTTAAAAGTAATTTGTTTTATATGTGAATTTTAAAGGGTTTAAATTTTCTCTTTACTATTTGTCAAAAAAAAAAATCTCTTTACTAGATTTACTTTCTCCAACATTTCTATTAATACATTGATTTCATTTTATTGTTTGTTAAATCTTTGATTACTATTTATTTGTTTTTATTCATTTTTACTATTGGAGAATGTTATGAACAATTAAAAAAATTAGAAAAGTAAAAGTTTTTATGAAAAATGATGTATTTATTATTTTAAAAAGTGGTATATTTAATCTTGTTATAAAAAATTGTTTGTTTTCAATTCCTTAATCAATATATTTAAGAAACTTATAAATATACTTGTTAGCAAGATTCTTTATTATTATTATTATTATTATTATTATTATTATTATTTGTCAAAAAAAAAAGATTCTTTATTTTTTTTTTATATTTTTATTAATGATTCTAATGAGGCTTATTATTTCTTTTTGAAAACTGAAGCGCTGAATTGTTACACACTTTTTTTTTCAACGTATGCACGTTGGTATTCGTCAAAAGCTGTTTCACCTAGGAAGCCATTTTCTTTCCTGGGTGATTTGGCCAGAATAGCGTGAAAGATTTTTGTGGATCTTTTCAGATTTTTTTTGGGTTGGGATGAAACTCAGGATATCATAAAATTGATACCCATGGGATTAATTCTCTAAGATGTAGAGGAATCAGTTGTGGAACAATTTCTCTACCCACAAATACAGATTTATTCCTATCATCAACATTTAAACCCTAAATATATGATTAAAGGACTCAAACTATTAACGACTTCACAACCCGTGGGTTCAAGCACTTCATACTTTTTATTTTCTGTTTTTTCTTCTTTTCTTTTTCTTCATGTGTGATAGTTAGATATCTGTCTTCTTGTTATTATTATTGTAGAAAAGTCTGTTAAATTTTATAGGATATTCGTATTATTATTATTATATTATGATGAAATAATTCTTAAAAGGAATATCTTATACACGTCTTTATTGGTGTTCATTGTAACGCCCCCTTTTGTATTACATGGTTACCTGTTTGCAGAAAATAAATTAAAAGAATATTTGCTGGTTGCTTTAAAAAAAAATAACATTTTCTTGTTATTATTATTCACTACTGCAGAAAAGGGATTCCACATCGATTATTTTTGGTTTTTCACATCGGTTTTCAAACTGATGTTGAAAAGACCGATGTGGTTTATTGCCACTTTACACATCGGTTTTGAAACCGATGTGTAAAGTATATTTTTAACAACGGTTTTTATAACGAACCGATGTGGAAAGTTCATTTGTCAATTGGTAACCTATTGGAAATATCACTTTCCACATCGGTTTTATTGAAAACCGATGTAGAAATTAGACTTTCCACATCGGTTTTCTGTAAAACCGATGTGGAAATTGAAATTTCCACATCGGTTTTTTTAAAACCGATGTGTAAAGTCTAATTTTTTTTTTGAAACTGTTATTTACATTTCTATCATTCCTTTACCCTGTTTCAGTAATAATGCATATCAATACCAGAATAACATACTCTGAATATTCTCAACAATCATTTTTTGTACAACAAAAACACAATTAATATATACTGAATTTATTACGAACAATATATATGTACGTTCAATTACATTCAGACAACAAAGATAATTAGAAACCAAAAAGCTACATGATATATTATAGATTTCATATCAAAATACACATGATCAGACAAAAGTACCCTATAGCCAGTACATGATAAGTTTTTAAACTAACTACATATATATATATACAAATTATGGTTGGTACACTTCAAGAAAGAAAGTTGCCCAACGCCTCCTTATGCTGTTGATGTCGGAATCAGATAATGGAGTTGGATTGTTGAATATCTGCAAGTTTAATTGGACAAAAGATTATATCTTTTAAGTAATTAATAAACTAACATAAAATATATAACGAATCTATAATTGTTACTTCTAATTGTTATCAATTAACATTTACCTTGTGCCATCTTTCAGTGTTCCTGGAGGAGATAATTTCCAACATCCACTGCATCACATAGTATCCACATTCCCATGATCCACGTTATGTACGTGACTACGTACAAATGAAACCCAATTAGAATATGAGGAATTAAATTAAATAAAAATCAATAACTATACCCACTGCATTTGATGCATTTGTACTAATAAATATCTTACCCTAGGAATAATCCATCTGATAGGCCGACGCCTTTCCCCACGCAACATGTGGCTTGCATTAATAGAACTATCATGACAAAATAAACATTAATTAAAGTATATCTATATAGATTTCAGATAATTAAAACAACTGCATTACTGATTATAAAGTATTTTAATGCTTACGTTTCGATGATCGTCTGCAGTTCATTCTCCGACTTATTTCCAATTGAACAGAAGAAGACCACGACGTTCATCCTAGGGTACAAGATCAACAGTTGCCAATGCTGGCTGTATTTGCGGAACAGTTAGTGACTAAGTCATATATAGTTATAATTAAATAACAGGTACTTAGTTATTGAGATAAGGCGCAAGGTAGAATTGATGATCGTCTCGGGCAAGTATATCACGTATGGTGATGACCCGGTCTTCTGATGCTAGGAGAACATCACCCTGAATGAACATGGGGTCAATGAACCCATAAAGGGCGAGGTTACCCTTATCAACTAACATACGATGCAGATACCTAATATATTGAAAAAACATGTTAATTATCATAGTATTTAAAAATTAATTACTTAACTTATAAATAAAATGTACTTCCGTGCACCATAACGATAGGTGTGCAGAACTAGCCATTTCTTTATTGAGTACAATCTCCATAAGTTCCTTATTTGGAATATACAGTTCATCACCTGGGCTGGCATCATGTTCCAACCTCACCAAATCTGCGTCATTCTCCATGGTGACAACCTGTATAGCCAGAAGTTTAAAAACATCACCAGGTGCCCCTTTGTCGATCCCCTAAACAACAAAGATATATATTAGTAATCACAGATAATGAAGTTATTTCATTGGTAATTAATTAAATGGTCAGATGAATACCTTGGCTGGAGCAGACATCTCTGGTCTTCCTGGATTCGACCTTTTAGGCATAATATGATCATTTCCAACATCCTATAACGAATAAAAATAAAGCATTATCTTTAAACAATAATAAATAATTTCAACTATGAATATAGAAAAACACAACTAACTGAATACCTCAGATGCAACAAGAAAGCTAACCAATCTTCTTGGCCAAAGGATGAAGTTACCGAGGGCCTGACCCACTATTTGAACCTCCTCAGTGGGCACAGGGACTCGAGCATCAGCATCTCGAATAATCTCAACAACGACCCTCAGCTGATCATCCGGTAATAAACGATGGTGTATGGTATTACCTAAGTTATTATGTGCCCTCCCCAATGCCACTAAGCGGCGATCATGATGATCATCAACATACAGCTCACACCTATCAGGGTCGTCGTCGTCGTCGTCGTCATCATCATCATCATCATCATCATCATCATTTTCAGGCTGATGAGGAGGATCACATGAGCCCTTAGTGCTCACATGGACAGAGGATTGGACAGAGGGTTGGACACCGGCTGTCATCTGCTGGGACATAGAAGTCAATATTGCCATCTGATGGGAAAACTACTCGGCCATCTCCTGTCTAAGCTCAGTTGCAATCTCCTGTTTTAGCCGTTTTCTATCTGCATCAACATCCCTGTGGGATTGGTGTGAAGATGAATCATGGTATTGGCGAATGCCGACACCCCATCCAACACCAATGACACGACCCGGATGGTCTGGTTTACCGATGGCGGCAGCTAAGATATCATCGCATCCTCTAGGAACAAAGGTTCCTTGGGTTACCTGCTCGTCCAAGGCATCCTATCACATATAAAATATCAGGTCACATTACGATTCGGTAACAATCTTAAAATGACAATTACAATTCAAACTATACTTACAATCTTCTCGGCTACTTGACGAGCCTCCTCAGATGTATATTGTCCCGTTTTTCTTTGTCGGGCCCTCTTCCATTTACGATGGCGTGGGGGTGGAGGTGGATCAACAACCTCTGGACGATTTTCAGCGTTAGGATTCGCCTAAGATGCTGCTTCCTGACGTGCTTTCTTTTCTTCTTCCACCATTATCTGACCAAGCTTTTTATATCCCCCACGAGACATGACATGGGGGTAGACATTCTTGCTTTGGTTTTCCTGCCCCTTTTTCCTCTTCTCCTATTATAAATAGAAGACAATTAAATTACATAAGTAAATAAAATTAATGAAATTACATAAATTTAGAGACAAATCAAATAAGTTAACCTGAAAGCCGGGATCATGTCGGCTCTGAACAAAGCGATCCCACGTCGCATGGTCAAGAAACGGGTACACCTCAAGTGGGTTCTTTTCACATGTTGGATTGAATACATAGTATCTTCCCAGGTCGACCTTAAAAGCCCTCCAACGCTCACCGGCATACTTTAACAAACGCTTCTTCATAACCACCGTATCCGGTATGTCAAAGGTGAGCTGCATTAAGACCAAAAGAATCAACGAATTACTGTATGATATTAGTAAGATTAAAATAAAGTAGATACAGACAAACACAGGACGTAAAAGTATAGATACCAGAATACTCTCCCATATCTGATCCTTCGCGTCCGCCGGCACATCTTTCCAATTATCAATGAGTATACTAGGCCTGCTCCTAGCAAGGGTCGCCACAAAACTGTTAAACTGCTCTGCCATTGACCCAATAGGATTAAGGATATTATCAAAGTCTATTCTTATCCTTTGATTTGAACCACGGTTGGCAGTCAAATTCCTCATTCGTGTGGCACGTCTACCCTTTCTACCCGTAGACGGGGTCTCCGACCCGCTGCATGAAGGAGGGATATCCTCACGATCAGCCATGTATACCTGTTTAAACAAAAAAAAACTTGTTAGTATGTCAGGATAAATATCAAACATAACTTATAAATATCGATCAACGTACGTAAACATAACTTATAAATATCAACGAAAGGAATTGTATCAATCCGAACTTTCATCAAGTATATAACATTAGAATCAATGAATAACTATTTTAACTGAATTAAGAAAAAGATTTTTTTCCAAACTGTCCAACTTTGGACAATTCAAGATCCAACACAATGAGCGGTACATTAAGCACGTACACGTGTGCTCATTAGTATTGCATCTCAAACGGGAAACTAAGGCTTTACTAATTATGTAGCTTGCATGAAGATGGGGCTTGAAAAGTGAAGAAAATGAGCCAAACACAGTCCATCACGGCCTAGCCGTGACAGCCATCACGACCATGATAGAGTAGAGCTGAAAAAACCAGAACTGGTCACGGCCAGCCCGTGATGTCCATCACGACCGTGACATGCCAATTTTACCAGACCCTCACAGGCAGAACTGATCACGGCCTAGCCGTGATGGTGGTCACGGCCGTGACAGACCAACCAGTGAAGCAACCTCCAAGGCAAAATCCGTCACGGCCTAGCCGTGACAGGCATCACGGCCGTGACGAGTGATACCACCACTGGAAAAATTCAGTCTTGGAGCCATTTCCACTATGGTGGATTAGACACAAATTCACACTTTATAACACTTCACACACAAAACAACACATGCAAATATATTATATTTAACTTTTCTAAACAAGAAACGAAGAAATGACTAATCTTGCAAATGAGACTGTTTATAACAGGGAAAACGCACCTTTTTTTTGTGGAAGAATGAAGATCTTGAAGGTTTGTTGTGGAGTTGTGAGAGAGTGAGTGAGTGTGAAGGTAGAAATGGGAAACCAGAGAACTGAGAGTGAGTGAGTGAGTGAGAGAGTGAGTGAGTGTGAAGGTAGAACTGAGATGTGGGAAGAAAGAGAAAGAAAGTGTAATGTGTCTGTGTTGAGAGTAATGAGAGTGAGTTTGAGCGTATTTTTAGGGTTGGTGTCTGTGTTTGAGATGCTTTTCCATTTCTGTCTTGGCTTTACACTCTTGGAACAAAGGAAAAGGGCGTGTGACATTGGAGGGAATGAAAATAGAAACATAAAAAGGGTTATATTACACATCGGTTATTATAAAACCGATGTGGTTAATTTATATTTCACATCGGTTATCCTGGAACCGATGTGGAAAGATAAAATTTTAAATTCTATTTTTTTTTTATAATTTTATACATCGGTTATCTTTAAACCGATGTGGTTAATCAATACTTTACACATCGGTTCTAAAAAAACCGATGTTAAAAGATAAAAATTCTAAATTTAAAATTTTTTTGTTTTACTTTTAAACATCTGTTAAATATAACCGATGTGGAAAATATTTACACATCAGTTAAATTCTAAACCGATGTGGAATACTTTGATTTTAATTTCAAAAATGCCACCGCCTCGTTTTACACATCGGTTTTACAGAAACCGATGTGGAAACTCCGATGTAAAAAGCATATTTTACACTAGTGATTTCTCATTCTTAAAATCATGATAAATTTTTTTATTTTCTTTTTCAACATTACAACAACCAAGTAAGCATAATCAACCTTAAATATATAAGTATGTATAAGTCATACAACTGTACTGTCTTATATTGTTTTCACGCTTAGATCTTTAATAGTATAGATCATTATTTAATAACAACAACATTACAATAAATAAAACCTAAGCTGGTCATAACTAACAGACACTATAACACAGGCATGCAATAGCGTCAGTATACTCCGAGCTAAGTAGCCTTCTTCTTGTTGACACCATAATCCTCGAGTGGCTCCTCTGAACTCCCCAATACATAAACAACAAAGAAACCACAAATAAAACATGCAAGAGTGAGAAATCAATATATGGATTTAACTCGACGACCACATGCGCGACACAACAGAAAACACACATATATATGTTATGTCTATACAAGCATTCATACTAAAACATATAATCTCATAATGGGTTTCACACCCCAAACATCATCCTTTGGAAAATATGCATGAACACTTCATATACACCATCTAAACATTCACACTTAATCTCATGAGATATCCCAACAAGTGATGCGTTGATCAGGCTCAAGGCACGCAGCCAGAACACCAGGCACGCAGCCAGAATACAGGCACACAGCCAAAACATAACGGGCACGTCTGCCAAATGCATGCAAAAACACTTTGTTCTTGACACTTTTCTTTCTGTTTAATCTTTCCTTGTCGAAGCTCAAAAGCTTACGACCCATTACGGTTTTACACATCTTTAAACACTTTCATTAATAACACAGGACCTCAAAATCCGAGTGATCAATCACGAAACCCCTAAACCTTGCAATCAGTCTTAGGTTCGTGGTAATAGAAAACATCTTAAATGTTTTAAACCCAGTATACACCATGTATACAGTAGACACCAAGTCTACAGGACCTCAAAGTCCAGAGGACCCCAAGTCCATAACAACAAAGAACCTTAGTACCCCGACATCTCGGTTACTAAGTTCAACACCACTTTCAACACGGTTGAATTAATTTTGCTTTCGGAAAATCTTTTCAAATGGAAAATTTTTCAATAAAATCTTTAAATAATAAAACTTAGTTTTCACAAAGGTGAGTCACTTGAGGTTTTAAACTTACTTCCAATACGTACTGCCGTTTCAAAATACTTGCCGTCGACACTTTTCCAAATTTACCGTCAATTATCACTTTTAAAGCCTTTTAAGCCAAAACTTAGCTTTTTCCACTTAAATAATTTTCTAAAATCACAATTAACTTATTTTCAACAATTAATTTCATAAAATATATTTTTATAATATTACGGAATTTCTTACGTAAAAATTAGTAGTACAAAAATAATTTCACGGTTACGCTCTCACCGTGACTCATAAATTACTTTTACACTAATAAATCATTGAAATAATAATAATTTCAAATATTCCTTATTTTTCCAAATAAAATGTTTCATCGATATTATATTCCAACATTTCTCTCAGAAACATTGAATATAATTTATAAAGCTTCTTAAAACTTTTATCTGGTTAATTGATTGGGCACTGACCACTGTCAGGCTTCTCAAACAACAATCAACAACATCATAACAATTTTCCCAGGTAAATCATGTATCACAACATCATAATATATAAGTGCAAATAAATAATTAAATGCAGATAACCATACACAAATAAATAACACAACCTCAAACCAAACACCACAACCACGGATAAATCATACAGACCAACACAGATAGCATGTAGCCATCGGAAAAATCCCTCAGGCAATCCCCTCTTACCTCTCGTAGAATTCTCAGCAGAATAAATTGCTTCGTCGAATGCCCGGTTCTCACGTATACAACAGAATAAATTCAACCTTCACCAATACAATCAAACCATTACTAATCAAACAATTAAGGCCATCAAAATCCTTCCTACATGGTCACTGACTCAAGGGTCTTTGTGACCAAAAATTCCTAATCATGATTAAGTCATGGATTAATGATCCTTAATTAACCAAGATCATGGATTAGTAGCTAAACAACTAAGTTTGGAAATCAAAACATCCTAACTCACACACACCTAGTTTCGACCATGACATGTTCATAGGGCTAGGGATTTTTGTTTGACAAAACAACTTGGACTCCCTAAACATATATACCAACGAGCTAATATACACGATTATTTACAAAAGACATGAACAAAATCTCCTCCAACTTCACCTCTATAGGTTCGGCCTTGATGAGTAAAAAGGGAAGGAAATTTTTGATTTCAACATACTCTTGGATTTAGAACATATATATAATGACAAGAACATAGAAATTGGTTTCAAACTCAAAGGATTTTTCTATGATTTTATGTGAATTTACAAAGTCAAGAACACTAAGATAAACAAAATGAAATAAGCTTCAAAACAAGAAATGATTTAAAGAAACAACAACTAAAAGATGATGAAGAACATGAATCACCTCTTGGATCTTGAAAAATGGCAAGGAATCACACACTTGCTTCACAAACTCAAGCTTTTGAGTTAGAGAGAAAATGAATAATGTAGAAGATGATAGAAAGTGTGAGAATAAGCTAAAGTCCTCTTGACTCTTCAAGAGTTTATGAGCCAAGGATTTGGGCTTGGGCCTTGCAAAATGGGCTTGAGGAGTCCAAGCCCATTACTTGAATTTTCAAGCATAAAAATGCTCAAGTCTTAATGAATGAAATAGGAATGTTTATGATATAATTTGGCTTCATGAAAAATAAACTCTTGGCCATGGAATTGGGCTCAAAACCGCAGTCCAAACTTGGTTTGGATGAGCCAAAATTGATCCAATTCACTTGGAAGATAATGGAAACTAGTTTAGGGACCAAAAAGCAATTAAAAAAAAGTTTAAGGACCTAAGTGCAATTTCCTTATAGTTGGTAATGATGATACCACGTGCATCATAAATGCTTCACATGGGTGAGTCATCTTGGATGACTCATTGGCAGTATCCCTTAGCGGCTCCCGGAAATCCCGTATTCAACTCCGCCGCTTACCCGATTAAGATATCGCCCGGATAAAATATAATATTTCACTTTTTTTGTGAAATAATTCTAAAAATACACTATCGTAGGAAATAAAATAAAAATCTTAAGTTTTTCGTTCACGAATTAAAATTAGGTCTTTTGAGAAATATAATTATATTGTCAATGAAATTCGCGGGCCGAGATTTACCTGACTATCCAACCTAAATTTTAATCGTAACTTTCTACGTTCAAGTAGAATTGAGTGATGAACTCCGCTTGTTTAAAATAATTTTATAACACTCATAAATATATAAATATAATCATACGTATTTCTGTTATTTAAAACAGTGAAAATCGAGGTGTTACATTCATCAATTTTTTCTCTATTTATTTTACTTATCTAATTTATTTTATTATTTTCTAACAACCTTAAGAATTATTTTTCACCCACAAAATTGTTATATCGATTTGCGAAACTCTCCCAAAATAAATATTCTCAGAACCTCATTAAGCATAAGATTTTTTATTTTTTATTTTGGTTTCTCATGATATGCTCCGCGGGAAATTGCGGAGACTAATCCCTCGAACCGAATAGTACCACAAGAGCGACAAAACTCTCTCTCAAGAGTTTTAACATTAACCAGATGATAATCATTTTAAAACAAATTCGGAAATTCCCATGGTATATATATATATATATAAATTTTTTTTTTGTGAAACATTCCCACGGATATTTAAAGGGCATAAAAATTAGCATTAACTTACGTGTTGGAGATTGAAACAACTGATGATATAGGGCATTAAACCAAAAGTTAAAGGGCAATTATCATATTGTTTCACCATCAGGAAATAATAGGAGGAATAAAAACCAAATGAATTTGGATCATTTTCTTGTTTTACAAGTAAAATAAGAAAGGCAAGCACACAAAATAATTAAAGCCATGAACATAACAAATAAATAGTCAATAAATATAATTATATCATATTTTCATTCAAATAAATGTTGAAAACAAATTCCGTTGATTGGCTTTTTCAAATAATTTGCATTCATTCAAATTGAATTTGAAATCTGCATAATTATATTATTCAAAATTAAATAACATAATTGAATGTATTTAAAGGAAATAAAAGAGTGTGAAAGAAAAATGTTAAATTAATTAAATTAAATAATTAAAATCGGAATGTACCAAATCTTAAGTATAAAAAATCTTGCAGTAAAAAAAAAGTATAAAAAATCTTATAAATAATTACGTTTTTAAATAATAATATTTTAAAATATATTGGACTTTTTTTTTTTGGGTATACATCTATAAATAATATTTTAACCTACAATCAATTACCTTATAACTGTTCACGGAGCATTGCACAATCGCACTTGCAGAGCCAGCCGCCGCACAAGCAATGTGGAAGCATTTCTCCCTAAAAGCTCTCTCTCTCAGTGCGAGATTCTCGCAAGTTCGAAATATTAGAACAACAAGAATGATGCACCCGCGTGAATCATTCGGCAACCAAACTGATGTGGCCTTGAACATCGGGAAGAAGTTATTTTCAGAAGAGGATCTGCGAGAGAAGAACCTTGTGTTTTCGCCGGTGTCGGTTCAGCTTTTGCTGAGTATAATCGCTGCTGGTTCGAAGGGCCCCACGCGGGATGAGTTACTCTCCTTCCTCCGACTCAAAACCATCGATGATCTCAACTCCTTTGCCTCTCAGATCGTCGCTGTTGTTCTCTCCGATGGAAGTCCTGCCGGCGGGCCTCGCTTGAGTATCCTTAATGGCGTGTGGGTCCAACAATCACTTTCTCTCAAACCTTCGTTCAAACACCTTCTCCACACTCAATATAAGGCAGCCTTTGCTTACGTCGATTTCGAGAACAAGGTAAATGAAATCTAGAATCCATGCCCTCCTTTTTTTTTTATTATATAAAGCAATTGATTTACCTTCTCCCCAGCATGCAGATTCTCTTTGATTGAGTTCATTACCTAATCTTGAATTACATATATTCCTAACCTTCTAGAGTAAATTGAATAAATTAAAAATATAATATAAAATACTTTTAGAGCAACAAAAGTATCGACTTTTATCTAAACATTTCTAAAACTAGATAATCAGATTTGAAACTCTCCTCGTTGTTTTCTGTTTAATATATATATATATATATATATATATATATATATGAAATTAACTGATTAGCTAGCATAAATATATGAAAGGAGAATATGAACACTTGTTTCATTAGAATATTTAATCAATACCCTTAGCAAAGACTTATATATGAAATGCTTATGACAAAATATATGTGTGCATGTTTGATCTTAAATTTTTATTTTTATTTTGATGATGGTTTTAAAGGCCATTGAAGTAATCAATGAAGTTAATTCATGGGCTGAAAAGGAGACAAATGACCTTATAGCTTAAGATTGTTAGAAAGATTGAAAGGAAAGCTGTGCCGTGGCAATAATCATTGTCCTGAAAGCAAATTCCGACGGACCTCCGGTGCAACCCGATATCCGGTTTACTCCCCAAGGACGTGTTGGACCCGTGCACTTGAGGGTATAATATTTTGAAACTGACCATGCTATCTTTATATAGCATTTTGGGTGTGAGTTTTAAAACGGCGGACAGAACAATTCTCTCCTACTTGAATATTTTTCATCTTTGGGTTCTGGTCTTTGTTCTTTACATTTTACAGACGTTTAGGAACCACAGAAATAGAACCAGAAATAGCAACATCATTTACATAATTCAATTTCTTCATAGGAAAAACATGCTCAAAAAATTCAGCATCTCTAGATTCTAATATAGAATTATCATGTAGGCTCATGAATCTATATGCAATACTATCTTGGGCATAACCAATAAATACAACATCAACCGTGTTAGGACCTATGTTTGTTCTTTTAAAATCTCTTGTTTAGGATATAGCATGCAGTTAATATAGCTTCCCCCACATATAGTCACGCATACTGGAATTAATCATCATAGCATTCATCATATCCTTAAGGGTCCTATTTTTCCTTTTAGCTATCCCATTTTGTTGTGGTGTATAGGGTGCAGTAAATTCATGTATTATGCCATTCTTTTCAAAAAAATCTTTAAGGCTAGTGGTGTTGTATTCACCACCTCTATCTGATCTTAGCCGTTTTATTTTCTTATTTAACTGATTTTCTACCTCGGCCTTGTATTTGAGAAACATAATTTCAGCTTCATCTTTGGTTCTCAAAAGATAAACTTTAGTGTATCGGGAATGATCATCTATGAAAGTGATATAATATTTTTTTTCCTCCTCTGCTTGCTGTATTTTTAAATTCAGCTAAATCAGAATCAGAATGCACTAATTCAAGTAGCTCAGTTTCTCTAAAAATTACAGATTTAAAGGGTGGTTTTGCATGTTTGGCTTCTACGCAAACGTTTAATAGAAGCTATATTAACATGTCCTAGTCGTCCATGCCAAAGATCAAGAGACTCAACCATGTAAGCAGAACTAGAAGCATTATCGTTCATTTCAACAGTGTTTAGAACAAACAAACCACCAGATAGATACCCCTTTCCCATAAATTCTCCATTCTTAGTTATTACAACTTTATCAGAATCAAGCATTGTTTTCAAGCCAGCCTTGTTAAGTAAAGCCCTAGACACTAAATTCCTACGCATTTCAGGAACATACAAAACATTATTCAAAGCCAGAGTTTTACCAGAAGTGAGCTTGAGAATAAATTTTCCTTTACCATGCACTCCAGCAGATGTAGAGTTTCCCATGTATATTGTAGCTTCTTCAGCATTCTCCTCGAATTCTCGAAATAGCCCCTTGTTTGAACAAATATGCCTTGTGGCTCTTGTGTCCAGTATCCAATCAGCTACGTTGTTGACCAAATTTGCTTCTACCATAGCAACAATGATTTCCTCGTCCTCAGCCATGTTTGCTTGTGGTTTTGATTTTGGCTGATTGCTAGATGTCTGTCCTTTATAACTGTTATTGGGCTCATTCTTACGAAAATGACACTGGTATGTTTTGTGTCCATTTTTCCCGCATACGTAGCATGCTATCTTGGTTTTCTGGACTTTACCATTGGGTTTGTTGACCTGTTTCTTGTACTTGTTTTGCACATTTTTATTTCCTGTATTTCTTTGAAATTTTTCCCTAATAAAGGTGGCAGCAGATTCTACAATATTAGCACTAGAAAAATTATTAGATGGGCCAGAGAGATACCTATCCTTGAAATGGTTTGCTTCTTCAGTCCTCGTGTAGCTAATGAGTTCTTGTAATGTGAAGTCCTTCTTATGTTTTAGATGATTTTTGAATTCATTCCCGGAAGGGGAAATTTCTCGAGAAAAACATTTGCTTGCAATATGTCACACATCTTCATACCTTCATTTAGGACTGCAGCAACCAAGTTCTCATACTCGTGCACTTGCTCCATGATTGGTTTGTTGTCGACCATTTGGAATTGCAACCATTTACCAGTGGCATACTTACGATTACCAGCATCATCAGCACCATACTTCTTTTCAAGTGTCTCCCAAATGGACTTAGCAGATTTGTTTGATACAAAGATATCAAAAAGATTATTTGGCATGTGATTGAGGAGATGACCACGAACCAGCTTGTTGTGTTTTCCATAGTTTTCAGCTGCTTTGGTTGCGGTTTCGATAGCCTCCTGGTCTCCCTCAGAAGGAATTGTTGTTGCTTTGTTGAACAGGACGTAGTCAACCTCGAGTTGCTCAAAGAAAATAAGTAACTTTTGTGACCACCACTTGTAGTTGGTTCCGTCAAGTGGTTCCATCTTTGAGATATCAGGCAAAGCATTTTTGTTGAGCAGTAGCGCCATTGGAACAGCACCAAGGAATTTGCTTTGAGGGCAATGGTTGTTAGAAAGATTGAGAAGGAAAGCTATGCCGTGGCAATAACCACTGCCCTGAAAGGAAATTCCGGCGGACCTCCGGTGCATCCCGATATCCGATTTACTCCCCAAGGTTTACACAGCGACGTGTCGGACCCGTGCACTCGAGGCCAGAAACATGTTGGAGCCTCACAAACAATGTCCAGAAGAACAAAGACCAGAACCAGAGAAACAAAGAAGATGAAATAATATTCAAGTAGAATGAGAGATTTGTTCTGTCCACCGTTTTCAAACTCACGCCCAAAATGCTATATAAAGATAGCATGGTCAGTTTCAAAATTAAAATTAAAGCCTTTTAATTTTTGAATCCAATGCAATAAAACCAATTCAATATGAATGGTAACATAAAAATAAAAGGTAACGGTGCAATCTCTTTAAAATCAATAATCATGATGAAAAAGAAAAGGTATCAAATTGATTTGAAATAAATGAGTAAAAAAAAGGTTATTGAATCAATAACAAAAGACTACGACTTTCACCTTGATTAAGGTTCCCTTCATGATCAGCAAGAAGACACAATTTATTAGTGCTTTTGATGGTTTCAAAGTCCCTGAAACTCCTTATAAGCAAGGTAAAGATAAGTGTCATTACTCTATGTACTTATTTCTTCCATATGCAAAAGATGGGTTATCGGCTTTTGTTGAGAAAGTGGGTTGTGAATCTGGATTCTTGGAATATAAGCTTCCTCGTGAAAAAGTGCAAGTAGGTGATGACTTTTGTTGGAACCAAAGTGACTTTGGATTTAATAATCTCTAGGTTTTGATGCTAACAAAATGATTAAAAAGGATTAAAATTGCTTGGCAAAGTGTTAGTTGAGATCTAACATGTGCTTTAGTTATACAGAAATACTTTAAGATAAGTAAAATAAACTTGGGATAAGTTTTCAATGAAAAATACGCGTCCACCCTTGTAGACGGGCTGCTCAAATACTTTGGTAAAGTTACTTTGTTATTTAATTAAGTAGGTTGGTTTTTTTTGAGTAGTCGAGGCTCTAACTATTTGCTAGATACCTAAATAACTTGTTAGGTACAGAAATAAATGAACTGAAACACAAAGCAATCTAGTAGACGAGCTCTAACCGCCACATCACTAGACGGAGATCTTTATAACAACAACAAGTTCGAAGACTTGATATTAAAAAGGATATGCCACGCCATCAGACAAGCTAAGTAAACTATAGAACAGACTTGGACTCTCATATAACTAAGTAGACGAAGTTTCTTTTTAGACGAGCTCCATCCTTGAAATGAATTAAATGCAATCCGAATCTCTTATATTTATTTCATTAGAATATTTGTTCTTCATATTTGTTTTATCTGCTTTAAATGTTTCATCTTGTTGTAAAAGAAATATAGTACAAGCAAGAAATGCAAAAAGCAGAATCGTACAATAAGATACTACAAAATGATCTGTACGATGACAACTTTATGACTGAAAAAGCTGGATTATACACAAAGAATGAACAACAAGTGCTCAAGCTGCAATACTCAGGAGCGAACCTCCAATTTGATGCTACCTCGACAACCAAGAGTACTATTCAGCATTGCCACAGTCAAGTTATCAGTCACAACGGATATCATGCATTAAATGCTATCTCTAAATGAGATTATTCAAAGTAACCGTTGAAGAAATACAGATGAAGAAGAAAGTCACTAAAAATTGAAGACCTCAGATACTGAAGAACTAACTCTTGCCTGCACAACCTTGCTAGCTGAACTTTTGTCAATCAATAATCACTCATTCTTATATTCTTTCAAAAGCAAGAGTCTGTATTCTTTAGTTTGAACATTGTTGTAATATTCAACTGATCTTAAACTGTCATATTCTCACACATAGTGAGTTAAGAAGATCAAATATTAAATCTCTTTGTTAGAGTTAGAGTCTGAAGAGGCTTGATAAGAAAGGAATACTTGTAAGCTTGGAGAGGTGTTGAATACTTGGTTGTAATACATTTGGAGAAATAGTGGATAAATCCTTCAAGTAGAAGGGACTGGACGTAGCTCTTGGTTGTAATCTCTTGCGTAAATTTTCTATCCCTAAACTCTTCAGTTTTATTTGCTTATACTAGCTGTGGGGTTTTGCTATTGCTTTTGTTAAACTCTTTTAAAAAGTATCTTTGTCTTTGTGCTTGCTTCTGTTTATAATCTTCTTTGGTGCAAAAATTTGTTTTAAAGGTTGTTTTCGAAAATTATTAACAAACACAATTCAACCCCCTTCTTGTGTTTGCCTGTGTCAACTTCAGTTGGTATCAGAGCCCAGTCTCGAAAGGGTTGAGCATCTAACAAGTGCTGAGGGAGTACGATCCAACAATCAAGGATACAGAAGGACAAGCTATCAACCGACCTCCTCTCTTTGATGGTTCTGATTATGACTACTGGAAGAAGAGGATGATGACCTTTTTGAATGCACAAAATCTAGACATCTGGGAGCTCATAGAAACTGGTTACACTGAACCCAGAAATGAAAATGGAGCTGCTGTTGCTAGAGCATACTGCACAACAGATCAAAAGGTAAAGCATCAACTCAATCTTAATGCTAAGCATTATTTGATGTGTGTCATCACCAGATCTGAACATGACAAAGTTCACAACTGCAATACTGCTAAACAAATCTGGGATACTCTTGCCCTAGCTCATGAGGGTTCTTCACAAGTTAAGGAATATCATCAGTATGAGTTGTTCAGGATGGATGAACATGAAACAATAGATCAAATATTTGGAAGATTTCACCTTCACCAACAGTCTCAGATCTCTTGGAAAATTCTATGAAGATAGAGATCATGTCAGAAAAATCCTAAGAAGTCTATCCAAACAATGGAGACCCAAGTAACTGCTATTGAGGAAGCCAAAAATCTGAATACACTCTCTCTGGAAGAGCTTCTTGAATCTTTCAAGGTTAATGAACTTGAACTCAACGAAGAAGAAAATTCCAGAATAGGAAAATCTATTTCCCTAGAGGCAAAGAAAGCAAGTTCATCAAAAGCTCTCAAAGCTGCTGAGTCATCTGATGAGTCTGGATCTTCTGATGATAATGAAGAATCAGATGAGGATGAATTATCCTTTATCTCCAGGAAGATTCAACATATGTGGAGAAAGAAAGGTGGTTTCAGAAGGAAGCAATTCAATAACAAGTTTTCCAAGGACAAGTCAGACTCTAAGGAAAAAGGTCCACCCTTGTGCTTTGAATGCAAGAAACCTGGTCATTTCAAAGCTGACTGCCCTGAGCTAAAGGATAAAAAGAAATTCTTCAAAAGGAAGAAAGGATTAATGGCTACTTGGGAGGATCTTGATCTGTCATCATCAGATGAAGAAAATGAAGCCGAGGAAGAGGCAAATATATGTCTCATGGCAGACATTGCATCAGAAAGCGAATACACAGATGCTGAGGTAATGGACTCTGACCCGTCCACTCTTCAAAATGCTTTTGATGAATTGTTGCATGAGTCATGTATACTATCACGAGAATATAAGAGTCTCAAAAAGAAATTTCAAAACTATCTAAAGAATATGATAGGGTCTGCACTGAGAAACAAAACCTCAAAAATGAAAACGACACACTAAAATCAGTAAATGTCAGTCTAGCTGACAAAGTGGTGTAAGAATCTGATGTCTCTTGTGAAGTTGCAAAACTGAAACAAGATCTAACATATCTAACTGTTTCTCTGTCAAAGCTTGTAGGTGGCTCAGATAAGCTGAGTCTCATTTTAAGGTACTCTAGGTCACCTTATGATAAAACTGGTCTTGGTTATGACAAAGAGAAGCAAGATGCATCTCATAAAAAGTAAAAACCACTTAAACAGCATGGAGCTTCAAAAGTTCCAAATAAATATACCAAAGCTAAGTCTGGATCATCCAACACCTTTTGTAAAGTGTGTGAAAAAGTGGACATATTACATCTAGATGCATACACAATAAATATACTAAGCATACTCGTCCAGTGACAACTAACAAGAAAGGACCCAAGTCAGTTTGGGTACCTAAAGATAAGATAATACCTGTTGCAGATTTGCTTAACAACAGGAAGAAAATAGATGTCTTGGTACTTGGACAGTGGATACCCACAACATATGATGGGAGAAAGGTCTATGTTCCAAAACCTTAAGCCCAAAGATGGTGGCTGGGTCACATTTGGAGGAAATAAGAAAGGGAAGATCATTGGTATTGGTAAAATTGGTAAACATCATTTTCCCTCCATTGATAATGTTCTTTTTGTAAATGGCTTGAAGCACAATCTACTGAGCATAAGTCAATTATGTGACAGTGGGTGTGAAGTGTCTTTTGATAAGAACATTTGTACTATTAAGAAAGATGATGAATCACTTTTATTCACTGCAAAAAGGCAAAACAATCTCTACAAGATTGACTTGGAGGACCTCTCAAATCAAAGTGTCTCATGTCTATCCATTGAAGATGAGCGATGGATTTGGCACAAAAGGCTAGGTCATGCAAGCTTGAAATTAATTTCAAAGCTAAACAAGCATAACATCGTGAGAGGACTACCGAACCTTAAGTTCAAATCTGATGCTCTCCGTGATGCATGTCAAAGGGAAAACAAGTCAAAGATTCTTTTGAATCTAAGAATGTTGTTAGTACCAATAGACCACTAGAGTTGCTACATCTTGACCTTTTTGGTCCAACAAGGACTGCCTCTGTCAGTGGTAAGAAATATGGTCTTGTCATAGTAGACAATTACGTTAGATGGACATGGGTTATGTTCCTAACTCACAAGGATGAGTCTTTTAAGGTCTTTTCTGTATTCTACAAACATGCACAGAATGAAAAAGGCATGTGTATCACTTCAATCAGAAGTGACCATGGGGGAGAGTTTGAAAATGAGCTATTTCATAAGTTCTGTGGAGAGAGTAGTATCCTTTACAACTTCTCAATACCTAGAACACCACAACAAAATGGTGTGGTAGAGAGAAAGAACAGATCTCTTCAAGAGAGGCTAGGACTATGCTCAATAACAACTCTGTCCCTAGACACTTCTGGGCTGAAGCTGTCAATACTGCCTGTTACATTCAGAACAGAATATACATTAGATCTATCATGAATAAGACTCCTTATGAACTGTGGAAAGGAAGAAAACCCAACATATCTTATTTTCACCCCTTTGGTTGTAAATGCTTTATACTGAATACTAAAGATCAACTTGGTAAGTTTGATACTAAAACAGATAGTAGAATACTATTAGGATATTCTGAAACGTCTAAAGGCTTTAGAGTTTATAATTCTAGGACTCTGATAGTAGAAGAAAGTATTCATGACAAGTTTGATGACAAACAGTCTGATAAGAAATTATCAGAGCTAGATGAAGCTTTTGCAGATCTTGATCTAAGCACTCCAGAAGACTCACCTGAGATAAAAGTTGATGATCAAGAAGATGACCCCACTCAACAACCAGAAACTTCCACTTCTCAACACGATACAGTTCAAAGATCTTGGTACTTCAAGAATTATCATCCACAAGATCATATCATTGGAATGACAAGCTAAGAACCAGATCAACCTTCAGAGAATAAGACAATTCAGCACTAGTCTCTGAGTTGGAACCAAAGACAGTAGACGAGGATCTATTAGATGATGGTTGGATTCTAGCTATGCAAGAAGAACTCAATCAATTTGAAAGAAGTGATGTTTGGACTCTGGATCCATTGCCTAAAGACAAATCAATGATAAGAACAAAGTGGGTTTACAGAAACAAACTTGATGAAAATGGTAAGATAATCAGAAACAAAGCAAGACTTGTTGCTCAAGGTTTCTCTCAAGAAGAAGGTATAGATTATACTGAAACCTTTGCACCTGATGCTAGATTAGAAGTTATTAGAATTCTACTTTCATTCACTGCACATCATAATATTGTGCTTTTTCAGATGGATGTTAAAAGTGCTTTTCTAAATGGCTTTATTAATGAAGAAGTCTATGTTATGCAACCTGCTGGTTTTGAGTGTGAAACCCATCCTAAACATGTATATAAGCTTAAGAAAGCTTTTTACGGTCTTAAGCAATCTCCTAGAGCTTGGTATGATAGACTAAGTTCCTTTCTTATGGAAAACGGATTCAATAGAGGAAAGGTTGACACAGCCTTATTTAGAAAATCCATTAAGTCTAATTTCATAGTCGTATAGATATATGTTGATGATATTATTTTGTTGTAGTACTAATGAGTCTCTGTGCAAAGAATTCTCTAAGTTAATGCAGAAAGAGTTTGAAATGAGCATGATGGGAGTACTCAAATTTTTCCTTGGACTTCAAGTAAAACAAACCATGGACGAGGTGCTCATCCACCAAACTAAGTATACAAAAGAACTTCTGAAGAAGTTTAAGATGAATGATTGTAAACCAATGAATACTCCTATGCACCCCACTTCCATACTGAACAAAGATGATAAAGAGAAAAAGGTAGACCAAAAGGTATACAGAGGTATGATAGGATCTCTCTTATATCTTATTGCGTCTAGGCCTGATATTATGTTCAGTATGTTTATGTGCTTGATTTCAATCGGATCCTAGAGAATTTCACTTATCAGCAGTTAAGAGAATTTTTAGATATTTAAAAGGTACTACTAATCTTGGTTTGTGCTTTAAGAAAAATGAAGATTACCGATTGGTAGGTTTCTATGATGCTAACTATGCTGGAGATAGAATTGAAAGAAAAAACACTAGTGGAGGATGTCACTTCATTGGAGCTAATCTTGTCTCATGGTCAAGTAAAAGACAAAGTACCATTGCTTTATCAACTGTTGAAGCCGAGTATATATCAGCTACAAGTTGCTGCTCACAACTTCTCTGGATCAAACATCAATTGGAGGACTACAATGTATTTGTAAGTAGTATTCCGCTTATGTGTGATAATACTGCTGCAATAAATCTATCTAAAAATCCAATTTTGCAATCTAGAGCTAAGCACATAGAGATTAAACATCATTTTATTAGGGATTATGTACAAAAAGGTGTGACTGATATTCAATTTTTAGATACTGACCATCAATGGGCATATATCTTTACTAAACCTCTTACAGAGGATAGATTTATCTTTATTAGGAAGCATCTTAATATGATATGTGTGGATTAACTTAGGCATTCAGCCTCGAGAAAAATTTTGTTTTGTTGATTCTGCGTCTACTACCTATGCTCGTCCAATACCTATTTGAAGTTGTGCGTCTATTGAATAGTTTCAGACGAGCTCATATCTGCCTATGTTTAAAGATATTCTTGTTGTGTGTTAATAAATGCATATATTTTTGTCTCAAAACAAATTTATCCTTTATTCTCCTTGTTGAGTCAGTACTTCCATCAATCCCATCAAGCCCTTTTTATGGTCCCAAGATACCAACACAGTTTTATCATAATGACATGTCATGTCAAAAGTTTTTTTTTAAAAAAACCTTTGATATTCAAAACTCCTTTAAAAGTAATCTTTTCCCTCTAGGAAAATCTTTATGCTTCCATAACCTCCTGAGCAATGTCTCTTTGCTTTCAAACCCTAAGACTTTTGATCACCTACAATGGCTTCTTCAACCTTCGACGTGGACAAACTCAACATAGCTATAGAGCATCATTTCAACCTTGGTGTGCCGAAAGACTACAATCTTGACATAAGCAAATATGTCAATGCAGCTGGGTGGGAAAGACTCTTCGCGGAGAAAGTCTCTGTCTTTCCCAACCTAATCAGGGATTTCTGGAGAAACGTCCATCTGATTGAAACTGATTTATACTCAACGGTGTTAAGAAAGAAGATTACAACCTCGGAGAAGATTATTGCTGATGCAATCTTCTGTGCTCAGGAAGGTCTAGTCTTCACTGAGTCATGGGAAGAAGAATTCTGTCTCTGCCATCTTCTAACGGAAACAAGAATTAATATTCCAAGAATCTTGTATGGAAGATTCAGAGATGCTGTAATGAACATGAGTTTCTTGCTGCTAAGACTCCCGAGGAGCAAGCTAGGCTACTGACTGACAAACCAATGTCATCTGCAGACTTTGGAAAGATGAATATAGCCAATATAAACCTCAGTACCTATGCTGTTGCTGCAATGGCCAAGATTGAGGAATTAATGATGGCTAAAGAAGAGATGGTTGGACAGAATAATGTTGAAGTCCTAGGGGTTAAAAGGGTAACTAGGCAGAAGACCACTGCTACAAAGAAGCCTGCCCCCAAGAGGCCAGCAAGTGGGATTGCTATCACAAGAAAAATTATCCTTTCTCATAATGAAGATGAGGAAGTTGACGAGGATATCATTCCTATCAGTTCTATCATAAAGAAGCAGAAGACCTCTGCTGCTGTTGCTGAGGCCGTTGTGCCCGATCCATCAACTGTACCAACTAAACAAAGGAGGCAACCAGCAAGAAAAGCTAGGTCAACTAAAACTCCTAAGGTAACCATCTCTACTGATGATCCTGTTCAAATAGCAGTAGATGCCCTAGTGTCTAGTTTAGAAACTAGGATAGATGATGTGCCAGTCCCTTCTCTAAATGACGTATATATTCCCACACTGCTTTCACCCCAACCAACAGAAACAACCACTTCACAAGTCGATGATCCCTAGTTAAATCAACCAGATGAAGGCATTCCCCCTGGTGCACCTTTCCCCAAACCCCTGAGATCGCTATTTCATTCCCTCACCCCAACTTCTGTCCTTTATAATGGCAAATCTGAGGATTGGGTCAAAGTAAAAAGGGAATGGAAAATTCTGTTTCATTCTCATCAATCTGAACCAGAACACATCCCAGACAGATGGTATCCTCTACCCGAATATGAGGAAGAAGTTAGCCAATCTGTTGATCCTATTTACCTACCTCACCCTGAGTGTCAATCAATCAAGAATGTTCCTTCTCAGATGCAGCCTTTAGTCACTCACCTACCCTTAGCCAAATCCCCCCCGCCCACCCCCCCCCCCCCCCCCCCCCAAGAAAATTTACCCAAACCTTGTCAAAACTCCTCCATTCATACCACTCACTGATGGAGTTGAGAGACATATTATACCCCTCTGGGAGACTAACCCCAAGAGGAAAAATCTTCCTACTTTACCTGAGAAAAGAGCAAAATCATCTAAGCATGTCCCTATGATCATGCCAAGGGACACAAAGTGGATGTCCTTCGAGCATCCCAGAATCTATGGAAGGGCTGCTGATTTGTTTCTGGATCAACTCTGCTATGATATGCTGAAATGAGAGTTCAGTCAAATCAGAGCTGATAGAGCTGCAAATTTTGTTCATGCATCCTGGCTGAGGCATAAGGAAGCAACCAGGATTGGAATCAAGCCCTACAGGATCTGTCCGAGATTGCCAATGCTGGATCTCAACAAGGACAAGGACTTGAAGAACAGAAGATTCAAGGGAGTGATGCCTGAAGCTGAGTCAGCATTACTTGACCTTGATCAAGAGACTTTTGATTACTCAATGTTGGATTTCCTTCTAAATACTGAATACATTGAGTTGATCAATGAGCACAGAGCTGCTGACTTCTGGAAGTCTCACATAATTCACTGCACCAAAGAGGCATCTTCCTCTGGGTTGTCTGAAGAAGAAAAGGAATATATTCCCAAGGTCAGAGGAAAGTGTGGACTCTCACACTTTAGGTATATGATATATAAAGACTTATGGGGACTTCCAATCAACAACATGAATTTGGAGTTTATCTACCCTGTTAGATGGGCAAATGAAATCATAGTAAAACCCAAACCTACTCCAAAGCTTATCTCAGATGGCCTTGTTGCTGAAGAAAATGGACAAATTGTCATTGCCGATAATTTGGAAGATTCTGCTGAATCCTGTGACCAACAAAGCTCATCAGAAAAACAATCTTCTCAACCTTTGGCACTAGTTGTAATGCACCCTGAAGACCAGTCAAGAACTCTGATCACTTTTCAAGAATCTGCAGAAAGCTCAAGGCAACAGACTCTGCCATCAAATATTGAAGAAGTTCTTGGAAAACTAGTTGATGAGAGGGTTGGCAAGTTGGTAGATGAAAAGGTTGACAAGATAGATGAGAAGATCAAAGAGGATGTTCATCAACAAGTATAAACTTCAATGACTCCAACCTTAGAGGTTGTGAATAAAATGCTCGAATTCCTCATGGATTTCAAGAGGAGTCAAACTCAGAACCCTCCTCCTCCACCACCTCATTCTGCTTAGCCTTTATTTATTTTTTCTTCTTTTTTACTGACAATGATGGTCTTCTCCTTTTACCTTTTTGGCCGATGACAAAAAGGGGGAGAACGGAAAGAAAAGAGAATTATATATAAAGTCTGGAGAATTATATATAAAGTCTGTCTTTGAAAAGTTCTTATGTGTTTGCATTTGCATATTCTTTTCTACTTGATATATTGCTACGATATACTTCTGTTAATATAGATTCTAAGAATGATAAGCTGTTGCACCTATCTATTAGCTTATAAGCCTGCTTAAGTATTTGAATGCTTTGTCATAGGGGGAGGTTTGCAAGCTCTCTTAGACTTTGTTTTTCAAACTTAATTAGTTTTGTCATCATCAAAAAGGGGGAACTTGTTGGAACCAAGGTGGTTTTGGATTTAATAATCTCTAAGTTTTGATGCTAACAAAATGATTAAATTTGCTTGGCAAAGTGTTATTTGAGATCTAACATGTGCTTTCAGTTATGCAGGAATACTTTAAGATAAGTAAAATAAACTTGGGATAAGTTTTCATTGAAAAATAAGCGTCCACCCTTGTAGACGGGCTGTTCAAATACTTTGGTAAAGTTACTTTGTTATTTAATTAAGTAGACTGATTTTCTTGAGTAGACGAGGCTCTAACTATTTGCTAGATACCTTAATAACTTGTTAGGTACAACAAGTCCAAAGACTTGATAAAAAAAAGTGTCCATCTATGCCACGTAAGCGGACGGAAGTAATTAGTAGAAGTAAATGAACTGAAACACAAAGCAATCTAGTAGACGAGCTCTAACTGCCACATCACTAGACAGAGATATTTATAACTCATTAAGAAACAGCAAGTTCGAAGACTTGATATTAAAAAGGATATGCCACGTCATCAGATAACCTAAGTAAACTATAGAACATACTTGGACTCTCATATAACTAAGTAGATGGAGTTTATTTTTAGACGAGCTCCATCCTTGAAATGAATTAAATACAGTCCGAATCTCTTATATTTATTTCAAATGATTGATATTTATTTCATTAGAATATTTATTCTTCACATTTGTTTTATCTGCTTTAAACGTTTCACATTGTTGTAAAAGAAACATAGTACAAGCAAAAAATGCAAAAAGCAAAATCGTACAATAAGATACTACAAAATGATCTGTACGATGACAACTTTATGACTGAAAAAGCTGGATTATACACAAAGAAGGAACAACAAGTGCTCAAGCTGCAATACTCAGGAGCGAACCTCCAATTTGATGCTACCTCGACAACCAAGAGTACTATTCAGCATTGCCATAGTCAAGCTATCAGTCACAACGGATATCATGCATTAAATGCTATCTCTAAACGGGATTATTCAAAGTAACCGTTGAAGAAATACATGTGAAGAAGAAAATCCCTAAAAATTGAAGACCTCAGATACTGAAGAACTAACTCTTGCCTACACAACCTTGCTAGCTGAACTTTTGCCCATCAATAATCACTCATTCTTATATTCTTTCAAAAACAAGAGTCTGCATTCTTTAGTTTGAATATTGTTGTAATATACAATTGATCTTAAACTGTCATATTTTCACACATAATGAGTTAAGAAGATCAAACATTAAATCTCTTTGTTAGAGTTAGAGTCTGAAGAGGCTTGGTAAGAAAGGAATACTTGTAAGCCTGGAGAGGTATTGAATACTTGGTTGTAATTTATTTGGAGAAATAGTGGATAAATCCTTCAAGTAGAAGGGACTGGACGTAGCTCTTGGTTGGAAGGGAGTGAACCAGGATAAAATCTCTTGCGTGAATTTTCTATTCCTAAACTCTTCAGTTTTATTTGCTTATACTTCTGTTTCTAATCTTCTTGAGTGCAAAAATTTGTTTTAAAGGTTGTTTTTGAAAATTATTAACAAACACAATTCAATCCCTTCTTATGTTTGCCTGTGTCAACTTCAACTTTAGGATCACAAGGTTCAAGATTTCTTTCAGATGTGAAATTTCTAAAATGCAAAATGAGCTAGGATTATTTTTCCGTTCTCGATGGATGCAGCAAATTTGACCGAAATGTCGGACTCTTGTGGATGAAAACTTGTATGTATCCAGTATATTTCACAAGTCATTTACTGAAGTAAATGAAGAAGGCACTGAAGCTGCAGCAGCCACTGTTGCTGTAATGTTAGGAAGTTGTCCTAAGCAATTTGATTGATCTGAAATCTCTGACTGTTTGACACGTTACTTATTAGGAGAATATTAAATTTTGAAAACACAATTTTCTTATTAGGATTTTCAAACATTAAAACTAACTCTAACCTCTGCCATTAAAAGACCGTCAACCACTACAAAGAGTACAAACTATTGAAATCAATAGCGAGACAACAAAAATTGACAAACGTGGTCATGCATGGTAGGATGAGGATTCGAGAGGAGAGATGAAGTCAATAAAGGGAGACATCTATTTTGCTAATTGTTTTGTTCAACTTGATCACCTAATTTTTAGTTGTGTTAGTTCTTTATATTGACAAAAGTTAACATCACCGATATTTTCATTAATTTCCATATAAAATTGTCACAACTTTCATTAAAACTCAATAAAAACATTTTCCCCCTCTGTATTCTCCTTCTCATATTTTGGGCATCATACTATAATAATGATTTTGTAATTATGAATTTATTCATTATATTGACGGTGGGAAATTTAATGCTAGCTATTTAATAGTTTAATTCATTTGATTAAATGGCATTTGAAAAATTTAATGACAATTTTCAATTATAATCACTTTGTACCAAATTAAAGAAAAAAAAATTGGGTTGAGAGAAGTCATTTAATTTTACTATACAGCATGTCTTCTTCCAACCTGTAGGAGTTCAAGTTCTCAATCTCCAATTCAAACCATTCTCTATCAGTCCCACAACAAAAATTTGGAAAGTATACTAATTTAAACTCCTGCCAATAAACTTCTCTTTTTCTTCTATAATTATAGACTACTCAATATTATATGTTTCTTCACTCTATTTATTTTCATCACATTGGTCACGTCAAAATATGTAAATAGAACAAGAGTTTGTTTGGTTCTGAATTTAACAATTAAAATATTCATGTACAGAGAACAATGTAAAACATACTATAATCAAATATAGTCAACACGGAATCTCCTAGTTGAGCTTTTAGGTTTGGGATCAAAGAATTTGCTGCTTCCACGGACAATTTAATTCTTGGGTTTTTATACTAACCCTTGTGTTTTCCAAACATTTATAAAAAAAACAGAAAAAAAAGTTCGTCAAAATGGAGGTAAAGAATTAACCAGAGGTGGACTCATTACAAGGTAGCAAGAATTAATCAGCCTTCTTTGTTGCCTTCATAGTATTTGTTTTCCCTGCACCAGCAATTTCCCTGCTAGGTTGATCTCTCTTCACTAAATGGTTAGAAGGCATGATTCCTGATAACAAATAATGCTAAAATAAAATCAACTCAAAAATTGATTTGCAGTAAGATGTTTAACTTTTAAGTGACAAACAATAGGGGACTATTCTAGTAGATTCGTTTGGTATATGGATCCACGTTTTATATCTTTTTGTTGCTAACAATTATGAGTTGGTCTTATGTGCTAATGATACTTTAAGGGCAAACAATATTGACTTTTTCAGGTTTAATTATATTTGATATTTTTCTTATTTTATAAATTATTTAGGCCTTCTTGAAGTTTATGATTTTATTATATTTATCCCTATGAGAATAACTAGCCTATAATATTATATACTTACTCTCCTTATTTTCAAGTGTAATATTCCACAATTTTATCTACGATCAATAAACTCACAACAAAACGTTATCATTTATTATCATAAAGCATAGGAGAATAATAAATTTTGAAAACACAATTTTGTTATTAGGAATTTCAAGCATTAAAATTAACTCTAACCTCTGGCATTAAAAAACCTTCAACCACTACAAAGAGTACAAACTATTGAAATCAATAGTGAGACAGCAAAAATTCACAAATGTGGTCATGGATGGATGCGGATTCAAGAGGAGAGATGAAGTCAATAAAACTAGCAGAGGACAACGTTTATGGTGGAGACATCTATTTTGTTAATTATTTGTTCAACCTGATCACCTAACTTTTAGTTGTGTCAAGATAGTTCTTTATATTGACAAATGTTAACATCACCGACATTTTCATTAATTTCCATCTAACATTGTCACAACTTTCATTAAAACTCAATAAAATCATTTTCCCCCTCTCTATTCTCCTTCTCATATTTTGGGCATCATATCATACTATAATAATGATATTGTAATTATGAATTTATTCATTATATTGAGGTTGGGAAATTTAATGCTAGCTATTTAATAGTTTAACTCATTTGATTAAATGGCATTTGAAAAATTTAATGACAATTTTCAATTATAATCACTTTGTACCAAATTAAAGAAAAAAAATTGGGTTGAAAGAAGTCATTTAGTTTTACTATACAACATGTTTTCTTCCAACCCGTAGGAGTTGAAGTTGTCAATCTCCAATTCAAACCATTCTCTATCGGTCCCACCGCAAAAACTTGGAAAGTATACTAATTTAAACTCCAGCCAATAAACTTCTCTTTTTCTTCTATAATTATAGACTACTCTATATTATATGTTTCTTGACTCTATTTCCATCACATTGGTCACGTCATAATATGTAAATAGAATAAGAGTTTGTTTGGTTCGGAATTTAACAATTAAAATAATCTTGTATAGAAAGCAATGTAAAACATACTATAATCAAATATAGTCAGCATTGAATATCTGGCTGAGCTTTTAGGTTTGGAATCAAAGAATTTGTTGTTTCACATACAACTTAATTCTTAGGTTTTTATACTAACCCTTGTGTCTTCCAAACATTTATAAAATAAAAAAAAACAGAAAGAAAAGGTTCGTCATAATGAGGCAAAGAAATAACCTGAGGTGGACTCATTACCAAGGTAGCAAGAATTAATCAGCCTTCTTTGTTGCCTTCACAGTATTTGTTTTCCCTGCACCAGCAACTTCCCTGCTAGGTTGATCTCTCTTCACTAAATGGTTAGAACAGGCATGATTCCTGATAACAAATGATACTAAAATAAAATCTATTCAAAAATTGATTTGCAGTAAGATGTTTAACTTTTAAGTGACAAACAATAGGGGACTATTCTAGTAGATTCGTTTGGTAGAAATGTAACAATTGTTTCTCCATTATATCACATTTTCCTAAATGATTCATATTTTCTGTTTCCTGTTGGCCAATGATTAGGAACATTGTATATAGAGAAGAGGGAAGAACGATAATATGTTGATGGATGAGACATATCATATAAATGTTTGTGATCGAGAATAATTTGATCAAATCAAACAAAATATTTGCTTGATGAAGTGAAATTACAACTTTTGTGGATTCCAGGAATTCAGTAAGCTATGGGGCAATTCTTTCCAGTGTACTCAAAGAAATAATCCACACCCATTCCCCCACTCAATTCGTTGTGTATCAGATTTATCATAATCACCACTCAAGTCTAGCAACGTGGGGCAATGTTATGGATCACAATCTACTTGTATATAATGAACTAAACTATTATGTTGATAAGCAAAAAAATAATAAAGACGTATAACGTATAACCCATGTAACTACCTGCCATCAACGCCTCCTGGAGAGTGTGGCTTTCAAATGCCTTCGGAAACATGTATTTTTCAGTCTCAGTATTTAAAATGCTTTGAACATTTCCCCTCTATTCCTAACCCAAGAAAATGAAGAGACAAAGGCAAGGGAAGGTGAAATACCGTGCTTTGTGACTGGATTAAAATTAAAATAAATAAAATGGGCCAAAAGAAAACAGTAATGTGAATTCTCTTTTTAACCCTTATTTTCCGTGGGATGATGCTAAAGCAATAGTTTTAAAAGTTCATTAAGGTAACTCAAGGTACAATTTGAAGAGGACAATTAACTCAAGGTACAATTAATTACATTTTTTAGAAGTGAATTTACAATTCCCCACCACCACCACCTTAATATTGTAGCCAATGTTATTAAAACCAGCTCGGACCAGCCAGTCTGATCGGGACCCGGTCATGCAGCCGGTCCGGTTGAGGTATCAGCCCTGAGAGAACCAGGTTCACCCGATCGGTTTTAATTACAATTTTTAGAAGTGAATTTACAATTTTGCCCCACCACCACCTTACTATTGTAGCAAAAATAACAACTTTGTCATTCTCAAGTGATTTTTTGAAATGATTAAACGACCAACAGTTGAAAATGCTATTAGTGATATAAATTTCAAAGTGAATTGACATTATTATCCCTATACTATATCCAAGTGATTTACATTCTTATCCCAACCATCACCTTCCTTTTTTTAATAATAATAATAATATAGTCCAGGGATAATAATGTCAATTCACTTTGAACATAATAATAATAATAAAGATTTATTAAAAAAAAAAGGTGTTTTATTAAAATTAATAGTTATCTCTGTGTCTTCAGCACTGTCTATGTTTGAACCGTTTCACCTCACTTCTTCACCGCCTTGGAACCGTTTCACCTCATTGCCATATGTATTGCATTGCATTAGTGTGTTACAGTATTCTGTAACACCCGCCATTGGGAACAACCCTCTTCTCTTATCAACCGTTAATTTTTCATTCATTTCGTTGCAAACTGAAATCTCATAAATTTTCATTCATTTCATTACATATGAAAGAAAGAAACAAAACAGCAAGCTAAGACACAATTAAAATACTATCATGAAGAAGTAAGGAACCCATATACTGATTATTTGTAATCTTTATCTCAGCTGAAAAGTTACTAAAGCATGTGTTCATGCAGGAGCACTTGAATTCAAAGGGGTTTAGATCGAATTTGAATTCCAAATTGAGGTCGGGTATGATTTTGTCGTTCTACCAAAGGTATTTGACTTCTTTGATTTGGTTTAATATAGATAATTGTTTTATGACAGCTGTTTTGATATTCACTTTACTGTTAATTGCTTCATTGAAGGTGAAAGGTTTGGAAGTCGGTGCTCTTTATATTTCTCATATGCGCGTTAATCAAGCACAAAAGCAAACACGTCGCGCTTACCATGCTCACGGAAGAATCAACAGTAAGTTGTAATCTTTGGATTCATGTTTTAATGGATTAATTATTGTTGCTTGCATATATTGATGGTGGCTTTTTTGGCCGCCTACATGTAATCTCCATTCCATATAGAGCTGAATGCTGATAGTGATACTATTATTATTATCTGAGAAGGAGGAGGTTGTCAGGAAAAGGTTCTATTCTTTACATTGAGGATTCTACCACTTTTTACTGTAGCTAAACTTTTTCTAGCGTAAACTGGACTATTTTTTCTATTCTTTTTTTTACTTCATCTTCCATATTATCCTCAACTTTTATTAATTGTTGATTGTGCCAACTTATTGCATCTGTTTTATTAAGCTATCTTTGTTAGAAGGTGGCTTTGCTTGTAATTGTTTTTCTGTTTGTAGTTAGAGAATTATATTACAAATTTTGTGTAAGTTGTAATGTTTGGGACGTACGATGGCAGGGAATCGTTTAGATCTAATTATTTAATTTGAAGTTATGTTTGTGTAAGTTGTAATGTTTGGGTTTTGGTCAACTTTTGTATAAGCTTTGCTAATTATCACCTGCACATGCTCCATTATACCATTATCCTAATTACTTTTGTTCGAGTTTCTCTACATCATTACTGTTTAACATTTTTGCTTTTGCCAATCATGTTACATTTGTGTTTATCTTTCTCTATTTCAACTTATCGAACTTTCACTGCTAAAAAAAAAAACTTATGGAGCTTCACTTCTAGGGCACAATATTATTAAAATAATGAGTTATACACACAGCATAATCTCTGTATCTGCATACTCATGTAGAATTTGAGTGAGTTTGAAAAAAGGGGACAACAATGGAATTATAACATAAACACGGGTATTTCTTCTATTTTTTCTTTTTATAATATGTTATTCGATGTATTTTTGAGTACATATATAATATTAAGACAAGCTGAGTGAAAATATGTCATTTCTTTTTTCCATAGCATGTATGCCTTTCTCCCATTAAGACCAATCCGGGTTTGTAAACTGACTTCCTAGCCCCACAGTTTTTTTACACAATACATAGTTTAAAATTGAAGTTTATATAGCAACCTGAAGTCAATTTTGTTGATAACTTAATTGTATTTTCTTTCAATTCATTCTATCGAGAGAGAAAAAAATTGTTTTTCCCAAAGCATCTTATTTATTTATGATATTATTAACCATCAGCAACCTATTAGCAGTTGAATGATATTAAGATAACAGTGTTCACTTCAAGGTGGGCTTTGATTTGAGAAACTTTTGTTGATCTTATTTTTAATCATCAACAAGGTATTTCTAATTTCTGATCTTATGCTACTTTGAGTGTATTGATTGGTGAAAACGTAATGCATATTTCTAACATCTATTTGGTTTCTTTTCTTTACTATAATTTGGTGCCTACTTCATCCCTCTAAATACTTTCTATTTATATGTTCCTGAGCAGTCCCATTTGCAAAAGCACAGTGGCTTTCATTTCTCACATTTATCTGAAGTTGTAGATGAAGGAATACAGCTGCATTACTTTATCTGATTAAATGTCTAATTGTAAGTCATTGTATGCTTTCTTTATCTCTTTAGGAATTTGATGTTTGATTTTATTAAAAAATAGGTGATTTCATTCATAGAAATAGAAACTATAATGTAATTGATTCGGTAAACTGTGAGCAAACTGGAATTGGCGCATAAAAGTGCATTTGACATCTTATAAAATCATTCCTTGGATCAATAGTATCTATTGTTCTAACAAAGCACTGATTCAGAAGCCACTTTGTACCTGGCTTCAATGTACTTGAATGAAATTTATAAATTGGAATTTCCATTCTGTCTGTGTTGGAGTTTGACAATCAAACTTTAGTTTTGTCTCTATCAAGTACTAATATCTTGCTTTAGCTCCCATAGTATATTGATAAGCTCAGACAAGCGTACCGGATTGAAGCAAGTAATAATAAAATGGTGAGAAACCGAGTATCGAATTTAAGGATTGGAAAACCAAGTGTGACTTCACAAATTAAACAACTATTTAGACTGAGAAATAGGTGTGAAAAGATTTCAAGAAAATAAAAGAAACAATAAAAGAAATAAAATATTTGTGGGTTTTTAAATTAAAAGAGATTTCCAGGAATTGAGTTATCAACAAGACTGCTCATGCTACTAAATTGACTACCCCTCTTGTTAATTATCAAAATTGCTTTGAAGGTGAATTTATCCTAAATAAGTTAATGTTCCCTCTCGAGATACAAGAACCATGCCCAATTAAACCAACCCCTACTCTCGTGGTAATTGTATTTAAATTGAACCTATTAAGATTCGTGACAATTCAATGAACCCTCGAAGGACCGCTTCTAACTCTCATGATTTAAGTCCTAAGTTCAATCCCTATAGACCCAATACACCGCTAGGTTCATCCTTAGAATATCTATGACATGCAAATAAGTACGCATCAAATTCACAAGTAATTCATGCAATAGGAATTAAATCAAAAACAAATTGGAATTAACAAAGGGAAAACATCAATTTATAACATAAAACAAGTCTTGGGCATAACCCCAATTCCTAGAAATAAAAAGACTACTCAAGCATTGTCATATTCATAACAACCTTGAATAACAAAAGCATAAAAAAACCTAAGAGAAAAGAAGAAATTGAGAAGAAGAGAAATCATAATTTTTGCCAATTGGTAGCAGTCAAGAGATCCCTATTTTCGAGCATAATTGCCCTATTTATAGAGTAGGTTAACTTGAATTTGAAACCATTACAAAATCAAATCAAATCAGCAAGTCAAAATTCTAGATTTTAATCGTCACGACCGTGATGTCTGTCACAACCAGGCCGTGACAGAGTCTGTCCTGGAGAACTTGACACCGGTTGGCCTGTCACGGCCGTGACAGGTTCCGATTGTGTTCTTTCTTTTTCAGCCCTGCTCGATCATGGTCGTGATGCCTATCACGGCCAGGCCGTGACGGGCTCTGTTTGGCTCATTTTTCTTGTATTTCAAGATCCGCCTTCATGCAAACTCCAACATAACTGGTCCCGAGCATTTTAATCTTTGTATTTAATTGCCAAATCAATATCTCCAAATTAATTGTCAAATCTTATCATATCCTTTATTGTTGTGAAAGGCAATTATTATCCAAATCCAATCTTTTATCTCAATGCCAATTGAATTATCTTTTAATCATAATAATCCAAATCCAAATTGATTTAGATTCAAATCCATCATGTGGGCCCTCACGATTTACTTGACAATCTTCAATTTAATTGCAATCCTTCTTCTTTGTCCTTTCCTAAAGATAAAAATAAGAAAATCTTGAGAAAATCAATTAAATTCTAATTAAAATCAATTAAATGCGCACATTGACTCTAAAATAACTAAAATAGGAAAACAAAGTCTAATTTGGGTTAAATCAAGCATTCAACAAAATTTAATCGATGAAATCCACTCTAAAATATTAGCTAAAACATGATAAGCCATCATACCCCAAAGTTAAACTTTGTTTGCCCTCAGGCAAACTACAAATCAAAAAGACTCAAAACTTGACAAGCTCAATGGATTCAATCAAACCTTACATATGCTTCATGCAATTTATTTATTTTTCAATAGAACTCCAATCAATGTTTACCCTTATTTCATTATAGTAATCCCCAAATTCATTTACTTCAAACAAAGATAATTTAATCATAAGTACAATCATCAATCTAAGTAAAGGATCCAAGTTACACACAAAAGGGAGATCACCAATTTCAAACATTTGCCTTCCTCACAAGGGCATTTAGTAATTCACTCATTCACTTAAGTGTCTATGTTATTAACTTTCACTCAATTTCAAATTTTAAGCACACTTTCCATGAATTTGATTTTCATCTCAAAAATAGTTCCCGCGAAAACATGCATGCATCATTAAAAGGTCTTTTAAAGGTTGTAATGGGCCTGCTAAAGGTAGGATATTCAAAGGTACAAGGCTAAGACCCTAGGAACTAAGAGAGCATGAACATTTTTACACCTTGACTTTCCACTCTTATTCCTTTTTCCATTTTTTTTTTATTCTTTCACTTTGGGTGGCTACAACCTATTCCTTTTAATACATTTTTGTACATTTCTTGTTTTTCCTTTTGCCTTTGGCTTCAACGCCCCCGGCCCCTTTTTTTTTCCTCAACCTAAAATAACCTATCAAACCCTTGTAGCCACCCCAAACTTCCCTACTAGAAATCCATCATTTTCGGACAGAATTTCGGACGGATTTCGGACGAAAATTGGACAAATTTCGGACGGAATGGCACCCGTCTGAAAAAGCCTCGTGGGAAATTATAAAATCCGTCCGAAATTCTATCCGAAAATATTTACGGACGGATTACGGACGGAATATGGACAACATGGAAATCCGGATTTTGGTTATTGTTCGGACGGATTTCGGGCAGATTTATTTTTGTTTTCGGACGGATTTGGGACGGATGTTGTGATTTTGTTGGTTATTGTTCGGACGGATTTCGGAAGGATTTATTTTTGTTTTCCAATGGATTTGGGACGAATTTCCCACGGAATAATGAAAAGTCAGAATCTGTCACGGTCAGGCCGTGATGCCCATCACGGTCAGGCCGTGATGCCCATCACGGCCGTGACATGTCAACTGAGCCACACCCCTTCTAGGCAGAATCTGTCACGGCCAGGCCGTGATACCCATCACGGCCGTGACAGACCATTTAGTGTAGCAACATTCAAGGCATAAGCTGTCACGGACAGGCCGTGATGCCCATCACGGCCGTGACAGATCACTTCACTTCCATTACAGTTTCACTATCTATGCGAATTATATGGCACCGATGACTAACATTTGCAGTTTCACATTCAATCACAAAATCATGAACTTGACTATTGTTACAAAATACAGCCTTGGTACCATACAACTTCTAAAAATCAAATACCAATTGCTGCATGCAATCCAAAAGTCATGACTTAAAAACTATCAGAAGATCAAGCCACCGTGAACTGTGAAGGTCATGTAATAAACCAAACAAAAAAAAAAAAAGTTGCCAGAAGAACTATGTGACCCACTTGAGTACTTCCTTGTCTTGTTCTCTAGGTTTGAAAGTTCAGCAGCTGCTCTTGCAACCATGCTTGTAAGTTCTGCAGATTCTGCAGCAGCCTCTGCAGCAGAGGCAGCAGAATTCCATGTTCCTATTCTGCTTACCCATAGGAAAGGCACTCCTATTTTCAGAACTCGAATCTCTAAAATCCATTTCTTGTCTTCCAGTTCCTATAAGAAAGAATCTCAAATATTCAGGCAATAGAAAGAACAAAAGCCCCAAATTCATTTGCAATTACTGTCTTCAAAAATTTACCTGAAGGTCTAGTTTCTGGATTAGACACCCTTGATGCCGTTGACTGATTGCCACCGGCCTTTCTAGAGGCACCACTTGCATTCTACTCATATGAATATGTAGATACATCATCCATCGGTCTAAGTTGTGAGGCAGCACCTATGTTGGGAGGAGCCTTTTCATCATGAACAGATGGAACATGGCCTTGAGAAGATTCTGGATAAGTAGCCTTCTCAACACTTTCTCAACCAACTAAAATGACAACATTAAATTAGAATAAATCTGAAAAGAAATGAGCTTTAACATGATCCTATCCAACTTCAAGAAGCTAGAGAAACTTGCCAAGCGATTTACACCACAGTCAGGACGTAATTCAATAGTTGCTGAGACAAATATAGAGACAAGCATGTGCATCCAGCATATTTACATAAATGACATACATAGAATACCAATTTAGACATGATGTCAACAATAAAACAGATACAATTCTGCAAGTCAGTACCTAAAATCATTAGAAATGCAAGGTGCCACTAGCAAGCTACATGACTAGAGTTGCAGAACATGACAAACGATACTGCAAACAGTTACAAGTTCCTTGAATCCCCTCATAAAAACACCAAGCCATCAAACGCTGACACTTAATACAGTTGTGTTGTCAAAACAAGGTTCAGTGACTAAACCAAGGGATAGTATAATAAAACCATGTTCCTAACAAGGAAAGCAAGCAATTTGTACAAGTGGCCACACCAACAACATGAAGAAGGAAACTTTTTTATATCATTCATGTAAAGTCCCCATAGCAAAAAACACACTTTCACAAATTTGTATTCTTTTCACAGAAGGGTAGCCACAACTGAAACTATCACAAACTAAATTACAATAATAACTAATAACTGCATCTCAGCTATATGACTGCAACACAAATAATTAGCACTGAATTTTATAATTTCATAACATAGAAGCTTCAAAGATGGTTTCATGAAAAGTCAAAGTAGTTATTGGTGTAACACCCCCCTTGGGCATTACTACATAATCGGTTGTGCAGCATCGACCACTTTGCAAGCTTCTCAAACAACACTCACAAACAACATTTAATAACAGTTATCAGAATTATGTCACCAGGCAGATCATGCATCATAGCAATATAATATACAACTACAGATAATCAAATAATTTAAAAGCAGATCAAACACCGATACTCAGATAAACAACACAACATAAACCACACAAACAGATAACCACAACCACATAAATTATACAGACTACACTACAAGCAAATGGTTATTGAGAAAAATCCCTCAGGAAAGCTCCCCTTACCTTTGAAGACAAGTAAAGGATCCTCGTCTTAATGCTCACGTTAGCTCATATCTACTCCATCAAGCAAGCATAACCGTGTCAAACGTCTCAGAGAGGGAATCCAACAACGCACAACAACCAGAAATCAATAAATCAATTACACATGATCAAACACACATTCTAATTTGTTCTAAACACTTGACCTTATTACCAAACAAGGTCATTTTCAAAGAAAATCATGTTTGAAGCTCACGCTTCACAATACCTTTTAAGGAAACTTTGTTTTGATTAAAGGATCATGAAAGAGAACTTTGGAATCATCAATTAAGAGTCCTAATTGTACTAAATCATAATTAATTTCATAAAAACATAACCAAATTCAAATAAAATCAAATTGGGGTTTATGGCTCCTAAATACAATTTGGGGAAAACTCATTTGATCAAAGGATAACAAAAATTAGTTTAATAAAACACTAATTTATAGTCCCAATTGCATAAAAACATAATTTAATTTCATATTACAACATGAAATCAAGGAGCTAGGGTTAGGGTTTCAAAATCAGATTTGGGGGTTTCTTGAAATCCAACAAGGTAAGGTGAGGAATCACTCACCCACAAGTAAGGGAGA
Source organism: Sophora flavescens (assembly GCA_030762895.1). Classification (NCBI taxonomy): domain Eukaryota; kingdom Viridiplantae; phylum Streptophyta; class Magnoliopsida; order Fabales; family Fabaceae; genus Sophora; species Sophora flavescens. The sequence goes on from CM061067.1 coordinate 13,292,118, forward strand.
AGAGATGGTGGTGGTCTGGCTGTCCGGCGCGGCGGCAGTGGCAGCGGAGGACGGCGGCGGAGCTTCGTTCTGCAACAATCCTGACCAAACAGAGGAGGCGAACCTCATAGAAGGGAAGGAGGTGGACGAACCACCATAGACAGCGGCCAGGCGAGCTCCCCGGTGGCGCGTCGGAGGACGCCAGCCGCAGCTTCGAGAGAGGTGTGCAGGGACGCGAGCGCGGTCCTCTCCTCCTCCAGCGGCGGTCCGAGCAGTGGTCTAGGGCGGTCGACGGAGCTTAGGCGGAACGCAACTGTTGTGGTGAGGAGTGGTTTTGAGGTGAGGAGATGTGAAAGGAGGAAGAAGAAAAGAGAAAGAAGAAGAAAGAAAGAAAGAAGAAGAAAGCAGAGAAGAAAGAAGAAAGGGAGGGGGAAGGGCGTCGAGTGAGAGAGAGAGAAGAGAAAGTTGGGTTTTAAACTAATCATTTAGTGATAGGTACAAAATGAGGGATAAATATTAGGCCTAAAATAAACATGTTTTTACTTTTTGGAATCTAAAAATAAAGATTGATAAATATATGATTTCGAAATTCAAATTAGAGTAAAGATTAATAGTTGAACTGATCAATTAAGAAAATACTCAGTCCAAAATTTAATCTCCGATAAATGTCAAACCAGTTTATTTTCAACTCTAAAATTAAATAGAATGAAAATATGAAAATGCTTTTCTCTTAATCTTATTATTTAAAATATTTTTCTGTATTGGTAATAATAGTGACAATAATGTAACTTATTGTCTAGTAAGCGTGCATTCACTGAAATAAGTCAGCGCTAACGCACCCAATAAAATAATTTGAAGAGAGTAATTTAATTACTCAAACTAAACCACATAACAAAATTAACATAAACATCCATTCTAATTTGATCTAAACACTTAATATTATTACCAAACAAGGTTATTTTCAAATAAAATCATGTTTGGAGCTTACGCTTAGGTCCTAACAAGTCGATTTGGGCTCTATTAGTATCAAACAAGTCCATTTATGCTTCATTAGGACCATAGAAGTTCAATTGGGCCGATCGGGGCAATTGGCCCAATTAGGTCCTAACAAGTCAATTTGGGCTCTATTAGGATCAAACCAGTCCATTTGGGCTCCATTAGGACCAAAGAAGTACAAATTGGCCTAGTTAGGTACTAAATGATCTAAGAAGTCCATTTGGGCTCTATTAGGATCAGACAAGTCCATTTAGGCTCCATTAGGACCAAAGAAGTACAATTGGGTCGATCGGGGCAATTGTCCCAATTAGGTCCTAACAAGTCGATTTGGGCTCTATTAGGATCAAACAAGTCCGTTTGGGATCCATTATGCTCGAAAAAGTAAAAATTGGCCTAGTTAGGTCCTATACGACCTAAACAGTCCATTTGGGCTCTATTAGGATCAAACAAGTCCATTTGGGCTCCATTAGGACGAAATAAGTGCAAATTGACCTAGTTAGGTCGTATATGACCTAAAAAGTCCATTTGGGAACTATTAGGATCAAACAAGTCCATTTGGGATCCATTATGACCAAAGAAGTACAATTGGGCCGTACGGGGCAATTGGCCCAATTAGGTCCTACCGAGTCGATTTGGGCTCTATTAGGATCGAACAAGTCCATTGGGGCTCCTTTATGCCCAAAAAGTACAAATTGGCCTAGTTAGGTCGTATATGACCTAAACAGTCCATTTGGGTTCTATTAGGATCAAACAAGTCCATTTGGGCTGCTTTAGGACCAAAGAAGTACAAATTGACCCAGTTAGGTCCTATATGACCTAAAAAATCCATTTGGGCTCTATTTGGATCAAACAAGTCCATTTGGGCTCCATTAGAATCAAAGAAGTACGATTGGGCCGTACGGGGCAATTGGCCCAATTAGGTCCTACCATGTCGATTTGGGCTCTATTAGGATCGAACAAGTCCATTGGGGCTCCTTTATACCCGAAAAAGTACAAATTGGCCTAGTTAGGTCGTATATGACCTAAACAGTCCATTTGGGTTCTATTAGGATCAAACAAGTCCATTTGGGCTGCTTTAGGACCAAAGAAGTACAAATTGACCCAGTTAGGTCCTATATGACCTAAAAAGTCCATTTGGGCTCTATTTGGATCAAACAAGTCCATTTGGGCTCCATTAGGACCAAAAAAGTACAATTGGGTCGTACGGGGCAATTGGCCCAATTAAGACTTAACAAGTCGATTTGGGCTCTATTAGGATCAAACAAGTCCATTGGGGCTCCATTATGCCCGAAAAAGTACAAATTGGCCTAGTTAGGTGATATGATCCAAAAAAAAAGGATCATGTAAATTTTCGGATCTATCTGATAGTGTGATTTCGCATCACATTTCATGTACATTTTTGCATGCATTTTCATATAGTTTAGTAATATTTAAATTGATTTTTAGTAGTTTTTACCTTGGAACGAGTAAGGCGGTTTTGTGGTGTTGTTTTACAGAAATTAAGGTAAAATGCTCAAGATTGACCATGATGGAGCTTGGATGAAGATAGGGCTTGAAAAGTGAAGAAAATGAGCCAAACAGAGCCCATCACGGCCTAGCCATGATGACTATCACGGCCATGATCAAGCAGAGCAGAAGGCAAAAGTCAGAAGCTGTCACGGCCGTGACATGTTAGCTGATCCAGACAGAACCGATCACGGCCTAGCAGTGATGAGTGTCACGGCCGTGACAAACCAAAAATTGAAAGCGCGCCCAAGGAAAATATAAAAAATAACAAATTCCGTGTGAAATCCGTCCGAAATTTTCGGACGGATTTCAGACGGATGTAAGAAATATAAAAATTTCGGACGGATTTCAGACGGATGTAAGAAATATAAAAAATAACACAATCCGTCTGAAATCCGTTCGAAATTTTCGGACGGATTTCAGACGGATCAAGGAAAATATAAAAAATAACACAATCCGTCTGAAATCCGTCCGAAATTTTCGGACGGATTTCAGACGGATCAAGGAAAATATAAAAAATAACACAATCCGTCTGAAATCCGTCCAAAATTTTCGGACGGATTTCAGACGGATCAGGGAAAATTTTAAAAATAACACAATCCGTCTGAAATCCTTCCGAAATTTTCGGACGGATTTCAGACGGATCAAGGAAAATTTAAAAAATAAGACAATCCGTCTGAAATCCGTCCGAAATTTCGGACGGATTACAGAAGGATCAAGGAAAATATAAAAAATAATACAATCCGTCTGAAATCCGTCCGAAAATTTCGGAAAATTTCGGACGGAAACATTTCCGTCCGAAAATTCCGTCCGAAAATTCAAGTTTTCTAGTAGTGCTTAGTTTCCCATAACCTTTTACTTGCTAAGCATCCATACTCTCTTAAATCCTAAGATTGGGTTAACATGGTTTTTCCGGATTTTTGGCTTTTAACATAAGGTCATCAAGAAACAATAGGTTATTAGGCTCAATGCGGCTAACTAAGGAACATGCATTAGGGAAGGTTCTTTTTAAGCCAAGTAGCTATTTCAAAGAAAATTGCCTAGATCATTTAATGCAAACATATAAACATGCAAACCATGAATAGATTCAAGCAAATCCGGGAAAGTGCAACTTAAAAGTGATTCACACAATTTAAAAACAATGTTGGAGGCTCAAATTCCTCACCTGGATATTTCTCGCAAATTGTTTGACTTAGATACAATCCCTAGTATGTGCAACCCTTCACCCCAAACTTATCATAAATTATGCAACCACAATAAAAATTCTCAAAGTTCTTATTTCAAATTTTCACATGGGGATCAAATTTCAATTTCCAAAATCTAGGGGGAAATCATAAAAAAATAACATATATCATGCAATCCATCTATACTAAATTTAAAAAAATCCATTCAAGCTCACCGACACAAGAATCCACACACATATGACTCAAAGCAAAGAAAAACAAAATAATTAAAAAGAGAAGGGTTTAGAAAAACTCATTGAAGACGCTTCCACTCGGATCCCATAGCCTGTGGTACAAAGACCAAGAGATGCCCAAGATGTAAGACCTTCCTCCCGGATCCCATGGCTTGTGGAGTGGAGATGAAAGAAGCAAGTGTGATGGGATTCTATTTACTTCTCTAAGTGCTATTATGAGCCCACTTCCTCTCGGATCAAATGGTAAGTCACCTACTCCAAGAATGGCCTTTATGTAATTAGTTTCTCCATGAAGCACTAGAACCATAACTTTTTGAGGCGACCTTAGAGCCTTTGCCGCTATTGATGACAACTCCCAATTCTCAGGCAATGACTTGAACTCCAAAGTTGGTATTTTTACTAAGTAGTGTGATAGACAAATTGTAGGCACCAACTTTGTAACATCCACACATGCATGCAAACCAACATATTTATCCAACTCAGGATTTTGAGAATCCTCAATAGGATTGGCGAGAGAAGTATTTTCCACATGATTTGTCTCATTTGTCCCTTGCAAAGGAACAATAGGAGTTATTTCCTCCTTGCACTCCTCTTCACGATCATCTCTTCTTGAATCATCTTCCACCACCACTTCATCTTCATTTAAGTCCATATTGGCAACAACATTCTCTTCAATTTGAGTCTCGTACAGCTTTTCTGCTAGCAATTTAGAAAATTTGCCAGCTTGCTCTTCTAACCTCTGAAAGATGTTACTTAGCATCTCCGCTATCAATTGAGAACGTTTCTTACACATTTTATGCCTATGAATCATGACACTAAATTCCTCCTTGCTACGCTCTATGCTCTGAATCAAATGTTGAGCATCTATATCCCAAAGTGATTCCAGCACATCGGGATCCAGCTTCATGTCTGGTGGTGGTTGTGATGAGTGTGATTTCACCTCATATTTCTTTATCATATTGCATGCATTTTCATGTAGTTTAGGCATTTTTAATTTGATTTTTGTTAGTTTTTACCTTGGAACGGGTAAGGCGGTTTTGTGGTGTTTTTGAGCAGGAATTGAAGATTAAAATGTTCAAGATCAACCATGATGGAGCTTGCATGAAGATGGAGCTTGAAAGCAAGAAAACTAAGCCAAACAGAGGCTATCACGGCCTAGCCGTGACAGCCATCACGACCATGATCAAGTGGAGCTGAAAAGAAAGAATGGAAAAGTCAGAGCTGATCACGGCCGTGACATGTGAGCTGAACCAGACCCTCACAGGCAGAACTGATCACGGCTAGGCCTTGATGGTGATCACGGCCATGACAGGCCAACCAGTGAAGCAACCTCCAAGGCAGAATCCGTCACGGCCGTGACGTGCAATATATGGATCCATAGAAACTGATTTGATCTTATTTTTGTATTGGCTTGGGATTCAAGTTACCCCCGATTATAAATAGCCCTCTAGGGCTCGAAACTGGGGACTTTTTTTGGGCTGCTACCTTAGGCAAAATTAGGATTTCTCTTCTTCTTCTTCTTCTCTTCTCTTAGGTTTTCTTTCGTGTTCTTGTTAATCAAGCTTGCTATGAACATGGCAGTGCTTGAGTAGCAGTATTATTTCTAGGGATTGGGGCTATGCCCAAGATTTATTTATGGTGACAAATTGACATTTGGTCTCTTGTTAATTTCGATTTTGCTTTCGATTTGATTTCTATTGCTTTAATTACTCGTAAATTCGGTGGCCACTTATTTGCCTGTCGTAGATACTCTAAGGAGGAACCTAGCGGTGAACTTAGGTATCGGATCTATAGGAATCAAGCTTAGGACTTAAATCACGAGAGTTAGAAGCGGTCCTTCGAGGGCTCACGAATTGTCACAAAACTTAAAGGGTTCAATTTAAATTCAATTACCACGAGAGTAGGGGTTAGTTTAATTGGGCACGATTTTTGTAACCCGAGAGGGAGCATTAACTTATTAAGGATAAATTCGCCTTCAAAGCAATTTTGATAATTAACAAGGGGTAGTCAATTTGGTAACATGAACAATCTTGTTGGTAACCCAATTCCTAGGAATCTCTTTTGATTTGAAAAACCCCTAATTGATTTACTTTCCTATTTTAATTGATTGCGTTCTTAAATATCTGATTTTCTAGTTAATTCTTATTACAAAAAAAATCAAAATTTTCCCAAATCCTTTTTTATATAGTCCAGTTTAATCGATTTAATAATTAATTGTTGTTTGAGATCACGGGCTCTGTGGGATTGATCTTTTTATTACTTGACGACGAAGCCGGTACACTTGCCGGAGCCTCATCAAGTTTTTGGAGCCGTTGCCGGGGGCTGTGCTTTCTTGAATCTCAATTTAATTTTCAAATTGATTTTTATGGACTTTTTTTAATTTTAAATTTTCTCTTTTTTTTCATTTATCTCTTTTTCTTTTTTTTCTAGTATCCATCTCTCTTTACAGGTATTTTTATGCGAAGATCCCGAAGTCTTGGAAATCTCATTGAAGTTGACCCCGAGATCGAAAGGACCTTTCTTAGACGTGGGAGACTACAAAGACAAATAGAGAGAGAGAGAGGTTGATTCCCATTCCACTCATGGCGAATCTACCGGATACCAAACCACTGAAGGACTACGTAGCCCCAAATGCTAGGGGTTTGCGAACTGGGATTACTAGGCCATAAATCGAGGCGGAGAACTACACTATGCCGCCTATGTTAATTGGCATGATTAGGCAACATCAATTTGGAGGATTACCCTCGGAGGACCCGACTGATCATGTGGAGACATTCTTGGACTTCACCGATGCAATTAGAATTCATGGTGCCCCTATTGATGCTATTCTCCTGAGGTTATTCCCATCCTCTCTTACTGGAAAGGAAAAAACATGGTTGAAGCAAGTGCCCGCTAATAACCTGTCAACTTTGGACCAACTGGAGCAGGCATTCTTGGAGAAATTCTTCCCTCCATCCAAGACTGCTTACCTACGAACTCAGATCACCGGCTTCTTCCCAAAGGACGGAGAATGCTTATCCGAAGCTTGGGATCGTTACAAAGGATTACTGGAGTCTTGCCCACATCATGGACTCGAGAGGTGGTTGTTAGTGGATACCTTCTACAACGGATTGGATTACTCTTCGAAGGTGTCACCTGACTCCGCAGCTGGTGGAGCCTTTATGAATAGACCACTAACAGAAGCGTTCAATATCATTGAAAACGTGGCCACCAACTATCACCAATGGGGTTCGGAAAGAGGTAATAACCCAAAAAAGATTTCGGGGGGTAAGTTTGAAATGAATAGCACTGATCTAATTATGTCTAAAATTGACTCACTGAATAAACGCTTTGATAAGGTTGAAAAGGCTAATGTGAGTTCAATAGGTGCTACTAATGTTGTTTGTGAGATTTGTGGAGTGCAGGGACATGACATAATGGAGTGCCCACATGGTATTGCTCCTGGATCCGGTGCTTCGGGGGAACAAGTGAACTCTTGTCATAACTTCTATGACACGAACCCGAAGTTGCCAAATTATGCTCCTCCAAATTCTTAAAACCAAGGAAGGAAGAATAGACCTTATCTCTCCGATGGGAACTACAACAACACGTTGAACCATGATGAGTGTGATTTTACCTCATTTTCCATGTACATTTCTGCATGCATTTGCATATAGTTTAGGCATTTTTAGTTTGATTTTGTATAGTTTTTCCTTTGGAACGGATGAGGTGGTTTCTGTGTGTTGTTTTACAGAAATTGAAGGAAAACTGTGCATATTTGGCTATAATGAAGCTTGGATGGATTAGAGCCTTAAAAGTCAAGAAAATGAGCTAAACAGAGCCCATCACGGCCTAGTCGTGATGCCCGTCACGGCCATGATCGGGTAAAACTGAAAAGGCAGAAAGGCGAAAAGCAGTGCATCACGGCCTGGCCGTGATGTACATCACGGCCGTGACCCAAAACCACCACAAGTCGAGACCATCACGGCTTGGCCGTGATGGATATCACGGCCATGAAATGGAGGCTCGCGACGCGAGCAAGGTCTCGCCCGCGAGAGACTTAAAATGCCAAAAGTTTCGAAAGCGAAAGCGTCACGGCCTGGCCGGGATGGACATCACGGCCGTGACGCGCGACGGACCTATAAATAACAGCACAGACAGAGACAGAAAAGGAGGACTTTTTGCAGAGGCTTGGAAACCCTAAAGAGGGTGATGGGTGGGGAAGGCTGGGACCTCAAAGATGACATCTTCTCTGCTCTTGGATTGGAAGGAGATTGAAGGATTCGTCATGAAGTTTTCTTTCTCTCTTCTCTCTTTCCCTTTTGTAGACATATTCATGTATAGCTAATTCCCCCATTGTTGGGTTTAGATGTAGCTTTTCTGAACTTGATTGTTAATTGATTTGATTTCAATACAAGTCTCTATTTCTTTATGAGTATGTGATTCTGTGTTTAATGCTTTCCTTGGATTAGCTACCCATAGGAATGATATGTTGCCTTGATAGATGACTGAAAAGGTTGGTGTTAAGGCATGCTCATGAATCATATGCCAAGTAGTTTAAGAATCTAGACATAGGTGTTGAATGCTTGCAATCTTATAAGTCTTGACTTAATGCAAAATCACAGATTAATCCACCTAAGACATTAGGGTTTAATTTGGGGTTTTAGGCTCAATGCACCTAAGACATTAGGCTTGAGTACTTTAGAAAAGGCTTGATTGGCATAATTGAATTAGGACTTGTGTTGTTAGCCATTTCATTGCAATCAAGGGAGGATTAGTGTAGTCTAAACCTGACAATCTCAACCGTTTGTAAATTCTGCACTCCAAGTGTTTGTTAAAAGTCCAAAAAGACCAAAAATATTGTGTTGCTTTGTTTTCTGTTTAATCTCTCATATTATAGTTTAGTCTAGATAGTTGTTAAGTTTGTGAATTGGTAATTGACAACCAATCCCTGTGGATACGATAACCGGTCTCACCACCGTTTTATTACTTGATTGCGACGAGGTGCACTTGCCTTTATTCTAAAAATCAAGCATCAAGTTTTTGGCGCCGTTGCCGGGGAATGGTTTTGTCAATATCATTAGTAACAAATGAGACAACTAGTTTAGACATTTTTTATTTTATTTTTCTGTATAAAATTGATCTCTTTCTTTTGTTAAGCTTTGTATATATTTGTTTTTGTGTTTCTTTGATCTTGGGCTTAATTGTCTGTGAGGTGAAAAATTGATTAGACAGGATCATGGACTACAATTGGTATCAGCCATCTGATGCAGAAATGGAGATATCTGAGCTGCAGCTGCGGGTAGATATGCTGCAATTAGCCGTAAACATCCAACAAGTGAGTAATGAGTTGTCAAGGGCAACTGTCTCTCCTCCACCAATGGTAGGTTGTTCTGAATGGGGAAATCAATTTCCCAACACTTCTACTCCATGGTGGGGAAACCCTCCAAACAATACTTGGATTGAGCAAGAGGAACATTGGGAATCTTCCACACCTTCATATCAAGATGAGCCATCCCCATTGGAAGTTGCTTGGGAGAACTTCAAATCCGCATTCCTAGTCGAGGTTGAGCAACCTATCCCGGATAGTCGACCTCACTTAGAGGCTGTTTTGGAGAACTTCATGGCAACAACAATGGAAGAATTAAAGAATCAAGAAGACACCATCCGAAGTTTAGGGGTACTTATTGAGAAAATCTCTAACCAACTATCCGGAATGTCAAAAGGGAACTTGATGGATGATGATGAAGGTGAAGCAATAACGTATGATGATGAAGATGATGCCAAAATGGATGATGAGGAAGAAGAAGAAGTGGGAGCAGCCGAGTCAAGAAGTGAAGAACCTGTTTGTGAGAACATAGTTGCACCATTCCCCATTGAATCTTTGACTAAAGAGCCTGAAAGGAAGAGGCAATCGGAGGACATCTATTTCACCATGCTTGGGGATGATGAAAAACTTTTGGAATTAGATTAGGCTATTGGTTCCTATGCATGTGTGGAATGTGATGGGAGAAACACTTGTGTGGTTTGTGCGGAGATTTCTGCATATTTGGAAGGTGATGGATTTGGCAATGCTGAGAGTGAAGATTGTACAGAAGCCAGAACAGCACCAATGATCCTCTCGAATTGTTTGCCACCTCACATTTTAAAGCATTCAACAATGGAGTTCGTGCCTCTGCCTGAGGTTGAACCCCATTTTTATTGGGAAGATTTTATTGATAAAGGGGTCATATTTGACCCGAGAGGAATTGAAAAGCGATTCCCATTTGAAGAAGTCAGCATGAATTTCGAGCTCTCACTTCCACATTTTTGCTGCAAACTGTGGGATCCAGGTGAAGGATCTCACATGGTTAGCATCCCTTGGTCCTTATACCACAGGTTATGGGATCCAGGTGGATGCTTCTTAATGAGTCAAGCTAGTGACGTTAAAGAAGCGCTTATTGGGAGGCAACCCAACTTTTCTTAACCCTTCTCTTTAGTTAGTTTTTGTTTTTGATTTTCAACCTCTTGAATAATTTGAGAAGCTCAAGAGGAAAATAATAAATTGTCAATTGCCAAGTGTTTGCAGGGTAATAAAGAAGGAAGGGAGAGCAAGAAGGCAAGGAGAAGAGCAGGGAGAAACAAAGCCAAAAAGCATCTGAGCCAACAACCGCTACCACCTCGGTAAGCCGTTCCAATTTTTTTTGCTTTATTTTATTTTTCTTCTCCTCTCTCCAACTTGATTGTTTACATTGGGGACAATGTAAATCTTTAAGCTTGGGGTAGGGGTAATCTTTTTGCTTGCATTGTAAATATTGCATTCATATAGGCTTAAGTTTGCATGATCGCATGATTCGGTTACCCCTGCTTAGATTGAGCTTATGATTGTGAGAGCTAAGTGCCAATTTTTTTTTGTGATAGTGAATTCTTGAACCCAATTCTGTTTATTCTTGTGATATGGCTGCAAATGAATATGCTTGAGATGATCTTGGATAGTTGATGATTAGCATATGTTTCTTTAGACTTGTGTTTCTCACTTTGGTTCTTGAACTGATAAATGTGAGCTTTTGAGCCATTAGGTGGTACACACTAAATCAGCCCCCGTTCTTTGTGTTGAGTGTTATTCCTCTTGGTTTTATTTCTCTAGAACTTGACTTGAAACCATTTTAAAGCTTAAAATTTTTGAAAACATTTTTGAAAATGATTGAGGCAATAGGTATTTTTCTGGCCTTCTGAGTTTTGAATGATGAAATGCTACCCCTTAGTTGCCCAATTTTGAGCCCGAATGAATAAAATGCTTTTCTTGGTACCATGAAAAATTTTGATACATATACTTGATAAGGGACCTTCTAAAGTATTACAAAAAGGGTGAAAAAGGTAGTTGAAAATTTGGGATGAAAGAATCAGATAAAAAAAAAAAATCTTTTGAGTTGAAAAAAATCTCCCATTCTCCAAATAAAATAGAAAAAATAGAAAAATAAATAAATAGAGAAGGGGATGACAAAAAGAAAAGTGAGAAATAAAAAGAAAAAGAAAGAAAAGAAAGGTGGAAAAATGTATTGAAAACCCAAGAAGGTATTTTAGAAGGTGTCTTGTGTTGAAATGTTGATACTTGGTTTAGCCTTTTGAAATATCCCTTTTTGTTATCCCCACCTAAAGATTAATCCCATGGCCACGTTACAACCAAATAAAGACCTCTTGATTCTTAGGTGTTTTCATAAATAAAGTGGAGATTTGGTTGTTAGTCAAGCATATGGTAGGAATCATTCCTTGAGGAAAATGGAGCGAATTGTTATATATACTTGAACACTTGAGTGAGTGAGGCAAGAAAGAGAGCCAAGCAAATAAACAAGCTTGGGGTGAGCTTCAAGTGAGCAAGAGTGCCCGAATCAGTGAGAATGTGAGTCTAGGAAACTTAAGCCCCTAATTGGACTTGAATTGATTGTCTCTTGCTGAATTGTTTGATTTGCCTATTACTTGGATCATTTGCTCGGGTTCTTGGTTCACTATCCATGCTTTGACTGTTTATCTCTTCTGGCCTTAGTTTTTGCTTGGGGACAAGCAAAGTCTTAAGCTTGGGGTGATTTGATGAGTGTGATTTTACCTCATTTTCCATGTACATTTCTGCATGCATTTGCATATAGTTTAGGCATTTTTAGTTTGATTTTGTATAGTTTTTCCTTTGGAACGGATGAGGTGGTTTGTGTGTTGTTTTGCAGAAATTGAAGGAAAACTGTGCATATTTGGCTATAATGAAGCTTGGATGGATTAGAGCCTTAAAAGTCAAGAAAATGAGCTAAACAGAGCCCATCACGGCCTAGCCGTGATGCCCGTCACGGTCATGATCGGGTAAAACTGAAAAGGCAGAAAGGCTGAAAACAGAGTCTGTCACGGCCTAGCCGTGATGTACATCACGGCCGTGACCCAAAACCACCACAAGTCAGAGACCATCACGGCTTGGCCGTGATGGATATCACGGCCATGAAATGGAGGCTCGCGACGCGAGCAAGGTCTCGCCCCGCGAGAGACTTAAAATGCCAAAAGTTTCAGAAACAGAAAGCGTCACGGCCTGGCCGTGATGGACATCACGGCCGTGACGCGCGACGGACCTATAAATAACAGCACAGCAGACAGAAAAGGAGGACTTTTTGCAGAGGCTTGGAAACCCTAAAGAGGGCTGATGGCTGGGGGAAGGCTGGGACCTCAAAGATGACATCTTCTCTGCTCTTGGATTGGAAGGAGATTGAAGGATTCGTCATGAAGTTTTCTTTCTCTCTTCTCTCTTTCCCTTTTGTAGACATATTCATGTATAGCTAATTCCCCCATTGTTGGGTTTAGATGTAGCTTTTCTGAACTTGATTGTTAATTGATTTGATTTCAATACAAGTCTCTATTTCTTTATGAGTATGTGATTCTCGTGTTTAATGCTTTCCTTGGATTAGCTACCCATAGGAATGATATGTTGCCTTGATAGATGACTGAAAGGTTGGTGTTAAGGCATGCTCATGAATCATATGCCAAGTAGTTTAAGAATCTAGACATAGGTGTTGAATGCTTGCAATCTTATAAGTCTTGACTTAATGCAAAATCACAGATTAATCCACCTAAGACATTAGGGTTTAATTTGGGGTTTTAGGCTCAATGTACCTAAGACATTAGGCTTGAGTACTTTAGAAAAGGCTTGATTGGCATAATTGAATTAGGACTTGTGTTGTTAGCCATTTCATTGCAATCAAGGGAGGATTAGTGTAGTCTAAACCTGACAATCTCAACCGTTTGTAAATTCTGCACTCCAAGTGTTTGTTAAAAGTCCAAAAAGACCAAAAATATTGTGTTGCTTTGTTTTCTGTTTAATCTCTCATATTATAGTTTAGTCTAGATAGTTGTTAAGTTTGTGAATTGGTAATTGACAACCAATCCCTGTGGATACGATAACCGGTCTCACCACCGTTTTATTACTTGATTGCGACGAGGTGCACTTGCCTTTATTCTAAAAATCAAGCATCAAGTTTTTGGCGCCGTTGCCGGGGAATGGTTTTGTCAATATCATTAGTAACAAATGAGACAACTAGTTTAGACATTTTTTATTTTATTTTTCTGTATAAAATTGATCTCTTTCTTTTGTTAAGCTTTGTATATATTTGTTTTTGTGTTTCTTTGATCTTGGGCTTAATTGTCTGTGAGGTGAAAAATTGATTAGACAGGATCATGGACTACAATTGGTATCAGCCATCTGATGCAGAAATGGAGATATCTGAGCTGCAGCTGCGGGTAGATATGCTGCAATTAGCCGTAAACATCCAACAAGTGAGTAATGAGTTGTCAAGGGCAACTGTCTCTCCTCCACCAATGGTAGGTTGTTCTGAATGGGGAAATCAATTTCCCAACACTTCTACTCCATGGTGGGGGAACCCTCCAAACAATACTTGGATTGAGCAAGAGGAACATTGGGAATCTTCCACACCTTCATATCAAGATGAGCCATCCCCATTGGAAGTTGCTTGGGAGAACTTCAAATCCGCATTCCCAGTCGAGGTTGAGCAACCTATCCCGGATAGTCGACCTCACTTAGAGGCTGTTTTGGAGAACTTCATGGCAACAACAATGGAAGAATTAAAGAATCAAGAAGACACCATCCGAAGTTTAGGGGTACTTATTGAGAAAATCTCTAACCAACTATCCGGAATGTCAAAAGGGAACTTGATGGATGATGATGAAGGTGAAGCAATAACGTATGATGATGAAGATGATGCCAAAATGGATGATGAGGAAGAAGAAGAAGTGGGAGCAGCCGAGTCAAGAAGTGAAGAACCTGTTTGTGAGAACATAGTTGCACCATTCCCCATTGAATCTTTGACTAAAGAGCCTGAAAGGAAGAGGCAATCGGAGGACATCTATTTCACCATGCTTGGGGATGATGAAAAACTTTTGGAATTAGATTAGGCTATTGGTTCCTATGCATGTGTGGAATGTGATGGGAGAAACACTTGTGTGGTTTGTGCGGAGATTTCTGCATATTTGGAAGGTGATGGATTTGGCAATGCTGAGAGTGAAGATTGTACAGAAGCCAGAACAGCACCAATGATCCTCTCGAATTGTTTGCCACCTCACATTTTAAAGCATTCAACAATGGAGTTCGTGCCTCTGCCTGAGGTTGAACCCCATTTTTATTGGGAAGATTTTATTGATAAAGGGGTCATATTTGACCCGAGAGGAATTGAAAAGCGATTCCCATTTGAAGAAGTCAGCATGAATTTCGAGCTCTCACTTCCACATTTTTGCTGCAAACTGTGGGATCCAGGTGAAGGATCTCACATGGTTAGCATCCCTTGGTCCTTATACCACAGGTTATGGGATCCAGGTGGATGCTTCTTAATGAGTCAAGCTAGTGACGTTAAAGAAGCGCTTATTGGGAGGCAACCCAACTTTTCTTAACCCTTCTCTTTAGTTAGTTTTTGTTTTTGATTTTCAACCTCTTGAATAATTTGAGAAGCTCAAGAGGAAAATAATAAATTGTCAATTGCCAAGTGTTTGCAGGGTAATAAAGAAGGAAGGGAGAGCAAGAAGGCAAGGAGAAGAGCAGGGAGAAACAAAGCCAAAAAGCATCTGAGCCAACAACCGCTACCACCTCGGTAAGCCGTTCCAATTTTTTTTGCTTTATTTTATTTTTCTTCTCCTCTCTCCAACTTGATTGTTTACATTGGGGACAATGTAAATCTTTAAGCTTGGGGTAGGGGTAATCTTTTTGCTTGCATTGTAAATATTGCATTCATATAGGCTTAAGTTTGCATGATCGCATGATTCGGTTACCCCTGCTTAGATTGAGCTTATGATTGTGAGAGCTAAGTGCCAATTTTTTTTGTGATAGTGAATTCTTGAACCCAATTCTGTTTATTCTTGTGATATGGCTGCAAATGAATATGCTTGAGATGATCTTGGATAGTTGATGATTAGCATATGTTTCTTTAGACTTGTGTTTCTCACTGGTTCTTGAACTGATAAATGTGAGCTTTTGAGCCATTAGGGGGTACTCACTAAATCTGCCCCCGTTCTTTGTGTTGAGTGTTATTCCTCTTGGTTTTATTTCTCTAGAACTTGACTTGAAACCATTTTAAAGCTTAAAATTTTTGAAAACATTTTTGAAAATGATTGAGGCAATAGGTATTTTTCTGGCCTTCTGAGTTTTGAATGATGAAATGCTACCCCTTAGTTGCCCAATTTTGAGCCCGAATGAATAAAATGCTTTTCTTGGTACCATGAAAAATTTTGATACATATACTTGATAAGGGACCTTCTAAAGTATTACAAAAAGGGTGAAAAAGGTAGTTGAAAATTTGGGATGAAAGAATCAGATAAAAAAAAAAAATCTTTTGAGTTGAAAAAAATCTCCCATTCTCCAAATAAAATAGAAAAAATAGAAAAATAAATAAATAGAGAAGGGGATGACAAAAAGAAAAGTGAGAAATAAAAAGAAAAAGAAAGAAAAGAAAGGTGGAAAAATGTATTGAAAACCCAAGAAGGTATTTTAGAAGGTGTCTTGTGTTGAAATGTTGATACTTGGTTTAGCCTTTTGAAATATCCCTTTTTGTTATCCCCACCTAAAGATTAATCCCATGGCCACGTTACAACCAAATAAAGACCTCTTGATTCTTAGGTGTTTTCATAAATAAAGTGGAGATTTGGTTGTTAGTCAAGCATATGGTAGGAATCATTCCTTGAGGAAAATGGAGCGAATTGTTATATATACTTGAACACTTGAGTGAGTGAGGCAAGAAAGAGAGCCAAGCAAATAAACAAGCTTGGGGTGAGCTTCAAGTGAGCAAGAGTGCCCGAATCAGTGAGAATGTGAGTCTAGGAAACTTAAGCCCCTAATTGGACTTGAATTGATTGTCTCTTGCTGAATTGTTTGATTTGCCTATTACTTGGATCATTTGCTCGGGTTCTTGGTTCACTATCCATGCTTTGACTGTTTATCTCTTCTGGCCTTAGTTTTTGCTTGGGGACAAGCAAAGTCTTAAGCTTGGGGTGATTTGATGAGTGTGATTTTACCTCATTTTCCATGTACATTTCTGCATGCATTTGCATATAGTTTAGGCATTTTTAGTTTGATTTTGTATAGTTTTTCCTTTGGAACGGATGAGGTGGTTTGTGTGTTGTTTTGCAGAAATTGAAGGAAAACTGTGCATATTTGGCTATAATGAAGCTTGGATGGATTAGAGCCTTAAAAGTCAAGAAAATGAGCTAAACAGAGCCCATCACGGCCTAGCCGTGATGCCCGTCACGGTCATGATCGGGTAAAACTGAAAAGGCAGAAAGGCTGAAAAGCAGTCTCATCACGGCCTAGCCGTGATGTACATCACGGCCGTGACCCAAAACCACCACAAGTCAGAGACCATCACGGCTTGGCCGTGATGGATATCACGGCCATGAAATGGAGGCTCGCGACGCGAGCAAGGTCTCGCCCCGCGAGAGACTTAAAATGCCAAAAGTTTCAGAAACAGAAAGCGTCACGGCCTGGCCGTGATGGACATCACGGCCGTGACGCGCGACGGACCTATAAATAACAGCACAGCAGACAGAAAAGGAGGACTTTTTGCAGAGGCTTGGAAACCCTAAAGAGGGCTGATGGCTGGGGGAAGGCTGGGACCTCAAAGATGACATCTTCTCTGCTCTTGGATTGGAAGGAGATTGAAGGATTCGTCATGAAGTTTTCTTTCTCTCTTCTCTCTTTCCCTTTTGTAGACATATTCATGTATAGCTAATTCCCCCATTGTTGGGTTTAGATGTAACTTTTCTGAACTTGATTGTTAATTGATTTGATTTCAATACAAGTCTCTATTTCTTTATGAGTATGTGATTCTGTGTTTAATGCTTTCCTTGGATTAGCTACCCATAGGAATGATATGTTGCCTTGATAGATGACTGAAAGGTTGGTGTTAAGGCATGCTCATGAATCATATGCCAAGTAGTTTAAGAATCTAGACATAGGTGTTGAATGCTTGCAATCTTATAAGTCTTGACTTAATGCAAAATCACAGATTAATCCACCTAAGACATTAGGGTTTAATTTGGGGTTTTAGGCTCAATGTACCTAAGACATTAGGCTTGAGTACTTTAGAAAAGGCTTGATTGGCATAATTGAATTAGGACTTGTGTTGTTAGCCATTTCATTGCAATCAAGGGAGGATTAGTGTAGTCTAAACCTGACAATCTCAACCGTTTGTAAATTCTGCACTCCAAGTGTTTGTTAAAAGTCCAAAAAGACCAAAAATATTGTGTTGCTTTGTTTTCTGTTTAATCTCTCATATTATAGTTTAGTCTAGATAGTTGTTAAGTTTGTGAATTGGTAATTGACAACCAATCCCTGTGGATACGATAACCGGTCTCACCACCGTTTTATTACTTGATTGCGACGAGGTGCACTTGCCTTTATTCTAAAAATCAAGCATCAAACCACGAATTCCAAGAAGGCCAAGGTAATAGGAAACCCGCATCGGGGTATCCTCAGGTACAAAAGTCTAAACTTCAGTCTCTTTTGGAAAATTTTATGGAAACTCAAACAAAGCAAAATGAAGAGTTTAGACAACAAGGTAGGGCAGTCAATGAGGCAATAAAAGAGTTAAAATCTAAGGTAGACAACTTAGCCATCCATAACAAGATGTTAGAAACTCAGATTGCCCAACAAGCTAGTACATATTCTAGAACTAAGGGTACGTTCTCAGGACAACCCGAAGTTAATCCCAATGAGCACTGTAATGCTATATACTTGAGGGATGATAAGCTTGGGGTAGTTGAAAAGGATGTGGAATGTGAGGAGGACATGAGTGAACATGAAGAGATAGAGCCAAAGTATGTCCCTCCACCACCGTACCAACCACCAATACCTTTCCCACAAAGGTTGGTCAAGAAAAAACAAGTAGAAAAAGAAACTAAGAGCTTAATTGAGGAGCATAATGCCATGATAAAAACTAATATGCCTCATAAACTAAAAGATCCGGGAAGTTTCTCTATTGCTTGCTCAATTGGAGAATTAAAAATAGACCAAGCCTTATGTGACTTAGGGGCTAGTGCGAGTTTGATGCCGCTTACTATCTTTGAGAGGTTAGGAACCAAGAAATTGAGTCCATCCAAGTCCTCTTTACAATTTGTGGATGGATCAACTAAAAATCCTCTAGGCATACTAGATAATGTTCCCATAAAGGTAGGGAAATTTTTCATTCCTACCGATTTCACGGTGTTGGACATGAACGGGAATTCTAAATTCCCTATCATTCTTGGAAGGCCATTCTTGGACACAACTGGAGCGATAATAGACGTAAAAAAGGACAAGCTCTCTCTGAATGTAGAGGAAGGTAGAGTGGATTTTGATTTGACTAACTCGTATAACAACCCTCCTTTTGAGAGTCATGTGTGCAGGATCGAGATAATGCCCCCAAAGGTGAAGGAAGAGCTTAACATGGAAGCAACTCCCAAACTTTGCATGACAAATGATGCACCAAATAAAGATGAACCAGGAGTTGCTCAACATGTGGAGTTAAAACTTCCCCCGGAAGGAAGTAAGGCCATGAAACTCAGAGTGAAAAGTGCAAAGCGAAAACGCAATTGGCCATATGAACAAAATAGGCTCTTTGATGGACTTCCTTGGAAGAGAGGCGTTCTTGCACTTCCAAGCCCAACTGATCCCGGTTGATCCAAGGGAGTATGGTCAAGCTTAAGACCGTAAATAAGCGCTTCTTGGGAGGCAACCCAAGTTTTCTTTCCCTTTTCAATTTGTTTTTGAATTTTGTCTTTCAATAATTTGAGAATATTAAGATAAGAAATATCACTAATTGATGGTTTTGCCAAGTATTTTCAGGTTATGAAGGTAGGAAGACCAAAAAGGCATGGAAAAATAAAGTCAGAATTGATCACGCCCCCGTCACGGCCGTGATTAGCCAATAGCTGAAGATCAGAATGGAACACGGCCCAGCCGTGACAGCCCTCACGAGCGTGATGAGGAGGACCCAGAAGATCAGAATGTATCACGTCCTAGCCGTGATGGAAGTCATGACCGTAAGAGGCCGGCTCCTATAGACCCGACCTGATCACGGCCTACCCGTGATGAACATCACGGTCGTGACCTGTCTTCCAGCAGCTCTTTGACTGGCATTTGAGCCAACACCCTCCACCACCTCGGTGAGTTGTTCCATTTTTCTCCTCTCTCCGACTTGATTATTTACATTGGGGACAATGTAAGTTTTTAAGCTTGGGGTAGGGTTATTTTTACATTTTTTGCATTTTTGCATTTTTCATGTTGCATTCATATAGGCATAATTTTTCATAATCACATGATTAGATTGCCCCTTGCTTAGAGTCTGCATCCAATTGTGAAAACTTTTGTGCCAAATAAATTGAGACAGTGAATTTTTTAACCCAATTTCTGTATTCTTGTGATAGGATAAAAATAAAAATGTTTGAGATGATCTTTTGATAGTTGATAATTAGCATGTGGTTCCTTAGATTTGTGTTTCTCATTGATTTTAAACTAATAAATGTGAGATTTTTTGAGCCAAAAAGGGGTACTCACTAAATCTACCATATTCTTTGTGATTGAGTGTTTTATTCCTCTTGGATTGTGTTCTCTAGAACTTGACTTGAAACCGTTTTGAAACTTAGAAAAATTTTGAAAACATATTTGAAAATGATTGAGGCACTAGGTATTTTTCTGGCCTTCCGAGCTTTGACTGATTAAATGCTATCCCTTAGTTGCCCAGTTTTGAGCCTAAAAAAATAATGATAAATAAAAAAATTAAAAAAAAAAACTTTTCTTGGTACCTTGATTTATTTTGATGAATGATGCTTGGTATGACACCTTTTAAAGTATTGCAAAAAGGGCAAAAAGGTAGTTTGAAATAGAAAATTGCGGGATGAAAAAAAAGGGGTTAGAAAATTATTTCTCTTAAGTTGGAAATCTCTCATTCTCCAAATAAAATAAAAATAAAATAAAATAAACAAAAAAAAATGGAGAAAGGGATGAGAAAAAGAAAGTGAGAAATAAAATAAAATAGAAAAAAAGAAAGGTGGAAAAGTGAACTAAAGCCCAAAAAGGTATTTTAGAAGGTTGTCATGCTTTGCATTGTTTGATATTTTGTTTAGCCTTCTTGAATTTTTCTTTTCTTGATTTCCCCACCTAACAATTAATCCCATGGCCCCATGACAACCAAAATAAAAGACCTCTTGATTCTTATGTGTTTTCATTAATAAAGTAGAGATTTGGTTAATAGTCAAGCTTATGGTAGAATACATTCCTCGAGGAAATTGAACGAATTGTCATATACCCTTAAACATATGAGTGAGGTGAGAAAAGTGCCCGAATTAGTGAGAGATGTGAATTCAGGGAACCTAAGTTTCTAATTGGACTTAAAATTGATTGTCTCTTGGTTTCTTATTGAATATGCCTGTTACTAGGATTTATTACTCGGGTTCTAGATTCACTGTCCATGCTCTGATTGATTATATTTTCTGGCCTTAGTTATTGCTTGAGGACAAGTAAAATCTTAAGCTTGGGGTGGTTTGATGAGTGTGATTTCACCTCATATTTCTTTATCATATTGCATGCATTTTCATGTAGTTTAGGCATTTTTAATTTTATTTTTGTTAGCTTTTACCTTGGAACGGGTGAGGCGGTTTTGTAGTGTTTTTGTGCAGGAATTGAAGATTAAAATGTTCAAGATCAACCATGATGGAGCTTTGATGAAGATGGAGCTTGAAAAGCAAGAAAACTAAGCCAAACAGAGGCTATCACGGCCTAGCCGTGACAGCCATCACGGCCATGATCAAGTGGAGCTGAAAAGAAAGAATGGAAAAGTCAGAGCTGATCACGGCTAGACCGTGATGCCCATCACGGTCGTGACATGTCAGCTGAACCAGACCCTCACAGGCAGAACTGATCACGGCTAGGCCGTGATGGTGATCACGGCCGTGACAGGCCAACCAGTGAAGCAACCTCCAAGGCAGAATCCGTCACGGCCGTGATGCGCAATATATGGATCCATAGAAATTGATTTGATCTGATTTTTGTATTGGCTTGGGATTCAAGTTACCCCAGATTATAAATAGCCCTCTAGGGCTCGAAACTGGGGACTTTTTTTGGGCTGCTACCTTAGGCAAAATTAGGATTTCTCTTCTTCTTCTTCTTCTTCTTCTTCTTCTTCTTCTTCTTCTTCTTCTTCTTCTGCTCCTCCTCCTCCTCCTCCTCCTCCTCCTCCTCCTCCTCCTCCTCCTCCTCCTCTCTTAGGTTTTCTTTCGTGTTCTTGTTAATCAAGCTTGCTATGAACATGGCAATGCTTGAGTAGTAGTCTTATTTCTAGGGATTGAGCTGCCCAAGATTTGTTTATGGTGACAAATTGACGTTTGGTCTCTTGTTAATTTTAATTTTGCTTTCGATTTGATTTCTATTGCTTTAATTACTCGTAAATCCGGTGGCCACTTATTTACCTGTCGTAGATACTCTAAGGAGGAACCTAGCGGTGAACTTAGGTATCAGATCTATAGGAATCAAGCTCAGGACTTAAATCACGAGAGTTAGAAGCGGTCCTTCGAGGGCTCACGAATTGTCACAAAACTTAAAGGGTTCAATTTAAATTCAATTACCACGAGAGTGCGGGTTGGTTTAATTGGGCACGGTTTTTGTAACCCAAGAGGGAGAATTTACTTATTAAGGATAAATTCGCCTTCAAAGCAATTTTGATAATTAACAAGGGGTAGTCAATTTGGTAACATGAATAATCTTGTTGGTAACCTAATTCCTAGGAATCTCTTTTGATTTGAAAAACCCCTAATTGATTTACTTTCCTATTTTAATTGATTGCGTTCTTAAATATCTGATTTTCTAGTTAATTCTTATTACAAAAAAATCAAATCTTTTACAAATCCTTTTTTATATAGTCCAGTTTAATTGATTTAATAATTAATTGTTGTTTGAGATCACGGTCTCTGTGGGATCGATCTTTTTATTACTTGACGACGAAGCCGGTACACTTGCCGGAGCCTCATCAGGTTGTAAGGATGACAAATAGGATCTCTATTCCTCCTTGGAGTATATCTTCACATGCTTATCAACTATACAATCAAGCACGATCCAATCAATTTGAGATTACCTGTTTAGATAGAAACGATGGTCCATGTGTGGCATCCACCTAACACATACAAAACTCAAAAGAAAAGATCAAATATACAAATTATAAAAAATAATGTCTAAAGTAGTTGTCTTCTTCGTTACTAATGATATTGATAGTGTCAATCCCCGACAACGGTGCCAAAAACTTGATAGGCTCCGACAAGCGTACCGGGTCGAAGCAAGTAATAATAAAACGGTGAGAAACCGAGTATCGAACTCAGGGATTGGGAAACCAAGTGTTACTTCATAAAATAAACAACTATTTAGACTGAGAAATAGGTGTGAAAAGATTTCAAGAAAATAAAAGAAACAATAAAAGAAATAAAATATTTTTGGATTTTCGAATTAAAAGAGATTTCCAGGAATTGGGTTACCAGCAAGACTGCTCATGCTACTAAATTGACTACCCATCTTGTTAATTATCAAAATTGCTTTGATGGTGAATTTATCCTAAATAAGTTAATGTCCCCTCTCGAGATACAAGAACCGTGTCCAATTAAACAACCCATACTCTCGTGGTAATTGTATTTAAATTGAACCCATTAAGATTCGTGACAATTCAGTGAACCCTCGAAGGACCGCTTCTAACTCTCGTGATTTAAGTCCTAAGTTCAATCCCTATAGATCCAATGCCTAAGTTCACCACCGGGTTCATCCTTAGCGTATCTATGCCGTGCAAATAAGTGCGCACCAAATTCACAAGTAATTCATGCAATAGGAATTAAATCAAAAGAAAATTGGAATTAACAAAAGTAAAACATCAATTCATAACATAAAACAGGTCTTGGGCAAAGCCCCAATTCCTAGAAATAAAAAGACTACTCAAGCATTTCCATATTCATAACAACCTTGAATAACAAAAGCATAAAAATACCTAAGAGAAAAGAAGAAATTGAGAAGAAGAGAAATCCTAATTTTTGCCAATTGATAGAAGTCAAGAGATCCCTATTTTCGAGCATAATTGCCCTATTTATAGAGTAGGTTAACTTGGATTTGAAACCATTACAAAATCAAATCAAATCAGCAAATCAAAGTTCCCGATTTTACGCGTCACGGCCGTGATGCCTGTCACGGCCAGGCCGTGAAAGAGTCTGTCCTGGAGAACTTGACACCGGTTGGCCTGTCCCGGCCGTGATGGCCATCACGGCCTGGCCGTGACGGGTTATGACTTTGTGTTCTTCTTTCTTTTTCAGCCCTGCTCGATCATGGCCGTGATGCCTATCACGGCCAGGCCGTGATAGGCTCTGTTTGGCTCATTTTTCTCATATTTCAAGCTTCGCCTTCATGCAAACTCCAACATAACTGGTCATGAGTATTTTAATCTTCGTATTTAATTGCCAAATCAATATCTCCAAATTAATTACCAAATCTTATCATATCCGCTATTGTTGTGATAGGCAATTACTATCCAAATCCAAATTGATTTGGATCCAATCTTTTATCTCAATGCCAATTGAATTATCTTTTAATCTTAGTAATCCAAATCCAAATTGATTTGGATTCAAATCCATCATGTGGGCCCTCGCAATTTACTTGGCAATCTTCAATTTAATTGCAATCATTCTTCTTTGTCCTCTCCTAAAGATAAAAATAAGAAAATCTTGAGAAAATACATTAAATTCTAATTAAAATCAATTAAATTCACACTTGACTCTAAAATAACTAAAATAGAAAAACAAAGTCTAATTTGGGTTATATCAAGCATTCAACAAAATTTAATCGATGAAATCCACTCTAAAATATTAGCTAAAACATGATAAGCCATCATACCCCAAACTTAAACTTTGCTTGTCCTCAAGCAAACTAAAAACCAAAAAGACTCAAAACTTGGCAAGCTCAATGGATTCAATCAAACCTTCATATGCTTCATGCAAAAAAAAATTTCAATAGAATTCCAATCAATGTTTACCCCTATTTCATTATAGTAATCCCCAAATTCATTTACTTCAAACAAAGATAATTTCATCATAAGTGCAACCATCCATCTAAGCAAAGGATCCAAGTTACACACAAAAGGGAGATCAAAAATTTCAAACATTTGCCTTCCTCACTAGGGCATCTAGTAATTCACTCATTCACTCAAGTGTCTAGGTTATCAACTTTCACTCAATTTCACATTTTAAGTGCACTTTCTATGAATTTGGTTTTCATCTCAAAAATAGTTCCCACGAAAACATGCATGCATCATTAAAAGGTCTTTTAAAGGTTGTAATGGGCCTGCTAAAGGTAGGATATTCAAAGGTACAAGGCTAAGACCCTAGGAACTAAGAGAGCATGAGCATTGTTACACCTTGACTTTCCACTCTTATTCCTTTTTCCAACTTTTTTTTATTCTTTTACTTTGGGTGGCTACAACATTTTCCTTTTAATACATTTTTGTACTTTTCTTGTTTTTCCTTTTGTCTTTTGCTTCAACCCCCCCCCCCCCCCCCCCCCTCCCCTCTCCCCTTTTTTTTTCTCAACCCAAAATAACCTATCAAACCCTTGTAGCTACCCCAAACTTAGTTTCGTACAACCTTTATCTTGCTAAGCATCCATGCTCTCCTAAATCCTAAGATTGGGTTGACATGGGTTTTCCAGTTTTTTGGCTTATAACATAAGGTCATCAAGAAACAATAGGCTATTAGGCTCAATGCGGCTAACTAGGGAACATGCATTAGGGAAGGTTCTTTTTAAGCCAAGTAGTTATTTCAAAGAAAATTGCCTAGATCATTTGATGCAAACATATAAACATGCAAACCATGAATAGATTCAAGCAAATCCAGGAAAGTGCAACTTAAAAGTGATTCACACAATTTAAAAACAATGTTGGAGGCTCAAATTCCTCACCTGAACATTTTTCGCAAATTGTTTGACCGAGATACAATCCTTAGTGTGTGCAACCTTTCACCCAAACTTATTTAAGTAAACGAAGAAGGCACTAAAGTTGCAGCAACCACTACTGCAACTACAAGATACACGAGTTGTCGATTTCGGACTAGGATAGACTTTGCAGCTGACCATGCATTTTTGTTCCTCATTAAAGAAGATATGGCTGGTACAATACTCTTTATTGGGGCAGGTGCTCAATCCTCTTGCTGGTTGATGATGGCGGCTATAGTGGACACAACATTAGTAGCAAAACTTACGCTTTTATCTGAAATTTGTGACTTTTGACACGTGAATTTATGGGGGGAAACAACTTATATATGCATGTAGTTGTATATATTTTTGTTGCCTACAGTTATGAGTTTGATGATCTTATGTACTAATTGATACTTTAAGGGCAAATTATATTGACTTTTCTTGGTTTGTTAATTATATTTGATATTTTTCTTATTTTAGAAATTATTTTATCCTTCTTGTCGTTATTTATTTGTTGTAATAGAGAATAACAATCAATTACTCATCCTCTCTCAATAAAACTTGACTTTGTTTTAGAGTAGCAATTTCTTCTTCACCTTTCAGTATTGCAATCATCTCGTATGCTACTATGCCAGGTCTCCGACAGTTTCATTGTTACACTGGCAGCTGCTGCTGCCTGCTTCAATCATTTGTACCATTTGACATTTGATTCGAGAATCTCAAACTGTAATTAAGTTTCATTTGTTCCCTTTTCTGTGGAAAAGGTTTAGCATGCGAATGAATGTCATATTGGATGCACGTTAACAACATCATGTTTATTTGATATTACAGTTCTTAAACTTACTTTAAATGCAGCGCCGGAATTACCAGCACAAATGTAGTCATACTAGTGTCCTTGACAGTGTAATGGAGTTAAGATAACTTCTAATATAATATTTGTATATTTATAATTAAATTAATTTTTTTCATATACAATCGTAAGTATATTTAATATAAAATGATTATATAAAAACTAAAGTTATTTTTTAGTCATCTTTCATTCACGTGACCTTTTATGCGGCATGTCTCTCAAATTAAATATTTCCATTGTTTTTTTTTTCATCCCTACAATCTTTTGTTCATTGCTACACTATGTGAAACAGGTATATTATAGAACTCATTTTCCTTCAAATCTTTTGATATGTCTTTGTTCTTTATCTCTATTAAAAAAATTTGTAATATACCTAACAAATATGTCATTGAATAATATATTAATGTGACATCTGGGAGAGCATAAGCTATTCGATATTTTTTTTAATCAAAAGAGGAGAAATTTAAAATATTACAAAATACATAAATTTTAAAAGGAATGTTTCATAGAAAAGTAGATAATAAGATATGTTGAAGCAAATCATAAATCGTTAGTAGTCTTGATTAAGAGTTTAGACTCACCATACTAGCTTGCCATTCACAGTTATGCAAGCCAAGTTTATTTGTTTATTATATGTATGCCGAAATGTTTCATTGATAACACTTAAACTAAAAGCAGATTCAGTATGATTGTCAACGACAACATCATATACAATTTGTGATTAACATTTATTGAATTGAAATTGAAGAACCTGATTTAACGTTTGCATATTTTGAGTTCATATTGTTTGCATTTAACGTTGGCCAGTAAATGCTATTCCAATCACTACAACAGATTAGACTTTAGATAGTGTTTCCGTATGCCTTTTAATAGCGTTTGTAACCGCTATCTATTCTACCGCTATTAAAACTCGTTAGCAAAGATAGCATTTAGGAACTGCTATTAATAGGTGACTTTAGATAGCGTTTGTACACGGAAACGCTATCTAAAGTCAGACTTTAGATAGCGTTTCCTTATACAAACGCTATCTAAAGTCTGACTTTAGATAGCGTTTGTACAAGGAAACGCTATCTAAAGCCCCTTTTTTTTTTTTAATTTTATTTCTTAACTTTTACATCCATTATTCCTGCATATTTACACAAAAAAACCACAATTGTTGCAGTCAACACAATTGTTCAAAATGTGTTCAAAATATAAGTGTTCAATGCAGCACTGCATGTGTTTGTGCAGCAAACCAGTAACTATACAATCAAAGTGCAACACTCTATACAGCAACTATATATATATATAACCAGATATAAGTACACCACTCTGTTTCTAAAGTATTCAAATTCACACGAGTAAGACAAAATCAAAGTGCAGCAACTATACCAGATCTCAATCCTTAAGAAACCAAAATCAGAAAACCAACATACATCTACAATTAATCTACATTTACAGCTTCTTTTGTTTTTCATGAGACCAAGACAACACCAAAGTAATGTGTCGTAATGTTATCCAAAGACTCTGTAGAATACATACTGCATTTCCACCCCAAATACTAACTTTGTTACATTGGGATACAGCAGGACTAATTAGGTAAATACTACTCGTAGCAAGAAACAGAATTCAAATCAAGCATTAACAAAGTGTAACAAAAATAATAAGTTTGAACTTATTTTCTCCTAGCAATGGCACATCAACTCGAAGGCATGTACCAAGGAAAAACAAATACATAGATAGTTTGGGGTTGATAAATATAAAGCATTATTCACATACCAATGAGTATTGCTGCAACTCTTGTGATCAATTTGACATAATCAAACGAACTTTTCAACAATATAGCGACACCACTCTTCCTTGACTTGAGATAGTTGAGCGAAGGAGTATGTGGAGCATTTGAAGTCGAGGAAGTATCATGCGACATAAAAATTAAATAAATTAAGTTACAATTGCTAAAACATTTGAACAGTCACGATTAAAAGCTAAGTAAACAACATACCGCCATTGGTATTTTAACTTGGTTACGCAAGATAGTCTCCTTCATGAAACGCATGACATAGTACCCACAATGCAGTCTTTGTTGGGTTGTCTTGGGCACTATAAAAAATAAAATAGTAAATCAATATAGTTTTTTTTATCTAATTGCGCATTAAGTTTTTGCAAATATACCTGTATCTGAATCCATTTAATGTTGGTTGCCTTTAAACGCGGCACCTTAGCTCCGATATTTGCGCGATAAACTTGCAAACCACTAATCACAAAATCAAACAGACTTCATTAAGAAACATATTTTCAATCATCACAAACACACGCATGCTCACGTATCGAATGTAATCATAGAAAATCAGAAATATAAAAACATGCTTACGTATCGAATGATTCTTTAATTCAGGCGATCCCTAGGATCAACATACAAGGGATCCAGATAGTAAATAATCTCTTCAACAATATTTATCGCAAGACAAGACCCAATGATTCCTACAAAAATGTTGAGATAACAAATCCTAAGCACCTCAACTTTTATGTAATTCATTATTGTGAATTAAGTCCTATAGGATAAGCGACTCACCCAACATTGCATGGCGCTAAAAACAAGGGCTGATATTCTCTTTCTTTAGTTGCAAACCGGTCAGCTAGATACGTTGTCTGTGAATCCCTCCCGAAGTAGCCGTATGTATTTGTTTGGTGTGGGGACAAGAACAGAAACCTCCTCGTTATTTCCTTTGGAAGCAACAATTCTTCATACAAATACCTTCAATTAAAATATAAAAATGGATTACACCAATGACATACATCAATATTTAAATGGAAAGATTAAAAAAATATTGTACACTTTAAACCTGATTTATTACCTGATATATGCGGAAATAACGGAGGCAGATACCCATTCATGATTTACAACTTCTCTGATATTTTCAGTATTGAGCATCTCAATGAAATGGTTGCCAAAAATATTTTGTTCCATCTCTACGTACAATTGGTCAGCATTTTTCATATTCTTTCGTTCATGTATTTTAAGGAAATTCAAATATTCCAGAGAAGTTGTAGTTGAACCAGCTAGTAGGTGGGTTGGCCTCGAGTTGCCTCCTTTATTTTCTGGGGTTGTAATTGACTCCTTTGTATATCCGGACACTCTGCCCTTGCCTTTAGCTTTTGCGGGTGCCTGGAAATTTTGCATTTCAATATGCCGCTTAGTGATCAACTAATGTAATCCATATATGCCGTATATGAAAAGGTGGAAAAATGCAATTACATACCATATTAATTACAACCACGAGATCAATTGGCCATGCCACATAAGTACCTATTGCATCTCCTACATGTCATCACATCTGCATCAACGATAGGTACCGGCAATGGCGCATCCCCTCGGTTGCAACATCAACTCCAACTTTCACATGGTTAAGGGGTACTGGTCCAAGTGTGCGGTGTAACACCCGGCTCATTGTATACTTTACCCATAGCAACCATACGATAGTTTGGGGTCGATAAATATAGTGACATGAGTTGACGCCCTAATCCAATGATAGATTAATAAGCTGTGAATTAAGGCATCCAATTGAATGTATTTAATCTGCGAATGCAATACTAGTAAAAAAAAAAGGCATGCATTACCTCTGGAAGCTTCTTTGTGAGATGGTAGAGTGCAACTATCTTTGACGCTTGCTTGGGCGTGGAAATTAGCCTCGCCTCTCCTCATCATCCTTTTGTTTCAGCTTTTCTTCCAAAATGTTCAATCTATCGAGAGAGTTGAGACACCAATGTCTCCCACTTTTTCGTTTCCGAGTTATTTCTTGCACGACCTTCGGGTGGGAAGTAATCTTTTTGTGAGACGCCGAAACCCACACCCCCTAACACGCCCAGGGTTCTCTCGGCACACCTATGGCTTTGGCAAGAATATCCTGGCGACCAAAGTCTTCTATCTCTCCCTCTACCGCAGATCGTGATGGTTCCTCCCGACACATAGTTATTGGTGAAATGCAAATGTTAAAATTATTATATATTATCATATGAAAATAACAATTGATAATGTAATCGTTAGTCTACTAACACATTTATTCCACACGGTCTGCGTATTTTTGTTGTCAATTACACCCGCCTTGTTCTCGCGGGCTTTCCTCCACACAATATGGCGTTTAATTTTCTTAACTTCTCGCCCCGCCGCCAGTCTCTGTATATTGAGATAATATAAATTAACCAAACAGTTTAAAACTCATATTTACCACACATGCAGTTAAATATATATATATATATATATATATATATATATATATATATATATATATATATATATATATATATATCATACCAATTCATCCTCAATGTCAAGCATACCCCTTACGTGATGCTTTGTAAGGGCATGCAGGGATCTAACGCCTACTGTTGCGATTTTCATTGCTTAATTTCTATTCAGACACATATAAGTAATATTAATACATGGTTAATGTCATATGTACGTATTGCTATAAAATTATAAGGACTAACGTGATATTAAACATACCAGGAATTGAGCATCTCACTGTGCGTATTGCTATAAAATCTGTCCCACTCATCCCTTGATATGTGTGGATATTTTGATGGAGGCTCCTCATTGATATTCCCTTTGGCATCTCTTAGAAATTTTTTGGTCAATCTAGTTCTGAATGCACTAAGTAGGTTACAAGCTTCATGAAGTACAAATTTTTTCCGAGATTCATCAACATTAAAAGACATCTGCAAAACAATATAAACAACGTGTCAAAGTAAGTATGTTTACATAGTTTACAATATAATTTATAAATTTTAACAATTACCTGTACATCAGCCCATATGCTCTCTTTGAAACCATCCAAAGCTTCATCCTTCCAATTAGAACAAATAATTGGGACCGTTTGCCGAACAACGGCCCCAATGTAACTCTTCAATATTTTACCATTAGCACGAATAGGTTGGTCCAAAGAATTCCATTCAACCTAATAAAAATAATAAAGTAATTAAATCTAGATATCAAACAACATTATGAAATCCTTAGATTAGTAAGTAAATTACATCAAATTTTTGTCCTTTACTCCGTGCGCGGATGACCGCCTTCATAATTGTTGGCCCACGTCTCGCCGCTTTGGCATCACTAGAATTACTTGAAGATGCCATTTACCTACAAAAATATTAGATACAAGTAAAACATCAATGGACATTAATATAACATTAATTGATGCAAAATATAAAACAACTATGAATAACAAAATCAACACTAGCATTACCTGAAGATGCTAACTATAATATAAAAGGATCTGAAAGTTCATTTAAACACAAACACTACATACATGTTTAAGTCAACCTTTTTCTTTTCTTCATTTGATTGAGATTTGTTTGTCCTTTATTAGTACGAAATGGTGGATTGACCAAAAGCCCCTCATCATGATCATCTCTCATATACATACCATCATCCCTAGTTGGATCAATCTCAAGTGATTGTAATGTCCCGACGAAAGGATCATCTTCAATATCAACATCTCGATGGTCTTGATCATCAACATTAGTAATTATTTTGTTAGTCAAAAGAACAATGGACCTTTTCGTATCAGCTGGATCGGTGACATAGAACACTTGTTGAGCTTGAGATGCTAATATAAAAGGCTCATCTTTATACCCCACCCTATTAAGATCCACCGCATGAACCCCGACTCGTCAATCGAACACCGTTATTATTGTCAACCCACTTGCAACCAAACACACCAACCTTAAACTTTGTGTAATCCAACTCCCATATGCGTTCAATGACGCCAAGTATGACATATTTGCATATATCGGGTTTTCGTCTTTGGCACTTGAGATATGCATCGATCGAGCTACTAGAGTCACACCACTGTTTTGCATTGTACTCCGACCATCTTGTTCTTTTGTATAGAATGTGTACCCATTAATTTGATAACCGTGGTAAGAGAACACATGCAAACTTGGACCTTTGGCTAACCATCTCAATCTATTTGAAACTGAAGTATCATTTTCAGTCAACTCTGTATAAATGTGATCTCTTAGCCACGTTATAAAACAACGATTGTGTTCTCTAGTTAGCCAATTTTGATTCTTATTTGGATACAAACTCTTAAGCATGTCCTTGTGTTTTTCAACATATGGCTCAACCTCATCGGCATTGTGCAGAACATATAAGTGTGCTTGCTCCCATTCTGTCCTTGTTATAGTCACTATTTCATTTCCGGTAATTCCTTGCCCCATCATTCTCCATGTGTGACGAGACTTTGGCAGCCCTATAGATTCAGCATTGGATAGGTATTCGATGCAGAATTCAACAGCTTCTTCGACAATATACCGTTCAACAATACAACCTTCTGGTCGTGATCGGTTTTTCACATACCCTTTTAATATCTTCATATAACGCTCAATCGGGTACATCCATCTCATATAAGCTGGCCCACACAGTTGTGTCTCTCTAACAAGGTGAATGGTTAGATGAACCATTATGTCAAAGAATGAAGGTGGAAAGTACATCTCAAGCTCGCATAAAGTCACAACAATTTCTCTTTGCAATGATGGCAACTTCCCAGGGTCAATCACTTTGCTGCAAATTGCCTTGAAGAAGAAACAGAGTTTAGTTAAGGCCCCCAGCACTTTGTTAGGTAAAATAGACCGTATACCAATGGGTATCAACTGCTCCATGAGAACATGACAATCGTGGGACTTTAGACCTTTTAACTTGAGATCTTTCATCGATACGAGGTTCCTAATGTTTGAAGAGTACCCTTCCGGAACCTTAACTCCTTCAAGAAACTTACAAAAAACAGTTTTTCTTTTCTAGATAGAGTGTAAGCAGCCGGAGGAAGATATGTACTTTTACCCTTCTTCGTCGGTCCCAATTCTCTTCTTATTCCCATACTAACCAAGTCCAACCTTGCATTGATGCCATCTTTAGTCTTCCCTGGCACATTGAGTAACGTACCAATGACACTATCACGGATATTTTTTTCAACGTGCATCACATCGAGGAAATGTCTTACATATAATGATTTCCAATATGGCAACTCAAAGAAAATCGACCTTTTCTTCCACCCTCTTGTGACAATATCTCTCGCAAAAGGTTTACCGAATTGGATATTCAAATCCTTTACCTTTTCAAAAAGTTGATCACCCGTCAAAGGTGAAGGCGCTCTACCTTCTTCCGAGTTCCCATTGAACGCCTTTCTCCACCACCGGTAATGATGACTTGGATGCAAAAATCTACGATGCCCAAGAAAGACATTCTTCTTACAATGTTCTAACCGCATCCAACTGCACCCTCTTCACATATAGGGCATGCACACTGACCCTTGATGCTATATCCCGACAGATTACCGTAGGGCTGGAAAATCATTAATTGTCCCAAACAACATAGCTCTCAAATTGAAACTTTCTTCCTTATACCCATCATACACCTCCACACCTGTCTCCCACAGTTGTTTCAAGTCTTCAATCAAAGGAGTCAAATAGACGTCTATATCATTTCCTGGTTGTTTGGGCCCATAAATTAACATAGATAACATCATAAATTTGCGCTTCATGCATAGCCATGGGGATAGGTTGTAAATCACCAAAATCACAGGCCATGTCTTTGTGAGAGCTACTTTGAACACCATGCGGGTTAAATCCGTCGAGAGCCAATGCAAGTCGTAGGTTTCTTGAATCTTGCCCAAAATCGGGATAATCATGATCAAATTTCTTCCATTGCGGAGAATCTGCCGGTGTCCGCAGACTTGCCATCTTTGATCCTTTCATCCTCATGCCATGTCAAGTGCTTTGAATCTTCGTAACTACGGTACATGCGCCTAAATCTGGGTATTATGGGAAAATACCACACAACCTTCTCTCGGATCTGATTCTTTCTTCTTATATCGTGAGGCATTACATTTAGGACACATCAGTAACGATGCATATTCATTCAGAAATAAAATGCAATCGTTAGGACAAGCATGTATCCTCTCGTAGCTCATGCCAATAGAGCGTAACATTTGTTTAGCCTCGTATGTCCGACTAGGAAGCACATTATCATCTGGCAACATGTCTTTCAATAGTGTGAGTAAGTCCGTAAAGCTCTTATCAGTCCATCCGTTGCCCGATTTCAAGTTATACAACTTTAACATCGCCGACAATCTTGTGAATTTAGTACATCCATCATACAATGGTTGCTCTGCATCACTTACCAACCTCCCAAACATTTGTGGACAATCCCAAGATCCTCTTCAACAAAGATTTGCAATGTCTTCAAAACGATCGCCCTCATAAGTATTTACATCGGTATCGTATGATGAATATCTCACACGATTCCTCATTTCACTAGACTCAGCTCTTGTCTCACCATGTTTTGTCCAACATGTATAACTTTGATCGATTCCATTACACACTAAATGTTCTTCCAAATCGGCTGCACTAACTCGCCTTGCATAACAACAATCTAAACAAGGACATATGATTGTATTAGGGTTTTTCGCATGCCGAACTGCAAAACTAATGAACTCTTTCACCCCATCCTCATACTCCTTCGTTAAACGATTGGCAGACATCCATTTCCGATCCATGCTGAAAAAGAAGAAAGACTGAAGTCAGAGTCTGTCACGGCCTGGCCGTGATATCCATCACGGCCGTGACCCAAAACCACCACAAGTCAGAGCACATCACGGCCCAGCCGTGAAATTCTTCACGGCCATAACAGAGACCGTCACGGCCTGGCCGTGATATCCATCACGGCCGTGACCCAAAACCACCACAAGTCAGAGCACATCACGGCCCAGCCGTGAAATTCTTCACGGCCATAACAGAGACCGTCACGGCCTGGCCGTGATGGACATCACGGCCGTGACGCGCATTACTTGGACCTGAAGAAACCAAAATAGATCAGATTTTGAGTTGGTTTGGGACTCTAACTTCCCAATTTCTATAAATAAGGATCAAGGCATCAGATCAGGGGATACACAATACACATTGGATGAGATCCATAACAACTAGGACTTAGGCATAGGTTATTATGCACACTATAATAACTATATATTATATTATATATACCTCAATACACACTCATTCACTACTTGCTTCTATTTCCTCATGGAGCTTGAGAGACCTATATGCCTCTTCTTGGTTCTCATTAGTCTCTTCTCAAGCTCCCAAGCCTACAAATTCTATGTTGGTGGAAAAGATGGATGGGTGTTGAACCCTTCAGTGGATTATAATCAATGGTCATGAAGGAGCAGGTTCCAAGTTAGTGACTCTCTAGGTAAGCAAAGATCAATTACTATGGCTGATCCCATAGTTTCACAAGCTGCCAAATGTCTAACAAGTGCTTTATCATTCATCATTTTCTTCATTGCAAATGCAAGGCTTAGTGTCACAACTAAGGGTAATCCTTCCGAACTACGACAACAACTATGGTAACTGCAATAGCAAAGAATTCCAACATCTCTATGGCATCATCCCCAGACCATCTCCAAAACCTTCCTTGTTGGATTTTTCGGCTCATGAGTCCTTTCACCAAAACTGCAAAAGTAACCACAGCAAAGAATAGGCCTATCTTCCCAATACTGGTTGCAAATCCATTCAATTTCACCTGCAATGGGGTTTCATCATCTCAACCTTCACTCAGAATTGCCATCAATTTACCCCATTGAGTCCTCATCCCAACAAGTGGTAATCAACATGGTGCATGATCCATCTTGGACCTTGGTTCCAGAAAAGAAGAAATGGATTTTGGGAAGTAACCATCACTGGCTCACTCTCTCCGGTTAAACTTGACTCATCAATCAACACAGGAAAATCCTGAAACAAATAATCCATCTGCGGGGACTTGGTCTCCAATTGCAAGATGCACAATAGAGTGGTGAATACTGATCCAAAAGCAACAAAATAAAAACAATGCACCAATGAAATCCCTTTTATCCCTCAAAACAAAATAACAGCCATTCTTGACACAAGCACATTTAATCGAAAAATTGTCCAACGAAACAATAACCAAAATTCACATTCAAAATTTGTGTTCAAATATCACGATCGATATTAGAAAGAGTGTTACCTGAACCCAACAAGAAAGCCAAGAGAAGTGTCCCAGTTGACTTGATGACTCGGCGCAAGACAGCCCTGAAGAGGAGCAAAGGAACAGCGAGAGGGAGCGAGAACTGCAAAACGACATTGTGAAAGTGTGAACTATGAAACTAATAGATTTTATATGAAGGGAGCAGAAACTGCAAAACAACATTACATCTCAGTTATCTTCCACTACACAGAACACTATGAAAGTGTGAAACTAAAACTACAACTATTCAGAATGGAATCCATATTCAACTCATCAAAACCACAACCCTGATTGTAATGTTAAGTACTCGGAGGATTCCAATGCAAATGGAGTAGAATTTGCTAGTTGAACTAACATGGATTTTAAGTGTAATTTTAGTATAAAGCTACTGAGCATTGTTCACATTCTCTCTCCAGGCCAAGTGAGAACCCAACTTTGCCGTAACCATGCTCTATCCACATGAGTTTAAGCTAGATCTACATATATAATGGTTTCTCAAAACTTATGAAGCCAAAACAGGATTGCCATATGCACAACTTCATCAAGCTTTTGTTGTGTATCATCCTATAGGATTACCACGTTAAATAATCATGAAATTTTCTTAAACTACCCCATAAAACTTCAGTAAAAAAAAAAAATGTTTTGGTTTCATAAGTTTTGATGAAGTTGTGCATATTTGAAAGGCAAAAGGGAAATTATATCAAGAACAATATGGCACAAGAGATGCCACAGTAGAAGTGACAGAGAGTAACAAAGCTAGTGATCACAACCTTTCACCAAACCAACAACAAAGAATCAAACCCAGACCCATAGCACACAAAACAAACAAGGGGCAAACTGAAAGATCAATATAAGTGCATAAAAAAGTTAACAAGATGAGTTGTAGGCAACAAGAACCCATAGAACAGAGCCACAAGAGCTTTGCACCAAAAGAGCGACACTGCAACAACAAAGAAATAACCTGCAACTTGAGCTAACCCAACGAAACCTGCTAGTATGATTTAAGTTCTTTCTCTTTCGGAGTAGCAGCGGCGGCGAGCAATGGCGAAGACCTAAGAAATGAGGAAGGAAAAAGAGATGGCATGCAGAGGGAAGGAAACAGTAGAATGAAAATGAGGAAGAAACAGGGAGGGAAGGCCGAGCGCGCGTCTTTTTTTACTGGGAAGACCTAAGATAGCGTTTCCTACAGGAAACGCTATCTTAGGTATCACCTAAGATAGAGTTTCCGTGTGGAACCGCTATCTTTTCCTAAGTGACACTTTTAATAGCGGTTCCACACGGAAACGCTATCTTAGGTTATACCTAAGATAGCGTTTCCCTTAGGGAAACGCTATTAAAAGTCCCCCATCACTTTTAATAGCATTTCCACACGGAAATGCTATTAAAGGTGCGTTATTAAAAGTCTATTTTGTTGTAGTGAATTTATTCATTTAGGTAAGCAAATCAGAATTCTTATAATTGTTGAAATTCTCCATAAATGCCATCAAAGCAAAATGCTCAAAGAACAATATCAGTCATAATACCTTGATAGGCGCTTACATTTGTAAGGATTTGGAGGATAGGTGGGTGTGGAAGTATGGTGCTACTAATGAATTTACGGTGGAAATTCTGGAATTATTGTGCTCCAAGTAAGGTTCTAGCTTTCTCTTGGAAACTTTTATTGGTCTGGTTCTCAAAACGGGTGCTGTTTTTTGTGTGAGAGTGGATTGGAATCAGCCTCTCACCTATTCTTGCATTGCTCCTTTTCATCAGAGGTGTGGTCTTTTGTTTACAGATGGCTTTGTTTTCCAATTGAACTACCGGCAGATAACAAAAGTCATTATGTTCTTCATAGAGGTCTTTTTAAAGGAAGAAAAGCAGAGAAGTTCAAAAAGCTTATTTTGGCACACTACAGTTTGGACTATCTAGTTATTAAGAAATCAGGTGATTTTTAAAGGAGAAAAGGTTGATTTTTTTAATACAATTTTTTTTTTTGAAAAAAGCAAAAGTATATTATAATGAGAGCATTAGGGTGCTCAAGAACCCATATACAAAAGGACAAAGAACCACAAAGTAGAACAAGAACAGTGACAATTAACACAATCGTTCGAAACATTTTCTAGGATCTATACACCATTCCGAGAAACTACAGAAGGCACGCAGATGTCCACCGCCATGATGTTGTTTTTATCGTGTCTATAATGAAAACCATGTCTGACTTCTTATCCCGAAAAATAATCCCATTTCTCAACTCCAAAATGCTCCACACTACAACCTGCCAAAGCATCAACCAGTATTTTCTCCCAACCTTTCCTTTAAATTGCTACCCAAATAGTACAAAAAATGGCATTAATTGTTCTTGGAAGGACGAAGATGCACCCAACCAGCATAGAATATTACTCCAAAGTTGTTTAGAAAAATTACAATGAACAAAAAGATGCAGCCCAGTTTCTAACTCATTATCACATAAAACACAACACGAGTTACTTGACTCAGTTAACACTTTGCTATGATAAAGATTACTCCTAGTTGGAAGCCTATCAAGTAACATTTGCCATGAGAAGGCTGTTACCTTAAGATGAGCCAAACTCTTCCACAACATTGTGAAAGCTATCCCCTGGATCTCCTGCTGTGGACTGAAAAGATGAGATTTCTCCTCCAAAAAAACATACGCAGTCTTCACTGAATATTGCCCATTAGGATCCAACATCCAGCACCAAGAATCATCGAAATGTTGCAAACCAACCGCTGCAAGCTCATTCTGGAAATTCTGTAAAATTGTTTCCTCCCACACAAAGCATTGGCGCCTCCATTTAAAATCCCATTTCCAAACTCCATTTTCCCATTTTCCATTGTGTGTACTGGCCGATGTTACTAACCCGGCCACCGAGCTCAAGTACCCGGCCCAGTCCGGAAATTAAGGATAATAAATCAAAGATCACTTAATTAAAGGAATAAGATATTGATATTAAATCCTGATATTATCTAAAATAACCTTATCTGGTTAAAAGAGATAATATCCCTTAAATTAAGGAATCATATCTCAAAAGAGATATTAAGAGATAAATCATATCTCAAAAGAGATATCAAGAGACAAATCATATCTCAAAAGAGATATTAATAGATAAATCAAATCTCTAAAAGGTATTAAGAGATAAATCAAATCTCTAAAAGATATTAAGAGATAAATCAGATCTCTAAGAGATAGGGGAATCCTATTATAAAAGGAGGAGTACCCCTCATAAGAGACTCACTTTTCACTGAACATAGGTGACTCTCTCTTAAGCGTATTAGAGAAACTAGCGTCGACCAAGAGACTATCAGAGAGTCCTTGCTCCCTAGTATTCGTCCGATAC
The DNA here is from genome assembly GCA_030762895.1 of Sophora flavescens. Classification (NCBI taxonomy): domain Eukaryota; kingdom Viridiplantae; phylum Streptophyta; class Magnoliopsida; order Fabales; family Fabaceae; genus Sophora; species Sophora flavescens. The sequence goes on from CM061067.1 coordinate 13,331,676, forward strand.
AAAATTAAGAGATCGAGATCACCACGGCCAAGGGTTGAATCAAGAACTACGTCCGGCTTTGATTCCCTTCGGGATACGTAGGACCGGAATTACTGAATTCTGTCAAGCCAAATCCTTAAACAACCCCAGTTATTCATCCTTGGTTTGACGTTCACGGTAGAGCTCCGGTAAACCGGATCTCGGCAGGAACATTTGGCTCCCACCGTGGGGTCGAGGTGAAACTTTCCCCGGTTCCACAAGAAAAGCTCGATGGTGACCACACGGAATGGACTGCGAGGAGGGGGGAGCAGCATGAATCATGAGGGCCATGAGGCTTCGGACTCCCAGAACCACGACAATCATCTTTTCTCCCCCCTCAGTGAAGATAACCCTCAGTTGGAGGAAATTATGGAGCAACTCAAGCAGCTTCGGAAGGAGAACGAGGAGATACGGGCGCAAAATCATAAGCTTTTGAAAGCCCGAAAAAGGGGAAGGTCCCTAACACCTTCAGACGGAGAGCAATCCTCACCCGAGGCCGGTCAGAAAGATCCTCCGGCGCACTCTCCTCGGGGCACTAACCGAGCATCCAAGACCAAACCCCCTCTCGGGGCATCGGAAGTCAAGTCCCACGCAGAGAAGACTAGCCAGAAAGAAAGGACATCAGACCGACGTCCGAGGCTCCCCTTCACCGAGGATATTAATGAGGTAAACGTGCCAACCCATTTTAAGCCCCTTAACATAGACAAATTCAATGGCACCACTGATCCAACCGAGCACGTGGAGTCCTTCATATCCTCTATTTACTTGGTGACTGATTCGGAGGCCGTCATGTGCAAAGTTTTTCCAACTACCCTGCAAGGCCCAGCTCTGACTTGGTTAACAAATCTGCCACCTCGGTCCATTGATTCCTTTGATGCGCTCATAACCAAGTTCACTGCACAATTTGCGGCAAGCCGAAGGCACAGAAGGCACTCAGTCTCATTGGTAAATTTCAAGCAGGAAAGGAATGAATCACTCAGAGATTACATGGCCCGCTTCAATGCAAAGCAGATCCTAATTCCTAATATGAGCTCAGAACTCTGCCTCCACACCGTCATGGCTGGTCTTAAGCCAGGACCATTCTTTGAGTACCTATCTCGGAAGCCACCGAGAGATTTTGAGGAGCTACAGGAAAAGGCTACAGGTTTCATGAACTCGGAAGAGATGCTGGAGTTTAAAAGGAGAGAAAGAGGTTACGAGGACAAGAGCTCAGCCTCGAACAAAGACAGAAACAGGGGATCTGACTCACAAAGGACCCAAAAAACCAATGAAAGAGAATTCCCGCAGAGGCACCCCAGGTATTCATCTTACACACCGCTGAACCGATCTCGGTCAGCCATCCTTCAGGAAGTGTGCCGCGCAGAATTGCTTACCTTACCTGAACCATCCAAAACACCGGACAAGGCCGACAGAAGCAAAGAATGCATGTGGCATCAGAACTATGGACACTCCACTGAAGAGTGCAAAACACTCCAGAACTCAGGGATTGGGCTACCAATTCGACTAATCCGCGGGAAATCCGATACGTTTGGTCAAGTTACAGAAGGTGGTTGAGATTGAAGAGAAAATAGGATTGAAATCTAAATTAAACTTTCTAATAAAATAATTAACTAAAAATCTGAAATTAAAATGTCCAAGGTCACAAATCCACCTACCCAACATGCATACCCAAGTGATGATGAATTCCTCCCTAAGTTCAATTACAATGTCAACCGGGACCCCCAAATTCTCCTATATCCACTTTTGTGCTCAATAGGACGTATTCGATGATTGGATTAATTACTTACTAGGTCTCATAATCCTAATCTCGAATTCTATTAATTCTTGTTCCCTATAAGGTTGCACTAATCTCCTACTCACTCTCGTATAATATTCGATTAGTGATCCCAATTCAAGTTCTAAAACGCGAATCGCCTCTCAGCCTCAACACGTTTAACTAGTCAATCACGCAACATATATGATCAACGCAATCAAATCAGAATTGGAAAACATAAATTGAGACAAGGGAGAAAGACATACATCACATCGAATCTACACCGCCATGGGTGGCTTCATTGCTCCCTCAGACGAGGGGATTAGTTCCTCATGCTCATAGACAAACAATCGGACATAATCACCATCGTAAAATAAAAAGAAAAGAGGAGACGCAGCTCCAAAGAGAAAATAAATCTGGCCTAAACGCTACTCTACAGTGGAAAAAACTAGGATTCGGATCTGGATCCAAGGCTCTCCAAAACTCCCTCCTTCTGATCTGAAACAGCCTATAAATAGGGATTCTGTTTCTCGTCCGCTCGCGAGGCTAACAGGGTTTCGCGAGGCGAATCATTAGTTTTGGCGCACTTTCAATTTGGATTTTCGCGAGGCGAGTGTGCATTCGCGGGGCGAGTCTTCCAACTTCAAAATGTCACAGCCGTGACCTTCATCACGGCAAGGACGTGATGGTCTCTGTCTTCCAGGGTCTTCAAACTCTCGTGGGGCGAGCTGCCCATCGCGGGGCGAGACTTCAACCCTTAATCTGTCACAGCCGTGACCTTCATCACGGATAGGCCGTGATGGTCTCTGTCTTGCAGGTCTTCATGATTCGCGAGGCGAGAATATTCTCGCGGGGCGAGACAGAATTGATGACTTTACTGCTTTGCTGATCTTCAGACTCGCGAGGCGAGCATCCACTCGCGAGGCGAGCATCCACTCGCGAGGCGAGTATCTCCAGAAGTGCTTTTTCCACTGCTTCTTGACTTTCCTAAGAACTCTCAGAGCTTCACTTCTAACCTGAAACAATAAAACGACACAAAAAGCATAATTCTATTCAAAATAGACTAAAAACTACTAAAAATGCCTAGAACGAGTAAAAGTCTACTTAGGAACAAAACAAGGCTAAATTTGGGCGGAAACGAGATTGAACTCGAATAATTTGCACAAAAACCACAGTCCATCTAGTTATAAAACTAGATAAGCCAGAGGCTTATCAAAACACCCCAAACTTAAACCTTGCTTGTCCCCAAGCAAGCTAAAACTCAAAAAGGACTCAAAACTTGGCAAGCCTAAAGGAATCAATCGGTTTCGCACAAATTTCATGCAATCAAACAGTTTTTCTCCAATGATATCCCCCCTACATCAACGTAATCCCCACATTCATTTACTTTAAACAATTGAGAACTTCATCATTCATGCAATCATTAATCTAAGTTGAGGATCAGAGTCACACACAAAAGGAAGATCACCAATTTCAAACAATTGCCTTCCTCACAAGGGTATGTAAAATTTCACTCATTCGCTCAAATTCGTCTAGGCTATCAACTTTTCCCTCAATTTCACATATCAAGAGCACTTCCCATGAATTTGATTTTCATCTCAAAAATGGTTCTCACGAAAACATGTATGCAACATCAGAAGGTCTTATAAAGGTTGTAATGGGGCCTGGCTGAGGGTAGGATATTCAAGGATACTCGGCTTAAGTCCCTAGGAACTAAGAGAGCATGAGCATTTGACACATATTCAACTCAAATTCCTTTTTCCATTTTTCTTTCTGCCTCGGGTGACTACAGCCTTTTCCTTGCTATTTTTTTCTGTTTTGCCCCTTTTCTTTTGGCAATTTTTTTTTTAATCAACCTTTATTTTTCTTTTTCTCACCCCCAATATGACACATCACCTTGTAGCCATCCCAAACTTAGTTCCTCACAACCATTCTCTTGCTACGCTTCCATGCTCTCCTAATCCTAAGATTGGGTTAACATGTTTTTTCAGATTTTGGCTTATAATATAGGGTTATCAAGAAACAATAGACTAATTAGGCTCAACGGGGCTAACTAGGGGACATGCATTAGGGATGGTTATTTTTAGGCCAAGTAGTTATTCAAAGAAAATTGCCTAAATGATTTGATGCAACACATAAACATGCAAACCATGAAGAGATTCAAGCAAATCCGGGAAAGTGCAACTTAACAGTGATTCACACAATCAAAAACAAAGTTGGAGGCTCTAATCTTCACCTGGACATTTTGCAAATTGTTTGACCGAGATACAATTCCTAGTGTGTGCACCCCCTCACCCCAAACTTATCATAAATCAAGTAATCACAATAAAATTCTCAAAGTTCAATTTTCAATTTTTCACATGGGGATCAACTTTTCTAATTTCAGAACCTAGGGGGAAATCATAGATGGTCAAAATAATTTATGCAATCAATCTATGCTCAATTTAATTAAAATCCAACAAGCTTGCCAACACACCATTCATACAAAAACTCTTGATCTTCTCAAATTATTCATGAGTGACAACAAAACAAAACAAAAACAAAAATAAAAGTGAGGAGAGGAGAGGGTGCTCCCTGATCAAGTTTCCATGGTTGCCTCCTCATCCAATTGGTATCACGGGCTCCCTTCTGTTGCATAGCATCCTGGAAGAACTCCTGCAAATTAAAACCTTAAGTGCAGATTCGCGAGGCGAGATAACACTCACGAGGCGAATCTGGAAAATTGTTTCCACACTTTCCAGAATAGCGAGGCGAGTAGTATCTCGCGAGGCAAATCTGGAATTCCAACAGATGATGATGCCCAGAATCACGAGGCGAAAGTATACCTCGCGACGCGATACAAAAGCGTGAGCAAGCCTCTGAGATACAGGGCTCCTGTCTCGCGCGGCCACCGTGGATTCGCGTGGCGAATCAAGTTTTTTTTTTATATATATATAAAATGACATAAACTAAAAATAAAGGATACCTATCTTGGGTTGCCTCCCAAGTAGCGCTTGTTTAACGTCCCGAGCTTGACTTATTAAGAAGCATCCACCTGGATCCCATAGTCTGTGGTACAAGGGCCAAGAGACGCTCATCATATCAAATCATCCACCCGGATCCCATGGTTTATGAAGTGTCCCTTGTAGGAGCAATATGACTCTAACCATACTTCCATCTAGTCTGAGTGTGAAAACTTCTTTGACCTCCGCAATGATGAACTCACTTCCTCTCGGGTCAAATTGTGTTTTCACGAGGAAGTGTGCCAGACAACTGGGCGGGTCTAACTTACCAATGTTCACACATGCATGTAAGCCAACATAGTTATCCAATACAGTAATTTCAGATTGCTCGGCAAGCATGGTGGAGTCCTCTACCACTTTATCTGCATTTTGATCTCTACCCCCTTGCTCCGGTGCCTTGTCACTTGTCCACTCCTCTTCCTCAGGTTGCTCTTCCTCAACATGTGGTGGTTCTTCCTCAACTTCCTAAGAACTAGTTGCATTCCAGTCAGATCCCAACACCCCACTGCTTCTAGTTGTTGTGGCTTCGCATTGGTTCTTAGGGTTGTTCTCGGTATCACCCTGGAGAGTGTCTGGGAGAGGCTCATTTAGTTGCTTTGCAAGCTGGGCAATCTGCATCTCTAGATTCTGAAGTGCCAACCCTGTATGAGTTGCCAACTTGTCAACTTTCGTATTCACCTTCTCTGTGTTGATTACCATCTTTTCCATTGCCGCATTCATCTTCTCCAGAGCCAACTCCCAAGGTTGTGGTTGCCAATTCTGTTGAGGTTGTGGTTGCCAGGCTAGACCACCGCCATCATTACTCCAAACAAAATCCGGATGGTCTCTACTCATATAACCCCGATACTGATTCTGACTCTGATAGTTGTCCTGGGGTACGCTGTCATAGAAATTATGGCATGAGTCCACATATTCTTGAGAGGAGTAGAAAGGACAGCTCCAAGTGTCATGGTCTCCATTACAATATTCGCAACCCGGAAGCATTCCCTCGTGTACCTCGCATACAAAACAAGGCAAGACCAAGTGGAATCAAAGAAGTAGAGAGAGATTATAAGGAAAATAATAATAAAAAATAAAAAAATAAAAATAAAAATAACTTAACCAAATAATCAAACTTCCCAAAAATTAGGAAAATTGGTTGTGCCAATCTCCGGCAACGGCGCTAAAAACTTGTTGATGTACCGGCAAGTGTACCGGGTCGTCGCAAGTAATAAAATAAACACGGTAAGTAATTACCGAGGTTAAACTCAGGGATTGGGCTACCAATTCGACTAATCCGCGGGAAATCCGATACGTTTGGTCAAGTTACAGAAGGTGGTTGAGATTGAAGAGAAAATAGGATTGAAATCTAAATTAACAAATCTAATAAAATAATTAACTAAAAATCTGAAATTAAAATGTCCAAGGTCACAAATCCACCTACCCAACATGCATACCCAAGTGATGATGAATTCCTCCCTAAGTTCAATTACAATGTCAACCGGGACCCCCAAATTCTCCTATATCCACTTTCGTGCTCAATAGGACGTATTCGATGATTGGATTAATTACTTACTAGGTCTCATAATCCTAATCTCGAATTCTATTAATTCTTGTTCCCTATAAGGTTGCACTAATCTCCTACTCACTCTCGTGTAATATTCGATTAGTGATCCCAATTCAAGTTCTAAAACGCGAATCGCCTCTCAGCCTCAACACGTTTAACTAGTCAATCACGCAACACATATGATCAACGCAATCAAATCAGAATTGGAAAACATAAATTGAGACAAGGGAGAAAGACATACATCACATCGAATCTACACCGCCATGGGTGGCTTCATTGCTCCCTCAGACGAGGGGATTAGTTCCTCATGCTCATAGACAAACAATCGGACATAATCACCATCGTAAAATAAAAAGAAAAGAGGAGACGCAGCTCCAAAGAGAAAAGAAATCTGGCCTAAACGCTACTCTATAGTGGAAAAAACTAGGATTCAGATCTGGATCCAAGGCTCTCCAAAACTCCCTCCTTCTGATCTGAAACAGCCTATAAATAGGGATTCTGTTTCTCGTCCGCTCGCGAGGCTAACAGGGTTTCGCGAGGCGAATCATTAGTTTTGGCGCGCTTTCAATTTGGATTTTCGCGAGGCGAGTGTGCATTCGCGGGGCGAGTCTTCCAACTTCAAAATGTCACAGCCGTGACCTTCATCACGGCAAGGACGTTATGGTCTCTGTCTTCCAGGGTCTTCAAACTCTCGCGGGGCGAGCTGCCCCTCTCGGGGCGAGACTTCAAACCTTAATCTGTCACAGCCATGACCTTCATCACGGATAGGCCGTGATGGTCTCTGTCTTGCAGGTCTTCATGATTCGCGAGGCGAGAATATTCTCGCGGGGCGAGACAGAATTGATGACTTTACTGCTTTGCTGATCTTCAGACTCGCGAGGCGAGCATCCACTCGCGAGGCGAGTATCTCCAGAAGTGCTTTTTCCACTGCTTCTTGACTTTCTTAAGAACTCTCAGAGCTTCACTTCTAACCTGAAACAATAAAAAGACACAAAAAGCGTAATTCTATTCAAAATAGACTAAAAACTACTAAAAATGCCTAGAACGAGTAAAAGTCTACTTAGGAACAAAACAAGGCTAAATTTGGGCGGAAACGAGATTGAACTCGAATAATTTGCACAAAAACCACCGTCCATCTAGTTATAAAACTAGATAAGCCAGAGGCTTATCACTATACCGACCTCAACAAGGCATGCCCAAAGGATTCCTACCCCTTACCCAACATTGACAGGCTGGTGGATGGGGCCTCAGGTTACAAGGTTTTGTCCTTCTTGGATGCATATTCCGGTTACAATCAGATCAGGATGTACCCCCCAGACGAGGAAAAAACAGCGTTCATGACTGATGGGGCTAATTACTGTTACCGAGTAATGCCTTTCGGCCTGAAAAATGCCGGGGTGACATACCAGAAGCTTATGGACAAGGTTTTCGCCGGCCAAATCGGAAAGAACTTAGAAGTGTATGTTGATAACATGGTAGTAAAATCGATGATCCCAACCAGCACCCTGCTGACCTCGAGGAAATCTTCGGCCAACTCAGAAAGTACAACATGAGGCTGAATCCAGAGAAGTGCTCTTTTGGTGTACAGGGAGGAAAATTCCTGGGGTATATGCTAACACACCGGGGCATCGAAGCCAATCCAGATAAATGCAGAGCCGTCATGGAAATGCGGAGTCCTCGGAATGTGAGGGAAATTCAGAGGCTAGCCGGTCGATTAGCCTCCCTATCCCGCTTTCTACCAAAGTCTGCAGAAAAGGCAAGACCTTTTTTCCAGCTCCTGAAAAAGCCAAAGGATTTCATTTGGACTGAAGAATGTGAGAAGGCATTTGAAGATCTGAAACTCTTCTTGGCATCTCCCCCAATCCTCACGCGGCCTCAACTCGGCAAAGAACTGTACCTATATCTCTCCGTCAATGATTATGCAATCAGTGCAGTAATTATCCAGGAAGAGCAGGAGCAACAAATGCCGGTATACTATGTCAGTAGAATCTTGAAAGATGCGGAAACGTGATACCAAGTAATTGAAAAACTGGCTCTCGCCTTAGTTATGGCAGCTCGGAGGTTACAGCCCTATTTCCAATCTCATCAAGTCATCGTCAAGACGGATCATCCGATAAAGCAGGTACTCAGGAAACCTGATCTAGCCGGACGAATGATAACTTGGTCAGTGGAGTTGTCAGAGTTCGGTCTACGGTATGAACCAAGGGGGCCAATGAAAGCCCAATGCCTCTCTGATTTTATTGCCGAGCTTTCTTCCAAACCAAGGTCGGAATCCTACCTCTGGCTCCTATATGTTGATGGATCATCTAACCTGAAAGGAAGCGGGGCTGGAATAATTCTGGAGGGACCCGATGATCCGATCCTCAAACAATCTTTGAAGTTTTGGTTCACTGCTTCGAACAACCAAGCAGAATATGAAGCCCTAATTGCTGGGCTATTGTTAGCTAAAGAAATTGGGGTGCGGGAGCTGAAATGCAGAAGTGACTCACAGCTCGTAACGGGACAAGTCTCGGGCAATTATCAGACAAAAGACCCCTAATTAACCATATATCTCTGCAAGGTCAATAGTCTCATCTCCGAGTTTGAGCATTTCTCCATTGAGCACATACCTCGAGAAGAAAACTCCAGAGCAGATCTGCTTTCCAAATTAGCAAGCACAAAGAGGGCTGGCCAACTCAGAACTTTTATTCAAGAAAACCTCCTCGAGCCGAGCATTAAGAGTGCCGAAGTGACAGTGACCGAGCACTATGACCGGGGCTGGATGACTCCAATCTGGGAGTACCTAGCCTCGGACAAACTACCGGATGACCAAAGGGAGGCGAGAAGAATCCGTCTGAAGTCTTCTCACTACACCGTCCTCGACGGTGAGCTGTACAAAAGGGGATTCTCCAGGCCGTTATTAAAATGCCTCACAAAAGAGCAATCCGAGTATGTCATGGATGAGATGCATCGAGGAATCTGCGGAATGGATTCAGGCGGCCGATCTCTGGCAGCTCGGATCCTACGAGCAGGGTTCTATTGACCAACCATGCGACTCGATTGTTCTGCCTGGACCAATAAATGTGACCCTTGTCAGAAGTTCGCCAACATAGCTCGTGCACCAGGAGAGGAGCTCCACTCCATGTTCTCGCCATGGCCCTTTACCATGTGGGGGATGGACATAGTCGGACCTTTCCCAGTAGCCAAGGGTCAAGTCAAGTTCCTTCTGGTAGGAGTAGACTACTTCACCAAGTGGATTGAAGCAGAGCCATTGGCTACGATAAATGCCAAGAAGGTCCAGAATTTTGTATGGAAAAACATTATATGCAGGCATGGCCTTCCCTATGCAGTTGTTACAGACAACGGGAAGCAATTCACCGATAAAGTGCTCAGATAGTTCTATTCAAACCTCGGAATTAAACGCAGAGTGACCTCAGTTGAGCATCCTCAAACGAACGGCCAGGAAGAGGCAGCCAATAAGGTTATTCTAAACGAGCTCAAAAGAAGGCTGGGACAATCAAAAGGAGCTTGGGTTGAGAAGTTGCCAAGCATTCTGTGGGATTACCATTGCTCGCCACAATCCTCAACGGGAGAGACTCCATTCAAACTAACCTATGGAACCGATGCAATGATTCCAGTTGAACTCGGTGAGCTCTCGTTTCGAAGGCAGCATCACGATGAAAGCAAAAATGATGAAGAACTCCGAGTTGAGCTCGACATGGTCGAAGAAGTCCGAGATACAGCGAGGATCAGGGACGAGCTGTGCAAGCAAAAAGCAACTCGGAAGTACAACTCAAGGCTGCGCCCAAGGGAATTTGTGCAGGGCGACTTGGTGTTGAGACTGCAAAGCGACGCGAGGAAAGACTCCAGGGAGGGTAAGCTAGCGGCAAACTGGTCAGGCCCATTCAGGATAGCAGAAAATCTAGGAAATGGTGCCTACAGGCTAGAGGAATTGTCAGCAAAGTCGGTTCCCAGAACATGGAACACTTCCCACCTCAAATTTTATTTTAGCTGAAGTTAGAAGTGATGCACTTTTTTTCCTATCTCGGCCTTTTTCCCACGAGGTTTTGGCCGAGAAGGTTTTAACGAGGCACACTAGGAAAAATAAATAAATGAAAATTTTATTTTCCTTCAGTTAAGCTATTATGTTAAAACTGCTTAAATCCTAAGAGGCCAACCGAAGTCTCTAAACGAGCTTAAATCTTAAAAAGGCCCACCGGAGCCTATAAAGATGCTTAAATCTTAAAAAGGCCCACCGGAGCCTATAAAGATGCTTAAATCCTAAGAAGGCCAACCGGAGCCTATAAAGGTGCTTAAATCCTAAGAGGCCAACCGAAGCCTCTAAACGAGCTTAAATCTTAAAAAGGCCAACCGGAGCCTGTAAAGATGCTTAAATCCTAAAGAGGTCAACCGAAGCCTCTAAAGGTACTTAAATCCTAAAAAGGCCAACCGGAGCCTATAAATGTGCTTAAATCCTAAGAGGCCAACCGAAGCCTCTAAAATCCCAAAGGGGCTAGCCGAGCCACAATCGACCGACCAGGGTCGAAGTGGCGAGCTTGTAAAGATATATCAGGTTAACGTTGATCAATCAGGGTCAACATACCGAATCCATAAAAACATCAGAAAATTTACAAAGAGCAAATAGATTAACAAGTAAAATAAGAAATTTCATTAAGATAAAAGGGGCAAGTCCCCAAATACATAAAGGTTTCGTAAAAAAACGATATTTCCTAAACTACTTATACAACTTCAGGACTCGGGGTCCACCTCGGCATTGGGAGAGGTGATGTCAATATGGCCAGGTTGGCCCACTTCACCTTCCGGTCCCTCCTCGTCCAATTGGTCCTCGCCCTCTTCTCCATGAGTTGCGGCCTCCTCATCCTCATCCTCCAGCTCAGCCAATGGCACAAGGATCCCATCTCGGTTGAAATCCTTATCCACGTCGGCGCTGGAAAAGTCGGCAGTAGGGTTGAAGTGCTGGAGTTGCTTCACGGCTCGGGAGAAACCGTTAACATGCTCCCTCATGATTGAAGTCTCAGCTTCAGCTAGATCAACACAGAGCCTCCGATTCTCCTCCTTCTCGGCCTCCAGCAACTTCCGCAACTCCTGGCTGGCTTCTTTCTCGGCTTCCAGCCCTTTCACTACATTCTGAAGATTAAGTCGGTCAGTTCTCTCCACTTCTAGCTCGGCCGTAAGAGTAGCTCGACCTTCTTCCAGCTGTATCTTCTGGGCCTTTGGCTGACCGATGACCCGGCCTTGTTCCTCACACTTGGTCAGGGCCTGAGCAAGCTCATCTCTCACCCTCAAGGCTCGGGCCGCATCCGCCCTCATCATCTCTATCTTCTTCGCATTGTCAATAAGGTGCTGACTCCAGAAGTGTGTGATGGAGGCAATGCGGAGGGCATAGGCGCCAGCCGCCTCCATATTTTCCTCAGGGCCCTGTTCTAGCAGCAATCGGGCATCGGATGGATTCAGCACCTGGCCATCAATTAGGCAAGCAGGATCGAACTCATCGCCCCAGAGCGAGCTGATCCCCGGATTTCAATTACCGTTGTACCATTTGGTGTCCGAAGTGAGATCGGTCACCAAAGGAGCGTTGCTCGGCCGGCTACCGGAAGGAGGAGTCTCTTCGATCATCAGTTGCGGGGGAGAGTTTCCGGTTGGCACCTCGGGCTCCGGATCAGCCCTCGTCCTCTTCGAAGGACGAATGTTCAACTCAGAAGCTTCAACAGACTTCTTCTTTTTCCCCTTAATATTGGTAGCGGCAGCTGATCCGCCAGCAGCCGACTTCTTCATCAAGGCCTTGTAGTTGAATTTTCCCATTATCACTGCAGAAAGAAGAATAGGTTAGATACAAGCACACGGTTGAACAAGTAAAGCACCCAACAACTACTACTTACACTCAAAATCGGCTTGCCGAGTTGATGACTTAGGAAACAACAAAAGTCTACCACAGGGCAACGGCCGAGGATAGAGTTTTAAGAACTCGACGTCGGATCTCTCTTGCGTTGTCATGCAGCCGACGTCATAACTATTGAATTTAGTGGGGTGGGGTTGCCAGTAGAGGGGAAATCTGGAGACTCCATCCGAGTCATAGAATAAAGACTCGTTCCTGGCAGTGGGCCGGACTTTGAAAAAGTCCGACTTGAAGAACTTATACGAACTCTTATAGAGTCCAATAACACCCCCCGACTCGGCCCCACTGAGAGAAATCCAACCGACCCGGTCCCCAAATCTGACCCTGTAAAAATAAAGGAAGACTGGAGCAGTGGCCACTACCCCTATCTGTTCACACAGGATCTGGAAGGCCTTTAAAAAGGCCCAGCTGTTCGGGTGGAGCTGGGTACAAGCGACATTCATAATTTTTAACACATCACACTCAAACTGGGAAAAAGGGAGACGGACTCCAATTTGTGAAAATAGGGTTTTATATATATAGGTGAAAGAGGGCTGCCCTGGAGCAGGATGAAGAAAGACATGTTCATCCCCAGAACAGGGAAGACACTCCACACCGCCTTCAAGGGAAGAAATTTTGTTTTGTAATGAGGAGAGGGATTCAAAATTCCTAAAGTTGGAGTGAAAGGCCCCTACATCTGGCTTCACCCAGAAATACCCAGGAATAATGATATCTGGGTATGGCACTCTGGGCGTTCTGGTAGTACGCCTGCGACGTTTGGGAATGGGAACTGCATCAGCCGTGGCTGAGCTGTTCCCGTCGGAGGAGGAAGAGCCACCAACGGCACCACCACCACCATGAGAGGAGGATGGGGAAGAATGGGGAGAGCCCCCAATTAGACGAATTTCAGGCTCTACGACCTGAACTCCATAAGAGACATCCTGGGATACCTCAAATGAAGATTCCATGGAGGAGTAATCACGAAAGTAAAAAGTTAGGAAGCTTGAAAGAGAGAAGTAGGGCGTACCTGCAGCATAAGGGAAGTATAAACGCTCGGGCTAGAAATGACACGATAAAGAGGTCTAGGGTTCACTGAAACACAAGGACCTATGGCCTCATCCTAATTTATGAAAAACGATAGCAACACCTCCCCCTTGCATTAATGAGGGTTGTTGGGCGAGAGCAGGGAGACGTCCACTCGCATCTCTGACCGAATTCGCCAACCAAATGGGAAAGCCACACGTGGCAATAATGTCAGGGTATAAACCGCCCTCACGGGAAACTAGGAGCACGCCACAATCCATAAATCTCGGGAACAGTACCACGAGGGCCACGTGTCACACAAGGTAACGTTTCTTTTCCATCTCGAGGCTCGAGAAAGTATGACGTCAGCACAAAACAAGTAATCACCTCCACCTCGGCTTACCTCGACTCCAACAGAAAAGCTTCCACGCCGTTGGCTCGAAGCTTGGGGGGACTTGTGTATGAGCCGAGATACAGAGTGACACAGGCTCGGCCACCCGAACCGCTCACCGAGTTGGAGGACGTATATAAGCAGAGTATGAAGCTCGGCCAAGGGCCTCACCTGGCCTAAAGACAAAAAATGAAACCGAGTTCCTGAGCTCGGCTAACATCATGAAAGCTTTTACACTTGATCAGCTCAAAGCTTGGGGGGCTTGTGTACTGGCCGAGGTTACTAACCCGGCCACCGAGCTCAAGTACCCGGCCCAGTCCGGAAATTAAGGATAATAAATCAAAGATCACTTAATTAAAGGAATAAGATATTGATATTAAATCCTGATATTATCTAAAATAACCTTATTTGGTTAAAAGAGATAATATCCCTTAAATTAAGGAATCATATCTCAAAAGAGATATTAAGAGATAAATCATATCTCAAAAGAGATATCAAGAGACAAATCATATCTCAAAAGAGATATTAAGAGATAAATCAAATCTCTAAAAGGTATTAAGAGATAAATCAAATCTCTAAAATATATTAAGAGATAAATCAGATCTCTAAGAGATAGGGGAATCCTATTATAAAAGGAGGAGTACCCCTCATAAGAGACTCACTTTTCACTGAACACAGGTGACTCTCTCTTAAGCGTATTAGAGAAACTAGCGTCGACCAAGAGACTATCAGAGAGTTCTTGCTCCCTAGTATTCGTCCGATACAAAATTAAGAGATCGAGATCACCACGGCCAAGGGTTGAATCAAGAACTACGTCCGGCTTTGATTCCCTTCGGGATACGTAGGACCGGAATTACTGAATTCTGTCAAGCCAAATCCTCAAACAACCCCAATTATTCATCCTTGGTTTGACGTTCACGGCAGAGCTCCGGTAAACCGGATCTCGGCAGGAACAAGATCCAAAGCTTAGTTGTTGAGTCTTGGGAAGTGGTCTTTCAATGGAGTCCTACCAAACCAGATGTCATGCCAAAAAAGGACAGAGGTACCATTACCAACCTTCTTCCGAAATCCCTCCACCAACCAATCTTCCTCTCCAATCCGCATTTCCCTAAACGACATAAATCTCTCCACCAAATTGAAGCTCCTCTATGAATATCTCCTTCCTCCAAAGAAACAACCGAGGCTGCCATATCCCCATATTTTGCTCTAATGACATATACCCAAAGAGAATTTTCTCCTTCCAAAATCCTCCCTCTCCACTTCCCCAACAAACTCAAGTTAAATATTTCTAAGTTTTTAACATCCAACCCCCCAAATTTCTTAGGTTTGCACACATCTTGCCATTTAATCCAAGAAATTTTCTTCCTTTCCGAAACGCCTCCCCACAGGAACTTTCTTTGGAGGCCAATGATTTTCTTCCTAACAACAGCTGACATTCTCATGAACGAAAGAAAGAAAATAGATGGGGATGCTATTTAATACTGAATTTAGAAGTACAATCCTACCTCCCAAGGATAAATATTTATTCTTCCACGACCCCAACCTTTTTGCTAATGATTCCAACAGAGGCTGCCAAGTGGTTGCAAATCTAGGATTTGCCCCCACCGGCAACCCAAGGTACCGGAAAGGGATCGAACCAACCTTGCAATTTAGAAATTCTGCCCTAGATGAGAGGAAAGCGGAGGCGACATTTACCCTAGACAAGCTACTTTTAAAGAAATTAACTTTCAGTCCAAAGCATAACTCAAAACATCTGAGGACAACTTTCATAGTCCACAGGTTTCCACAGGTTTTCAAAGCATGCTTCTCCCACTAAAATTGTATCACCAATTCTGAATTTGGCACCCTAAAGCCTTTGAATCTGCCTCTTGAGACAGTCATTCTAACCAACCCACTTAGCCCCTCAGCTACCAGGAGAAAGAGAAACGGGGTTAGTGGGTCGCCTTGCTTCAGACCTCTATGAATATTTACCTCTGTAGTATGGCTCCAATTCACCAAAATAGATAGTTGACCCGCAAACACGCACACCCTAATCCATGAAATCCACCTCTCCGCAAAGCCAAATCTTCAAAGCATATACTCCAAAAAAACCCCAACTGACGAAGATGATGCAATCCTTCCCCGATCTTTTTGCCGAATCAATTACTTCATTCAAAACAACAACTCCGTCCGCAATGTGCCTCTTTTTAAGAAATGCCGACTGGTTGGAGGAGATCAATGAGTCCATCACCTCCCCCAATCTTAACACTAGCACCTTAGCAATTAGCTTATCAAGCCACCCAAGGAGGGAAATTGGTCTATATTCACCAATTTGTTGAGGACCAGTGACCTTTGTTACCAAGGCTAGAAAATAAGACAACAAGACCTTCGGAAGTTTTGCATTTACCTGGAACTCTTGGAAAAGCAAAGCCACATCTTTCTTCAAAACACTCTAACAAGCTTTCATAAAAGAATAATTAAACCCATCCGACGCTTTTGACTCCCTCACAACCTCTAAGAGCTTCCTCAATTTTCTCTAAGCTAAAATCCGCCACCAGTTTCTCATTTTGATGATCCAGGACTCTAGGAAAAACAATGCCGTCTAGTGTTTCTGAATACAATTGAGCTAATAAGACATAGATCTTGGTCTTAGTTTTCATCATATTGTGGCCCGTCAAGTTACACCTTTAGGGAATGGTGTATAAGTCCAATGGGATGTCTTTATTAGGACAGATGGTTAAATCCTGCAGTGATCTTGTATGCTGTTTTCTGCTCTCTGTTTACTGTTTTGCTACAACATACTCGCTGAGTTTTTGGTTGCAGTGTGACCTTGGGTGGTACTCCTGTAAAGCCGTGGCAGTTTATCTACTGCACTTGCACCTGTTTTATACGGCTTTTGTCTGGGAGTTGTGCTAGGTCAGGGTCGTCATTTGAGGCTAAGAAAGTATTCCACCGGACTTAATTATAAGAAAAGAAAACTAAATTCATAATTATTAAGAAAGTTAATTAAGTTAGTTTAATTATCTTGATTTGTGTAAAAAGAGAGTTAATTGTCTAGAGAATATACAATATTTATGAAAAAAATAAATGGAGAATTGGTTTGATTGATTAATTTTATTGATTTTTACAATACTAACATTCAGTAGTGTTGGCTTAATTGATTTTTACTTTTGTTTGAGTCCAAAAAATATAATTACTTTTTTATTTATATTTAGCTCAGGAGGTAATAGGATATTGCTCTTGGTTTTTATATTAGGTTTTTCTTTCTAAGTCACAGTTGTTCTGTTTAGGTGGCTTCTTACTGCATAGTTCTTTTTTTGTTAACTGGTATACAACTTAACACCTTGGCTGTGTTTTGTGATCAGCCCATGTGTTACTATGTATATGGGTTTGGTATTCCTAGTATCCATATTAATACAATTTTACTTATAAAAAAATATATATATAACCTTTAATCAGTATGAATGGCAATTGTATTATTTAAGTATTAAATTGTTTTAATACTAATTGGCAATCAGTATCAATTGTTTTCATTCATAAAATTTCAAATTGATTTCATTATTGTTTTCATTAATGGCATTTTGACCATAATTTAGGATACGATAGTATCTCATAATATCTTTATATTTACTCATTTCTTTATTCTTTTATTTGGTTCATAATTAAGAGTCTATTATAAATAAGATCATAATATCTTTATATTTACTCATTTCTTTATTTTTTATTTGGTTCATAATTAAGAGTCCATTATAAATAAGACTATGAAGTCTATCATTGTTTATCGTTAATCTGATTCTCAATGCAAATATTATAGCCAAGGTTTTCAAAACCGGCCCGGACCGACCGGTCCGACCGGATTAATCGGGAACCGTGACCTTGGCCGGTCCGGTTTACAGGGAAAACCGTCCCTATACTGAACCGGTGTAAAAATCGGAGAACCGGTTCAAAATCGGTAAAACCGGTCATAACCGGTAGTGGACCGGCCTGAACCGGTTTCCTAAAAAAAAAATTAGTATAAAAGGATTTGGGTTATCCTAGCCAAAACCCAATTCTTTTGTTTTCTAATATATGTGGGCTGGTTGTAGATTTTGGGTTGGTTTTCCCTATGAAGATAATTTTAACATATATCTTTATATTTATTTAGTTTAATTTCAAAATAAAAAAAATTGTGCTTAATAATTTTAGTTGTTATGTTGTTTTTTTGTTTAATATTGTTACAAATATTATATTAAAAATTGAAATAATATTATTTAATTATAACCGATTCAACCACGGTTTAACCTCGGTTGGACCATTGAACCTCGAACTGCTACCTTCACCGGTTCGATGACCGGTCCGATTTTGTAAACCTTGATTATAGCTAACTCCCTCGGAGTTAGTCTCTAAATCCGAGTCCGCGAAGAACTAACCTTTGATTTCGTATTCTTATTACTTTGATCTTTATATTTCTTTTCTTTTTGTAACAATATAAAATTTTTAACCTAACGCAAAATTGGTTTTGCCTACTATAACAAACCTTTATATTTTTACTAAAATAACATTTGACAAGACAAATTCAATTTTGATAATTCCAATGTATCCTTGATGTTAGCTGATGGTATGGAAGTTAAAAAACACACCAGAAATATGATCACTATAAGAATCACATTTCAGTTTCATCGCTCTAATGGTTTCATACTTCACTGAAAATTCAAAAAAGGATAAATTATTAAATGCTTACTTAAATAGTGTATCTAAGACCAATCACAAGGTTAATTACGAGTTGTGTTATTTGAAGATAAATGTTAGACACCGTATGTATTTCTTTCTATCTCTCACTTACACTTTATTATCTTTGTATACACACATCTCGAAAGAAGACACCATATGGTGTCCCTAATTTTGTGTTAAAAAAGAATTCCTCATTAATTATACAACCAAATGAGGTCCATTATGAAAGATGATTATCAAAGGATTTATCTTATTTGGAGAATATTCATCAACTTCGTAGCAAGGGCGCGTCTAAAAAATTCAAAGCTCTAACTAAAATTTTCAGAGAGTTTTAACTTTTAATTCTTAATTTATTTGTATAATTTTATGAGTTGTAAAATTATTTATTAAAATTTTATAATTAAGTAATTATAATATTTTACTCTCAAAAGATAATATACATATTTATTCATTCCATCTTGTAACATAGTTGATAGAATTTGAGTAATTTTGATTTTGAAAAACTTTTGACAGTAGAAACGATGTTTTATACTGTTGATATATTTTTATAAGCAACTCATGCATTTAGAAAATAATCTAATTTTTTGATGTAGCAATAATTTGAAATTTTCTCATTTGCTAATCATAACAGTGATTGAGAAATAATATTAATAAAGGAGAATGCTAAATGATGCCCTTAGGATATTGTTTAAGGAATCAAGAAATAATAAAATAAAATAAAATTTGTATGAAAAATTGTGTATTTAACGATTTGAAAAATATTACACTTAGATTCTCAATACAAACTTTTCTTTTGTGAGTTCTCTAACCAATATCCTTAGGACACTCGTTAGCAAGACTCATTAATAAGTAATTAATAGAAATTATTACGTGTACAATTGATTTGTTTTAAAGTGATATAACAAATCATTTTTTATTATATTATTATTTTAGAAATTATATGGCCCTTGGTTGATAGTCCACAAGGAATGGAGGAAAAAACAAATTCTGTTAATTGGCTATTTGGCTTTCTCAAAATAATTTGCATTCAATTAAATTGAATTTGAAATTGGCACATGTATATTATTGAAAATTAAATAACATAATTTAATGTATTTATAGGAAATAAAAGTGTGTTAAAGAATATGTTAAAAGAATTAAATAACAATAATAAATAAGAAACTGAAGATATTATTCAAAAACATATTTTAAATTTAATATTTTGAAATAAAAGTAAGGATTAATTTAACTTTTGGTTCTTGAGGTATCATGATTGTGTAATTTTGGTCCTCTTAGTTTCAATTGCGACAATTGGGTTCACGGGTATCACGATTGTGCAATTTTAGTCCCTTAGGTCCTAATTGCGCCAATTCGATCTCCCAGCTATCACAATTGTGCAATATTGGTCACTCAAATATCGCGATTGTGTAAATTTTTGACGCATTATCCTATGTGGCACGGGTGAGATTGATTTGACACTTAGTAAGGTAAGCTTGACAGCTTACATGATATTCCTATGTGGCACTATCCACGCCTCATATACTTAATGGTCACATGTACATCAGAAATCAACATTTCTATGCAAAGGACATTTCTTAAGATCAGTCACAAATCAGTCCCATTGTGACACGTAGGCTATTGGCGTCAAAAATTGCATAATCATGATATATGAGAGATCAAAATTGTACAATTGTGATATTTGTGGGACCCAATTCGCACAATTGAAACCTGGGGAACTAAAATTGCACTATCGTGATACTTGTGGGACTCAATTGTCGCAATGGAAATCAAAGGGACCGAAATTGCACAATCGTGATACCTCGAGGAACAAAAGTGCAATTAAACCTAAAATTAAATATACAACTATTTTCTACATTTTTCAAAAAATTGAAAGAAATAATTAAAATAAAATTATGAGTTTTGAAAAATGTGTGTAAAAATTATTTCCCAGAAAAGTCTCTTTTCTTTGTCTTTTACTTCTCAAATTTCCATATGTTTTCAAAATTATTAAGTGAATATTTATGTGAAACACTAATATTTTGAGAATGTGAAGAAGATAACCTTTCAGATTGTAAAGGAAATATTTGTTCTGGAAATTCAAAATTTTTAATTTCTATAATAGTATTGCAATCTAAAACATCTCTTATTTATAGGGATTAAAAATTTCATTAAAACAAATCAAAAATCAAAATTTCATCTGTATTTTGGCCCCTTTTGTCTTGTCATCGGTACAGATTTCCGCTTGCTTATGCCTCATGCACATTTACTGAAAAAAAAAATCATCTGGCTTTTTTCGTAAAAGTTAAAAAATTCATGTGATCATTTCCCATTTTATTAATTCTTATGATATGAATTCAAATCTTATAAATCTTTTAAAATTTAAAAGTACAAAATCTTGAGTATAAAATCAAATCTTTAAAAATTATTACGTTTTTAGATAATATAATATCTTAAAATATATCGGGTTTTTTTTTTTATCTACAATAAATAATCTTTTTTAACCCTCAATTCAATTAACTTTAATCACTCTCTCTCTCCCAGTGCGAGATTCTTGCAAGTTCGAAAAAATAGAAGAACGAGAAGGAGAGGAAGAAGAAGAAAAATGGACTCGCGTGAATCAATCCACAACCAAAAAGACGTGGCCTTGAACATTGGGAAGATGTTATTCTCAGAAAGGGTCTGCAGGACAAAAACCTTGTGTTTTCGCTGGTGTCGGTTCAGCTTTTGCTGAGCATCATTGGTGCTGGTTTGAAGGCCCCCACACGTGATCAGGTACTCTCCTTCATCCGATTTAAGACCACTGATGATCTCAACTCCTTTGCCTCTCGGCTCGTCGCTGATGTTCTCTCCGATGGAAGTCCTGCCGGCGGGCCTCGCTTGTGTTTCGCTAATGGTGTGTGGGTCCAACAATCCATTCCTCTCAACCCTTCCTTCAAACACCTTCTCCACACTCAGTATAAGGCAATATTGGCTTCCGTCGATTTTAAGACTAAGGTAAATGAAATCTCGAATGCATACACTGCTTCTTTTTTTATTATAAGCAATTAATTTACCTTGCCCCATGCAGTTTTTTTATTGAGTTCATGTTGATATCCTTGCAATTACATATATTCATAACCTTCTAAAGTAAATTGAATTGAATAAATTAAAATCCAAATATAATTAGAGCAGCAAAAGTTTTATGTAAATATTTGCTAAACTAATGGTCTGATTTGGGACTCTCCTCATTGTTTTATGTATAAAAAAATATTTTATATGAATTTAACTAATTCATTGGCGTAAACATATGAATTAAGATACATTCTTCGGTTGAAATTCTTATGAAAAAATGTCAACTGATCTCTTTGCATATTTGATTTTAAATTTGATGATGAACCCAAAGGCGGACAAAGTGAGAAAAGAAGTTAATTCATGGGCTAAAAAGGGGACAAATGGACTTATTAAGGAGGTTCTTCCACCAGGGTCAGTTGATCGCTCCACAAGGCTTATCTATGCAAATGCACTATACTTCAAAGGAGCATAGAAGAAGAAGTTTAATGAATCAATAACAAAAGACTATGACTTTCACCTACCTAACGCCAACTCAATCAAGGTTCCCTTCATGATCAGTGGGAAGGACCAGTTTATTAGTGTTTTTGATAGTTTTAAAGTGCCTGGTCTTCCTTATATGCAAGGTGAAGATAAACATCAATACTATGTATTTATTTCTTCCGGATGCAAAAGATGGGTTGTCGACTTTGGTTGAGAAAATGTGTTCAGAATCCGGGTTCTTGGAACACAAACTTCCTCGCGAAAAAGTGGAGGTAGGTGACTTCAGGATTCCAAGGTTCAAGATTTCTGTCGGCTTTGAAATTTCTAATGTGCTTAAGGAGCTAGGGTTGATTCTGCCTTTTTCGAATGATGCAGCAGATTTGACCGAAATGACGGACTCCTATAGATGAAAACATGCATGTTTCCGCAATATTTCACAAGTCATTTATTGATGTAGATGAAAAAAGGAACTGAAGCTACAGCAACAGTCACAACTTGTGTTCTTTTAAGTGCCTCCATGAGTAGGATGCGATTTCGGACTAGGATAAACTTTGTAGCTGACCATCCATTTTTGTTCCTCGTCAGAGAAGATATGACTGGAACAATACTCTTTATTGGCCAGGTGCTCAATCCTCTTGCTGGTTGATATAGCGTCCATATTGGACACAACAAAAGTAGTAGTGAGACTTACGTCTTTATTATGCCATGAATAAAAATTTGTGATTGTCTAACACATGACTTTATGGGGGAAAAACTTACATACGGATCGACATTTTATATCTTTTTGTTGCCAACAATTATGAGTTGGTCTTACGTGCTAATGATATTTTAAGGGCAAACAATATTGACTTTTTATGATTTAATTATATTTGATATTTTTTTCTATTTTAAAAATTATTTAGGCCTTCTTGAAGTTTATGATTTTATTATATTTGTTCCTATGAGATTAACTAACTTATAATATTATACTTTTTTTTTCTAAAGACCTTATTCTCTCTATTTTCAAGTGTAATTATTACTTCATTTTTTTTTTGAAATCAATAAAACACAAAAAAAAACTTTATTATTTTTTATCAGAAAGCATAGGGGAACAATAAATTTTGAAAACATGTTTTTCTTATTAGGGATTTCAACCGTTAAATCTAACTCAAACATCAATTTATGTGACTTTTTTTATTTTATTTTTTGCATCCTCCACCGAACTGATTCAAGTAGACATGTTTCCTTAAAAATAAATTTCATAATTGAAAAATCTAAACTATTTTTAAATTAGGAAACACGTATAAATGTTTGTATATATTAGTCAAAGCTACGAGACTAAGCATCCACTACAAGAAATTTAACTTTTAGTGACAGACAAAATCTAGGTAAATGTCCATATAAGATTGACCTACGCACAGAGGGGGCATCAACTTTAAGGAGACGAATAGCTACGATCATTTGTGTGTCACTGTAACCTACGGCCTACAATTTTCAGTGGTGTAGGTAAAAGTCATTAACCTTTGGCTACACTCTCTAACCATAGATAAAAGGCAAATATCAGTAAAAAAAAAAAAATTCCACTTACGGTCACTTTTCGTTAGTGGTTGTTGAATGAAATATTTTATTATTATTAAATTAAATTTATAATTTTATTTTATATTGAAATGGAAATGTAAGTCATACTGAGATACTGAGTGAAAGAGCAAAAGGTGCAAATACAGTCATAAAATGAGGCAAAAGGAACTCCTAATCTTGCAAATACAGTCATAATCATGATGATCAAGTCAAATTAAAAATGTAATTGTCTATACACTTGGCATGGCATATCAGTTTTTCAACCTCGTGGAAACTGTCTGTTCTATCATCAAGCCTTCACTAGGAATGTTGCTTGGTTCTTCTTCATGAATAGTGTCATGCCTCTCCCCGAAAGACCCATTCAATTTTTCAGCAGTAGATTACACCTATTAAAAAGAGTGGCAGAGAAAATTCAGCAATAGTGGACATGCCAAGTAATAAGAATATCCCAGACAAGAAACAGAAAATTTACAACCATTCATTAAAAACATGTTCACTACACAAAAGAAAGACAATGCTCAATAAATCAATGCCACAAGATTGCATAAAATAAGACTACTGATGTGAAATTAAAACACTTTTGAAGCATGAAGAACAAACTTGTCTTTAGGATAACAAATTAAGAAAAAAACAAGATGATGAAATAACAATTACCATCGGTTTCAAAACAAATCCGACACTGAATTTGTTTGTTGGAACCAGCTTGGAGGTCGATCTCGAAAGGTTTGGGAGGGACAAGAAGCAAATTATGAACTCTTCAATCATAAGAAGTAATGAAGCACTTCAAAAGGCCAAGCAATGCAAAAAACAATAGAGCTCCTGCATTTGACAATAGCAACACAAAATCCACACCAAAATCAGTATCTTTTTAGGTAGTGGAACCAGCAAACTCTGAACTCAAGGCAAAAAGGAGGGGGAACAGAATATAATCAATATATAGAAAATAATATTGTATGAGCATTTTGATGGCCACCACTTAAGTTAATTGTATTTTGCCACATACGTAGTAAAAGCTCAGTTCACTGTACAGATAAGACGAAGCCAATACTGCTGGTAACCATCTATTAGATAAACCAAATAAGCAAGTGAAGTAAAGACCTGCATACAAATGAAATAAGGTGCTGAATCAGATTTCTGAATTCATTTCAAAAAGTACAAATGGATAAAACCTAGAATGGAGACAATTCACCTACAAGCTGGACAGTCAGAAAACATAATGATTTAATGGCTTATCCACCTATTGACGAGAGGTCTTCCCAGCATTCGAAGGCCTACAAGGGAAAGTTCCATCTTCTGTTTAAAAAAACAAGCTGACAGGCACAACACAGAGAGTCAGAAATCATAATGATTTAATGGCTTATCCACCTATTGATACATAAAAATCACATAATGAAATGGAAATTTAACTTGAAGCCTTTCTCAGTCTCAATTAGTAATAATAGAGTTCTGTGAACCATAAGTATATTTGTGTTAGTGTTTGTGTTCTCTCCAATCATAAAGATAAATATGGTGAAATTTGGAATGTAAAAACTCCGCAGAGCAATTCAATTTGCATTGGACTTCCTACAATACTTGCAGGTTAAAGCATTTCAGAAGCTATATGATTGTCCTAAAACCATGTATTAGTCCCAGAGGTTATGGTTATAGAAGAAAATGTCATCCATCTTTTTGAAACTTGAAAGGTCTTGAAGCTGGTAATTAGGCTGATCGCATGAAAGTGCTTATCAAGATTATATTTTGGACACTTCAATTAAAATTAAAACTATAATAGTACACCCAAATCACATGAATGCCCCGGGATCCCCATCCTCCATATTCATATCTGTATCATCACTCTCATTAGTTGCATGCATTGCAAATGCATCCTGAATCAATGTATCCATGTCATGACCAAACTCTCCTTCTACTTGAGATGTACTCAGAGTTAGAAGAACCAACTTGTTCACCATAAATACAAGCAGAACATTACAAAACAAAGAGAAGTAGGGTCTGATGAGGAAGATACAGAAGTATATTACATAAATAATAGAAAACAATAATATAAAGGTGAGAAGATCTGCTTCAACTAGCCTACTTTATACAATAATATCCTGCAAAAGACATTGGGATTCAAAATAAAAGGAAGAAATCATAGCTTTGAGTACCAGTCCAGTGAAATAAATATACAAAAGATGTATAAATATGATCCTTACACCCAGTAAAACAAAAATGAGGTTGAGCAGTAGTTGAACCAATTCACAGAACAAGAATAGTATACACGGAGAGGGCCAATTGAACATACAGCACCAAAGGAGAATGCACCAAAAAATTCCAAACTGAAAATTGATTCGCCCAGTGTATGAGCACCATGTATACTGTTACCGGATCGATTTGAGGCATATAATCGGGTTAAGATCATCCTCATTAATGGAAGCAAATAAAAAATAAAAATTTAAGGGAAAAAAACAAAGGTAACTGATATGAGCATTTCATCGAATAGGTAGTATGCAATGAGTAAAATTTATAATTGAGAGTTCAATTCACCAACAACCAGAGCAAATATCACAAGGATGTTAATTAAGGAACTTCAAACAGAAGATAGGCAAAGTAAATATGTAAACCAAATGAGTTTTCTAGATCTGAATCCTTCTAAACAATTGAACAAAAGAAGATGAAAGTAGAAGAAAGAAACACCTAGCTTCAAGATTTGAAGCTTCAAATCAGTTTTAAATTCAAAAGCCAAAATCAATCAAATGATTCAACAATTGCGGCAACGAGAAGCTCCTATGAATAAGCTACCATCGCAGAATAAGGTCGTCGAATGAAGGATGAAGAGAACGTGATGCTGGTCGAACGGTGGAGCAAGCTGGTTCGTGCTTGAGGGTGGGTGGAAGAGAAATGGAGAAGGTTGAAAAAAATAGAGTAAATGGGTAATAAAAAAAAGTTTAAAAAAGTAAAAGAGAATTAGTGACTGACAAAATGAAAGAAGTGTAGGTAAAAGTAATTTGTCGTTATAGAAGATATCCTGTCAATAGATGTGTCCGTCAATAGATACAAATTAAGTTGGTTTTTTTTTTAGTGATCGGATCACGATGATGGCTAGATTATCTAGTCAAAGTGATCATTACAGGATTCAAATCACTGTCCTTATGTGTAAAGTTTGTTTGGGATATAATCTATTATCATTGTAATTAGGGGTGTTCATCAATCGATCCAATCCAATATCAGCCGC
Organism: Sophora flavescens; assembly: GCA_030762895.1. NCBI lineage: Eukaryota > Viridiplantae > Streptophyta > Magnoliopsida > Fabales > Fabaceae > Sophora > Sophora flavescens. The sequence goes on from CM061067.1 coordinate 13,358,251, forward strand.
AGTAATCGAATCGAAAAAATCGAAAACCGCAAAAATCGAAAACCGCAAAAAACCGATTTTTTCAATTGGATTGGATCGGTTTTCGGTTCATGTTTGCAAAACCGATCCAATCCAAACTGAACCGAACTTTTCTATATATACATACATATCCTGTTGTATTTACGTTAGTGTCCTTACACTTAAATTATACTTCCTATTTTATCTTTCATTCATTTAACCCTATATTCCTTTTCCTTACCTAATTTCCTTCGAATCCCTAGTTCCTTTTCATGGTCTGCGACTCTGCGCCTCCCTTCCTTCAATTTGCGCCGTTTTCTCCCAGCAGCCAAGCACCGTCGTCACTGTGAAGGTCGACGTTGTTTGGTGCGTGCCTGCATGGAGCTGTCTGGTGCGTAACCCTTTCTTCTTCTTATTCTACTTCTCTCTTTTCTTCTTCTTCTCATCTTAAGTGATATTCTTTTGGAAATAATGTGATACACGAGATTATTGAAGAGCTGGAAAAGATGAGATGGATGAGGGATTGTTTGGGTTTGGATTCCGGATTTGAATGTAAAAATTGTTAACACTCACCCTAAGTTGTTAAACTTTTGGAATGTAAAATCCTATACGAGTTTGGGTGATTGTTTGTGTACAAGTTGGACCATGCATCTCCATTTCCATACCACTTGCTGTGTAGTGAACATAAGGCATTGGGCTTGGTAGTGTATTGGTTTGTAATATTGATTTGATAAACTTTGGAGTCTCTATAGCATGACATTGGTGACAATTTTAAGATTACTATATGTTCTGTTTTGTCACTCACCAATTGTATGATTAAATGGCTGTGTTGTATGCACTATGTTATGCCTTACTGATGCGATTTTGTTTTCACCCTTGTCATGCTTGAGATGTGTACTATTGTTTTGAATGGTTATGGTTTGAACACAAAGAGAACTAATCACCGAGTATTGTTATCCCTCTAGTGTAGTAATATTCTATCTAAATGTGACCAGCTACTGATTTGTGAAGTTATGAGTCAATTTTATATTGTGAGAATTCGCGAGTCATGTTTGAATATGGGTGAATGAATGATTATTAAGTTGGAGAAGTAAGTTAGCATAATCTTTGTAAACTTAGTGCTCCTCATGCGTAACTTTCTTTTTTTTTTGTTTGAGTTATAAGAATGTGTTGTGTTACTAGTACAATCTCCTTTGATGAACAAGTGTTGTAACTTCTCTTTGGCATACTGATGTTTCTTGTTCTAAGATACTGAAATTCTGAAAGTTCGGTTCTGTTTAATAATGCAGACAAAAATTCTCAACCAATCAAGTTTGCCATCCTTGTTAGCCTCCTTACCAAAAATGTTTGAGGTAAGTTTTGAGCTTATTTAGTAGAATTTTACTTTGAGATCATCACTATTTAATAACAATCTAATTTGCTTGTTTTCTCTTTTCTGTATGTAGGCACAAAATACTCAAGATGTTGATAAAATTGTTGAAAATGTGGAATCCATGAAGTCTGCAAAGGAAGTTTAGTGGAATTGACCTTGCTGCTCTTAAAGGAAGATGTTTTCAAGATGTGTTTCAAGGATGTTATTGTTTTGCTAAAGATGTTATTCTTATTTCTTATGTACTGATTTGGTGATGTTATTTATATTTCTGGTAGTAGACTGATTTGGTGTTGACATTCTACTAATGAACTTGATTTTGTGTTGCTATTGTAATGTGTTGGATAGTTGATAAACTGATATTGTATGCTATATATTGTAACATGGTAGTATATTGTGAACCTTATTCATTTTCCTCATTTATTATATTGCTAATGTTGGATATTATATGTTGGATATTGTGATAACAAGACATAAGATAACTATGTAAAAATATATAGATAAAAATCGAATTATCAAATCCAATCCAAATCGCATTTGATTAGATTGGATTGGATTGGATTGGATTTTTTTAAGGATGTCATCCAATTCAATCCAAACCGCATGTTGTTTGTATAATTGGATCGGATGGTTTTTTGTCTCAAAACCGATCCAATCCAATTCACGAACACCCCTAATTGCAACCAAACCCTTTTAGATATATTATTCTTGTATATATGAATAGTTATTTATGTGTTTAACAACTTAACAATTTCTGTGTTCTCGTAAAAAAAAAAAACAATTTCTATGTGTAACATAAGATTGTTAAGTTTCATGTTCAATCAAAGAGTTTCCTACTCATGTTTGGGAAGCATTTCACCTTTTTTGTATCCTTTTTCAGCTGTTTTGTAAACAATTTATTATGTTTGACAATCAAATTATTTTTTTAAAAAAGCTTTTTTTTTTTGTTGAAAAAAAACTTTTTTAGAAACATCTCATAGATAGGACTATTAGCTTTTCTTTTCTTTCGATTATAGTCACGCACTATGTACTGTGTCACCAAAGTACCAAATGATACAAATTAGAAGTATTGATTACAATTCTCTAAAAAAAATACTGACCAACTTGAGAAATAAAATAAAAAAAGAAATTTATCAAAAAATTAATGATTATAATAATAATAATAATAATAATAATAATAATAAAAAATATTAAATTATGCTAGAAAGTTTATGAATGATAATAAATTTTTTTTAGGAAAGTTGATAATAAAAAGTTAAGTGATTAAAACGAGTAAAAAATATATTAGCAAGGGATAATAATTTTCTTTTTGAAAAAAATATATTATTCAAATAACTTCATTTCATTTTTTTTATAATTTACTATATAAAAGTCATTTTCTTTTGCACCGCCCAAACGAAATAGATTATCTTCAAATCACTTTTTAGTAAATAAACTCAAACAAAAACATATTCTGATTATAATCTTTTATCACAATAATCGATTATACAAAAATCGATTATGAACATAATCTTTTTTTTCCAGCTTTCCCAAACACATTTAAAATTGGGAAAGTTTTTGGAAGAACGTGATTCATAGTCAAATACAAATTATGAAAATTATTTTTGTACACAAAATGGAGGCACGGTATAATTTTTTTGTTGTATTTTCGAGAAGCGTGTATATAAGAAAGATAAAAAGTAAGTGAGAGATAGAGCTAAACGTATACGATATCACATACGATATCCTAAATTTGATATTCAAATAACACAACTCAATACAAATATACTTTATATACCGAGCATCTCCGAAGGATATTATAAAAATGAGGCGGATCGTGGCATGACTCAATGCATAGCCCACGCCTGGATATATAGCAGAAGCAAAAGCAGGAAATTAAGCGGCTAGACAGCAAAGAGGTTCCAGGGTTATTACGGGAATGAAATGTGCAAGTGCAAAACAATCAAAGCTGAAACATCAAAACAGTCCTACGGCTGAGATGGTAAAAAAACAGCTGAAAATTGATTAAAACAGCTTTTTACAATATTAAGCTACTTTCCCAAACACAGATATATTAGTTACAAATCAGCTGAAAAGCTTAAAATAGCTGAATGGGAAAGATTATAATCTTTCCCAAACATGCTCTAATTGCCAACTTTTACTCCAAGGGTCACTCACAATGATACAGCTAAATTCTCTTGGCATGACAGGAATTGTTTCAATTGGTTAGGTAGCATCAAAATGCATATTGGATGCAGAATTCCTGAATTAGAACTTGGTGTTGAAGGCTGCCCATTTCTCTTTGTTATCAAACTGAAATATATATATATATATATATATATATATATATATATATATATATATATATATATATATATATATAAATTAACTATTGTAAAAAATAATATATTTTCAAATGATTTCCATAATCATAAAAAAAGTTAAGACATTTTATTCAATTTTTATAAATACATAAAAATTTGATGACAAGATATAAAAAAAATCTAATGTTAAAAGAAAAACAAACATTATAAATAAATTACTTCATACCATTTTTCGTAATTTACTATACAAAAGTGATTGTTTTTGCACCACCCAAACGAAATAGATTATCTTAAAATCATTTTTCAGCAAACATACCCAAACAAAAACAGATTCTGATTATAATCTGTTTTCAAATGATCGATTATTTAAAAAAATATTATCAGCATAATTTTTTTTTTCAGCTTTCCCAAACATACTTCAAATGAACACTATGTTTTTAACGTGCATCCAATCTGGCATTCATTCGCATGCTAAACCTTTTCTACAGAAAGGGAAAGGAGCCATTGAAGAGTTGCTTGATCCTCAACTTAATTGCAGTTTGAGTTCTCGAATCAAATATCAAATGGTTCAAATAATTGAAGCAGGCAACAGCAGCTGCCAGTGTAACAATGAAACTGTCGGAGACCTGGCATAGTAGCATACGCGAAGATTGCAATACTGAAAGGTGAAGAAGAAATTGCTAATCTAAAACAAAGTCAAAGTTATCTTGAGAAAGGATGAGTAATTGATTGTTATTCTCTATTACAACAAATAAATAACGATTTGAGGGCAATAATAAAATTTCGATGTTTTATTGATCTCAGATAAAATTTTACAATATTACACTTCGAAACAGACAGAGTAAGTGTAACATTTTCGGTCAGTTAATTTCGAAGGGATAAATTTAATAAAATCATAAACTTCTAGAAGAACTAAATAAATTCTAAAATAAGAAAAATATCAAATATAATCAATAAACCAAGAAAAGTCAATATAATTTGCCCTTAGTAGTTTAGTACATAAGTTTATAAAACTCATAACTGTAGGCAACAAAAATATATACAACGCCGATCCATATATAAGTTCTTTCCCCCATAAAGTCACGTGTCAAAAGTCACAAATTTCGGATGAAGACATAAGTTTTGCTACTGATGTTGTGTCCAGTATGCCGCTATCATCAACCTGCAAGAGGATTGAGCACCTGCCCAATAAAGAGTACCGTTCCAGTCCTATCTTCTCTGATGAGGAAGAGAAATGGATGATCAGCTACAAAGTCTATCTTAGTCGGAAATCGCAGACCCCTCAATCTTATAATTGCAGCACTTGCTGCTGCAGCTTCAGTGCCTTCTTCATTTACTTCAATAAATGACTTGTGAAATATTTTGGAGACATGCAGACTTCGACCCACAAGAGAGTCCACCATTCCTGTCAAATCTCCATCTGAGAAAGGCAAAACCAGTCCTAACTCCTTCAGCACATCAGAAATTTCAAAACCAAAAGAAATCTTGAACCTTGGGATCCTGAAGTCACCTACTTCCACTTTTTCATGAGGAAGCTTGTGTTCCAACATCCCAGATTCAGAACACACTTTCTCAACCAAAGCTGATAGCCCATCTTGTGCATCCGGAAGAAATAAGTACATAGAGTACCGACGCTTATCTTCACCTTGTTTATAAGGAAGACCAAGGACTTTGAACCCATCAAAAACACTAACATACTGCTCCTTCTTGCTGATCATGAAGGGAACCTTGACCGAGCTGCCATCAAGAAGGTGAAAATCATAGTCTTTTGTTACTGATGCATCAAACTTCTCATTCCATGCTCCTTTGAAGTATAATGCATTTGCAAAGATGAGCCTCGTTAAGCTGTCAACTGACCCAGGTGGAAGAACCTCTTTAATAAGGCCATTTGTCTCCTTTTCAGCCCATGAATTAACTTCATTCATTACTTCAATGGCCTTTAAAACCATCATCAGATTTAAAAACAAATATGCAAATAGATCAGTTGTTTTTTTCATAAGCATTTCAATGAAGAATGTAACTTTTTGCTAATCTTAATTCACAAAATGTTGCTTATGTCAGGAAACAATGAGAGAAGTTCCAAAACAGATCATCTAGGGTGCAAGGCAGCGATTGTTTACATAATAGTCGACACTTTTGCCACTCTAAAAGCATTTCAGCTGTATGCTAGAAGGATCAAGTGAGTTGTGTTCTCTCTACTACTTGAAAATTTGAAGCTGGCTACTATTCCCATAGCCATAGGTGGCTTATTGACCTGATTAGTGCAATAGTCGTATATGCCATGTACGACTTCACTTTTTGGCTTTTATTATAAAATAATAAAAATCGTACTTGTATGTACGACTTCTGTGTGTTTTTTGAAACTACTTTTAACACAAGTCATACATACCAAGTACGATTTCTACTAGTTTATAATAAAAGATAAAAAGTGAAGTCGTACACGGCATATACGACTTTGAAGTCGTATATGTCATGTACGACTTACCCCAATCAGGTAAAATCTTTTCAACTTACACTATTTGGTAATTTGCAAATCAAATGACACTTCCCAGGTCAAAAAACCGCCATAGGTTCTTCATGGCAAGGAATTCCAGCAATTGTTTAGCTTGATCACACATTCAAAAAGAGAAGACTAGAAAGTAGCAAGTCTTAGTCTACTCTGATGCATTTGAATGATATATAGCTCTATGTCACATAGATCATCAAGATGCTTGGATCAACCTAAAATTGGTAATGACTAACTACAAACATGAATTTTGGCAAGAGCAATTTGTAGGATGAGAATAAGAAGCATCAAAACCTTCAAAGGAAAAGGCAAAGAGCCTGCTCTTTAGACTGAAACCAAGGGGCTTTCAAATGACTTCTAAGAGCTTATTTGTTATTACTTATTACTAATTAGTGAAGAACTAGATAAAGAATTGGACCAAACACCCACTAGCAAAGAAGCCTATAGATGGAAGTGATTGATAGGAAATAGTTTATTTCTGAAAAGGGATTAATTTCAGAAGAAAATAGAAAAGTCTCAATCTTATCACATACGCCCAATATTCTGTGTTTTCTCAAAGCCCCATGGGGGTTCAGGGTTCACACTACTGTAGGATTTTTACCATTTATTTAGCTTAACAAAACATGACATGAATATTATAGTTTTTTTTATTTATTTATTCAATTTACTTTAGAAGGTTAGGAATAGATTCATTTGTTCAAGATTAGGTTATGAAGTCAATCAAAAAAAGAAAAAAGAAAAGGATTTCATTTACCTTGTTCTGAAAATCGGCAGAAGCTAAGAATGCTTTATACTGAGTGTAGAGAAGGTGTTTGAAGGAAGGGTTGAGAGGAAGTGATTGTTCGACCCACACGCCATTAGCGAAACTCAAGCGAGGTCCGCCGGCAGGACTTCCATCGGAGAGAACAACGGCGACGAGCTGAAAGGCAAAGGAGCTGAGATCATCGGTGGATCTTGATCGGAGGAAGGAGAGTACCTCATCCCGTGTGGGGCCCTTCGAACCAGCACCGATGATGCTCAAGACAACGTGGACCAACACCGGCGAAAACACAAGGTTTTTGTCCTGACCCTCTTTTGAGAATAACTGCTTCGTGATGTTCAGAGATACGCCGGTTTGGTTGCTGATTGATTCACGCATGTCCATCTTGTTCTTATAATTCTTCGAAAAAACCTCGTACTGAGAGAGAGAGCTGCTTCCACTGTTTCTATTCTTACTTGTCTGTAGATGTGGTTAATATACCATGCTTACTGATTAAGTTTGGAATTTAGGGTTTCTACTTTTTGGGCTTCTAAACCAAACCCATGTTGGGTAGACTTCACAGCCCCAAATCTTTTGTTTAGGAAAAACGATTTTTTTAACTATATTGGGCTTTGATTTTAGCTTACCGACAAAATGGGTGAGAAAATAGGCCCATATAGCTGCAGGCTTATATTTTTGTACAACAAAAGATATTTCAAATCTCATAATCCAATCTTCCGTAAGGAGATTGTGACCTGTTTAAAAATTTAAAGGTTTAATTAAGGTTGCACTCAACACTTTAGTCTATAATTTTTAATCAAATAAGTTATTTTATGACTATTATTTATGTTGTTCATAGTTTCTATACTTAAAAATCCGTTATATGCATATTTAATATCCTAATAAGTCATCAACTACTTTAGCAACATATAGGTTAGAAGACTTTCTTACTTATTAATTGAAAACGGACGTTTACTTTAAAAGGTATCAAGCTAGATGCTGATAAAGACACTGACGCGCAGAAGAGGTTAAGCAAGCTTGTGAAGTTTGAACAGAGTAAACATTTTCAAGGTGACAGGCAATTCAAATTTTAAACAATTGTTGTGGAACGTGAATACTGCCAAGAATGCCATTTTTATGGAAAGCAACTGAAAGAAGTTTGGCGCCTCCCGTTTAACACAGCCAACATATTTTATTCCTCCCACATCTTGTTTTTTTCGAAGGTGATAAGTTTTGCTTAAGTCATTCGACTATGATCAAACGTACTTCTTGAGACACGCAGTTTTGTTTTGTTTCTAAAATTCAATAACACGATACATCTTGGGTTCTACAGACTGCAGTGCCTACGATAAGCTACGGTTTCTTAATTTGCTTAAGCTGCTGAAGGCAACTTGTTAATTTAATTAACTAATAAGTTTGAATGTTTGTCTTAATTTGAATGTTTGCCTTAATTAACTCTAATTGTTAGTAGTACAGTACCTTCCACTTGAATTAATTAATATTTGTCATAACTGACTCTAATTGTTAGTGCCTTGCACTAAAAACAAGGCTTAAGTCGATTGGAAACTCGGAATATGTTGAGCTGTGATGCTAATTCATTTGTCAACATGAAAATAGGTTAGTTGTTGAGACTCTTGAGAGATGTATTTTCGTCGTTATGTCCATCATCATGTCACGTACTTATATTATATATGAATTTATTGACACGAGTAAATTAAATCTTTTCTTTTTGTCAATGTGTAATTATTTACAATGAATATTTCACAAATTTTACTACTAAATCGAAGTATAGATCATGCACTGAATATACCCATAACATTTTACATTAATGCAAAAAAAAAAAAACACTTTTTAAAAATTTATTGAATCATGAGTATATCATTTTTTACTATTGGATCAATGAATCTCACGTATATATTTATTTTATTTTTTATTCGGAACCCATCCTAATTAGTCATTTGGGTCGAGTTGGTCCACCAGAATATCTCACGGCTTAGGCCCTTCGGGCCTGCTACGAGGCTAATCTCTTGTTCTGCTGATTGAGCAGAGTTTTATCCATTGGTTCACATCCTTCCAATGGGGTGACTCCGAACTCAGGTTATCCAGATTCTTCTCCTTATAGGATCTAGTTGCTTCCACTGGACCAACACCCTGTCACCCTATATATATTTATACTACGAGCAATGCTACGAAAAATATTAAAACGAAATGTGACGAATTCAAACTTAACCAATCAAGAGATTGATAAGCTGTAAAAATAAGGAGGTGAAAAATTATCAACCAATAAAAAATGCTAGATAGTGCTTTGTACAAATTTCGTTTTGTACGTGCACTGTTGTTGTTCTATTACTATAAATATAAGAGCATTGACAATAATTCTATATCGTTTAGTCATGTGTAAGGTATACTTCCCTGTCTTCTCAACGACTAGTTATGAAGACAATAATTTTCACACAATGCTGGAGGCAATGATTGAACCCCATCATGTACCATGAACTTGGAAGGAAGTTGTCGCAAGTATATGTGTTTCTTGGTATAAACCTTTGAAATTTAAGGAATCTTTGATAATTTTACGGCATTATATATTGACAACAACATTTATTCAGCTATATGACCAATAAAGAATCACATACAAGCCAGAAAAGGGGTTACATAAGCAGCATCAAACTACAGGAATAGACAAAAGCAAAACCCAAGCAGGAACCGAGCAACAAAAGATCGATATACACTCTAGGCATATCATACAAAGGAACAATAAGTATGATTAAACAAAAGAGACGAAGTTCTGATAGCACAAAAGAGGTTTCTTAGTTTATGCATCAGCATAAGCAGAACGGTTGGCAATAGGAAACTTGGTTTGTACGAAGTTCCAACTAAGGGAGCAACCTTGTTAGAATTCATTTTAAAACCATTTGGTATGAAGTTGCTCACATGTATATAAACCGCACCTCCAACACCACAACAAAATCGACGACAGAGATTGTCATAAAATACAACTCTAATACCACGTTAGATTTCATCCTAAAATAATTGGTATTATTAAGTGGACCATGTATACAAAGCATCCGAGGGATTGAGGTAGGCGACATGAGACATCCAGCATTTTAACCATGCGATACCAACGCCCTTCAATTAAACCAAACTCATTGGTATATAAATAAAATTTGTAGAGTAATTCGATCGGGAAACCTAATCACCAGGGTTAATTTGTCTAGCAGCATAGGTGTGCAAATTTTTATTGTAATTGTTTTTGCTAATTTATTATTCTTTGATGATTTTTTTCTTTTGAATTTTATAAGAATTGGTTCATTGGTCAACAAGGGAATGACTATATTACTGTATGTTTGAAGCAATTGTCAGAAATAAGGATGGAGGTATGAAAGTTATAAGGTCAATACAAGGATACATACATTGATACATCACATGCATGAACAAAGTAGTTCAGGGATGCCGATCAATCCCATAACTAACGTGGTTGTCTACTGTGTCAGCATTTAACTAATTCCTTCAAGTTTAAAAAAAAACAAAAAAGATAAGTCAACTAATAAAGTCAAAACACCTATATCATCATAGGGTTATGTAGGAGGAGAAAACAGGAAGAGAGCTCAGCTTACAAAATAATTTTCTAATGTCAAGTTGCCACGTAATTTTCTAATGGCTTACTTCAATATTAGAAGGCAACTTTTGGCACATGATATAATATTCGAGTATTTGGATCCTATATAAGTTCAAAACGAATGAACTACAAGTACCTAAAGAAGCAGGTTCTGTCTTTCGGATCAAACAAGGCACTAACAATGGTAATTAATCCATTCGCATTTTTGGCCAGACATCTTTAATGTTCCTCTAGTTATACCAATCAAGAAGAAAGAATCAGTTTCTCAGACACGTGCTGCTCATGATTCCATAGTCAAGGTTCAAGACCACTTGTTTTTAGTGATCTTGAACCTCCATATTTAAGCTCAACCTCTTATATATACACTTTGTGTCATATATGTGTCTCCTTCTTTATCTTAAAGCAAAACACTTCTTGTCTTGATTTGATTAATTGAAGTTGTTTGATCACTCACAGGGAATCTGCAGAAACATGGATACGCAACCAAGGGTACAAAGAAAGCTAGGAGGAAACAGAGCTGCACTTTTTGTATACGGTAACTGCTTAAAAAATCCTGCCATGTACCCTTTTATGTGTGGAAAGCGTTTTGTTGTGTTTGTCTAATAAATTGAAATTCCAATTTGTGCATGCAGCTATGGAAGGGCTAGAGAACATGGCCTTCGTTGCTAATGCAGTGAGCCTAGTAACTTATTTCTTTGGGTACATGAACTTCGGCTTAACAAAATCTGCTACAACACTGACCAACTTTATGGGAACTGCATTTTTACTACCACTTGTTGGCGGATTGATCTGTGATACATATCTGTCTAGGTTCAAGACTTGTGTTCTGTTTGCATGCATGGAATTGTTGGTAAGTTGAATTAACTTCTCTTAAGACTGCATATAAGCGTTATACCCACCCAAGATCATTAAGAAATTAAGCAATGAATTGTGATGGAAGAATCCTATGAAATAAAATGGATAAGCTTCACAAGTTTTTTTTTTTTTTAATTTAAATAAAAAAGGTTTAGAGAGCCGCTATAATCATAGTTCCCAATTATTGAAGCACAGCTAGTGCCTTGACTGGCATGTTTCTTTCGGTAATATACTATTATACCAACAACCAGGAATCTGGAAGTGGGCACAGCTCAAAATCTTCTAAGCAAAGAGTAATGCAATTTGCAGTGCAGGATGCCGACACAGAAAGGCATAAATTATTACAATCATGCTTATAACATAATACTAATTTAGTCAAGGTCAACATCGTTCCTTGTCGTTAGTTAAAACTGGCTATAATCCAATAATTTTAACTTCAATCTATTCAGGAACTTTTTTTTAATCCTTTTATCAGAAATACAATAATTGAAGTCTCCCATAGTAAGGACCCATGGATCATGTATCAAATTCCTCCTTCATATAGATGAGAATGTTTAGGCAAAGGCAAAAATATAAATATAAATATAAATGAACAAGTCTGGCCCTTCTTGGGTGTTCCAGGAGTATAGATTTATAACAATGATTTAAATTAGTGACTTAAAATTTAGTAAGTTTGTTTAAAATCAATAGTACAGATTCTTCCTTGAGCATGCATAAATTATGTTCCAGCAAGATACCAAAATTTCTTGGTGGGAACAGAAATCTCATAGGACTAATTCTTCAAATTGCAGGGATATGGTCTTCTCACAGCTCAAGCACACTTCCCCCAGTTAAGACCCATACCCTGCAAAGATGTAGCACCAAACCAGATGAGCCAGTGTAAGGCTGCTACAGGTGGCCAGGCTGCAATACTCTACACTGGCCTATACCTTGTTGCATTAGGAACTAGTGGTATTAAGGCAGCTTTACCAGCCTTAGGGGCTGACCAGTTTGATGATAAAAACCCCAAAGAGGCAGCTAAACTATCAAGCTTTTTCAACTGGTTCTTGTTTAGCCTTACCATAGGAGCAATCATTGGTGTAACTTTTATTAATTGGATTGGTGCCAACCAAGGATGGGATTGGAGTTTTGGAATATGCACTATAGCAGTCATATTTGCAATTCTGTTCATTTGCATGGGCAAGTCATTATATCGAAACAATATCCCAAAGGGAAGCCCACTAACTCGAATTATACAGGTAAATAACATTTTTTTTCATTTTTTTACACGTTTTAAAATGTTCATGCATTTTGTTAAAAAATGAAGTTGTATAATAGATATCCAACTCATATTTGTTGAACTATTAGGTATTTGTGGCAGCCTTTAGAAACAAAAAACTTCAAATTCCAGAGAATGCAGAGGAACTACATGAAATTCATGAAAAAGACAGAGAGGACAATTATGAAATTCTTAAAAGGACAGATCAATTCAGGTTATAAAATATAACAAATAGAATTGAATCCTTTTATGTTACATGACCAAGTTATCTATGCTTTGAACTAGTGTTTATCTCTCTCATTTGGTTTTAATGGACATGAATTCCCAGATTCTTGGACCGGGCAGCAATTGCCAGAAGCAGTACAGGTGCAGCAATATTCACACCCTCCGGACCCTGGAATCTGTGCACAGTGACACAAGTAGAAGAAACCAAAATCCTAATCCGCATGCTACCTATAATATTTAGCACCATATTTATGAACACATGTTTGGCTCAGCTTCAGACTTTCACCATACAACAAAGCACCACCATGAACACCAATATCAAAGGGTTTAATGTGCCAGGAGCTTCTCTCCCAGTCATCCCTCTGCTCTTCATTTTTATCCTCATCCCTTTATACGACCGCATCTTTGTCCCACTTGCTCGAAGAATCACAGGGATTCCCACTGGAATTCGACACCTTCAGCGCATTGGAATTGGATTGGTTCTGTCAGCTATTTCCATGGCAGTTGCTGGTTTTGTTGAGACACGCCGCAAGTCTATAGCCATCCAACACAACATGGTAGATAGCATAGAGCCTTTGCCAATGAGCGTGTTTTGGTTGGGTTACCAATATGGTATTTTTGGAGCTGCAGACATGTTTACCCTGATAGGCCTTCTGGAGTTTTTCTATGCAGAAAGTTCAGCTGGAATGAAGTCACTCAGCACAGCAATATCTTGGTGTTCAGTGGCATTCGGTTACTTTACAAGCACGGTGGTGGTTGAGGTGGTTAACAAAGTGAGTGGAGGGTGGCTGGCAAGTAATAACTTGAATAGAGACAGGCTCAACTACTTCTATTGGCTGTTGTCCGTGATAAGTGTTGTGAACTTTGTGTTTTACTTGGTTTGTTCTTCTTGGTATAGATACAAAACGGTGGAAGACAAGCAAGGTGATACAGAACATAATACTGAAATGGCCGGGGTTTAGATTATTAGACTAATAAAGATGTTACCTGTACTTTTTATCTTGATGTTCTGGCATCTCCGTTACTTGGTGGAAGCTAGCAAAATCTGCAAAACAAGAAAAAGGACATCATATGCTGAAATACTAGTTATTATTTTCTTCTTTTTCCCCCTTCTGCTATGAAACCAATGTCAATCACTTGGTGAAGAGTGCTTGGTCAAAGGCAACTTATCAATACCACTGGAAAGGACTGAATCAAACTATATTGGAACCATTATGATCTATTGTTATAGCGACTAGGCCGGTTGATAAACCAAATGCAATGCTTAAAATTTTATAAATTATGATACGCCAAAAAATATAGTTTCTACAGAATGCGGAAAGGTTTGGACATCAAACAGCTTTTATTGATTTGCTTGTTTTACAGCAATTGAGGGCTACAAAAGAAAGTAACCATGCATTGCATTTTACTGTATAGTGCTTGAATCTATATTCTATTTCATCAAGAAAGCTTTTTATGATATCTTCTATTATGGTACCTTTATGCTATTAATTATTGGTTTGGAAATTCATTCAAGAATCATTTCTCCATCATAAGTGCCAGTGAAAGAATTAGGTTCAAATCCTACAAGGCCACAAACCAACAAGAGCATGTATTCATGTAAAAGTAAAATGTTTTCTCTCGTTTCTCCTATCCTTTCTTGGTATTTACTATTTACAAGATCAATCATGGGTGCTATTTTACAAGATTAACGTAGAAACTAGCCTAAAAAGGTGGATAAGAATATGTTACAACTTACAAGTGTCTCTCCTACCATTTCACATCCCATGTAAGAACCTCAGAAGGAACAAGAACAGATTGCAACTTTGTGAGCGACATATTAGACAAATTATCCCAGGAAACTGAAACCGATTCAATAAAAGGTTCCGCTTACTTAGGCTTTAACTTGTCTGCCTCCTCTGATCAACCAAACCCTTTCTACAGTTGGCCTTGTTCTACAGACTCCAATCAGGTAGAGTGGCATTACATTTACTGCTTCCAACACTTCTTTCCAGTTCTAAGGGGAACCTGATAGCAACTGATGCTTTGAGGAAGCCAAAAACTTTATTCTGAAGGATCCTATGACCGACAAGGCTCCTCAGAATTTTTTCTAACATACTTATAGCATGTTTGGATAAATTAAAAAGGGTCTGAATCACTTTTGAGAATTAAAAACAAATCACGGTAGATTCAAGGAAAACCACTTCCAGGACCAAACCACCATGCATCCAAACATATCATCAATCTCAAACTTTAGGAATCAATGACAACGAGGCATGCTCGTTTTCTGTACATATAACCAAGATAACATTTTTCTGAGAGGAGCTCAAATGCTCAATTATGTCCTCTGACATGAATGTATAGTTTCTAATGAATAAGCACTAATACAACACAACAAATTGCCCTATGTTCAGTTAAAATTTGGAAAGAGGAGGTAAAAAGTGAGAAGGTGGAATCGGGTTCAATTCCTAGAGTCATCCATTTAGTGTGAGAGATTTTCAAAATCCTTATTAAAAGGTTGCTTGGTAACGGTTAAATTAATATAATAGTGTATAGTTGATATATAAATGTTGATTGGTAGAGTGGTTGAGTCCTTTCATTGTAAACTATGTGGTTCGGGTTTAAGTCAAGATGGTCAGGCCCATTCTATGTCAAGTCAGTTTCTCCGTTTGGTTCAGTTGAATTGGAAAATCCATCATCACGACTTGAACATAGTACCTAAAGGTTAATGGGATGCATCCGTTGACCGCTAGGCCAACTGATGTCTTGTATCAGTTAATGAACATTAATACTACTTATGTATCGAATTTGACCGTTTGTGGAACTTTTGAAGAGTTGTTTTCTTTCACCAAGTGACATGAGTTGGTCTATAAATAGAACCGTCTGCATGCACTAATTGACACGAAAAAACTCAGAATCTCTCAACCATTCTTTACTCCAAATCACCTTCTTTTCTCCCTAATGCGCAGAGAGAGTTAAGGAGACTACTGTTCTGTAAACTGCCATTGTCGATACGCTTGGTTTAGGGTGTGCAAACCAAACCAAGGTTCTCCATTGTATCCTAAAGGGGATTCGCCAGTAACACCTGTTGCATCCAATCTACAAGGAGAGATCGGTGGGGGCGAATCGAACCTAAAGCCTAGTGTCCTCGCACGCCTTGGAGATTGTGCATTACCATTATTTTCTTCTTCTTTGTTTCAGATCCATACCCCATTTTCTAACAATCTTTAGGTTCGATTTCTGTAATAATGGCTGCAACATTGAAGGAGATGACTTCTGACTTTATGAAACTTGAGAGGTTCGAAGGCGGAAACTTTCATCGTGGGCAAAAGAAGATGCACTTCCTTCTTACAACATTGAAGGTGGCCTATGTGTTGAACACACCAAGACCAGAGGAAAGAGAAGATGAGACCATCAATGAGACTCGTGAGAGGAACAAGTGGGTTAATGATGACTACATTTGCATGGGGCATATTTTGAATGGCATGACCGACTTATTGTTCGATGTGTATCAAAATGCGAGATCCTCCAAAGAACTATGGGAGAAACTTGAGGCAAGATACATGATGGAGGACGCAACAAGTAAGAAATTTCTTGTTAGTCGCTTTAATAATTATAAAATGGTTGATGGTATGCCTATCATGGAACAAATGCATGAAATTGAACGTATTCTCAATAACTACAAACAACATAATATGCACATGGATGAAACCATCATTGTCTCCTCAATCATTGACAAACTTCCTCCTTCATGGAAAGACTTTAAAAGAAGTCTTAAACATCGGAAAGATGACATTTCTCTTGAACAATTGGGTAATCACCTTCGTTTAGAAGAAGAGTATCATAAACAAGATGATACTAAAGAACATTCTGTTCATGAGAAGGTGCATATAGTAGAGGAAGGGAAATCTGGTAAGTCCTCTAAAAAGAGGAATCGAGATTTTGGAAAATCTCATGAAAACAACAATGAGAATGACTACAAGAAAAAAAAAAAGAAAAATGGTTGTTTCTATTGTGGAAAACCGGGACATTTCATGAGGAATTGTCATCTCCTGAAAAAGGAAAAATAGAAGGAATCTAGTGCAAAAAAGGACAATCTTGTTGCGGTCATTTCCGAAATCAACATGATAGAAGATGTTGGATCATGGTGGATTGACTCCGGTGCAACTCGCCATGTGTGTAAGAACAAGGATCTCTTCAAGACAATTAATGAAGAAGATGGAATCGTTCTATATATGGGAAATTCATCAACTATCCAAGTTAAAGGCAAAGGGACGGTGGAACTAGAATTCACTTCGGGAAAAGTAGTCACTCTTACAGATGTTTATTATGTACCAGATGTTAGGAAGAATTTAATTTCTATAACGGGTTCAAATGTGTATTTGAGGGAGACAAGTTTATTCTCTCTAAGAGAGGAATGTTTGTAGGAAAGGGATACCTTTGTGAGAATATGTTCAAACTCAATATTATTAATGATAATGGATTTATTTATGCTTATATTGTTGAGTCTTGTAATTTATGACATTCTCGTTTAGGACATTTTAATTTTAGGAAAATGGATGAAATGATGAATTCATGTTTAATTCCTAAACCAAGTAGGATTTCGGATGCATGTACAACTTGTATGCTAACTAAGATAACTAGATTTCCTTTTCCTAGAGTTGAAAGAAGTTCTAAAGTGTTAGATTTAATTCATTCTGATGTATGTGATTTACATGGTTGGCCCACTATAGGTGGTAAAAAATATTTTGTGACATTCATAGATGATTGTACTAGATATTGCTATGTATATTTAATGCATTCAAAGGATGAAGTGTTAGATAAATTTAATATATTTAAAACAGAAGTAAAACTTCAACATGAAACATTTATTAAATATTTTAGGAGTGATAGAGGAGGAGAGTTCTATTACCCTAGTTACTTTAAGTCTACTGGAATAATTCACCAAACAACCACACCTTATTCCCCACAACAAAACGGCATAGCTGAAAGGAAAAATAGGGTATTAGAAGAAATGGTAAATGCAATGTTATCATATTCTGGTCTAGCAAGGGGTTATTGGGGAGAAGCCTTGTTGACGGCTTGTTATATCTTGAATAGAGTTCCAAACAAAAGGAACAAAATAACCCCATATGAACTTTGGAAAAATAGAAAGCCCAACCTTGACTATTTCAAAGTTTGGGGTTGTAGGGCAATAGTAAAAGTTCCTGAACCAAAAAGAAAGAAATTAGGTGAAAGGGGAATTGAATGTGTGTTCCTGGGCTATGCTAAAAATAGCAAAGCATATATATTAATGGTTATAGAATCTAATGACTCATATCCTGTAAATACAGTAATTGAGTCCAGGGATGCTATCTTTCAAGAAGATAAGTTTAACTCAATTCCAAGTCACAAAAACGATGTTCATAGTAATGCACATAATCTAGAAACCAATGTATTTAATAATGATACTTTAGAGAGTTCAGAACCTAGAAGAAGTCAGAGAGCTAGGAAAGAAAACGTATGGACCAGACTTTTTCATGTTCCTTGTTGAAGAAACAAGAGAGTCCACAGACAGTTATGGACCAATATGTTATAATACATAAAGTGATCCAGAAACATTCGAAGAGGCAATAAAGTCTCAAGATGCCGCTTTCTGGAAGGAAGCTATACAAGAGGAAATAGACTCAATAATGGGGAATAAAACGTGGAAATTAGTAGACCTCCCACCTGGTTCCAAACCTATAGGTTGTAAATGGATTTTCAAAAGGAAAATGAAGGTAGATGGAACCATAGATAAGTTTAAGGCAAGACTAGTTGCTAAGGGATTTACACAAAAAGAGGGCATTGACTATTTTGATACATATGCACCTGTGGCAAGAATTGCCTCAATTAGAGTGCTATTGGCACTTGCATCCATCTATAAGTTTGTCATTCATCAAATGGATGTGAAAACTGCATTTCTTAATGGGGAGTTAGATGAAGAGGTGCATATGTCACAACCTGGAGGGTTTGTGGTTAATGGTCAAGAAAAGAAGGTGTGTAAATTGAATAAGGCATTGTATGGACTAAAACAAGCTCCTAAACAATGGCATCAAAAGTTTGATCAAGTTATGCTAGCTAATGGATATAAAATAAATGAATATGACAAGTGTATTTATAGTAAATTCCATAATGAAAAAGGTGTTATGATTTGTTTATATGTTGATGATATGTTAATATTTGGTATTGATCTAGATGAGGTGGAAAAAACTAAGAGTTTCCTCTCTAGTAATTTTGATATGAAAGACTTAAGCGAAGCCGATGTGATACTAGGGATTAGAATAATAAGAGATGGTGAGAACATAGGTTTATCCCAATCTCACTATATAGAAAAGGTGTTAAAGAAATTTAATGAATTTGATTGTCAATCTGTTGTTACTCCCTTTGATCACAACACTAATTTAGTACCAAATAAAGGTTGTCCAGTAGCACAACTTGAATACTCAAAAGTAATTGGATTCTTAATGTATGCCATGACATGTACTAGACCAGACATTGCATGTGCTGTAGGGAGACTAAGTAGGTATACAAGTAATCCAAGCAAAGACCATTGGCATGCTGTCTGAAGAGTATTGAAATACTTGAAGGGGACAATGAATTATAGTTTGAAATATAATCGATGTCCTTCAGCATTAGAAGGTTATACGGATGCCAGTTAGTTGACTTATACAGAAGATCATGCTTCAACAAGCGGTTGGGTCTTCACACTTGGTGGGGGTGCTATTTCTTGGGGATCCAAGAAACAAACTTGCATTGCTGACTCCACCATGGTTGCAGAATTCATAGCATTGGCAGCAGGAAGCAAAGAAGTTGAATGGCTTAGAAATTTGATGTATGAGATACCAATTTGGCCAAAGCCAATAGCACCAATATTCATACATTGTATTAGTCAATCAACACTATCAAAGGCATATAGCCAGGTTTATAATGGAAAGTCCAGGCACATTGGGCTAAGACATAGCTATGTAAAAGATTTGATTACAAATGGAGTAATATCCATAGTCTTTGTGAAAACAAAGAGGAATCTTGAAGATCCTTTGACGAAAGGACTGACAAGGGATATGGTGTTGAAAACATCATTAGGGATGAGACTCAAGCCCATATCTACATGATCACCAATGGTGGAAACCCGACTCACACTTGAGTAGCATCAAGTCTTGAGTTCAATAGGCCAAAGTACACTATGAGAGTGATTGCAAGTACTTGACAAATAGATACATCCCAAGGTTTAAAAGTACTTGGAAACCATAAGGACATAAAAGAAAAGGGTGAGCTTTTGCTCTTAATGGACCTATAGCATATATGTGCTGAGGTGCCCAACTTATGGGGGTGCTTCTGGTAAAGTACACCTATGTGAGAGTGAAGTGTGACCGCTTCTTAGAGTTGGGCTTGACTCTGTAAGCTCTCGTGAAAAGGATACACGACACAAGGCCTTACCAAATGTGTCACACTACCACGTCGTTCAATGGTATCAAGATTTCATGTGTAAGTCACCACGCTTGTTCTAATGAATATTTGGTTCAAAGCTTGTCTATCATTTTATTCGGGGATGTGAAACTCATGGCTTACTAAGCAAAGGTTCAAATCTCCAAGATACCTTTGTCTGAAAGCATGCGTTTTCCGGAATAATGGGATTTGGATTCATTTTGAAAATGGTGGGGGATTGTGAGAGATTTTCAAAATCCTTATTAAAAGGTTGCTTGGTAACGGTTAAATTAATATAATGGTGTATAGTTGATATACAAATGTTGATTGGTAGAGTGGTAGAGTGGTTGAGTCCCTTCTTTGTAAATTATGCGGTCCAGGTTCAAGTCCTAGCGCATGCAGATTTTGAATTTTTATGTTAGTTATGTAGCTGACCAAATTTTTAATAAAAAGAGACGTTGGCAGGACTTGAACACAATACCTGAAGGTTGATGGGACGCATCCGTTGACCGCTAGGCCAACTGATGTCTTATGTCAGTTAATGAATGTTAATACTACTTATGTATCGAATTTGACCGTTTGTGGAACTTTTGAAGAGTTTTTTTCTTTCACCAAGTGACATGAGTTGGTCTATAAATAAAACCATCTGCATGCAGTAATTGACACGAAAAACTCAGAATCTCTCAACCATTCTTCACTCCAAATCACCTTTTTTTCTCCCTTATGCGCAGAGAGAGTTAAGGAGACTATTGTTCTGTAAACTGTCATTGTCGATACGCTTGGTTTAGGGTGTGCAAACCAAACCAAGGTTCTCCATTGTATCCTGAAAGGGATTCGCCAGTTACACCTGTTGCATCCAATCTACATGGAGAGATTGGTGGGGGCTAATCGAACCTAAAGCCTAGTGTCCTCACATGACTTGAAGATTGCGCATTACCATTATTTTCTTCTTCTTTGTTGCAGATCCATACCCCATTTTCTAACATTTGGGAGGTAGCCTAATCCCATGTGTAAAATGCAGGACGTCCCATTAAGCTTGTAGGATACCTTGAGGCGCCCACCGAGGAGCCAAAGGCACTAATTACAATGGATTAACAAAAATAAAATGTAACATTTGAAACCTTGTTTTTATGCTCTAGTTACTATTTTTATTCCCCCTTATTTTCTTGTGTGAAATAGAAAATAGTGGAAAAGAAGGCCAGATATCAACAGAAAACATGGCATATACCGGCAAGGAAAGCGAGAGTTGGGGAAGAATAGAGCCGCCGAATAAACTTTATGAATCAAAGGTTTGGGACTGCGCAGTGTGATGGGTGTGGACTGTGTAGGGATAGCTTCTGAATTGCTAGACTTCAGCTTATTAAATATACCATCAAACTCATTAGGTTTAATGCTTTGGATCTGCAAAATTTCCTTAGATACATTTATTACAATATAGAAATTTTGTATACAGTGAATTGTATATATTGATCATAATGGAGTTTACAGAAGCTACTATATATAGCTCAGAATACAAGCAAGACTTTGACTAAGTCTTGTAACAGAAAGGCCTAAACAAATGCTAACAGACTAATAGATTACTAATATACTAACTAACCAAAAGGGGCTAACAAACAAAGAGATAATCTAGATAATATTATCTATTAGTCCCCCTCAAGCTGGAGTGTGTATGTTAATCACACCCAGCTTGTTTACAAAAGATTTAAAAGGAGATAGATCTAATGGCTTTGTTAGGACATCCGCTAGTTGATTGGCACTAGTAATAGGTAGGAGTTGGAAAAGCTTTGCTTTCAATTTCTCCCTGACAATGTGACAATCAAGTTCCATATGTTTAGTACGTTCATGGAAAGAAGAATTCATGGCTATATGTCGAGCGGATTGATTGTCACAAAAGAGGAGAGCTGGAGACAAGTATGAGATGTGCAAGTCATCTAAGAGATATTTGATCCACTGAAGTTCACACACTGTGGAGGCTAGAGCCCTGTATTCTGCTTCTGAGGAAGAGCGTGAGGCAGTGGCTTGTTTCTTGGATTTCCAAGAAATAAGAGAATTGCCAATGAAAATGCAGTAGCCGGTGATGGATTTTCTGGAATCTGAGCAACTGGCCCAATCAGAGTCACTGAAACCTTTTAGTTGTAATGGTGAATCAGATGGGTAAAATAACCCTTGAGCAGGTGTTGCTATAATGTATTTAAAAACCCGAATAGCAGCTTCATTATGTAGGCTAGTGGGATGAGCCATGAATTGACTCAATTGCTGGACTGAAAAAGAGATATCTGGCTGATTTGTAGTCAGATAGATGAGTGATAAGCCTCTGGCTCATCTAGTTTTATGGCTAGTATGACCAGGGTTTTGTGCAAATTATATCCTATTTTCACCCAAATTAGATTAGATTGTCCTCAAGCAAGGTTTTGAGTCTCTAAAGTAGTTTTAGGATAATTTAGCCAGTTTTGAGTCAAATAATGCACTTATAGCTATTTCTTTGTTTTCAGGTTAAATAGAAGTTGAGGGAATAAAGAAACAGGGGATTCGCCTCGAGAGAATCTTCTCGCCTCGCGACCCTGAAAGCCAGCAGAACAGTAAAAATGTCATCCTCTCTGGTTCGCCCCGCGAACAACACCTCGCCTCGCGACCCTGAAAGCTGACTGTTCCAGAGAAATGCAACCCTTTCTGTGTCGCCTCGCGGATACATGTCTTGCCTCGCGAGACTGAAGGCCAGAAGTCATGACTGTTCCATTCCTCGCCACGCGAGCAGTACTTTGCCCCGTGAGAAGACCAAACGTTGCTGACTCTTCATGATATTCGCCTCGCGAGTGGGCTAAATTTCTGAATAGTATAAATGGCTGTTCTGGGCAGATTGGAAGAACTTTTGCTTCTCCATTGTTTTTACCTTTTTCTGTGTGTTTTCGTTTTTCCATGGAGAACTAACTTTCTAGGATTAATCTATTGTAATCGATTTCCACTACACTTGAGTTCTTGTATTTCCTGTTTTGTATGCTTTTCCCTTTTCAATGCCATGCTATATATTTCTGTTTGCTTAATTCAGCAGTATATTGTGTTGTGTTGATTTATTTTCGATGATATTATGTTCCTATAATTAATCGCGTTTGCTTAATTCGCGTGTGTTCGTTTCGTGTTCGCTTAGTTCACGAAGGGCTTAACCCCGTTTGCTTAATTCGGGAAGAGGGACATATATTTGTAGTAGTGGTTTCGCTTGTAAATTGTTGCTACAACCTGGAGGGGATTAGAATCTGCTTAGGGATTGGAAATTGCATGAACCTATGATAGTTGGGAAATCGAGAACAATAGATCAATCGTCTTTAGCTATTTGATAATCTTTTCAACTTCTCTGTTTTCATTGCTTTGTTTCTTATTTGCATTCCAATCCAACCCCCCCCCCCCCCCCCCCAAAAAAAACTGATTTTTGTGACAAATAACACTTCAAGAGTCCTTGTGAGACGACATCCGAGTTGTCGCCCTAAACTACAGCTTTAAAAACCGCTCGTTCTTTTTGGCGCGTGTGCGATAGCGCGACCAAAAATTGGCGCCGTTGCCGGGGACTCTTGTTCGTTATTTTTCACATTTTATTTTTTTTTTCTTTTCTTTCTTTTATTTTCTGTTTTTGTTTTGAATTGGTCTGGCTACTAGGTCCAATTGCCCTGAATTGTGTGATTTTGATCCTGAAATTGAAAGAACACTGCACACACGCCGTAGAGAATTTCGGGCTAGTACTAGTAGTGATTATAATTCTAAAACTGTTTTTGAAAACATGGGTGACCAAAGGACATTAAGACAGCTTGCTGCCCCTGATGTAAATTATAATGGCTTGTGTATTGCATATCCTGGTGCTGATACTCCTTTTGAATTAAAATCTGGTTTCATTCACTTGTTGCCAAAGTTTAATGGTCTTGCAGGTGAGGATCCACACTAGCACTTGAAGGAATTCCAGGTTGTCTGCTCCACAACCTCGAGATCAGAGGGAGTAACTGAGGATAGCATCAAGCTGAAAGCTTTTCCGTTCTCACTCCAGGGAGCTGCAAAGGATTGGCTGTTATATCTTGAGCCAAACTCTATCACCACCTGGAATGATTTGAAGAGGGTTTTTTTAGAGAGATATTTTCCTGCTTCCAGAGCTGCGTCAATAAGGAAGGAAATATGTGGAATCAGACAAGGAAATGAGTCGTTAGCTGAATATTGGGAAAGATTCAAGCATTTGGTATCCAGTTGCCCCCAGCATCAGATTTCTGAACAACTTCTTATCCAGTACTTTTATGAGGGGTTACTGCCGATGGATAGGAATATTTTGGATGCTGCTAGTGGGGGAGCACTTGTTGATAAAACCCCAGCTGCTGCCAAGCAACTAATTGAAAATATGTCACTGAATTCCCAGCAGTTTACAACCAGAAGAAATTCTGTTGAGATAAGGGGTATGCATGAGGTCCATAGCTCTTCGTCCAACCAGGCCCTTGAGAATAGAATGGATGAGCTCACTTCTTTTGTAAGGCAATTGGCAATAGATAGGGTTCAGCCTGCAAGGTTGTGTAGCATGTGCAACTCTCCTGAGCACCCGTATGATGCATGCCCCATTCCGAAGGAAGAGTTCGTCACTGATCTGTCTCAGGCTTATGCACTCCGTCCCTATAATCAAGGAAACAGTCAGAACCGGTACAGCACTCCAGACCTCTCCACAAATAGGTACCATCCCAATTGGAGGAATCATCCTAATCTTTGGTATGGGAACTCATCCCAACAACAACCGATGGCACCTCAGAATCCTCCTCAAGTGACCACTTATGCACCTTCTGGACCTTCACTGGAGGACATGTTCAAGCAAATGACTTCACAATTGACTTCACAAATGAATGCACAAATGACTACACTTTTCCAGCAGCAAATTGGACAGTTCCAAGCCCGGCCCAGCCCTCACAGCACAAGATCGCAGCCAAACAGATTCTAGCATTCAAGATTTGAGGACACAAGTTGGACAGCTTGCCACTTCCATAAATAACATACAGCAAGCTCAAGGGACAACCCAGCTACCTGCACAGACAGTGATGAATCCCAATGCCTCCAATCCTAATGTGAGTGCCATTTATCTGAGATCTGGAAGAGTTGTTGAGGCATCCTCTGAGAAAAATGAAGAAACTGTTGAGGTAACTCCTGAGCCTACTGTTGATGTTGAAGCTGAGAAAGTGTACATTCCACCAATCCCCTTCCCACACAGAGTTCAGAAAAATAAGAAGATTGGTGGTGAAGACAAGGAGAGGGAAATTTTAGATGTGTTCAGAAAGGTAGCTGTGAATATTCCCCTTCTAGATGTGATCAAGCAGGTGCCTAAGTATGCCAAATTTCTGAAGGATCTATGCACCAACAAGAGGAAGTTGAAGAATAATGAGAGGGTTGATTTGGGAAGAAATGTTTCAGCTCTTATCCAGTCTAAGCCTGCACCAGAAAGAGTTGCTGCTTTAACCCCTACTCAGGAACTATCACAAAAGTGCAAGGATCCGGGCACATTTACTATTCCATGCACTATTGGGGATAGAAGATTTGAAAATTGCATGTTGGATTTGGGAGCCTCTATAAATGTCATGCCTACATCTATTTTTAATAACCTTGATCTTGGGCCCTTGCAGTATACAGGTCTCACCATCCAGTTGGCCAACAGGACCAGTGCCCGCCCCATGGGAATGGTAGAAGATGTGCTAGTGCAAGTTGATGAGCTGATTTTCCCTGCTGACTTCTACATCCTAGACATGGCAGGAGAGACAAATTCCAGTAGATCACCAATAATCTTGGGCAGACCATTCATGAAGACAGCCAAGACTAAGATTGATGTTAATGATGGGACTATGTCTATGTAGTTTGGTGATATTGTGGCAAAGTTCAACATCTTTGATGCTATGAAACATCCATTGGAGGAGCACTCTGTTTTCCAGTTAGAGTTGCTTTCTGAGATTATTGAGGACACCCATGAGGACCTTGTTTCATATTTTCCATTTATTTCTGGTTTTGATGATTTATATTCATGTACTAACTGTACTGACACTAACCCGTGTGCTGTTTGAACTGAGTTTCTTGATTCAACTTTGCAGGGTGATAGTGATAGTGAGAGTGAAGCTATCTGTTCAGCAGAAGTCCTTGACATCATGGCTACTCCTAATGTACCATCCATTGAGCAGCCACCCTCCCTAGAGCTCAAGCCACTTCCTGGGAACCTGAAGTATGCCTACCTGGAGACGAATGAAAAACTCCCAGTCATCATTTCCTCCAGCCTTGACCCTGACCAGGAAGCAAAACTATTGGAGGTTCTGAAGAAGCACAAGAAGACTATTGGGTGGACCTTAGCTGACATCCCAGGAATTAGCCCCTCCAGATGTATGCACAGAATTCTATTGGAGGATGGGGCTAAACCAAAAAAGGCAGCCCAAAGGCGGCTAAACCCATTGATTCTGGATGTGGTGAAGAAAGAGGTGACTAAACTTCTGCAGGCAGGTATTATATACCCCATCTCTGATAGTACTTGGGTAAGTCCGGTGCAAGTTGTACCCAAGAAGTCCGGTCTCACAGTAGTTAGAAATGATAATAATGAGCTTGTACCCACTAGAGTCCGAATTAGTCAAGTAGTCTGTATAGATTATAGGAAGTTGAACCAGGCCACCATAAAGGATCACTTTCCTTTGTCGTTCATAGATCGAATCTTTGGATCGGCTGGTCGGGTAAATCTCATTCTTGTTTTCTTGATGGCTTTTTCGGTTACTTCCAGATCCATAATGCCCCTGAGGATCAGGAAAAGACCACTTTCACGTGCCCCTTCGGCACGTTTGCCTATAGGAGGATGCCATTTGGCCTTTGTAATGCTCCTGGCACTTTCCAAAGATGCATGCTTAGCATTTTTACTGAATTCATTGAAAATTGCATGGAGGTGTTCATGGATGACTTCACTGTATATGGCTCCTCATTTGATGCATGTCTGCATAGTCTGAGTTTAGTTCTACAAAGATGCATTGAGACTGATCTGATTTTGAACTATGAAAAATGTCACTTTATGGTAGAACAGGGGATTGTTTTGGGTCATGTTATTTATAAAGAGGGTATTTCAGTAGATCCTGCAAAAATTGATGTGATTTCTTCATTGCCTTACCCATCTTGCATACGCGAGATCCATTCTTTTCTTGGCCATACAGGTTTCTACAGGCGCTTTATTAAGGACTTCAGCAAGATAGCTCTACCATTGTCAAACCTGCTGAAGAATGATGCCATGTTCGATTTTGATGAAAATTGCAAGAAGGCATTTGACTACCTGAAAAAAGCATTGACCTCTGCCCCCATCATCCAACCCCCAGACTGGACACTCCCTTTTGAACTCATGTGTGATGCTTCTAATTTTGCTGTGGGAGCGGTTCTGGCACAAAGGGTGGGCAAGGCTGCCCATGTAATTCATTATGCTTCTAGGACATTAGATGCTGCGCAATCCAATTACACCACCACTGAAAAAGAACTGCTAGCTGTTGTGTTTGCACTTGATAAATTTAGGTCTTATTTGCTAGGTTCAAAAGTTATTGTTTTCACTGACCATGCAGCTCTGAAATACCTGTTAAAGAAACCAGAAGCTAAGCCAAGACTGATCCGGTGGATGCTTTTGCTCCAAGAATTCAATGTGGAGACAAAAGACAAGAGTGGAGCTGAAAATTTGGTAGCCGATCACTTGAGCCGAATAGCAAGGGATGAGGATCCTTCTCCCATCCATGATGATTTTCCTGATGAGCGACTTCTACATCTGTATGGGGTAACACCCTGGTTTGCTGACATAGTTAACTTTCTTGTTGCTGGTGTTGTTCCTGCAGGTACAAGTAGATCCAAGTTCCACAAGCTCAAGAGCGATGCAAAGTACTATGTGTGGGATGATCCATACCTTTGGAAGTTTTACAGTGATCAGGTGATTCGGAGGTGTGTCCCCGATCATGAGACAGAGTCCATCTTGCACTTTTCACATGCCTCTCAAGTTGGAGGACACTTTGGACCACAGAGGACGGCAAGAAAAGTCCTGGATTCTGGGTTCTACTGGCCCACAATTTTTAAAGATGCCTATGAGGTCTACAGAAATTGTAAGGAATGTCAAACAAAGAGGCCCTGCCATCACTCGTAGGAGTGAGATGCCTCAGCAGCCCATGCTTTTTTGTGAGGTTTTTGATGTGTGGGGGATTGATTTTATGGGTCCTTTCCCTGCTTCTTTTGGTTTTCTGTATATTCTTTTGGCTGTTGACTATGTTTCAAAGTGGGTGGAAGCAATCCCCACTTGGACTAACGATGCTAAAGTTGTTTCCAAATCTGTTAGGTCCAACATTTTTTGCAGGTTTGGCATACCTAAGGCTATCATCAGTGACTAGGGCACTCACTTCTGCAACCGAACCATGGAAGCCTTACTCAGGAAATATGGAGTTGTGCATAGAGTTTCCACTGCTTACCATCCCCAGACCAATGGCCAGGCTGAGATATCAAACAGGGAGATCAAGCAGATTCTAGAGAAGATGGTGCAGCCAAATAGAAAGGAATGGAGCCGCCGTCTGGAAGACGCACTGTGGGCTCAGAGGACCGCTTTCAAGACGCCTATAGGAATGTCCCCCTTTCGGCTTGTATTTGGTAAAGCATGTCACCTCCCGGTGGAAGTTGAGCACCATGCTTATTGGGCAGTCAAGTGTTGTAACTTGGAAATGAAGAAAGCTGGTGTTGAAAGGAAACTACAGTTGCAGCAACTTGAGGAGCTTAGGCTAGAAGCCTATGAAAGCTCCCGGATTTATAAAGAGAAAACAAAACTTTTTCATGATAGGATGATTGCTAGGAAAGAATTTTTTGTGGGCCAGAAAGTCTTCTTCATTTAATTCCCTTTGAAAATGATGGCTGGTAAACTTAGGTCCAAATGGGATGGCCCCTTTGTTGTTACTAACGTTTTTCCTTATGGTGCAGTAGAGATTAAAAGTGCAGGTACCAACAAGACCTTCAAGGTTAACGGGCAGAGGTTGAAGCCATTCCATGGTGTGGATGCTGGTGTTTCTGTGGATGCTAATGTTGAGGAGCTCTCTTTGGAAGCTCCCACCTACACTGACACTTGATCAGGGAGTACCCTTTCCTTTCCCTCACTCTGATTTTATAGTTATGTTGTTCATTGGGGACAATGTATGTTTTAAGTGTGGGGGAGGGAACTAGTTGTAGTTTTGTTTTGTCTTGTCTTTCTTTTAGCTCTTGAATAAATTGTGTGAGTCTTGAGTCGGTGAGCTTGATTGAATTTGATTGATTTTGCACAGATTGATTGCATGATTGATGTGATGATTCCCCCTAGATTGATTTTTTTTTCTGTTTTTGCAAAAGTGATCCCCACGTGATTGAAAACTGAACTTTGGGATTTTGTTGTGATGACATGATTTATGATAAGTTTGGGGTGATAGGAAGCACACACTAGGGATAGAATCTCTGTCAAACAATTTGCATGAATGTCCAGGTGAGGATTTGAGCCTCCAACATGTTTTAAACTGTGTGAAATCACTTTCAAGTTGCACTTTCCCGAATTTGCTTGAATCTCTTTTTGGTTTGCATGTTTATGTGTTTGCTTCAGATGATTTAGGCATTTTCTTTGTAAATAACTACTTAGCCTAAAATGACCAATTCATAATGTATGTTCCTTAGTTAGCTCCATTGAGCCTGATTAGCCTGTTAATTCTTGATAACCTAATGTTATAAGCCCGAAATCTGGAAAACCATGTTAACCCGATCTTAGGCTTAGGAGAGCATGGAATCTTAGAAAGAGAATGGGTGCAAGAAACTAAGTTTGGGGTGGCTGCAAGGTGTAATGTGTTGTTTGGGATTGAGATAAAAAAAAATATAATAAAAAGGTTGGAGCCAATGGCCAAAAGAAAAGCAGTAAAAAAAAAAGAGAGAGAGAAAAATAGAAAAAGAAAAAAAAAGAAAAGCAAAGTGTAAAAATGAAAAAAAAATAAAAAGGCTGTAGTCACCCAAGGCAAGTGAAAAATGAAAAAAGGAACTTGAGTTTAAATTCAAAGTGTAAAAAGCTCATGCTCTCTTAGTTCCTAGGGTCTTCAGCCTAGTTCCTTTGTATATCCTACCCTTAGCCAGGCCCCATTACAACCCATAAAAGACCTTTTGATGTTGCATGCATGTTTTCTGTGGGAATCATTTGGAGATGAAAATCAAATTTATGGAAAGTGCTCTTGAAAGTGAAATTGAGTGAAATGTTGTTAGCCTGACATAAACTGAGAGATTGAGTGAAAACTAAATGCCCTTGTGAGGAAGGCAGTTGTTTGAATTTGGTGATCTCCCTCTTGTGTGTAACTTGGATCCCCTGCTTAGATTAATGATTGTTTGAATGATAAAATTCTCAATTGTTAGAATGAATGATTGTGGGGATTGCTTTGTTGAAGGGGGGGACATTGAAGAAACTGTTTTGATGAAACTGCTTGAATTTGTGCAAGGTTGATTGAATCTTTTAAGCTTGCCAGGTCTTGAGTCTTTTTGATTTTTGAGTTTTAGTTTGCTTGGGGACAAGCAAAGTTTAAGTTTGGGGTATTTTGATCAGCCTCTGGCTCATCTAGTTTTATGGCTAGTATGACCAGGGTTTTGTGTAAATTATATCCTATTTTCACCCAAATTAGATTAGATTGTCCTCAAGCAAGGTTTTGAGTCTCTAAAGTAGTTTTAGGATAATTTAGCCAGTTTTGAGTCAAATAATGCACTTATAGCTATTTCTTTGTTTTCAGGTTAAATAGAAGTTGAGGGAATAAAGAAACAGGGGATTCGCCTCGCGAGAATCTTCTCGCCTCGCGGCCCTGAAAGCCATCAGAACAGTAAAAATGTCATCCTCTCTGGTTCGCCCCGCGAACAACACCTCGCCTCGCGACCCTAAAAGATGACTGTTCCAGAGAAATGCAACTCGTTCTGTGTCGCCTCGCGGATACATGTCTCGCCTCGCGAGACTGAAGGCCAGAAGCCATGACTGTTCCATTCCTCGCCACGCGAGCAGTACTTCACCCCGCGAGAAGACCAAACGTTGCTGACTCTTCATGATATTCGCCTCGCGAATGAGGGTTCGCCTCGCGAGTGGGCTAAATTTCTGAATAGTATAAATGGCTGTTCTGGGTAGATTGGAAGAACTTTTGCTTCTCCATTGTTTTTACCTTTTTCTGTGTGTTTTCGTTTTTCCATGGAGAACTAACTTTCTAGGATTAATCTATTGTAATCGATTTCCACTACACTTGAGGTTCTTGTATTTCCTGTTTTGTATGCTTTTCCCTTTTCAATGCCATGCTATATATTTCTGTTTGCTTAATTCAGGAGTATATTGTGTTGTGTTGATTTATTTTCGGTGATATTATGTTCCTATAATTAATCGTGTTTGCTTAATTCGTGTGTGTTTGTTTCGTGTTCGCTTAGTTCACGAAGGGCTTAACCCCGTTTGCTTAATTCGGGAATAGGGACATATATCTGTAGTAGTGGTTTCGCTTGTAAATTGTTGCTACAACCGGGAGGGGATTAGAATCTGCTTAGGGCTTGGAAATTGCATGAACCTGTGATAGTTGGGAAATCGAGAACAATAGATTAATCGTCTTTAGCTATTTGATAATCTTTTCAACTTCTCTGATTTCATTGCTTTGTTTCTTATTTGCATTCCAATCCAAACCCCCCCCCCCCCCCCCAAAAAAAAAAAACTGATTTTTGTGACAAATAACACTTCAAGAGTCCTTGTGAGACGACATCCGAGTTGTTTCCCTAAACTACAGTTTTAAAAACCGCTCGTTCTTTTTGGCGCGTGCGCGACAGCGCGACCAATGAGCTTGCCCACAAGTCTGCAATAGGATGATGGATCTGCCAATGGTGTGCCTCCATCTGAAGTTAACTTGGTGCCTTTTGCCATAGGTGTTGAGACAGGCTTTGAAGCAAGCAAGCCACATTCGGAGAGGATTTCAAGGGCATACTTCCTTTGGCAAAGATGTAAACCAGCTTTGGATCGAGCAATCTCAAGGCCTAGGAAGAACTTGAGGGCTCCTAAATCTTTAATACTAAATCTGCCATGCAATTTATCTTTGATATTGGAAAATTCATCTAAGGAGTTGCCTGCAAGAATTAAATCATCAACATAGACAAGTAAAATAGTTAAAGTATTTTTAGTGTTTTTAATGAACAAAGAGGAATCATAGAGAGATTGAGTGTATCCATCCGAAATAAGGAAGGTGGAAAGGCTAGCAAACCATTGTCTGCTGGATTGTTTTAGGCCATAAATGAATTTTAGTAATTTACAAACTTGGTTTGGGGAAGAAGAAGTAACACCAGGTGGTAGGGACATGTAAACCTCTTCATCTAGAGAACCATGCAAAAAAGCATTGTGAACATCTAATTGTTCTAAAAACCAGTTTTGAGAAGAAGCAATAGCAAGTAATAATCTAATAGTTGTAAGTTTTGCTACTGGGGAATAGGTATCAAAAAAATCAAGGCCTTTTATTTGGTTGAACCCTTTAGCAACCAAACGAGCCTTATGTCTTTCAAGGGTTCCATCAGCTCTATATTTTGTTTTATAAACCCATTTGCATCCAATGGGACTTTTTCCTTGAGGTAAATCAACAACAATCCATGTGTTGTTTTGATGTAAGGCAGATAACTCATTTTGCATAGATTGAACCCAATGAGGGTGTTTGACAGCTTGTTTATAAGTAGTAGGATCGGTGGTAGCAGAAATAGACAGAGTGTATTGCAAGTGAGAAGAGGAGAGTCTAGAATATGATAAAACTAAAGATAAAGGATAAGTGACATAAGAAGATTAAGGGGAATGAGCAGAAACAGTATTACAGTGGAAGTCTTTAAGGTATGATGGAGGCCTAGAAGACCTGGTTGATTTCCTGACAGCAACAGGAACTGGTGCTTCAACTGCAGAAACTGATTCAGTAGGAGTAGTAACTGGTTCTGTATGAGCAGAAGTTGTTTTTGGAAAAATGAGAAGAGGTGAAGCACCAGGGGGTGTTATAGCATAAGGACAATGAATAGGGTTAGAAGAAGGTGCAACAGAAGTTGGTAGCTGATAGGAGAAATCAAAAAGAAATAAAGAGTCAGTAGCAGTGTCATAAGAATGCACAAGAGCATGAGAAGTAGATAAAGGTGAGGGATAGAAAAAATTTGACTCATAGAAGACAGCATTCATAGAGATAAAAGTAGATCTAGTGGAAAGATCATATAGCAAGTAACCTTTTGTGCCAGGTTTAAAGCCTAAGAAAATGCATTTTCTGGCCCTAGCATCCAATTTCTGCCTTTTGTTCATTAAAGTAGTAGCAAAAGATAGACAACCAAGAACTTTCAAATCAACAAAAGTTGGTTGTTGATTATAAAGTAATTCATAAGGAGAAAGATTATTAAGAACATGTGTGCATAATTTATTGATTATATGAACAGCATGGCACAAGGCAAAAGACCAAAAAAATTTAGGTAGCTTAGATTGAAAAAGTAAAACTCTAGTTACATTCAATAGGTGTCTATGCTTCCTCTCAACAATGGAGTTTTGTTGAGGGGATTCTACACATGATGTGTGATGAATAATACCAAGAGATGTATAAAGAGAAGGCATATTAAATTCCAAACCATTATCAGATCTTAGCACTTTAATTTTAGAAGAAAATTGAGTAGAAACCATGTTAATGAAAGTAGAGATGCAAGTTCTAGTATCAGATTTGTTTCTTATTAGAAAAACCCAAGTGAACCTAGTAAAATCATCCACAATGGTTAAAAAATAATGATGGCCTTGAAAAGATGAAACATTTAGAGGACCCCAAATGTCCATGTGGACAAGATCAAAGGGGTGCAAACTAGTAGTAAGACTATCAGGGAAAGGGAGTCTACACTGTTTTGCATAATGGCAACATTCACATACAATGTTTTTATTAAAAGCAATATAAGGAAAGTTAATACTCATTTTATGTAGTACATTATGAGAGGGGTGGCCTAATCTGAAATGCCACAAGTCAAAAGAATTAGGCAAAATAGAAGCAGTCTTAGTAGAAGAAACTAGAACAGAAGCATCAGTGTGTGGAACACTTTTATTGCAAGAAAGAGAAGGAGATTTAAGCTGTAAAATGTAAAGGTTGTTAAGAATTTCAGCATGCCCAATCGTCTTCTGGGTATGGAGATCCTGTATATCACAAGAAGAAGATGAAAATATCCATTTGCAGTTAAGGGAAGAAGTAAGCTTATGGATGGAAATCAGATTATACTGAAAATTGGGAATGTACAGAACATTAAACAAAGTTATAAAAGGAGTAAGGAATATAGAACCAGAGTAAGTGGCAAAAACAGTGGTGCCATTGGGCAAGATAACAGCAATAGGTCTAATAGGTTGGTAAGTATTGAAAAATTGTAACTTGGGGCATACATGGTCACTAGCACCAGAGTCTAAAATCCAAAAAGATTGTAAATAAAGAGAAATACCTGTCTTGGTGATACTTGACACCATGTGGGGTGCAGATTTAGTAGAAGATGGCTTACTAGGTTGAGCTGCAAGAATTGAATTATCCTTCTTGGAAGTGTGTAGGAGGTTGATGAGGTAGTGGTAATCCTCTCGACTAATAGGTAATGAAGTTTCATAAACAGGTTGATAAGAACCATCAGAAGATGAAATTTGTAAAGAGGTTCCTGGACCCTGAGATGAGGCTTAGTAGGAGGATCCTTGATTGTTGTTTCGATAGCCTGGAGGAAAACCATGCTTGAAGTAGCATGTGTCAATTGTATGATTGTTCCTTTTACAATAAGTGCATATCATCTGCTGTCTGGAATTGGATCTTCCACGACCTCTACCCTAAGAATTGGGATTTCTTCCTGGCTGAGAGAAATTGTTAGAAGTGGAAGCAAGAATTGTAGAATCCGTGATTGGGGTATGAAGGAGGGGTCTTTCTTGTTGAATGACCATAGAATAGGCCTGACTAATAGAAGCCAAGGGTTTCATTAACAGGATTTGTGCCTTAAAAGAAGCATAGGAGTCATCGAGGCCTTTCAAGAAGCAAAGAACATGTTCTTTGTCTTTATAATTTTGAACAGATTGGCTTAATTCACAAGTACAAGTCACAGTACAAGACTAAGAAGGAGTAGGTCGAAGGAACTCAAGTTCATCCCACAATATTTGCATATCAGTAAAGAAAACAGAAAGGGACCTGTCACCTTGTCGTATAGAATGAATTTCTTGAAGAATATCTGACATTCGAAAGTGATTTTCTTGTGTAAATCGCGTTTCAAGATTCAGCCGTAGGTTTTTGGCATTGTCGAATGAAGCGGAGCTTTGGGAGATATGTGGAGACAAAGTGCGAGTAATCCAGGAGACCACCATATCCACTAGTGCAATAAGTGCTTTTTACGTCAGTTAAAATTGATTTTTACGTCAGAATACTGACTGACGTAAATACAGCTGACGTTAATAGTTAATATTTTAACGTCAGTTGAGAACTGACGTTAAATATAAAACTATTAACGTCAGTTCTTTAACAAAACTGACGTTAATTTTGTAAAAATTAACGCCGTTTTTTAAACAATCGACGTTAAACTAAAACTATTAACGCCGCTTCTTTAAGACAACGGACGTTGATTTTGTTAAAACTAACGCCGCTTGTTATAAAGAACGGCGTTAAAGGTTTAATTTTAACGTCAGTTGTAATAAACAACTGACGTTAATAGTGTACTGTATATTTTATAAAATACTATTAACGTCAGTTGTTTGATACAACTGACGTTAATAGGTTTTTTTTTTTAAATTCAGTTTTAAAATATCACTCCCCTCAGCTATCCTTGCATTCAGTCCCAGTAACACACAATATCACACACATTACAGAATTGCAAAGGGAAATTGAACAATGGGGGGACTTAAAACCAAAACCCATGTATATATATAAATAAATTTTAGTTCCAATGTCTAAAAAACAAAACTATCTAAGGATATATATATATATATATACATGTTATTAATTAGTTTCTAAAGTCTAACAAAAAAACTATTTATCTAAGTAGTGCGGAGGTATGTTGTCAATTCCTTTTTCAGCCGCATACTTGAAGAAGAATTCAGCGAAGCGCATCCTCAAGTCTCTTAACTCATCTTCTTCAATAGGCGATTGGTCGATAAATGCCTAGACACGTTCAAATAATAACAATAACATCAATGCAAGTCATCTTCAAAACTATAATATATAATTTAACAAGTTGTTTAAATATTACCTTCTTCCATCCATCCGTAATAGATGCGGAGACTATGTTCAGCATATGAAGCATCACATAATAGCCGCACGACCACCCGTCAGTTTGAAATCGAGACTACCAACAAAATTTATTTCAACGTCAGTTGAATATACACATAAATTAGTAATTATAATATTAATTATTTGATAAATAAACTACCAAACCTTGAGGATGTTCCATACAGGATTTGCTTTAGCCTTAGAAGTCCTACTTCTCCCGTTGGCGCAACTTATGCTACTCGCCTTCAGCGCGCTATCATAAACAAATAATCATGTCGATCAATTAACAAACTCATATATCATGTGTGTAATAAACTAAAAACAATTGATATTAAAACTTAAATTAAATTTAAGATTAATTACTTACATATTTACAGCTTCCACCACCTTCGGTGGCGGATCTTGGTGGAGAGAGCAGAAGAATATGACAGTATGCCTAGACGGTTGAAGTACGAACAACTGCCAATGACGTTCCATACAGTAGGGAGCCAGATATAATTCTTTCTGATTGTCTCCCAACAAGTTCCCTAAGTATTTACTCAATGCATCACCAGCAAAGAAATCAGGCAGAAGGATTGACGGATCTAAGAAACCGTAAACTGATGCAACGCCCTTATCAAGCTGAAGACGATGGAGATACCTAAGATATGAAAAGGTGTGGATGTTAATTACATAATATATATATATATATATTGAAATTAAAATAAATTATTAAATGGAAAAATACCAAAAATAAATAAGTTATAAAATTAAAATTAACTTACGTGCACCAGAGACTGATGACATTGCTATTCATCCAGACGTTATTTCTGCAGGCGTTCCCGAGATCGTCACCAACGAAGGAAAATATCCTCTGTTGATCTGGGCGTGCCACCCATCCATCGTAATCCAATGGACATTCAAAAATCTCAAACGCATAATCCTCACCAAGTGAGAACAAACGAGTGATAGGTGACAACGACACCGACGTCGACTTGGCCTTCAGTTTAGGAAAAATAAAATATATATAAGTTTTTGATAATTAAAAAAAACACAAGTAATTATTTGACTAATTTGGACATTAATAATGAATAAATACCTTTGCTAACATTTCGAGCTCACGTTGTTTGGAGTCCAACTCAAGCTCACGCCTTTTCATTTTCAACTCATACTCATGGCGTTGGACTTCCAACTCCCGCTCCCTAGCTGCCAACTCATCGTCCTCCACATGTGCCATACTAAAACTCTCTTTTGTGCTCACATGTGAAGCGTTGGCAAGCCCTGCGGTGTCCTGGGATGTACCGACGGAGGAAAGCTCTTTGGCAAGCGCCTGCTTGAATTCTGGGTTGGCTATTAAGCCTTGCATCAGATGTGTTGTAATATCTGGGTTGGACATGAGGTGCTGAGTAATGTCAGCCAAAATTGATGCTTCATTGACCACCCGCTTTCGTGAAGCAGACTTGCCATAATATTGTTTGATGGTCACGTTCCCAGGAACACCGAGAACTCGACCAGGATGGTCTTTCTTGCCTAGAGCAGTCATCAAGACGTCCTGCCGTCCAGAAGGGACGAATGCGCCCTGGGAGGATTTTGCTTTAAGATCCATCTACAATGAAAAAAAAATGAAAAAACGTGCAAGTGAAAAGTGTTGTAAATATCTATACAAATATCAATTGAAATCAAGTTAATTTTTTACTTACAATCTTATCTGCCACTTCGCGAGTGGCATCAACTTTAAAAGATCACGCCTTTGTCATGCGTAGGCTAACCCGGACATCCTCGCGGTCGATGTCCGACGGAGGACTTGATGGTGTGCCCTCGGGCACCTCTCCTCTTTCAATCCTAGCAGAGTGCTCTTCCCGCTTCGCCCCTCACCTATCCGCCATCATCTGCTGGATCCGAGTATGGTACCCACCCTGAGACATGGTGTGGCGGTGGACGTTCTTCGCCTGATTCTGCCGACCCTTATTTGCCTTAGCCTATTCAAACAAAAACACATAATTAAATACAGTTAAATGATCTATAATAAGCATACAAAATTAACTTAATCAACCAACCTGAAATTCTCCATCCTGTCGACTCCTGGCAAACATATCCCAAGTATCCTGATCAATCCAGGGATAATCCGAGAACATTTTATCAAGCCACTTCTTCCCAGATACATAGTACCTGGTAAGATCATGCTTGAACCCATTCCAACGCTTTGATGCCATTTTCATACATTTATGACGATGATCCTCGTCATTTGGCACATTCCAAGCTACCTACACATTAGATACATATATAACAACTGGATGGATTATAACTCGGATAATTATCTAATAATGTAAATCAAACGAATGTAAAGGTAAAATACCGTGATAGCCTCCCAAATCTGATCCTTAACGTTCTGTGGAACGTCATTCCGGTGGTTGTAGTTGATGCTTACGTGCTGCTTCGCTTGTAGAAACACCCACTTATTAAATTCTTTAGCACGGGGTCCCTGGGCATTTAGATTAGCATCGAAGGACACCTCAAGCTTCTGTCCGCTCTGCCTGTCCTTCTCTAATTTCTTCAACGAGGTGGCTCCTCTACCCCATTTCCTATGAGCCTGTGATGTCTGTATGGACAAAAAAAAAATGATAAAATAGAGGGTTGTAACATTATAAACTTACATTAACAAGAAGGACTAAAGATAGTATATAACATGTAAACTTACACTAGAATCAGGCGTAGGCGTGATCGGGTCCTGCGAAACCCCCACAGTGTCCTCCCGTGCATGTGGGCTATCCGACTGATCCATATGTATGCCTGTTCAGAAACAATATATATGTATTAACATAGGTTATAACTCAAAATAAATACAGAAGTATAAATAAAAATAACTAGATAGGTCCTGTAGATATACAAAACATCTATATATCCAATATAAGGACAATACGGGAGATTGAAAACTATAGTTTTTGAAGATTGCCAAGCACTGGTCACGGCCGTAACGTGCCAACTTAACCAGACCCTCATAGGCAGAACTGATCACGGCCTAGCCGTGATGAGCATCATGACCGTGACAGATCAACCAGCAGAGCAACATGCACTCAAAACCAAAAATAGAGACATTCCAAACAACTCAAACTCACGGTTTAGAGTTACAACTACTGAGACTACAGTTTCAACATACACTCAAAACCAAAAATAGAGACATTCCAAACAACTCAAACTCACAGTTTCAAGTTTCAACTACTGAGACTACAGTTTCAAACCAGCAGAGCAACATGCATGCACTCAAAACCAAAAATAAAAAAATGTGCCCTAATTAAAGACTCACCAGAAATAGGCGCTCGCGTGGTGGTGGGGGAGAAGATCGAGTGGTGGCCAACGTTCGATGTGGTTACTGAGAGCATAGGGACAAGGAGAGTTAGTGCGCGGGAAGGGAAAAGAGAGATGTCAAGTTATTGCAAAGAATGAGCGGGAAAGACAGAGTTAGGGGTTAAGAGTGTACCTCACGGTGGTGGCGAAGAAGCCCTCACGGTGGTTGCGGTGGAGATGAGCTCGCGATTAGGGCAGAGTGAGAGTGAGAGTGAGAGTGAGGGTTGAGCGTGATGAAAAGAGAAAAAACGTACAGAGAAGTGGAGAAGGCGCGCGGGGGTAAACGTTATAATTAAAATAAAACAACATTTTACGTCAGTTTTTAGTAAAACCTGACGTTAAAGATCATATATTTAACGTCAGTTGTCTTAAGAAACTGACGTTAAAAACTCTCACACTTATTATGTCAGTTGTTAGTAAAAACTGACGTTAAAGGTCATATATTTAACGTAAGTTGTATTAAGAAATTGACGTTAAAAACACTCACAACTTCTTACGTCAGTTGTATTACACAACGGACGTTAAAGGTTTATTAGTTTATGCAAAAACATTCATTCCCTTGACTACTGTGCTACTTACCCATTCACCTTTGTACCTAATCCTCTTAATGAGCATTAAGTTTATAGATAAGTTTTCACGAAAATCAGAATAACTTAGTAACTTCATCCACTGCTCCTATAAATAGCTTCCTTCCATCCTTTTAATTAATTTTCTGCTTCACAATATGGCTCTGCCGTGGAGATTAACTTCATCACTCTTTCTTCCTATTCCTAGACTCAAAGGTCTTTGTCTTAATGGTCAAACAACTTCTGAGTTTGAGTAAATCACATTACATGGATATTAAGGTTGGGTGAATCACGTAATGTGATTCTCTCACTTTATTTCATCCCCGTCATCCCTTTCACTTTGCTTTGGAAGCAAGTGATTGTGGTTTCAAGATGATGCATCAAGGAACTCCACTGAAGAAGAAAGATGCAAAGATCCATTTCACTTTGCTTTCGCTGCTAGTGACTGAGGATTTACTTTGCATCATGGAATTCAAGTGAGGGAGGTGATGCATCCATTGGAGTTTCTGATGACAGGATTGAGAAGAAAATGATGTTGCAGAAATTTTTTATCTTTTAATCATGTAATTTTAACTTATGAATCGCTTCAATGTCATACGATTTGATTATACATATAACTTGTTTTATGTTAGGTGTTTATTTATTTTAATTTGCACAAGAATTTGTTTACTAATTCAAGCTAATTAATAAAAATTAAAAATAAACTTGTATAAAAAAAGGTTTAGGAATAAACTGCAGTACTATATGGAGTGATCTGCGTTAAGAGTGACAACAGGGACATGACAACCAATGAAATGAGTTTCATAATTATTTACGTCAGTTATTTATAGAACTGACGCAAATAGTTTACAAACTGCCACCACCTCATTTTTAACGTCAACTTAATTTATGATTGCCAAGTTCCCGTATATTAATTACATTATTTCCAATATTCATTCTGCACGTTTATAATATATAGGATTATTTACGTCAGCTATTTATTTAACTGAAGTAAAAATCAAACTTTTAACGTCAGTTGTATAAAAAACTGACGTTAACAATAAATATATTTTATTTGAAAAACACTTTTAACGTTAGTTTTTTAAAAAAATTGACGTTAAAAGTGTATAGATATCTGCAAAAACATTCATTCCTTTGACTATACTGTGCTACTTACCCATGCACCTTGTAACTCAATCCTCTTAATGAGCATTAAGTTTATAGGTAAGTTTTCAAGAAAATCAGAATAACTTAGTAACTTCATCCCCTGCTCCTATAAATAGCTTCCTTCCATCCTTTTAATTTTCTGCTTCACAATATGGCTCTGCCGTGGAGATTAACTTCATCACTCTTTCTTCCTATTCCTAGACTCAAAGGTCTTTGTCTTAATGGTCAAACAACTTGAGTTTGAGTAAATTACATTACATGGGTGATAAGTTTGAGTAAATTACATTATGTGAGTTGCTCACCTTATCACCTTCCGGAGAATCAGCTGCTGGAGGGCTAATCAGGTGCTCGGGGGTCACAGTTCCAAAACCTCAGCTTTGGCAGCAAGTGACCGTCTTGGAAGTCTCTGGAACCACTGCCTTTGCTTGAAACAGATCTAGTGCACTGTTTTTGCCTCTCTCTTGAGCTCTCTCATGCCCCCCGGTTTTCTGAGGTCTTCGGAGTATAGTTTTCCCTTTGGCATATTTCATAAAACTCTCTGATGGGATGTAGCTTTAATGTTTAGGATTTTAAACCCTTTCAATGTAACTTTTTTTAAACCCTTTCAATGTAACTTTTTATAGGATTTTAAACCCTTTCAATCTTCTGTATCAGTCTGTATTACACTTCATGAATGAGATCCGGTTTGGGTTATTGATTCAACTTATAGTTTTCAAAACAGAAACACAAAACTTCAAAGCAATTCATGTGAAACTGAAACTTTGAGGAAGGC
Organism: Sophora flavescens; assembly: GCA_030762895.1. Taxonomy (NCBI): domain Eukaryota; kingdom Viridiplantae; phylum Streptophyta; class Magnoliopsida; order Fabales; family Fabaceae; genus Sophora; species Sophora flavescens. The sequence continues at coordinate 13,400,620 of CM061067.1, forward strand.
AATGCGGAAGGGATCGTATACTAGATAAAAAAAATTATTAAAATAACCTTTAACGTCTGTTGATGTAAGGACTGGTGTTAAAAGTGAAGTGACTTACTTTTAACGTCAGTTCTTTATAGAACTGACGTTAAAATCTTCGTTGTTAACGTCAGTTTTTTATTGAACTGACGTTAAAAGTGAGTCACTTCACTTTTAACGTCAGTCATTAAAACAACTAACGTTAAAATTGAATTAATGAAGTCTGATATTTACAAAACTGCCACCGCCTCCTATTTAACGTCTAGCTTTTGGTTAACTGACGTAAACCTTTACCGTCTAATGTATATTTTCCACTAGTGATCATTGCATCTCTGCCAGGCTTCGAAAAGAGGATCAGTTGCAGCGGGCTTGAAAATTCCGCCATTGATGAATCTGAGCTTGTTCTTGGAGGATAGGGCACGTGTGATGGCCGTGCTCCAATTGAAAAAATTGTCCCCATTGAGGGGTGGATGAACTAAAACGAATCCTGGATTTTCTCCAGGATGGAGATAATATGGACTGGCAGGATTTTGAGAAGGATCGATGGGGGGAGGTGGTGGTGGTGGTGGATGAACATCATTTTTGGTTTTGTTATCGGGGCTGCTGGTGGGTGATAGATCAGCCATGGAAAAATTTGCGGAAGCAAGATATCAAACTGATACCATATTACAATATAGAAATTTTGTATAGAATGAATTGTATATATTGATCATAATGGAGTTTACAGAAGCTAGTATATATAGCTCAGAATACAAGCAAGACTTTGGCTAAGTCTTGTAACAGAAAGGCCTAAACAAATGCTAACAGACTGATTACTAATATACTAACTAACCAAAAAGGGGCTAACAAACAAAGAGATAATCTAGATGATATAATCTAATAACATTGACATATGTTAAGCATGTTACTTTTAGGTTCAAGTGAGCAACAATAGTTCGACAAGCTACGTTTGTTCATGGAAACCAAGCATTCTAAGCTAGGATATAGATGTGACCAAATATTATAGCCTTAAATAGCATCAACTGACAACATCCTTGTATGTGTAAGGGGGGCTTCAATGAGGTCATAAAATAGCTTAAAAATGAAGGGCAAATAGGCAATGCTTGCATATTTTAGAATATACCTCTTATGTTCTTTGTATTTTTTTTTCTTTTTGCAAAACTCAAGGAATTAGAAGATCCAAAATTCCAAAATTCCAAATCACTCCAAAATATGGGCTCAAAACAAATATGTTCGACATAAGGAATAATGAATAAGTAATTATATCGGTGTGAACAGAATGGCTTGTGTTGGGTTGAAGAAAAGTACCATTAACCCAAGCAACATCAGTTGACTCCGATTGAGGGGGAGAAAAATCTTACAAAAATGAAACTGAACATCCCCATTCCTTTATTAGGGGAGCTTATGAGCTTAATTAAGTTTGACTTGATTAGGTTAACTTTGTGAGTCAGATCCCAATCTTAAACCTAAGCAAACTATGACGAACCAAAAGTTAAACAATACATAACTGTACTGCGAGTTTGGGGGCGGGGATTAAGCTAGTTGAATTATGGAATAATATAATTTTTTAATCCGAGTTAAAATTGTTCTGGACGGAAATCTTGACCGCACGATCTACAGAACCAGAGGCCATGGCGCCTCAAAGCACATGACTGACTTCCAGAATAACGGCCAGCCCATTATCACCACTCACCTCAACGGTTACTGGCTTACTGCATTCAATGTCATAACCTATGTTCCTACATTAATGACAATGACACCTTATGATTAGTTGTTCTTGCACTTCCATAAGGGCGACACGCTTTAAGGAATTCAAAATAAAAAAAGAGAGAGAGAGAGACTGATAATCAGTACCAAAGTACATTGGTCAAGAATCGAAAGAAAAAACTTATCATCGAAAAATATTGCATTTAACATTTAAATGTGTGTTCTATTTGATTTTTCAAGAAACAATTGCTTTTATTGAAATCATTTTTTTTATAAAGCTTTTATTTGAATAATCTTTAACCAATGTCCTTAACGCACTAGTGTTAGCAAGACCAAAAAAAATGTTTTATGGGAAAACTAAATATATCACATCTCAAAACAATAAGGATTTAATTTGTATACATAATGTAAAGTTTTTTTATACTGTCAACCAATTAGAAATGGACATATCATTATAAATATTTGATTCTTATCCTAACCACCTTAAAAATCATCGATACATAAAAATTAAACTCAAACAATAAATACATAACTTCTCCTCCAAACTTGTTATTTTTTATTCCTTAGGACATTAATTAGCATTATCCTTGATTTTAATTGGATCACTCTAGCTGACCCCAACGACCACATCACAAAGTCAATTCCACTCTTCAGGTATTTTATTCACTCTAGTACACATATGTTCTTCCTTGAGTATTGCATGACTTGAATGTTCTGTGTGTCTGTGCTGCATTCCAAAGAGGAGCTGCCAGAAACAACTCATCTGAGGCACAATCATGTATAACCTTGATCCCAGCTCAAATTAAGAGTTACACATAGTTGGCCGAAGAATTATATTGAAAAAGAAAGTATAATTCGAAGATAAAATTATATGGCACTACAAACTTATTTCAGCATACCACACAAAATTTATCTATCAACAACTAAATAATTAAAAATATTGTGATCTTTTAAACCACGACAAAGTGGTGAACCAAAAAACTAATAGTGTCATCAAAATTTTGAAGACCAAGAGAATTGCAGATCTAGCGAAGGAAGAGAATTCTTGGGTCTGAAAGGAAAAAGCACGAATGAAGAACTCTATTATAGCAAATATAGTATATCTTGTCTCAAGTCTGAAAGGACGTACTAAATGTTCTCACAATATATTATAGCAAATAGCAAGTTCTTGAAACACAATCGTTAATATCAAATGTTCTCACAATAGAAATGCACCATTTTGATATATAAACATACAAAATTTCAAACAAGTAACCAGGTAAGATTATTTTATCCCAAGTAAAATAGATATTTTGGATCCATACGTTTATTTAATTTTTTAAATCGATCCTATATTTTTTTTTTCTTCAAATCAATCCCATACATTTGTAAACGTTTTCACGTTAATCCTAAAATAGGGACGTTGCTTACGTGGGTTTTAGTTATCATTAACGGCTGTTAGCGAAGGCTACGTGGCAAATGGATTGTAAACGACGTCGTTTAGGGGTTGAACTGAAATCCAAACATGACCAAACGACGTCGTTGAGTTTGCACCGTCCCTTTATATTCTCTGCAACCATTTTTGAGAGGGAAACCACACACATATTGAGAGGGAAGAGTTGCTTTCTTTGGAGATTGGCGGTGAGCACAAAGTGAAGCTATTCTCTTCGTCGATCGCGCAAGGAGGTAAGTTCTTTGGTCTTGACTGATATCATCTTATTCAATAGCACAAAGTGGGTTTTTTGTTCATGTCTTTAATGTGTCTCTGTTTTGAGTTGGTTATTGCATGTTCTTGCTATTTTCGAAGTCATGTGTGGTTTTATAGGTTAGGGTTTCGGTTGAGTATTTAATAGAATGTGGCCCTACAATGGGTTACATTAGGTTATGATATCTTCAATAAAAAGGGTATTTTGTTCATTTCTTTAAGGTGTCTCTGCTTTGGGTTGATTATCATGTTCTTGCTATTTTCGAAGCCATGTTTGGTTTTATAGGTTAGGGATTCGATTCTGAGTATTTTATGGAAAGTGGTCCTACCATGGGTACGTTAGGCTATGATATCGTGAATAAAAAAAGGGTTTACATGGTATGTGGTCCTTCCAATTTGTGTTTAATCTATTGCTTGTTTTTCATTTTTGTCTTTTGTATTCTTATACAACAGGGATGGACGATCATTTTTCTGTTGAAGTGCACTATGGTGGACATTTTTTCTGTAGGAGAACATGTCAATATTTGGGTCAAGTCACATATTGGAAGTGTGATAAAGATAAGTGGAGCTACTTTGAGGTGTTAGGGCTTCTCAGGGATATGGGTTATAATGAAGTTGACAGTCTCTGGTATAAGTTAGGGCTTGTTACGGATATGGGTTTGAGGGAATTAAAGGATGATGCTGGTGCTATGGAGATGGCTGGAAATGCTAAATGGTTTGGTAAGGTGAAGCTGTTTGTCTTGCATCCAGTCACCCAAACAAATGTAAGTGAAACTGATGCTTGCTTGGGTGAGGGAGTTGGGGCATCTGAGGCTGGGGGTGAGGGTGAGGGAGTTGGTGCAAGTGAAATTGCTACTGAGGTAGACAGGGTTGAAGACATTGTTGCTGAGGTAGAAGGGGTTGAAGAAATTGATTCGGATGACAGTGCCATGGGTGTGAGGTTTGATGATTCTGAAGAAGAAATCAGTGACAGAGACCACTTTGATGATGAAGAGGTGAATGTGGTGCTTAATGGTGATCAAAATAAGAGTTAGAGAATGCAACAGACAGCTGCAACTGATAATGGACAGGCAAATGTGGTGCCTACTCAAGAACCGGGTGAGCAGAACCCAGTTGAGATAAGAAGAGGTCAGAGAGTAAGGTCACAACAAACACAAGGGTCACAGCAAGAAGGTGTGAAGAAGAAAAGAGGAAGACCAACAAAGAATACAATTGTTCAAGAACAGGTCTGTAGAATTTGGCTTGAATTCTCTTTTAAAACTAAAGTCTGGTACAATTTGTTCATTCAGTTATGCACTTGTAATCTGTTAAAGGACTGTCAGTTATGGTAGTTAGAACAAGGGCATCTATCTTAGCATTGCTCAGGTTAGTTACAGTGGTTTAGGACTCCTATAAATAGAAGGGGGTTTTCTAAACAGAATAATGAGTGTTGTAGAGCTGAGATAGCTTTTTTGATCCTTGTTCAATCTTGTAATCCTCAAGTTCATAGTGAAATCAGCTGCCCGTGGGTGGATGTAGCCAAGTTGGTGAACCACCCACGTAAATTGTTGTGTTCTTGAGTGTGTGGAAATCTGAGTTTTGTGTGTGTGTGTGTGCTTCTCTATGCATCATCTTCTCATCTCTGCATAACAAACTGGTATCTAGAGCTAGACTAGATCAATCTTTTCCGCGTCTGAAATCAGGAATCAGAGATAACTCGTGTCGGGTGATCAAGATTCAAACAAGAAGATGGCTAGCACCATCAAGATTGAGAAGTTTAATGGGAGAAACAGTTTTAATCCCTGGCACATCAAAATGCACGCTCTGCTGAAGGAACAAGGAGCATGGGCTCCTCTTTCGGGTGAAGGTGGTAAGTTTGCTAAAGTTGTCACCTTGGAACAAGAAGACATGGCTCATTCCCTGATCCTTCTTTCCTTGTCTGATGAAGTGCTCTATGAAGTCTCTGAAGAAACCAAAGCTGCTGATTATGGCTGAAATTGGAGAGATTGTATATGACAAAATCCTTGTGCAATAAGCTATTGCTTAAAAGGAGGCTATTTGGTCTTAGAATGAAGGAAGGTACACAACTTAAGGACCATCTTGATGAATTAAATTCCATTTTACTAGAACTTAGAGATATTGATGCTAAGATGGATGATGAGGACATAGCTATGATTCTGTTAGCATCTTTACCTCCTTCATATGAAAACTTTGTTAGTTCTTTCACTGTTGGTAAAGATTCTATCACTCTATAAGATGTAAAGTCCAATTTATACTCTAGAGAACTTCGTCTCAAAGCATCTAGTAATGGTGATGATAGTGGAGCTGCTGGTTAGGTAGTTATAAACTCTGCAAAAGGTCAGAACAAGAAAAAGGGTAAGGGCAAGAAAAGATTCAAGACTGATCCAAAAGATATCTGTAATTACTGTAAAGAACCTGGCCATTGGAAAAAGGATTGTCCAAAGAAAAGAAAGAATTGGTTGCAGCCATAGTTCAAGAAGATTCCATGTCAGAAACTGAGTTAGTGCTATCTGTTGTGGAACAACATCAACAACAAAGTGATCGATGGGTCCTTGACTCAGGATGTTCCTACCACATGTGTCCACACAAAAGTTGGTTCATGACTTATGAAGAGAAGATTGGAGGTAATGTCTTAATGGGAAATAATAATCCATGTAAGACAGTAGGTGTTGGTTCAGTGCAAATCAAAATGCATGATGGAATTGTTAGAACTTTGACAAATGTAAGACATGTCCCAGAGCTTAAAAGAAACCATATTTTTGTGGGAGCCATGGATTCAAAAGGTTTCAGCTGTGCTGTAGAAGGTGGAGTAATGCAAATCAAGAAAGGAAAATTTGTTGTGATGCAAGGCATGAAGCATGGAAATCTGTATGTGCTGCAAGGGGACACTGTCACAGGCTCGGTCTCAGCAACAACACAATATGAAATTAAAGCTACTGATGATAATTCTCTATGGCATATGCGCCTTGGCCACATGAGTGAAAGGGGAATGGAAATTCTCTGCAAACAAGGACTTCTTGGAAGCCATAAGGTGATACCTCTGAAATTCTGTGAACACTGTATATATGGGAAACACCATAGGTTGAAATTTCCTAAGGCTATTCATTCTACTAAGTCCACTCTAGACAGCATTCATTATGATTGTTGGGGTCCCTCTAAGGTCCCATCTCTTGGGGGAGCAAGATATTTTCTGCCCATCGTAGATGACTACTCAAGGATGACATGGGTATTCATGATGAAGCAGAAGTCTGAAGCTTGCAAATTCTTCAAGCATTGGAAGATCCTTGTGGAGAATCAAACAGGAAAGAAAGTTAAAAGGCTCAGAACAGATAATGGCTTGGAGTTTTGCTCAGAAGAATTCAATGAATTCTGTAAAAATGAAGGCATTGCTAGACATCACACTGTTAGGAACACTCCTCAACAAAATGGGATAGCTGAAAGGATGAATAGAACATTACTAGAAAGGGCTAGATGTTTGCTATCAAATGCTGGATTAAACATAAGTTTTTGGGCAGAAGCAGTGAGTATAACACGCTATTTGGTGAACCGTTCTCCATCCACTGCCATAGACTTCAAAACTTCTTTTGAAATTTGGTCCAATAGACCAGCTGATTACTCAATACTGAAAGTTTTTGGGTGTCCAGCTTACTATCATGTAAATAAAGGCAAGCTAGAACCTAGAGCTAAAAAGGGTGTTTTTGTAGGCTATGGAGATGGAGTGAAGGGATACAGAATTTGGTCTCCATCAGAAAGAAAGGTAATTCTAAGTAGAGATGTCATTTTTGATGAAAACTCTACCTTGCAATCCAAGTCAGAATCAACAAATCCAAGTAAATCCAAAGAAGACACAAAACAGGTGGAGTTTGATGGTTCTAACGATTCTGCAACAGGAAATATGACTGAATAGTGAATAGCAACAAAATAGTGAATCTGAAACAATTCAAATGCCTTTGAGACAACCTGAAACTCTAGTAACAAGAAAGTCACAAAGGCAGATCAAGCCACTTGAAAGATATGGTTTTGAGGACATGATATCCTATGCCTTGCAAGAAGCTGAAGATATTGACATTACAGGACCCAAGCACCTATCAGCAAGCGATTTCTTGTTCAGAATCAACTCGGTGGTTCACTGCTATGCATGAAGAGATGGAATCTCTACCGAAGAATCATACATGGCATTTGGTCAAACTACCAGAAAATAGAAGAGTGGTTGGATGCAAATGGATATTCAAGAAGAAACCTGGACTTTCATCAGATGAGGCCATTAGATACAAGGCAAGACTTGTGGCTAAAGGTTTCGGTCAAAGGGAAGGTGTTGACTACAATAAGATTTTTTCTCCAGTAGTTAGACACACCTCAATTAGAGTTCTCCTAGCTCTTGTTGCAAATATAGAAATGGAATTAGAACAACTTGATGTAAAAACAGCCTTCTTACATGGAGAATTGGAAGAAGACATTTTCATGAAGCAACCAGAAGGATTTGAGGTACAAGGGAAGGAAGAACTAGTTTGCAAATTGAAGAGATCTCTCTATGGATTGAAACAATCTCCTAGGCAATGGTATAAGAGATTTGATCAATTCATGATCTCTCATGGATACAATAGGAGCCCTTATGATTCCTATGTTTATCATAGCAAGGTGGAGGACAACTCCTATATCTATCTACTGCTTTATGTGGATGATATGCTTATAGCATCCAAGGATAAAACAAATTCTCAAGCTAAAGTCTCTCCTCAGTTCTGAGTTTGAAATGAAAGACATGGGAGCTGCTGCAAAGATCTTAGGCATGGAGATCTACATGGACAGAAATCAGAAGAAGCTTTTCTTGTGTCAAAAGGATTACATTCATAATTCTAAGCAAGTTTGGTATGATAACAGCAAAACCCGTATCCACACCACTGACAACTAGCATCCGAATCTCTGAAGATCATTCAACTCAATTTGAATCAGAAAAGGAATATATGACAAGAGTTCCCTATACAAGTGCAGTTGGAAGCCTCATGTATGCTATGGTATGCACAAGGCCAGACTTAGCACAAGCAGTTAGTGTGGTGAGCAGGTATATGAGCCAACCTAGGAAGGAGCATTGGCAAGCTGTAAAATGCATTTTCAAATATCTCTGAAAGGAACAGCTGATATAGGTCTCATATATGGAGGAAATTCAAGTAGTTTTCTTTCTGGTTATTCAGATGCAGACTATGCTGCAGATCTGGACACAAGAAGATCAACAATAGGGTATGCTTTCACAGTTGGCAATTCTCTGGTTAGCTGGAAAGCAACACTTCAGCCTACAGTTGCTTTATCTACAATCGAATCTGAATATATGGCTTTAACTGAGGCAGCAAAGGAAGGCATATGGCTAAAAGGGTTAATCAGTGATCTAGGCTTCCTACAGGATCATGCTATCGTTTTCTGTGACAGCTTAAGTGCAATCTGTTTGGCCAAAGATCAGGTACACCATGAAAGAACCAAACATATAGATGTTAGGTATCATTTCATTCGTATAGAGACAAAGGTCAAAATTCAGAAAATCGATACAAAAGATAACCCTGCAGATATGTTCACAAAACATGTTCCTAAGAGCAAGTTCATGCATTGTTTGGATTTGCTCAATGTTGATTGCTGGAAATGACAACAATGAAATGGCAGCATAAAATGAGTCACTTGTACAGACATTATCATTAAAGAGAAGCTTCAATCCAAGGTGGAGAATTGTAGAATTTGGCTTGAATTCTCTTATAAAACTAAAGTCTGTTACAATTCGTTCATTCAGTTATGCACTTATAATCTGTTAAAGTACTGTCAGTTATGGTAGTTAGAACAAGGGCATCTATCTTAGCATAGCTCAGGTTAGTTACAGTGGTTTTGGACTCCTATAAACAGAAGGGGGTTTTCTAAACAGAGTAATGAGTGTTGTAGAGCTGAGATAGCTTTTTTGATCCTTGTTCAATCTTGTAATCCTCAAGTTCATAGTGAAATCAGTTTACTCCTTCTGCCCGTGGGTGGATGTAGCCAAGTTGGTGAACGACCCACGTAAATTGCTGTGTTCTTGAGTGTGTGGAAATCTGAGTTTTGTTGTGTGTGCGCTTCTCTATGCATCATCTTCTCATCTCTGCATAACAAGGTCAATTCTCAGGAACTAGTACTAGGGCACAACAATGAAGCAGTCATGACTGTTTCTGAGGATGAACACAATTCTGAAGAACTGCACAGTGGCAATAACAGTGAAGATGAGATAGGATATACATCTTCATTTCCATCATTCAAAATGTGCAAGGACATGACAGATTATAAGTGGGAAGTGGGTTTGCTGTTTTCAAGTTAGGAAGAGTTTAAGTCAGCCATAAAGACATATGCAATTCACTCAGGGAGGGCTTTGAAATTCAAGAAAAATGACAAGCTGATGGTGGCTGTTGGCTGCAAGGAAGGGTGTGACTGGATGGCATGTTGCAGGAAGCTGGTCATGGAGGATACATGGCAATTGAGGAAGGTCAACGATAGTCACAACTGTTGCAGGGAGTTTAGGGTTAAAATGCTAGATGCATCATGGCTGAGCAATAAACTGCAAACTGCTGTCAGGGAAAACCCCAAACTAAAGTTGAGTGATATCTGTGATAAGGCTCAAAAAAAATGGAACACTGGAGTTACAGCATCAAAGGCTTTTAGGGCCAAGAGGGCAGCAATGAACCTGGTTGAGGGTGACTACAGGGTGCAATATACCAGACTTTATGATTATGCACGTGAACTATTGAGGTCAAATCCTAGTTCTACAATCAAAATAAGTACTGAAGCCCCTCAACCTCAAGGTGATGAGGATGATCATGAAATGCCAGAAAGGAGCCTGCTGCCTTCTTTCCAGAGGATGTATGTATGCTTTAAGGGATGCAAGGAAAGTTCAAGTTTTGTAGGCCAATCATTGGCCTAGATGGTTGTTTCCTCAAAGGCTACTATGGAGGGCAATTACTGGCAGCAGTAGGGAGAGATCCGAATGATGGGATGTTACCTATTGCAATAGCTGTGATGGAGGGGGAGACAAAAGACTCCTGGTCCTGGTTCCTTGAGTTGTTGGTTAATGATCTTGGTGGCAAGGACACAACCTTGACTTATACCTTCATTTCTGATCAGCAGAAGGTATTGAACAAAACTTTATTGTCTTATATTTCAAATAAGTCCTATATGTTTTGAAGTTTTTTCAAATAAGTCCTATGTGTTTTTAAGTTTTTTTAAATAAGTCATATAAATTTTGAAAATATTATACTTTGGTCCTATAGATCTGACAGGGTATTACTCTATTTATTAGGGTCTGTTGCCAGCATTTGAGGAACTCTTACCTGGTGTGGACCAGAGGTTCTGTGTGAGGCATTTATACAATAATTTAATAAAGAGGCGTCCAGGGAAAAGGTTGAAGGAGTTAATGTGGAGGGCAGCTAAGGCAACATACCCACAGTTGTGGGAAAGAGAAATGAAGGAGATGAGGCAAGTGAATGAGGACTGAAAACACCTCCATTGGCATTACTTTGTAACACGTGCGAAAATAAATAATAAAATAATTTATTGGTTGTTTTTGGAAAATAAGTTTTTCTTAAGTTATAATCCTGTCTCAACATTGTGATAAATTATTTTTCTTATCTTTTCTTTTTCGACAACCACAACAACTTAAATATAACCTGTATATGGATAGATATATATAACATCATACAACTATATTGTATCATATTTTTCCACACCTAGGCCTATACAAGTATAGGTCCCCTCATTGAAAAAAAAATAACATATCATAAACCAAACCTAAGCTGGTCACACCTATAATATAGATATAATAGTATTAAGTAAACGTCGGCATGCTCCGAAAGAAATTAGAGTCTACCTAATGGAGAGGTGGAATGAGAACAGAAGAAAGGTTGAAGGTTATCAAGGAAGTATACTGTCGCAACCAAAAATTACGACGAGGACGACGATAAAAAGAAATTTTAGGAAAAGTAGAGTCGCCACTAATTTTATTTAATTTGAGAAAAATTGGAAAACCTTTAAAAAATGGTCTTTGAAACCAATTTGAGTTCGGGAGTCGGTTACGAGTAGGGAAGGTGTTAAACACCCTACATCGCCCATCCTACGAATGGTACCTTGAATTAATCGTGCAAAATTATTTATTTGTTTACCTCAACAATATTTGCGATGAATGATTTGTTTATTTATTAATATTTTCTTTATTTTTATGTTTCTTTATTGGCTTTTTTTATTTAATTTTTTTTTAAAAAAAAGAAATATTATTGATAAATCCTAAATGAGGTTGAACATAGCACATAAGTCCATAGGGCCACCTCAAAACTAGGGGATTGAGCATGACACTTGTCATAGAGCAATCCAAAAATATTAAATAAATTATTAATTAATTATCCACATTAAATAAATTAAAAAGAATACAAAAATAATGGAAAATTTTAATTTTGGCTTGATGAGATGACTGATCCCGCTCCTACGTATTCCCTGCTTCGATGGGAAACTCAAAGCCACGTAGTTCTTGTAAAAAAAATGTTTGATTGGTTGGTTAGATTTTTTTTACAAAAATATTCTTTTTTTTTTATAAAAAAAAGACGTTATTTATTTATTTATTTATTTATTATATGTATTTTCTAATTCATGTTTTTTATATGTAGAAAACTAATCAGAATAGAACATGGCACACGCGTCCATAGAGATATCCCGAATATAAAGATTGAGTGCGAAACATTTCACAAAGCAATCCCAAAAATAATATAAAATAAAAAAAATCAGCTTTAATTTTTTTGTTTTTTTGTTTTATTTAAAAAAATATTTCTTCTTGCTTATCAGACCCACTTGGCTTGGGCCAATAAACTAACCTACTAGCCCAACAATATACTTAAAATAATTATGCTCAAATAAAGGAAGGATAAAACAATAATAGATAAAATAAGCCACTTAAATACCAAAACATGATGTAAAAAACGTATCAAGCCTTCTTCCTCTGTTTCACCTGCACGAGAATGGAAAGGAGAAACAAGGTGGTGCTGACCAAACGGCGTTCGAGGAAGCTTGCCTGAAGAGGCAGCGTTTCGTCTTGGGCAGGCGGCGCGGGTGGAGGAGCAGGGCGACGGGTCTGGGTCTGGCCGGTTGAGATAGATCCGTATCCGGATCTGGGTGGAGTGAGACTTAACAGTTGCGCCTTGGCAGAGAAACGGAGGCGAGTGGCAGGGGTGAGCCGCGCGCGGGAGCGGAGAACGGAGGAGGCACGCTGCAGTGGAGAACAGCGATCGATCAACAGGCAGAGAAGGAGCTTTTGGGACTTGGGTGGAGAGTGGAAGAGAGAGCGACGCAAGTGAGAGGCCGTGGAGGCAGGGGAAAGGCGGTAGCGGCGGCGATGCGGTGCCTGGGCCGTCGTTCTCTGGTGGCGTCGTGGTCCGGCGTGAAGGAAAGGGTTGCGCCTACTGGTTCTTGTTCTCTTCCCAATAGAGAAGGCAGGAACGTAGTAATGTAAATAGAAAGGGGAAGGACGGTCAAAGCCAGAAAAATTAGAAAGTTTGGGTGTATTGAATCTCAATCCCGCTTTTCTGATCCCCAGTTGTGATTTTTATAATCCCTATTCCTCTGATCGTGATCCTAAAATTCCGCCTAGATTTAAGGTTGCTATCCGATCCTGATCCTAAAAACATGTTCAGATTAAGATTTCCATCTCTGATTTGAAATCAAAATCTACCGAGCCTCATCTACAAAATTAAATTCAAATTCAAAACAAAGTGGTTGTTAGGGTTTGTTGGGGAGGATGAAATGTAGTTTTTATTTTCTTTTCAGATTTTTATTTTATTATTTTTTGAAATTTTTTTAGTGAAGACTAAGAGACTCGGTCAAAATGGGGTGTTCACAGTTGCCCCTATTTACTTGTTCATTACTAGAATACATGAAGAAAGAACGATTTTTCATGTGATAATAGTAAGGAACTAGCAAAGAAAACGACCTCACATTTTAGCCGGGATGGGAAACAGGCTGGAGAAAATTAAGCTTTAGAGCTTGGAAAATAAAAGTGACAGTTGGCCTCAAATCCCAAGTATAAAATTAGCAGTGAGCCTCAGAGCTCGAAAATTTATTTTGCAGCGGGCCTCAGATCCCGAAAATAAATTTGCAGTGAGCCTCAGAGCTCGAAAAATAAAATTGCAGTGGGCCTCAGATCCCAAAAATAAATTTGCGGTGAGCCTCAGAGCTCGAAAAATAAATTGCAGTGGGCCTCAGATCCCAAAAATAAATTTGCAATGAGCCTCAAAGCTCGAAAAATAAAATGCAGTGAGCCTCAGAGCTCGAAAAATAAATTGCAGCGTGCCTCAGATCCCAAAAATAAAATGCAGTGAGCCTCAGAGCTCGAAAAATAAATTGCAGTGGGCCTCAGATCCCAAAAATAAAATGCAGTGAGCCTCAGAGCTCGAAAAATAAATTGCAGTGGGCCTCAGATCCCAAAAATAAAATGCAGTGAGCCTCAGAGCTCGAAAAATAAATTTGCAGCGGGCCTCAGATCCCGAAAATAAATTTGCAGTGAGCCTCAGAGCTCGAAAAATAAATTTGCAGCGGGCCTCAGATCCCAAAAATAAATTTACAGTGAGCCTCAAAGCTCGACGATAAATTTGCAGCGGGCCTCAGATCCCAAAAATAAATTTGCAGTGAGCCTTAGAACTTGAAAAATAAATTGCAGCGGGCCTCATATCCCAAATTTAAAATTAGCAGTGAGCCTCAGAGCTCGAAAAATAAATTGCAGTGGGCCTCAGATCCCAAAAATAAAATGTAGTGAGCCTCAGAGCTCGAAAAATAAATTTGCAACGGGCCTCATATCCCAAATATAAAATTAGTAGTGAGCCTCAAAGCTCGAAAAATAAATTGCAGTGGGCCTCAGATCCCAAAAATAAAATGCAGTGAGCCTCAGAGCTCGAAAAATAAATTGCATTGGGCCTCAAAGCTCGAAAAATAAATTGCAGTGGGCCTTAGATCCCAAAAATAAATTGCAGTGAGCCTCAACTCCAAAAATAAAATGCAATGCACCTTGGGTCAAAATATGTGAGCCTGGAGCCAAAACAAGTAAGCCATGAGCCTTAAAAATAGACCATTGAGTCAAAAAAAATTATGATTGGGCCATGACCCGAGAATTTCATGCAGTGGACAAGTGAGCCATGAGCCTTAAAAATAGACCATTGAGTCAGGAAAAAATTTATGGTTGGGCCATGACCTGAGAATGCAATGGACAAGTGATCCATGAGCCTTAAAAATAGACCATTGAGTCAGAAAAAAATTTATGATTGGGCCATGACCCGAGAACTTATTGCAGTGGACCTTGAGTCAAAACAGGTGAGCCATGAGCCTTAAAAGGTAGACCATTGAGTCCGAAAAGTTTTATGATTGGGTCATGACCCAAGAATTTTATGCAGTAGACCTTGAGCCAAAAATTTGTGAGCCGTGAGCCTTAAAAAAGTAGACCATTGAGTCCGAAAAGTTTTATGATTGGGCCATGACCCGATAATTTCATGCAGTGGACCTTGAGTCAAAAATTTGTGAGCCGTGAGCCTTAAAAGGTAGACCATTGAGTCAGAAATTTTTTATGATTGGGCCATGACCCGAGAATTTCATGCAGTGGACCTTGAGTCAAAACATGTAGCCATGAGCCTTTAAAAAAAAAAATGGACAATTGAGTCAAAAAAAAATTATGATTGGGCCATGACCCGAGAAATTTATTGAAAATTGCCTTTTTAGAAAATGTGGAACCAAATGCTTCTCAGAAAATCTTTCACTAATCAAACTCATATTCAAATGGAACCTTTTGCAAAATTGGTCTTGCCTATATCCCTTTTCACTTGATAATGCCTCCTTAGGCTTGCTACTTCCAGAATATCCCTTTCTACCTCTCAATCTTTATTGTCCATAAGGATGTCATTTCCTTCAGTTACCGAAACTTCAAAGTTCTTTTGGTCCGGACTGTTCATCAAAAAATTACCATTAGATGGTTAAATTATACTATTATGTCTAGGTTCATCTTTCTTGAAACATAATATAACAGATATGCATTGATTCAGAAGTGTGATGAAAAAGGATATGATTGACTCGATAACTTTAACTTGTGCGTTTGACTTCACAAGATACAGAAAACAAGGAAAGGGACACAAAGGATGGTAGGGATTTCAAAGGGTTTTTTTTTTAATCTGGATTGTTCTGATCTTAATAAGATTGACCTTTTCTCAACAAGTGGATATCACGATCAAAATTTGCCCCAGTGTAAGGTATTTCAAAACTCAAACATGGGTAAATCTTTCAAGAACAAAATTGCCCCAGTGTAAGGCGTTCTAGAATAAACACAACCAAGGATACACCTTTTAAGAACGAAATTGCCCCCAAAAAAATTGCCCCAGTTTATGGTTCTGAGGATAAAGTTATCCTCATTCAAGTTAAATCTCGCCCTAACTTTTGCTTAGACCGCCCTTTCGAGTTTTCAGTCTGACGGGCTTTTTTTTCTTTTCTTTTTTTTTTTAAGAGCAAAGTGCTTGGAAAAGAAAGTGTGGATACCTTGTCTCACGATTAACATTTTATGAAAATAAGAGTAATTCCTCATTGATCAAAATGGACTTTTAAAGCTTGTAACGTGGCCATGGTTTAAGGGTTAAAAAACAAAAGGTATAAAAGGCTCAAACCAGTGTTTAGGGGTGAATGAGACAAAGGGTCTTACATCATCAAGAGAATTGCTTGCTTTAACTCGCACACACAACTTTTTTATTTTTTCATTCCATTTTTCTCCTTCTCATCCTTTTTTTTTTTCAATTCAATTACATTGCCATCTCTTTTTGCTTTCAGCATCACATTTTCCTTCTTTTTCTTTTTCTGTTTCTTTTGCTTCCTTTTCTTCTTTCTTTTAGCATCTCTTCAGATTCTTCTTCCTTTTTCCTTCACTTATTGTGGTTGCAATCGATCTTTTATACAAGCCCCCTTTTGCAGGGGTGATCCTTGTCCAAGGTTATTTTGAAAGAATTTATAAGGCTCAACAGGGGTAACAAAGGATAATGATTTTTTTTATGAAGGATAAAGAAAGATGGCCAATCTTCATTTCAAATTAGGATTACTCATTTTTCATAAAGAATTAAACTTGAGACATGGTAAAAAACACACCTTCATTCATTTACTCTTTTTGTTCATTTTTGTTCTCTTTTTTGTTTTCTTTTTTTCTCTTTTTTTCTGGGGCAAATAGGACATGTGCAAAGGGTTTCATCAAGGAAGAAAAAAAAATCCAAGGGGTGGATACCCACATAGTCCCAATGTCAAAGAAGAAACCAACAAGAAAGATAGAGGTAAATGAATAAGCTAAACTATGATGGAATCCATGCAAATTTATTATATTAATGCTTCAAGAAGGATGACAAAAACTTAGATGTCAACAGATTCTAATCACTAACACAACAAATAGTTAAACCATCATCATGACAATCTATTGATGAACAAAACAAAATGCCAAATATTATATTTCATCAACTATTGTCAAAAGAATCATTTGTAATGATAAGCTCTTCCCCTTGAACACTGACTAGCCCAGATGCTAACAGCCTTCTCACAGTGGTCTTGAAATCTTCACAATTATCAATAGAGTGACCACCTACCCCCATGTGAAACTTACAAGTTACATTTGGGTCATACCATGCTGGAAATGGGGGTTCCCTTGGGCGCACAGGCTTCTCCGAAATCATATGGACATCAAATAATCGTTGGAATAACTCATCCTTGGAAATGGATAGCCTTGGGAAAGGTGGTAGTGTTGATGGAGGGTGAAAGATTCTTCTCATTTGTGGGTTCACTCTAGGTTGGAATTGGCTAGGGTGATTTGGTGGGGAAACAGTGGGATATGGTGAGTGTGGTTGTGTGAATGGACAAGGTGATGATGGAGCTTGGAAAACATTTGTGGGATGGAAGATTTGGTGAGGTGGGTATATGAATGTAGGTGTCCGGTATAGAAAGTAAGGATTAGGATCATAAGGTGGTGTTTGATATCTTGGGTACAATGTTGAATATTGGGGAATGGTGGTTTCTTGGTGTTGTATGTGATTTGCCTCAGCTTCCTTCTTCCTTAGGTCAACCACTTTTTTTGGCTCTCTACCTTCTGCATCATCAACCGGCAGCTTCCTAGCTTTAGCCAAAATTTCAATTCTCTCCCCTGCGGAGATCAAATCTGAAAAATCTTTATAAGCAACTCCTTCCATTGCCCATATAAAGGGTGATCCTAGAGTTCCCAAAAAAATACGAGCACATCTCAGATAATGTCAATGGGGGTTGAACTTGTGCTGCCAAACTTCTCCACCTTTGTGCATACTGCTTGAAGGATTCTTCATCTTTTTTTTTTGCATCATAATAAGTTGTTCACGAGTGGGAGCCGCATCCAGATTGTACTTGTATTGATCCATGAACATATCAGCCAATTCCGTCCACCTCGAGATCTTAGAATGATCTAATTGAAGGTACCATTCTAATGCGACACCCGTCAAACTTTCATGGAAAAAACTGATGAGGAATCTGTCATCCTTAGACCAAATTGCCATTTTGGTGGCATAGCTGATTAAGTGAAATCGTGGATTCCCGCTTCCATCATACTTGGAAAAATCAGGAACCTTAAAATCCTTGGGAATCATGACTTCCGTGGCAGGACACGGTTCCTCTATTTTGAGGGAGCTATAAGCACTAGAACCTCTAATTGCCTTGATCTCCTTTTCCACTTTCTCCATCCATTCCTACTCCCTTTTGTCCTTGAGAATGGACACATGAGGTTGTTTCCAGGTGAGTCCTACATATCCAGGAGTTTTGTGATAGGCATTTTCCAAAGATTGATATCCTTTTCCAATGGGATTTACTATTGGCGTTGTGCAATGCGACTGCTCATGGTAAGGCAACCCCTGAGTAAAGCTTGTACTTATGCTTGAGAAAATTGGTGTTGTTACCATGGAAGAGGTTTGTTGTGAAGTCTTATATGGACCAGCTTCATTTGCACTTCTATTTGTACTAAGCAAACTTAGTGACTCCCTCATATCCTGCAATATTGCTTCTAGTCTTGCTTGGGTCTCATTCATATCATCTATTTTTCCTCTCATTCCATCCATTTCCAAACTCAGATTCCTTCCCGCTTCATGATTGCTAGCAGTCATTCTAGCTCTAGTGTTGTGAACACGAGTTTGATTGGTGACTTCTTTTCTGGGACGCGCAATGATTCAACTTTTCTTCTGTGAGAAAGTCATTCTTGGGATTAAAATAGATAAAATCATCGTCCCTACTTTTTCTTAGATGCAAAACTTATGTTGAGGTGAGACGCAGATATATATATTTTTTACTTGAAATGAATCCTTTTTTTCTCAAAATATTTTCAATTAAGCTTCTTTTTTTTGATTTTTTTTTTAAAAAACGAGAATAAAAATAAAAATGGCATGTTTGGAAAGAAAAATGCAAGTTAGTGCATGTGGTGAGTCTTTTTTATTTAAAGTTTAAAAATGCATGAGATACATGAAACAAGTTTTTTTTGAAGGGTAAATTTATGGGAACAAAAAAGAAACATCAAATCAATTTTTATTTTTTTTTTAAAAAGTTGACAATACATCCCTTGTTTTTTTTATAGGTGCAAGAACATGTAGGATAGAGGAAAAAAAATGCTCTCTATGTCCTAAAATGGTCCACTTTGCTGTAAAGGGTCATTACTCAAAGGGGATTGGCCACTAAGTTGAACTATTAGTGAAAATTTTAGGGTGGATCTAGAATTCTAAAGGTAGTGGTCCCCAGATTGCCCTTGTCAAGGACCTAGCTCATGAACCTAATCACAAGTAGGGATAAACCTTCCAGGACGATTAGTCCATGACACTAGTAACAATCTGAGTGGGTCAACGAATATTAGAGAGGCACTAGGCCTTCATTGACAATGCTGAGTCACCGTCTAATCCTTAAGGTCCCACAAGCTCGGGTATAGAGATGAAAGTGTGTGAAAATGAGTGTCGGTGTTGTGTGTGCTGGAGGCATACAAACCTGTACAATCCTAATACAGAACTACTTGAACCTGCTCGACAAGCAAACAAAATAAAAATAAAAATATCACGGTCTTCTATCCTAATGTAAAAAAATAATTATTAAAGCAAAAAGGAATCAAATATATACAAAAAATAAAAGAAAACAATAAAAAGGGGTAAACAATAAATACCAAAATGCACAACTCATTACTTAGGCTTGACTCTCGAAAATGTCCCCAGTGGAGTCGCCATCTGTCGCAACCAAAAATTACGACGAGGACGACGATAAAAAGAAATTTTATGAAAAGTAGAGTCGCCACCAATTTTATTTAATTTGGGAAAAATTGGAAAACCTTTAAAAAATGGTCTTTGAAACCAATTTGAGTTCGGGAGTCGGTTACGAGTAGGGAAGATGTTAAGCACCCTACATCGCCCATCCTACGAATGGTACCTTGAATTAATCGTGCAAAATTATTTATTTGTTTACCCCAAAAATATTTGCGAGGAAGGATTTGTTTATTTATTAATATTTTCTTTATTTTTATGTTTCTTTATTGGCTTTTTTTATTTAATTTTTTTTTAAAAAAAAGAAATATTATTGATAAATCCTAAATGAGGTTGAACATAGCACATAAGTCCATAGGGCCACCTCAAAACTAGGGGATTGAGCATAACACTTGTCATAGAGCAATCCAAAAATATTAAATAAATTATTAATTAATTATCCACATTAAACAAATTAAAAAGAACACAAAAATAATGGAAAATTTTAATTTTGGCTTGACGAGATGACTGATCCCGCTCCTACGTATTCCCTGCTTCAATGGGAAACTCAAAGCCACGTAGTTCTTGTAAAAAAATGTTTGATTGGTTGGTTAGATTTTTTTTACAAAAATATTCTCTTTTTTTTTAAAAAAAAAGACGTTTTTTATTTATTTATTTATTTATTATATGTATTTTCTAATTCATGTTTTTTATATGTAGAAAACTAATCAGAATAGAACATGGCACACGCGTCCATAGAGCTATCCCGAATATAAAGATTGAGTGCGAAACATTTCACAAAGCAATCCCAAAAATAATATAAAATAAAAAAATCAGCTTTAATTTTTTTTGTTTTTTTGTTTTATTTAAAAAAATATTTCTTCTTGCTTATCAGACCCACTTGGCTTGGGCCAATAAACTAACCTACTAGCCCAACAATATACTTAAAATAATTATGCTCAAATAAAGGAAGGATAAAACAATAATAGATAAAATAAACCACTTAAATATCAAAACATGATGTAAAAAACGTATCAAGCCTTCTTCCTCTGTTTCACCTGCACGAGAATGGAAAGGAGAAACAAGGTGGTGCTGACCAAACGGCGTTCGAGGAAGCTTGCCGTGAAGAGGCAGCGTTTCGTCTTGGGCAGGCGGCGCGGGTGGAGAAGCAGGGCGACGGGTCTGGGTCTAGCCGGTTGAGATAGATCCGTATCTGGATCTGGGTGGAGTGAGACTTACCAGTTGCGCCTTGGCAGAGAAACGGAGGCGAGTGGCAGGGGTGAGCCGCGCGCGACAGCGGAGAACGGAGGAGGCACGCTGCAGCGGAGAACAGCGATCAATCAACAGGCAGAGAAGGAGCTTTTGGGACTTGGGTGGAGAGTGGAAGAGAGAGCGGCGCAAGTGAGAGGCCGCGGAGGCAGGGGAAAGGCGGTAGCGGCGGGGATGCGGTGCCTGGGCCGCCGTTCTCTGGTGGCGTTGTGGTCCGGCGTGAGGGAAAGGGCTGCGCCTACTGGTTCTTGTTCTCTTCCCAATAGAGAAGGCAGGAACGTAGTAATGTAAATAGAAAGGGGAAGGACGGTCAAAGCCAGAAAAATTAGAAAGTTTGGGTGTATCGAATCTCAATCTCCCTTTTTTGATCCCCTGTTGTGATTTTTATAATCCCTATTCCTCTGATCGTGATCCTAAAATTCCGCCTAGATTTAAGGTTGTTATCCAATCCTGATCCTAAAAACATGTCCAGATTAAGATTTCCATCTCTGATTTGAAATCAAAATCTACCGAGCCTCATCTACAAAATTAAATTCAAATTCAAAACAAAGTGGTTGTTAGGGTTTGTTGGGAGGATGAAATGGAGTTTTTATTTTCTTTTCAGATTTTTATTTTTTATTTTTTGAAATTTTTTTAGTGAAGACTAAGAGACTTGGTCAAAATGGGGTGTTCACATAAACTACCTCGGATTAAGAAAAGGCTGGAAAGAGAGTCAGCCTTGACTAACATATGACTAGTTAGGTATTGTTGTAGCCATACTTTTACTTATTGTGTTCATGCATTTATAGTTGTTCACCTATCAAATTGAAAGTTAAACTCTGATGCAGGTGTGCTGGAGAAGAAATGTTTGAGGTGAGACACATCAACACACTGGGTGATAAGTTCGGTGTCTATTTGCAGATCCAAAAGTGCTAATGCAGAACATGGAAGATGACAGGGATTCCATGTAGTCATGCAATCTCTTGCATGAAGTATATGAATAAGAATATGATAGAAACTGGAATTGAAACTAAATATATATTATATTGAATGTTTATATTATATTAATAATCCTCTAGGGAATTGTTCCCAAATCAGAGATAAAAACAGAGTATTACAGAATAAGAAAGTAGAAAAGATTAGAGAAAGAGAGATGGTTACAAAGGTGGTTTCCTCCAAGGATTCGAGAGCTTGGTCTCTCCCTTCCAGTTCCTACCCAAAAATCTGCCCAACCTCCTTTCCCTCCCAATCTCTCTATTTATTCCAATTACATCCTAAGGTACAACCATGTTACATGCTGGTTTATTCCTCACAATAGAGAATAACTGCTACTAACTGCTACTAACTTCCTTACAATAGAGAATAACTGCTACTAACTTATAATATTTGCTATTAACTGCTAATATTAAATTGGCCCAATCGGCAGTTTGGGCTTCCTCTTATATTTCTTACTGATAAGAGGTCTAACAATACTTCCCCCCAAAAGAGTCACCTTGTCCTCAAGGTGAAAAGAAGGAAACTGCTCCATGATAATGTCAACAGGCTCCCAAGTAGTTTCAAAGTCGGGAAGATCTTTCCACTGGATTAAGACCTCAGCAGAACTAGTAGCAGTGTTGCGAATTGACTTGACCGCATCAGGGACAACTTGCAACTCCAAATCATCTGAAAGAATTGGTGGAAGAGGTTGTGGTGTAGCTGAAGGAGAAAGGGCTTTCTTGAGTAACGAAGCATGAAATACAGGATGTATTTTGCTGTCAAGCGGAAGATCCAATTCAAAAGCCACTGGTCCTATTTGCTTAGTGATCTGATAAGGGCCATAAAAACGAGGACTCAACTTTTCATTCCTCTTCTTGGCAAGAGACTTCAATCTATATGGTTGTAGCTTTAAATAGACCCAATCACCTGTAACTAGAGTAACATGGCGCCTGGATTGATTGGCATAAGACTTCATTTGACACTGAGCTTTCAATAAATTATGCTGTAAGTCATGAAGAAGCTGATCCCGATCCTAAGTCATCATGTTAACCTCCTCAACCACTAAAGGAATGGTAGTGCCACTGAGTAAGTGGGGTGGATCTCTACCATAAAGGGCTTTGAATGGGGTCAATTTAGTAGAACTGTTATAGTTTGTATTGAACCAAAACTCAGCCCAGCTAAGACATTTAGGCCAATGTTTGGGTTTGGTTCCTGTGAGGCATCTCAAATATGTTTCCAGGCATCTATTGACCACCTCGGATTGTCCATCCGTCTGGGGATGGTAGGCAGAACTAAATTTCAACTTAGTTCCTGCCATTCTGAATAACTCAGTCCAGAAATGGCTGAGAAATATCTTGTCTTTGTCGGAAACAATGGTAGATGGAAATCCGTGTAGCTTGACTACTTCTTTGATAAAAATTTCAGCAATATCTTTGGCAGTGAATGGATGACTAAGTGCAATAAAGTGAGCATACTTAGTTAATCTGTCCACAACCACTAAAATAGCATTCTTTCCTTGAGCTTTAGGTAAACCTTCTATAAAATCCATGGACAAATCAACCCAAACCTAAGTAGGCACAGGAAGAGGTTGCAATAATCCAGCAGGAGACAAGGTTTGATATTTATTCAACTGACAAGTTTCACAATGAGCAACAAATTGCTGAATGTCCTTCTTCATTCCCTCCCAGTAAACAATGGCAGAAATCCTTTTGTATGATCTAAAAAATCCTGAATGCCCCCCATAGCTGAACTGTGAAACTCTTTAAGGAGAATAGGAATCCTAGAAGACCTTTTTGGCAGTACCAATCTTCCTTTGTAGAACAATTTTCTGTCTGTGAAGGTATAACCAGGATGAGATGCAGTATCGTGCAGAATGTCTTGTATAATACATTGCAACTTAGGATCATTTTGGACTTCAGTTTCCCATTCTTCCAAATCATCAAACTGAACTGTGGATAATGCTGCATAAGTCATTCTTCTAGATAAAGCATCAGCAGCTCTATTCTCATTTCCAGGTCTGTATTGGATCTCAAAATCCAATCCCATTAGTTTAGAAGTCCATTTGAACTGCTCCTCTCCCAAAACTCTCTGATTTGTAAGGAATTTAAGGCTTTTCTGATCAGTAAGAATGATGAAATGTCTGCCAAGTAGGTAGTGTCTCCACTTTTGGACTGCCATTACAATAGCCATCAATTCCCTCTCATAAACTGATTTGGATTGCCCTCTTTCCGATAAGGTTTGAATGATAAAAGCTACTGGTCTTCCTTCCTGCAATAGGACTGCTCCTAAGCCTTTATTGGAAGCATCAGTTTCTATAGTAAATACCTTAGAAAAATCTGGAACAGTGAGTATAGGTAGTTCAGCCATGACCTTCTTTAATTGATCAAAAGCTGCCTGAGTTTCTGGTGTCCATTGAAAACTGTCTTTTTTCAATAACTGAGTCAAAGGTCTAGCAATTTTTCCATAGTCCTTGACAAATCTCCTATACTAACATAAGAATCCTCTTAAAGCCTTAATGTCCTTTGGTGTTGGCCAATCCATCATAACCTCGATTTTTTTAGGATTTGCTGCCACTCCATTAGCTGAAATGATATGACCAAGATACTCCAATTGTGTTTGCCCAAAAGTACATTTCTTTCTGTTGGTAAAAAGCTGATGTTCCTTTAATAGGGCTAAAACTGCCTGCAAGTGTCTTTCGTGCTCCTCCACAGTTTTGCTATAGATCAAAATATCATCAAAGAAAACTAAAGCAAACTTCCTTAAATATGGTCTAAGCATGTCATTCATTAATGATTGGAAAGTAGAAGGGGCATTAGTGAGTCCAAAAGGCATCACAACAAACTCATAATGCCCTTCATGAGTTCTAAAAGCAGTTTTAGGGATATCTTCTCCCCTCATTCTAATTTGGTGGTATCCAGATTTGAGATCCAACTTAGAAAATATGACAACGCCCCCAAGTTCATCAAGTAATTCATCAATAATAGGGATAGGGAATTTATCAGGTATGGTGATCTTGTTCAATGCCCTATAATCTACACAAAATCTCCAGCCACCATCTTTTTTCTTTACTAATATGATTGGGCTTGAATAAGGACTTACACTTGGTCTAATTACACCAGAATTAAGCATATCATCCACTAACCTCTCAATCTCATTTTTCTGGTAATGTGGATACCTGTAGGGTCTGAGATTTGGAATGTTGGCTCCTTCCTTAAGGATTATTGCATGATCTTGCGTTCTGGTTGGAGGTAATCCTTGTGGTTCCTGAAACACTTCTTTATACTCAATCAATACTGACTCTAGCCACTCTGGTAAAGGTGCAGTATCTTCATTTTCACCTTGTAAACTCTGATACTACAACAGAAAACCGTGTCCTTCATCACTGATTGCTTTGAGGACAGATTTAAAAGAAGCAACTGCCCGAGCCAAACTGGGTTCACCCTTCAGTATCTTGTGTCCTCCTTCAATGGGAATTTTAAGTGTTAACTCTTTGAAATTAGCCCGAATCTCACCAAGGCTAGCCAGCCATTCCATCCCTAACACCACATCCACCCCTCCTTAGTCAAAAATAAAGAAATCTTGCTGAACCTCCATTCCTTGAATCAAGAATTTCAGTTGTGAGCACACCCTTTCACAAGGAATTTTTCTGCCATCTCCCACCTCCACAGTGTAAGGTGGAGTTTCATTCATCTGTAACTCTCCTTCCTTGACTAACATAGAAGATATAAAAATTGTGTGAGGCTCCACAATCTACCAGGACTAGCACTTGCTTTCCAGCCAAGGTACCCCACAGTTTGATGGATTTCTTAGAAGTAAGTCTAGTGATACTAAACATGGACAACTGAAGTGTTCTTATTTCAGATTCATGCTCTGGTTCTGTTGGTTCTTCATCCTTCTCATCAGTAACTGTTTCTTCCTCTAACAATAGCACTTGTAATTGCTTGTTAGCACACACATGGCCAGGATTAAATTTCTCATCACATCGAAAACAAAGTCCCTTCCTAGATCTCTCCTGCATTTCAAAGATCTCATCAACCTTCTAAACCCCCTTCCTCCGAATGATCCAAAGAGTTTTCATACTGCCAGTGTCCCCTACTGAACTTCCTGTTATGGTCTGAATCTGACTTTTATTTCCAGGTTCCCACGTTACAGTTCTGGAATTGTTGTAAGTTCTGAATGATCTCCCCCCTGAACTAGTTCCAGGGTTCCCCTTATTCAGTAAAGTGTTTTTCTCATCAATCCTCTGGGCATAATCCATCAATTCTGTCAAACCTTCAACCGGATGGAGTTTTAATTCTGCTCTTAACACTTCCTTGAGTCCATTCAGAAAAATCCCTTTCAAATAGGCTGGTTCTGTAAATCTGAGAGGGCCTGCATATAATTCAAATTGCTCCCTGTACTCTTCTAATGTTCCTGTTTGTTTGAGACTTAACAACAACTCAAACGGGCTTTGCATCATTGAAGGTTGGAACCTTCGTATCACAGCAGATTTGAAATCATTCCATGTTAGATTCTGCGCACAGAATTCCCACCATTGATACCATGTCAATGCTTTTCCCTCCATCGCTACCATAACTGCCTGTAACTTCTCAGCGTCATCCATTTCTTTCAATTCAAAGTATCGCTCCACGCGATTTGTCCAACCGTATGCATCTTCTCCTTCAAAAATTGGAATTTCCAATTTCCTTCATATTTCTTCACGAATCCGAGCATCAACACGATTTCCATTACCCTCACAAGTAGTCGCGTGACTGTCTTCATATGTTGATTCCTGGCGCGTTGACAATCCTCTTACGATTTCAACCAATTCATTCAATTGTCTCCGAGTTTCAATGCGTTTCAGTCTTTCGTCTTCAAGGTTTTGCTCAAGGTTTTGCCTCATCTGCAATAACCCTTCAAAGCCGCGCTCCAGAATCTCTATGCATGCTTCCATTCCTCTCGTTAAAACCATTAACTCTCCCAAGATCAGAGAGCTTTGATACCAGTTGATAGAAACTGGAATTGAAACTAAATATATATTATACTGAATGTCTATATTATATTAATAATCCTCTGGGGAATTGTTCTCAAATCAGAGATAAAAACAGAGTATTACAGAATAAGAAAGTAGAAAAGATTAGAGAAAGAGAGATGGATACAAAGGTGGTTTCCTCCAAGGATTCGAGAGCTTGGTCTCTCCCTTCCAGTTCCTACCCAAAAATCTGCCCAACCTCCTTTCCCTCCCAATCTCTCTATTTATTCCAATTACATCCTAAGGCACAACCATGTTACATGCTGGTTTATTCCTTACAATAGAGAATAACTGCTACTAACTTCCTTACAATAGAGAATAACTGCTACTAACTGCTACTAACTTATAATAGTTGCTATTAACTGCTAATATTAAACTGGCCCAATCGGCAGTTTGGGCTTCCTCTTATATTTCTCACTGATAAGAGGTCTAACAGAATATTGAAGACTGTGTTGCAATATACTATTGGAAAGAGGCATATGTTGCATGCTATAGACCTCTCATATATCCAGCAAATGGATCCAACCTGTGGGAAACAACACCATACTAGGATCTAAACCCTTCACCACTAAGAAGGCCTCCAGGAAGTCCTAAGAGGTCGAGAAACAAGGAAGCTTGGGAGAAAAAGAAGGATGGCACCTCAATGAACAAGAAAGGAATACTGCAGAAGTGTAGCAAGTGCAAGGGGACTGGACATAACAAGGCATCATGCAAGGGTCCACCATCAGCTCACAAACTACAAGCCAAAATGGTGCACCAACTACAAATGGTGCACCCGTAGCTGCACCAACTCCTAATAGTGCACCAGCTACTGCACAAGTTCCTGCACCATCATTTGCCCCAACTCCAAATAGTGCACCAGCACCAGCCACTACACTAGCTCCTGTTCATGCACCACCATCTGTCCCAATTCCAAATAGTGCACCACCTCCAGCACCAGCCACTGGACCACCATCTGCCCCAACTCCAAATAGTGCGCTAGCCACTGCACCAGTTCATGCACCACCAGCAAGAGCCATTCCAAAAGGATTAAGTTACAAACAAGAAGGGCATGGAGATAGAAAGTCCTTTTTTTGGGTGGGGGTGGGGTAGTGATTGTTGGTTAAGCATTTAAGTCATTTTGGGATTAGTATTTAAGTCATTTTGGGTTTAGAATTTAAGTCATGTGGTGTTATCTAATGTATTGGGCACTTTTTGATGTTTTGGTGTTTTGTGTGCTTTTGGTTGATATATGCCCTCAACCTGCAACATCTGCTTATTTTGTCTTTCCAGCTTGTTTATTTGACAATGTTAACTAGTAATGTTAATTGTGTTTCAATACTTATACTTATTGTGACAATGTTAATTAGCAAGTTGATTATTCTGCTTTTGAAGTTATCAACCAACAGAAATATTGTACCAAAAAAGCATTGCAATGAGCAATACAGAAATATTGCACTAGCTTGTGCAGCATGAGAATGAGCAATATATTGAATCCTAACAGCACAATACTAGTTATCATAAAAAATGTCTTCCATTTTGTGTTTGACTTCAATTAGTTCTCAAGTGTTGAGTTCCTTCTCCTTGAACTATTGATGAGCATGTCCTTTTCATCCATCACTGCATCAGAATACCACTAAAAAAACCTACACCATCCACCCTTTTTCCCTTTCTGCATCATAAGAAAAAAAATACATCACAATAATGTTCATCCACCAAACAAAAACACCAAAGCTACTTGCCTGATAATGTCTGCACCCCCAAAATTTCTTGCCGAAGTTCCTACTTGTTCATGAAGTGCGGAGGATGGCAATGTCAGGACAGTAACACATTGGGGCAACTTGACCACCTATGCTGCTAAAACAGAAACTCATCGACGCATAAGGATCCCCATCGGAAATTCCTTCCTTGCCTTTGCGCGAGGTGGATTTGCACTTGCAGTCTTCGTTCATCTTCTCCTTGCCCTTGCGCGAGCTTATTTTACACTTGCAGTCTTCACTCATCTTCTCCTTTGGATTTGATTTCAGAAATGATTTGGGTTTCAGAAACCCTAACCCTTGAGAAGGGATGAAGGAAGGATGCCCTCCAACGGATATATCCACGTTGGATGCTACCATGTACACAGACGACCAGCTCATTGCCACATACACTCTAAACTAACCGCGTTAATGGTTAATAAACAGAAAGGACTATCGTGAAAACGTTTGCAAACGTAAGGGATCGATTTGAAGAAAAAAAAATATAAGACCGATTTGAAAAATTAAATAAACGTATGAAACCAAAATATCTATTTTGCCTTTATCCTAACTGTCAAATTTGAGAGAACCCGAACACAATGACCCAACTTAAACCAATAAATAATCCTAGTTCATTACCAACACAAGACAAAAATATAAAAAATTACATTCTGAAATTGTATATTAAATTGACTAGATAGGCAGCTGTAATCATGTCCAACCAATTTCATGAATGACTGGATGACAACATAGATTCAAATTGGGAGGAAGCTTGATTGTTGAACTTACAGGGACTTCATCAGTTCCATGTCAAAGCTTTCCTCTTGTTTCTAGCATTCAGACACTGTACATGAATGAATCCAACACGAATCAACAATCATGTTTCTTTCATTTTCCTTTCATCTCATGATACCACTAAATGAACAAGGTATTCATCGTTATTAGGTCATTGACAAATTCGCATAATGAATATGATATTGTCCCAAACTGTATTCACCACATGCAGGTTCATCTTGGAGAATCGATGGATAGATAACAGCTCACTCCCGGGCAAAAACGAGAGCAGCTATCCATTTACAAAAAATGAAGTATCTGGAATCCTTGAACACCCTCAGAAAGCAGCAGGATCGTGTCAAGAAATTGCCACGGAATTGTTTCTAGATGCAGGTCTATGAAGAAGGGTGTCAGTGTTAGATACTTTGGATGGAGGCCAGTACCGAAACATGGATCTGCCAACAATGTTCTCGACGGGGAGTGGACCCCTGATAGACACAACAAATAGCAAATATTTCAGTGTAACTACTAAATAGCAAATATTTCAATCACAATTCAAATGTGTATATACACTGCACAGATATATATGAACTACTAACTACTAAGATCGGATAGCATGTTTACATATAAGCAAGATGTTTTGAGAAGAACAGCATTCAACAAATGGGCCAAACTGTATCGTCAACCTAAAGCAACATTTTCTCTAACAGAAACAACAGAGAAAAGTCAGTGGTAAAGAGATTGAAAAATTACCAGTTATGAGAATCAAAGCTGTGATTGCGATTGTCTCCCATCACAAAAACATATCCTTTTGGCACAACCTGCAACCAACAAAAAGGAAATACTATTAACCATGTCCTCAAGTCCCACAATCAATTAACAAAATACCATTTAACATGAAAGATACCAAACCTTACCACTGGATCCATCTCATAATCAAGAGGTTCTAAAACGAATTCCTCTTCTTCAGCAACACCATTCACCAGTAGTTTTCCACCACGAACCTACCACATAACCCCCAAACACGTACAACACGACAGACATTAAGGTACAATACCTCAAATGTAATCTACAAATTACTCAAATCATGGAAGCTTACTTCAACACAGTCCCCAGCCTTAGCAACAATCCTTTTTATAAATACATCAGTTGAAGTAAAACCAGCTTCCTACATAGCAGACATCAAATAAGGAACATCATTATTCATCTCAACACCTTTAATTTAATATGATGAAGGATCAATCCATATATTGCATGCATTTGGATACCCAGCTTAATTAAGCGCTTATATAATAAGCTCTTTTTCAAATTAGCTAAAAACAACTTATTTTCATAAGCTTTTCTGACAAGCTTATTGAAATAAGCTAAAAAGAGCTTATGAAAATATAATAAACTATTTTCATGAATTATTATTATTATTATAAGGTATTCTTATTATAAGCTCCTCTTCCAAACGCAGAGAGTTTATATATAAGCAATTGCAATAATCCCCTTCTAAGGAAGTTTATGATACCTGTAAACTAGGAGGTGCCTTAAAAATCACAATATCTGAAACATCGGGCTTTCTGAAGAAGAAAGAAACCTGATCCACCATTAACAACCATAATCAGTTTCACAATAAGTAAAATAAATACAAAACCATAACTAATAAGAAACTTGATTCTGATTGAGAACAAACCTTCTCAGCTAAAATACGATCACCAACTTCCAGTGTTGGGAGCATAGAAGAAGAAGGAATGGACCTTGGTTCAGCCAAGTACGATTTGAATAGAAAACTAACAGTCATAGCAGTGAAAGCAGCCTTAGCATCCTCAGAACAAACATTCAACAACCGCGAAAGCCAACTGCTTCTCTCAAAACCCTTCGGATCCGCATTAGCAGCACCATCCAAACACGGCGTTCCTCCTTTATCCACCTCCCAGGTTGTGGCGTCAGGAAACGACTCGTTGCAAGGAAGCCACTTCGAACCCTGCAAGAAGGGTATGATCGAAGATGTCTTAAACGGCGAAATACCCAAAACGCCCATAGCCGCCGTTGACGACCCAGAAGCACAGACCGTTGACTTCATCATCGAGATCAAACCCAACACGATGGGGTTCCCACAGTCATCGCCGAGAATCTCCGCGGCGAGGTTGGTGTAAGCAGAGGCAGAGTTTTTGACCCAGTGATTCGACTCGGGCCTTCTGAAATCGGAGTGGAAATTGCGGACTCCGGTTGAATGATCGAGGTCGGGTTTCTGGTTGGTTCCGAAGATTCGAGAGCGGATCCAGCATTCTTGGAGGCAGCGGGAATTGGCGACGCGAGTGGTGGCGGAGGAGACGAGGTTGTGGGCGACGTAGCCGGAGAAGGAAAAGGTGACGCGGATAGCCATAGCTAATAAGTTGATTAGGTTAAGGAGGAGGAGGAGGTACAGGGTGGTTTGGGGGTGGGAGATTTGAGAGGAGGGAAACCCTAGAAAGAGAGGGAATTCATTTCTGAGGAAAAAGTGAGAGAATCGGAGAGGGGAAGGTTGAATTGAACGGTGGAGGGGAGGGAATCGCAGGCGATGCGACCCCTAGCACGAGGGAAAGATGAGCGATGTAACAGAAAGAACAGAGAGAGGCTCTGAGGAGAAGAGGAGGAAGAGTGGAGAAGCGAGAAAATCAAATGGAACAATGATAAAGACAAGATCAACAAATTTAATATACGGCGCCGACTCGTAGGTTTGTATTATCGGACTCGTTCCCTTCTCTATTTACCATATTACCAGTTTTTTCCTGACTCACTCCACTGACCACCCCGTAACTTCCAATCATATTGAATTTTGCTTTTGTATTTTTTATCGACCAATAATAATATAATATAAGTGATAATTTTAAACTATTAATATTTTGTATTTTTAAAAAGTTAAGGGGTTTCCAAAAAAAAAAACAAGTTTAGGGGCCAAGACCCTCTAAACATACATGTACTCCATCCCTATTTGTACAATAGTATATTATTCAAAATTAAATGTTGGACCCACAAGATATGATACAATTGATTAGTAGTTTGAGTTCTTTAATCATATGTTTAGAGTTCGTATAATTGTATTTATGGATAGAGGACCTACTCCTTAACTGATACTCTATATCATCCGAGGATTAATCCTCCTGCTATCAACTTTCATAAAAAAAATGATTTAAATGTTGTTCTCCAAAAAAAATCTCTCACCCCGCTCCCACTCTCTTTCCTAACAATCACCAGGAGGTGTCTAAGGTATTCCCAACTGCCAACTAGGAGTTGAGGACCTATCCCTTAAAAAAAATAAAATATGATTAAGGTTGACTGAATTTTTTTTCTTTCTACCTTTCTGATTTTTCATTTTGTCATAACCTTATCTTTTCTAAGCTATAATCGCCACCATCTCGTACACAAATTATATATACAAGTATTTTTACACATTGCGATGTACATGATATCAATTATTATTATTATTGATAATATTGTTATCATTAATAACTTGAATTATATTTTTATATGTATGAAACTTTTTTTTCCTTTATCCCAAATTAAGTCTACTATATCAAATATTTTTTTGACTTATTTCACACATTGCTTTCAATATTTCCTTCTCACCCATAATGGTGGTACGCATTCATCTCCAAGGCTTTTTATTTATAGACAAAAGTGATCAGCAAAAATCTTGAAACAATTTTATCTATAATTTGAGTACAAAGAATTGAATATTATTTTTATTTTAAAATGATATTACAATACGTAATTTAACACTATGTATTAAGTGTTCCTCTTTGATTATTACTAATGATCAACCAATCCTCTTAAATCACGTGGTACTGGCACGTGTCACTTTATTCGAAAATCATCAATTCCCCTTATTAATTAGTATAGATATAGATTTATTATTTAAAATAGAAAAAAGCAAAGGCAAGGGTGTAGAAAAAAATAGATTAGAAAATATGAATAGCTCTACCTCTATTTATATCAATTCAGAGATTGTCGTGTTTGACTCCCAAAACATTGTACCTTTACCGGTTTGTAAATATTTTAAAACAAAAATATATATATAAATTTTAGAAAAATAAAATAAAATAATTCATCACTTGACATGTGGCCTGCACCATTGTGCTACACTAAAATCGGCATTTTTTCTTATTAATTAGTATAGATATAGATTTATTATTTAAAATAGAAAAAACAAAGACAATGATATAGAAAAAAATACAGAATATGAATAGCTCTGTCTCTATTTATGTAAATACAGATATTAGAAAAATAAAAATGTAAATTAGGAAAAAAATTTCAAAAAAAAATAAAAAAAATAAGAAAACTATATAAAAAATTATTTTCAAAAAATAGGAAAATAATAATTAGAAAAAATATTCAAAATATTATAAAAATAAAATTAATTAGAAAACAAAAAAAAATAAAAATAAGTTATAAAAATAAACATTTTAAAAAAAGTAAATTAGAAAAAACTAATTCGGGAAAAAAATTAAATTTTTTTTAAAAATATTATAAAGAATATATGTTTAAAAAATATATAAATAAATTTAAATAATCCAAAATAATCCACCAGTTGACAACTCATTCTACTGTTACAAGAACGGTAGAAGAAAAGTTGTTAATTGATAAAGTGATATACATATTGAATACTAAAATATATATAAATATTAAAATATAGTAATTGATTCGGTTCAAAAATAACCGAATTAATGACCATTGGGTTTGGTTCAATTCGGAGCCGTAAAAAAATAATTATAAAGAATATATGTTTAAAAAATAAATAAATAAATTTAAATAATCCAAAATAATCCACCAGTTGACAACTCCTTCTACTATTACCGGAACAGTAGAAGAAAAGTTGTTAATTGATAAAGTGATATACATATTGAATATTAAAATATATATAAAAATTAAAATATAGTAATTTGTTCGGTTCCAAAATAACCGAATTAATGACCATTGAGTTTGGTTAAAGTCGGAGCCGTGCACAAAAAAAAAAAAAAAGAAGAACCAATTTAGTTAGTTGTTTCGGATTTTCAAATTCATCGAATTATTGGTTCGACTCTTACGATCCTAAACTTTTTCAAAGAACAAGGTAGCTTTGCTACCATTCGTGGCTAAAAATATCTAAAAACAAAAAAAAAATTATAAACTTTAAAAAGTCAATAACAATATCCGAACCAATTAAAATTGGTTTGGTTTGATTCGATTCGAACTGGAAAATATTAAAATATATATATATAAGACCAGATAAAAGGAGAGGGTTGTGTTAGGCCATCGACAGCCAACGTAAAACTTAGTCGAATCTCTATGACATGGATCAACGACGTAATAATGCTAATGCTAGGTCGTTGCCCAGAAGCAACGCGCTGTATAGCTCGAGTACAGTGTCAAAAGAGCAAGGGCCGCTGCATCGCCGCCTGGATGTAGTGAAAAATAAGCAAGGGTTCCCACATTTTTGTGAACGAGTGTGGGTAAAGAAGCTAGCTCACGAGAGTAGGATTCGCTTTGGAACTTGGAATATAGGCACACTTACAGGTAAATCAATGGAAATAGTTGACACTATGATTAGGAGGAGGATCAATTTCATGTGCCTACAAGAAACTAAGTGGGTGGGAGAAAAGGCAAAGGAATTAGACTCTTCGGGTTTTAAGCTTTGGTACACTGGCAAAGTAAAATCGAGAAATGGGGTGGGCATAATTGTGGATAAATATTGAAAGAATGATATTGTGGATGTAAAAAGGGTTGGAGATAGGATCATTGCCCTAAAATTTGTAGTGGAACAAGATACCTTTAATGTGATTAGTGCTTACGCACCTCAGGTAGGGTTAGAAGAACACTTCAAGGTAAAATTTTTGGAGGATTTAGAAGGCCTAATTCAGGAAATACTGCTAGGGGAAAAGATTTTCTTAGGAGGTGATCTAAATGGGCATGTAGGGAGGGCACCTAGAGGTTACGACGGTTTTCATGGGGGATATGGCCTAAGGGAGGTAAATGGTGAGGGCAAGTCTATTTTGGACTTTTCATCTGCCTTCGATCTTACTATAGCCAATACGTGTTTTAGGAAACGTGAGGAGCATCTTATCACGTACAAAAGTGGGGTGACAAGCTCTCAAATATATTTCTTTCTTATTAGGAGATCGGATAGAAATATTTGCTTGGACTGTAAAGTCATACCTGGAGAGAGCTTGACTACCCAACATAGAGTCTTGGTCATGGATGTAAGAGTTAAAAGGAGTGTGAAGAGAAGAGGCCACGAAAAGGTTTCAAAGATCAAGTGGTGGCAACTGAAGGGTGAAAAACAAAGGATCTTCCAACACAAGGTTTTGGATGGAGGGTTTTGGGAGGCAAACGGAAGTGCAAATGATATGTGGGACAAGATGGCCAAGGGGATTAGGAAGGTAGCTATAGAGACGCTTGGTGAATCAAGAGGATTCGGACCTAAGGGTAAACAATCCTGGTGGTGGGATGAAAGTGTGCAAGCTAAGGTTCGGGTTAAAAGGGAATGTCTTAAAGCTTGGTCTTTATGTAGAAATGCTGAAAATTGGGAAAATTATAAGCTGGCCAAAAAAGAGACCAAAAAGGCAGTGAGCGAAGCTAGAACTAAAGCTTTTGACGGGTTGTACCAATCCTTAGGCACCAAAGATGGTGAGAAATCTATTTATAGGCTTGCTAAAAATAGGGAAAGAAAGACAAGAGACTTGGACCAAGTGAAGTGTATTAAGGATGAAGAAGGTAAAGTTTTGGTTAAGGAACAAGATATTAAAGATAGATGGAAGAATTATTTCCACAAGTTATTTAATGAAGGATTTGAAGTTTTATCATGCTCACAGGTGCTTGACATCAGAGAGGAGGACCAAAATTACACTTTTTATCGTAGAATCCAAGATCATGAGGTAAAAGAAGCTCTGAGAAGGATGGATAATGGCAAGGCAGTTGGACCGGACAATATACCTGTGGAGGTCTGGAAGAGTCTAGGAAATAGAGGCATTAGTTGGCTCACGAAGTTTTTTAACGAGATTATGAGGTCAAAGAAAATGCCGGACGAATGGAGAAGAAGCACTTTAGTTCCGATTTACAAGAACAAGGAAGATATACAAAATTGCGCAAATTATAGGGGGATTAAGCTTATGAGTCATACTATGAAGCTATGGGAAAGGGTGCTTGAACAGAGACTAAGAAAAGAAACCAAAATCACCGACAACCAATTTGGTTTTATGCCCGGGAGGTCGACCATGGAAGCAATTTACTTGCTACGACGAGTGATGGAACAATATCGAAGGGATCAAAAAGATTTACACATGGCCTTCATTGATTTGGAGAAAGCGTATGATAGGGTGCCAAGAGAGGTTTTGTGGAAAGCCCTAGAAAAGAAAGGTGTTCGGATTACCTATATTCGAGCTATCAAGGATATGTATGAGGGGGCCACGACTAGTGTGAGAACGCAGGGTGGAGCCACAGAAGATTTCCCAATAACCATAGGTCCGCACTGGGGGTCGACTTTAAGCCCCTATCTTTTTACCTTGGTCTTGGATGTACTTACGGAGCACATTCAAGAGCCAAAGACCGCGATGCATGCTTTTCGCAGACGATATAGTCCTAGTTGGAGAGTCGAGAGATGATATAAATGGAAGGTTGGAGACTTGGAGACAAGCTTTAGAAGCACATGGCTTCCGCTTGAGTAGAAGCAAGACGAAGTATATGGAATGTAAGTTTAGCAAAAGGCGAAACACCTCTAGCTTAGAGGTGGAAGTTGGAGACCACAACATACCACAAGTCACACGGTTTAAATATCATGGGTCTATTATACAAAATGACGGAGAAATTGAGGGAGATGTAAACCATCGGATTCAATCAGGGTGGTCGAAATGGAGGAAGGCTTCGGGTTTTTTGTGTGATAAAAAGGTACCTCTTAAGCTAAAGGGAAAATTTTACCGTACAACTATTAGACCGACGATGTTGTATGGGACGGAGTGTTGGGCAGTAAAAAACCAACACGAGAGTAAAATCAATGTAGCAGAGATGAGAATGTTGCACTGGATGAGCGGAAAAACTAGACGTGATAGGATTAGGAATGATAGCATTAGAGAGAGAGAGTTGAGGTAGCACCTATTGTAGAAAAGATGGTTGAATCTCGACTTAGGTGGTTTGGGCATGTATGGAGGAGACCTTTAGACTCTGTAGTAAGGAGAGTGGATCAAGTGAAGGGCAATCCAATAGCTAGAGGTAGAGGTAGGCCAAGAAAAACTATAAGAGAAACTATTAAGAAAGATTTGGAGGCCAATGATTTAACTGTTAACATGATTCATGATAGAACATTATGGCGCCGTATGATCCATGTAGCCGACCCCACCTAGTGGGATAAGGCTTGATTGTTGTTGTTGTTGATATATATATATATATATATA
Organism: Sophora flavescens; assembly: GCA_030762895.1. Taxonomy (NCBI): domain Eukaryota; kingdom Viridiplantae; phylum Streptophyta; class Magnoliopsida; order Fabales; family Fabaceae; genus Sophora; species Sophora flavescens. The sequence goes on from CM061067.1 coordinate 13,438,422, forward strand.
TATATATATATATATATATATATATATATATATATAAAACATATAAAATATTAAATTATAAACTATTAAATTATATATACATTAAAATATAAGTATATAAAAATTAAAAGATCAAGAACACGACAACTCTAATTTTACTGTTTGCCAATTTATTATTGACTGATAGTGTAAAAAACATTTACATTGTCAGTTTATACAAATAAATTCAAAAAAAAAGCATTAGGAAAAATAAATTCTTAGGATTTTTTTTTTAAATTAACGGAAAATAAAATAAAAGTAACTAAAAGGTAATTATAAAAAAATTATTTTAAAAGGACAGAGAAAAAAGTAAATTAGAAAAAAAACTAAACGAAAAACAATTTATGAAAAAAAATATTTTTAAAAAATTAGGGGAAAAATTAGTTAAATATAGATTTAACAAAATTAGAAAAATAAAATTAATTATTAAAAAGGATAAATTAATTAGAAAAAATATATATTTAAAAAAATTAAAAAAATCAGGAAAAATATATTTAATAAAATTATAAAAAAATTTAAAGTAGGAAAAGAATTAGAAAAAAGTAAATAAAAATTATTTTTTAAAAATTAGGAAAATAATAATTAGAAAAAAATATTCAATAAGATTAGAAAGATAAAATTAATTAGAAAACAAAAATATTTTTAAAAAATCATTTAAAAAAAAGTAAATTAGAAAAAACTAATTAGGGAAAATAAATAAATTTTAAAAAAATATTATAAAGAATATATGTTTAAAAATTAAATAAATAAATTTAAATAATCCACCGGTTGACAACTCCTTCTACTGTTACAGGAACAGTAGAAGAAAAGTTGTTAATTGATAAAGTGGTATACATATTGAATATTAAAATATATATAAATATTAAAATATAGTAATTGATTCGGTTCCAAAATAACTGAATTAATGACCATTGGGTTTGGTTCAATTCGGATTTTCAAATTCATCGGATTATTGATTCAAGTCTTACGACCCTAAACTTTTTTTAAGAATAGGGTAGCTTTGCTACCTTTCTTGAATAAAAATATGTAAAAACAAAAAAATAATTATAAACTTTAAAAAGTCAATATTAATATCCGAACCAATTAAAATTGGTTTGATTCGGTTCAAATCGAAAATTATTACAATATATATATATATATAAATAAAAAATATAAAAATATTAAATTATATATACATTAAAATATAAGTATATAAAATTTAAAACATCAAGAACATGACAAATCTACTTTTGTGTTTGTAAATTTATGATTGGTTGAGAGTGTAAAAAAATTTTACACTGTTAGTGTATACAAATAAATTCAAAAAAAAAGTATTTGGGAAAAAAAATTAAAAAAACGTAAAAGAAAAGATTTAAAAAATTTTAAAATAAAAAAATAAACGAAAAAAAATGTAAAATAAAAAATCTAAAGTTTTTTTAAAAAAAAGTAAGATTTTTAAAAAAAAATAAAATAAAGGCAAAAAATCATAGTGCTGACATGTGTATGTACAGGAAAATTGTCTATCCAACTTTTATAAATTAGGAAAAAATAGATTTAAAAATAATTAGGAAAATATAGATTTAAAAATTTTAAAAATTAAAATTAATTATAAAAAAATATAAATTAATTATAAAAAATATATATTTTTAAAAAATTAGGAAAAAAATTATTTAAAAAAATTATTAAAAAAATTAAATTAGGAAAAAAATTAGAAAAAAGTATATAAAATATATTTTTCAAAAATCAGGAAAATAATAATTAGAAAGAAATATTCCAAAAAGTTAGAATGATAAAATTAATTAGAAAACAAAAATATTTTTAAAAAATCATTTAAAAAAAAAGTAAATTAGAAAAAAACTAATTAGTGGAAAAATAAATTTAAAAATAATATTATAAAGAATATATATTTTAAAAATAAATAAATAAATTTAAATAATCCAAACTAATCCATCGGTTGACAACTCCTTCTACCGTTACATGATAGTAGAAGAAAAGTTTGTTAATTGATAAAGTGATATACATATTGAATATTAAAATATATAAATATTAAAATATAGTAATTGATTCGGTTCCAAAATAACATAATTAATGACCATTGGGTTTGGTTCAATTCGGAGTCGTGCATAAAAAGAAAAAAAAACAAATTTAATTGGTTGGTTCGGATTTTCAAATTCATCGAATTATTGGTTCGAGCCTTACGACCCTAAGCTTTTTCGAAGAATAGGGTAGCTTTGCTAGCTTTCCTGACTAAAAATATTTAAAAACAAAAAAAAAAAACTTTAAAAAGTCAATAACAGTATCCGAACCAATTAAAATTGGTTTGATTTGATTCGGTTCGAATCGAAAAATATTAAAATATATATAGATAAAAAATATTAAATTATACATACATTAAAATATAAGTATATAAAAATTAAAACATCAAGAACATGACAATTCTATTTTTACCGTTTACCAATTTATGATTGGTTAACAGTGTAAAAAAACGTTACACTGTTAGTGTATACAAATATATTAAAAAAAAGTATTAGCAAAAAAAAATTATTATGAAAAAAATTAAAAAATTAAGGAAACCTAAAAAAAATAAAAAATAAATTTTAAAAAAATAAAAAAATTAAAGATAAACATAAAAAAAAGTAAAAAAAGATGAATTTTTTTAAAAAAAGTAAAAAAAAATATTTTTTTAAAACAAAATTAAAAAAAAGACAAAAAATCCTAGTGCTAACATGTGTATGTACAGTAAAATTGTCTATCCAACTTTTCTATTAGTATATATATATATATATATATGGGGAATGCTACAATACACCCACTAGTTTCTAAGACATAATATTTTAGCGGTATGCACCTTTTGATTTGAACTAAAAACCTAATAATCTCTTTTAAACAAACTACTTAAATGAGAGGTTATTAATATAATCTACATTTTTTAATTACCCTCTCTCCTTACAATTAATGTTTGCCTCTCACCCCATAACATTGTTTTACAGTTAAAACATTTATTTTAAATTTTCAACACATTTTTATTATTTTTTAATAAACTACATGCAAAATGTGGGAAAAATTAACTGTGTGAGAGGGAACCAAACATTAATTGCAAAGGAGAGAGGAAAATTAGAAAATTAAAATTAAAAAGTGTAAATTACATTAATACACACTCATTTAAGTAATTTGTTTAAAAAGGATTGTTGGGCTTTTAGTCCAAATCAAAAGGTACATGTTGCTAACAATAACTAACATACTCCTTCTAAAAATTAAGTGGGAGTAAGTTAGCATTCCCACACACACATCCACACGCATATATATTTCTGTTATGGTTTGTCTTTTGAATTTATCAAATAAATTATGTCTTATAATTTTGCTTGTTTTTACGTATCAAATCGTGGATATAAAATTCGTGTAGAGCTACTTTTTTAAGGGATATGATAGCAATTCTTCTCCTTATTACTCTCACACAACGTGACCGTGTACTAGTTATCACGACAATATTTTTAGTCAATATTTTTATTTATTTATTGATTTTTCATTGTTAATCAAAGTACTGATAATAAGCATGAATATGAGATTTAGGTATCCACTATATAAATATACGAGTATTAAATTGTTACCCACGAGGGGTATGAGTTCAAATATGAACATTTTTTTTTTAAATTGTAGGTATATAAACAAGTACTATATAGTATTATTCCCAAACTCAACCTATTATCGTCCGGCGTCGATACATTCCATACATGATGAGTTATGGTGAAGACTTCTTTTGGGTTGGTGGGGTTGAGCATGTGCAAATTTATAGAACCAAAGCTATTGATCAAAAAGTTATTTCCTTAACCCTAACCGTTAATCATATTTATTAGAAATAAATGGTGCTAAATAAAGGAAATATTCGTTTTCATTTGACTTTGATGAATATTGTACGTTAGTAACAGAGCCCATTAGTCCATTACGTACCTATTTACCTGCACTAGTCCATTATTAGCAAATCTTTTTTTTTTACAATAATCTTATATCTTATTAGATATAACTAATTAATACTTTATTTAGAGTTTAGAAGTTACATGTACCAACCGGCTATGTCGCTCTCGTTATGCAGATCTGGAACCTGCGTTTCAGCTTCGAAGTGCAGACTATTTTATGAGTTGTGTTATTTTAACACAAAATTTAAATATCGTATATGATATTATATATATTTATTTGTGTTTTTTATTTATTTTTTATCATCTTTATATACACGTATTTTGAGAATACTATAAAAAATAAAAAGACATCATATGATATACCAAAATGTGTTAAAAAAACATAATTGCTATTTTATTTGCTATAATCGTTGATTTATACGGACTCCAATTTTGACCATACATAATTTTCAGCTGACGTGCGCGCTTATGTTACTTGATTAGTGGCCCTTGAATAGGAAAAAAAAAAATTACTAATACGTATCTTCAGACAAATATTAATCAATATTCCAAAAATAATGGTTTAGAAAAACAAATTTTTAAATGTTGACTCACTTTTTTATTCCTTAATCAACATCCTTCAAATATTGGTTAGGAAAAACTATTCTAGAAAACCCTATTCCCTCTCTTCAAACTCTCACCTTTCTCTCTACACGTACAACCACGTGCAACCACTAAAAGGGTGGTTTTGAGTATTTTTTTGGTTTGGAATCACTCGTTTACTTCTTTTTTCTCCTCTTTTATCTAAATAAGTGATTTTTTCATATAGATCTGTTTTTTCTTTCTCGTGTTTTTCATCGTCTGTATGCGGCGGTATTGTTGTTCGTCGTCTTGGTGAGGCGTTGTTTGGTTTCCCATCTTGGTGCGGTGTTCGTTTGGTTCAGATTGGAAGATCTGCTTCGATCCATCACATATTTGATCAAGAATTGGGGGGTCAATGTTACATATCCGGAGATATGGTAATCCAGTGACTTTGATTTTGTCACTTTTGTAGGCATTTTGATTTTGTTGTGTTATGCTATTAACTTGGGTGCTGTGAGTTTGTTCACATATTCATCCTTTTTGATTTTTAGCCATGTTAGATTTATGTTGTTTTCGATGTATTTTATCAATTTGAATGAATGAATACCTTTTAGTAAAAAAGAAAAAAGAAAAACAAATTTTTAACAAGAAATTATATATTTAATATATTGAAAAATACGCTATTTGGGTTTTAGATATAAACATAGAGTTTAATTGGTATGTACTATCGGTGTAAAATTTTTTATACTGTCAGTCAATCACGGATCTTGATATGAATGATTTTTAAGGTGATTTAGATAAGAATTAAATGTTTTTAATTACGTGGCGATTTATTATTGGTTGACAGTGTAACAAAATATTTTATTAATGCTCTTTTTAAATTTTAATATATTAGATAATTTACGTTTTATTAATGCTCTTTATTATTAAATTCTTTAAACAGCGGACAAACCTAAAAGATAATGCACGACTGTTTCTGCAATTGTTCTGCTGAGCAACATTTGACTACATATTGTATATTGTTTTCTTGCTCGCAGACGTTTTGACCAAATTCCTTGAACCTTTTGTTAACATAAATATATTAGGTCAAAAGTGAATGATAGCAGGGCTGTACACGAGTCGGGTCGGATCGGTTTTGATCGAACTTGTTATGCGAACCTGTTCGTGTTTTATGGGTTGGGTCGGGTTCCTATATTTTTTATTAGAACCTAAATCAAAAGCAAGTTGGTTTGGGTCGGTCCAATCATGTCAAAAAAAAAAAAAACAAGATTAACATATCCCATGACATCACAACATCTCCGCCATACTCTTCTTCCGCCATCATCACCTTTCTTGTACCTAGATGATGCTGGCAAGGTCAAAACGACCGCCATCTTCTACCTCACAAAGGGACTCTTCGCGATTTCAAGAAAAGAAAGCCAAACTCTTCACCCCAACATGTTCCCAAAAGTACCAGAGGGGCGGAATACCGCAGATCAGCCGAACCTGGGGAGAAATCCTGCTTCGTGGAGAAATCCGGGATAGCATACCAAAGGGACAGTGGCCGCAGATTTGTCGGATCTCGTATACGACCACAACCTAACGCACGAGGGACAACAGAGCAGACTACTGCAATGGACCCATGGGTGGTGCCGTGGTGGTTCCTGCAACTGTAACACCCCGATTTTTCACTGCTTTCTAATATCGAAAATTTATATAAATATGTTTATATTTTTATCCGAGACTTAGAAAATATTTTTAAATAAACCGAAACCTTATTCATACTCTACTTGATTGTAGAAAGCTACGATTAAAATTTTGGTTGAAAAGTCAGGTGAAACTCGGCCTGTGAATTTCATTGACAGTATAATTATACTGATCAGAAAACCTAATTTTGACTCGTGAGCGAAAAACTTAAGATTTTTATTTAATTTCCTACGATTGTGGACTTTTGGAATTATTTCATTAAAAGTGAAATAATATATATTTTTCGGGCGTTATATTCAATCGGGTGAACGACGGAGCCGATTACGGGATTTTCGGGACGCGATGAGTGGACAAATTTTGTGTTCTCTTATGAATGAGTCATCCATGTGAGAGGATTAACGTGGCATAAGGTTATGTTAGCAATTTTTAATAATTGCATTTTGATCCTTAAACTTTCTCTTGATTTCATTTTGATCCCTAAACAAACTTCCATGATACTCCAAGTGAATTGGATCAATTTTCATGCTTCCAACTTGTCATGGGCTGCAGTTTTTGAGGCCCAATATCATGGCTAAGATGTTGTCTTACATGAAGCCAATTGGCACTATAAACTTTCCTATGTCATTCATTATGTCTTAAGCATTTTTATGCTTGGAAATCAAGTAAGTGGACTTGGACTTCTTCAAGCTCATTTCTCAAGGCCCAAGCCCAAGCCTAAGAGGATTTACTGCATCTACTTCATGAGCCAAACTTCCTCTCCAAGCTTATTCATCTTCTCCAAACTTCTCCATTCTTCCTATTTCTCCCTAACTCCATAGGCTTGAGTTTGTGAAGCAACTTGGTGATTCTTGCATTTTTCTTCAATTCCAAGAGCTAATCTTTGCTCCTCGTCATCATTAAACATCATGTTCTTCAATTATTTTCATGATTTAAAGCTTTGATCATCCTTTTCAATTTCTAGATCTGGAAAGTTTGATATTCTCTAGAAAATCACAGAAAAATCCTAAAAATACGAAATCAATTTCTATGAGTTAGTTATCATCTCTATAATCATAATCCAAGAGATTGATACAAACAAAATTTTCCTTCCCATTTATCTTGTCAAGGCCGAAACCTATATATATGGGTGGAGGAAACTTTTGTTCATTTTATTGGAAAATAATCATGGATTCCATCTTTCTATTGAATATGTATGTTGAATCCAAGTTGTTGTGTTCAAATAAAATCCCTAGCTCATATTTTCAAGTATGGCCGAAATTGAGTTTTGGAGGAATTGGAATATTTGGTTTCAATTGTTTTTGTTAAATCATTAATCCTATGTCTTAAGTACTTAAGGATCACTAATCCAAAGACTTAAGAATTTTATAAATTTTTAGCCACAAAAACCTCTTAAGACCGTGACCTATCATTAGGGAATGGGTGATTTTATTTGCTTGTTTGTAATTGGTTGGTTGTGGTTGTTGAAGGTTAAGTGTATCGATTGTACGTGAGTCGTGAAACCGGAGTTTGACGTACGTTCGAGGAAGGAGGTCGGAAGATAAGTTCTACGACAGGTAAGAGGGGATTGCCTGAGGGATTTTTCCGATGGCTACGTGCTATCAAGTTGTTGGTCTGTATGATTTATCTGTGGTTGTGGTGTTTGGTTTATGGTTGTGGTGCTTGATTAAAGTTATGTTATTTATCTGTGTTTGTTTATCTGCATTTAATTATTTATTTGTAGCAGTATATTATAGTGTTTTGATGCATGATCTGTCTGGGTCAATTACTATAAAATTGTTGTTGATTGTTGTTTGAGAAGCCTGACAGTGGTCAGTGCCCAATCAATTAACAAGATAAAAGCTTTAAGAAGCTTTATAAATTATATTCAATATTTAACGGAGAAATATTGGAATATAATATCGATGGAATATTTGATTTGGGAAAAATAAGAAATGTTAGAAAATATTATTATTTTAATGATTTATCAGTGTAAAAATAAACTATGAGTCACAGTGAGGACGTAACTGTGAAAATATTTTAGTACTGATAATTTTTATGTAAGATATTCCATGATATTATAAAAAATTATTTTATGAAATTAATCTTCGAAAATAACTTGATTATGATCTTAGAAAATTATGTAAGTGAAAAAGGTCAGGAATTGACTTAAATGACTTTAAAGACGTTAAACGATGGTAATTTGGAAAAGTGTTGACGGCGAGTAATTCTAAAGTGGCAATACGTATTTTAAACTCAGATTGAGCCTCAAGTGACTCTCTTTTTGAAACATGAAGTTTTCAGAAAAGATTTTAGTAACTGATGATTTTATGAAAGAATTTCCCATTTGAAATGATTTTTCGAAGTCAAGTTTTACGCAAACGGTGTAGACGGTGATATTGAACTCGGTAACCGAGACGTCAGGGTACTAGTGTTCTTATGGTATTTTGGACTGCGTGTCCTAATTACGGTGTAAATAACGTTATTCAAAGTGAACATTGTTTTCTAGTACCACGAACCTAAGCCTGATGCATCGGTCTAGGGGTTTCGTGATTGAGCACTCGAACTTTGAGTCCTGTGCTAATGATGAAAAACTTAAGATATTGAAAACGGTGAATGGTCGTAAGCCCTTGAACTTCGGCAAGGAAATATTGAAGATGAAGAAAAATGACGAGAACAAAATGTTTTACATGCATGTTAGGCAGACGTGCCTATTTGTTAATCATGGTATCATGGCGATATTCATGTCATGACGTATCATTGTGCCCTGGTTGGACAATGAAAAACCATATACGGTGATCATTGCTCCTTGAATTGGACAGTGTGCTATAGTAACCATATACGGTGATCATTGTGCCTTGTGTTGGACAGCATGCTATGGTATTTAACGAGTGCCTTATTTGGCCATCGAGCTTGATCAACTCATCACGACGTTGGGATATCTCATGAGATTAAGTATGAATCTAGACAACGTAAATGAAGTGTTCATGCATATTTTCAAATGATGATGTTTGGGGTTTGAAACTCATTGATAAACTATTTGCCTTATTATGAATGCTTATGTGGTTATAAACATATATATGTTTTCTTTTGTGTCGCAGATATAGTTATCGTGTTAAATCCATATATTGGTTTCTCACTCTTGCATGTTTTATTGTCGGTTTCTCTACTTGTGCATATATTTATATCCGAGTCCAGATGAACCACTTAGGGGATTTGACAACTACAGAAGGAAGGTCCCTTAGTTCGTAGCATGCTGAAGTTCTCTTCTACTGTTATAGCTACTATTAGTTACAACCAGCTTAGGTTTTTATGTACCTTACGTTTTGTTTCGAAAGGACCTATACCTATTAAGGTCTAGTTGTATAAACAATTAAGATGCAGTATAGCAGTATGCTATATATATATATATATACACACATACATACCCATATACTGTTATATTTACGTTGTTGTTATGGTTGTCGAAAAGAAAAAGAAAAGGAAAAAAAATTTGTCACCGTTTTGAGTGATGTTAACAACTTAAGAAAATATTATTTTCCAAAATCAACCAGCGAATTAATATTTAATTTATTTTCGCACGTGTTTACAAAGTAATGCCTAAAGGGGGTGTTACATTAGTGGTATCAGAGCTGGTTGTGTCTTTCGGGAACCTTGAGAAATAGGTCTGTTGTGTTGATGTTGTGTATTCTCTGATTAAGACTTGATTGACTTACTTCTTAGAAGTAATGTGTTAATGTAAGTGCGCATTTCATTTTTCGGATGCGGTTTAACTGATTTTGTCTTGTAGGTCAGTTATGGAACTCGCACCAGAAGGTAGACGTGGACGAGGTCGTGGAAGGGGTCGCAGAGGTAGTCCTCTTGGCGGTCGTGGTAACATGAATGAGAACTATGAAGATGGAGTGGACTATGCCTCTCAGGCTGTGGAGAACGTGGCAACTGCTATTACAAATCAGACTGATACAATGGCTGCTCAGAACCAACAGGAGCAGGCTCGAGCTGAACAAGCAGCTGAAAGCAAAAATCTAACTGCTTTTAGGCGCCAGGGACCATCACAATTCCATGGAGACGTGGATCCTGTAAAAGCTAACTTATGGATTCAGGAGCTAGAGAAAATCTTTGAACTAATACACAGTCCAGAGGGAGTGAAGGTATCTTATGTTACTTTTCTGTTAGTTGGTGATGCCGAGTATTGGTGGAAAGTATTGGAACCAAAGTGGTTTTGGATTTAATAATCTCTAAGTTTTGATGCTAACAAAAGGATTAAATTTGCTTGGCAAAGTATTAGTTGAGATCTAACAAGTGAGTTCAGTTTATGCGGGACTATTCAAAATAATATAAGGTATACAATGCTTAGACTCGTGCAAAGAATTACCCATCCAAAGGTTATTTAAACTGTTTATAATTTACTTGATAAGTAGACTGGTTTTATAAAGTAGACGAGGCTATAAATGAATATCTAAATAACTTGTTAGGTATAGCAAGTCCAAAAACTTGAAAATAAGCGTATCCATCCTGTCACGTCAGCAGACGAGTGCTATCCTTAAAAATTAAGTATACATTCATAATGTCTAACTAAAATTCAGTAGACGTCCATATGCCACGTCACTGGACGGAGGTTCTCTAAGGACTTAGCAAGTCCAAAGACTTGTGTGGACGAGGGCCTCTACCATATTAGTAGACGAGCGCTTCTGTCAATTCAGTGGATGAGGGCTTCCACCACATTAGTAGACGAGCGCTTCTGTCACTTGTGTGGACGAGCGCTTCTGTCACTTTAGTGGACGAGCGCTTCTACCACTTCATTGGAGGAGCAGAATTAAACTCTTGTATATATGCATTCTTAAAACTAAGTAGACGGCTATATATGTTCTATATGTTTACTACCTTGAATATGTGATTTAATGCAATCTGGTCCACAATAAATTTATTTCGAATGATTGAGATTTATTTCAAATGAATATTTGTTCTTCTAATTTGTTTTATCCGAATTAATGTCTTGCTTGTTTTGAGAAAATTCATAGTACTATCAAGGAAATACAAAAAGTAAATAGTACAATTGGAATTGCAAAAACGATCTGTACGATGACATCCTTTTTGCTGAACAAAAGCTGTGTTATACACAAAGGAGGAAATAAAGCTTTTAAGGTACAATTGCTCAGAACAGTGAGCCTCCATTTTGTGATTCTCTGATAACCAAGGATACTTTTCAACTCGCCAAAATCAAGATATCAGTCACAACGGATATCAAGCATTAAATGCTATCTCTAAACGGGATTATTCAAAGTAATCGTTGAAGAACTACAAGAGTAGAAGAAGGTCACTATATAAGTAGAAGATCGGATACTGAAGAACAACTTTTGCGAGCTCAACATTTGCCAATACAATTCTTGTGAAAACAAGCTCTTATTCTTTCATTCTTTCAAAAGCAAAAGTCTGTAATCTTTTAGTTTGAATATTGTTGTAATATTCAACTGATCTTAAACTGTCATACTTTCACACTTAGTGAGTTAAGAAGATCAACTTTTAAATCTCTGTGATAGAGTTAGAGCCTGAAGAGGCTTGGTAAGAAAGGAATAGCCTGAAGAGGTGTTGAAGACTTGTTGTGTAATCTATTTGGAGAAATAGTGGAAAAATCCTTCAAGTCGAAGGGATTGGACGTAGGTCTTGGTTGGAAGAGAGTGAATCAGGATAAAATCTCTTGTGTGAATTTTCTATACCTAAACTCTTCAGTTTTTATTTGCTTATACTAACTGTGGGGTTTTGATATTGCTTTTGTTGATCTTTTAAAAAGGATTTCTTGTGTGCTTAATCTTTTTATCTTCTGCTTGTGAAAAAGTTGTTCAAAAGGGTTTTTACGAAAAATAGTTAACAAACAGAATTCAACCCCCTTTCTTGTGTTTGCCTGTGCCAACTTCAGAAAGGCACCAAACAGCTGATGGAAGCAGAGAATCAGAAGATTACTTGGGAAGTATTCTGAAACATGTTCTTGAACAAGTATTTTCCTTAAAGTGCGCGAGCTGAGAAGGAGAAAGAATTTCCGCGACTTCAGCAGAGAGATTTAACTGTCGGAGAATACGCGGCAAGGTTTGAATCGCTTGCCAAGTATTTTCTTTTTTTCCATAACAACACAAATGAGGATTGGAAGTGTGAGCGTTTTGAGGGGGGACTGCGTTTCGAGATTAAAGAATCAGTACTACCATTAGAAATTCGGAATTTCCAAGCCTTAGTCGAGAAGTGTAGAAAAATATAGCTAATAAGGAAAGAAAGAGACAACAGAGGAACTGTAGGAGGACCGACTAGATCAAAGGGTCAATTCCAGAACCAAAGAGGAAGACAAGCGCAGAATGAACCTTATTTCCGACCACCGGGAAATAATTAGAATCAACAACAATATCGTCCTAATTTTGATGTATCCGGAAGTGGAGGCCAAAAGAATCAAAACCAAGGCCAAGTTAAAAAGATGTTACAATTGTGGTGATCCGAAACATATGTCTGATACTTGCCCTTTGAAAGGAACTAAGTGTTACAACTATTGTCAAGTGGGACACGTATCAAGGGAGTGCAATGCACCAAAACGTGGACCAGATGTCGATAACACCAGCACTAATAAACCGATGACTACAGGGAGAGTTTATCTTGTGAGCGGAGCTAAGGCCTCAAACTCTAACGATCTCGTGCAAGGTAGACACGACATGGACGGTAATCTTTTAACTATACTTTGAATTCAGACTCAACGCATTCTTTCATTTCGATAGATTGTATGAAATATTTGAGTTAACCTATTTATTCCTGGTCATATGATTTGATTGTTTCAAACTCCAACTATTCAACTAGTTATTGTGGAATTCTATATGTTTGAACTATCCTATTGTTGTTCGGGATAGACACTTTCATGACAAAAGAAGTTTCTTAATGAGACTTAGTCTAGTCACTTTTACTTTTGGTAGAAGTGATCCAGTCTGAATTTTTGTTGAACTGTTGATCTTTTACATCGTTGTTAATGAAGTTCTTGTGAAAGAAAGAGCTTTATTATATTCATGTTTGTAAACGTGTACCGATCATGCATTTTTACACCTACGAACCTATTAAAGAATCTTTTATGCACTTGACATTTCTGTATTCTTTTCAGAGTGATAAAATTCTTCTATATTCTTTCTTGTGAGAGTAAGATTTCGGGATTAAGAGATCCTATCGAGTTTCGAGTCACGAAATTTCGATGACGAATTTTTTTTAAGAGGGGTAGTAATGTAACATCCCGATTTTTCACTGCTTTCTAATATCGGAAATTTGTATAAATACGTTTATATTTTTATCCGAGACTTAGAAAATGTTTTTAAATAAACCGAACCCTTATTCATACTCTACTTAATTGTAGAAAGCTACGATTAAAATTTTGATTGAAAAGTCGGGTGAAACCCGGCCTGTGAATTTCACTAACAGTATAATTATACTGATCAGGAAACCTAATTTTGACTCGTGAACGAAAAAGTTAAGGTTTTTATTTAATTTCCTACGATTGTAGATTTTTGGAATTATTTCATTAAAAGTGAAATAATATATATTTTTCGGGTGTTATATTCAATCGGGCGAACGAAGGAGCCAATTATGGGATTTTCGGGACCCGATGAGTGGACAAATTTTGTGTTCTCTTATGAATGAGTCATCTGAAGTTGACACATGCAAACACAAGAAGGGGGGTTGAATTGTGTTTGCTAATAATTTTTCTAAAACAACCTTTTAAAACTGATTTTCTCACACGAGGATATATAAAACAGATGCACACAGTGAAAAAAGAATTTTTGAGATTTAACAAAAGTAATATCAAAACCCCACAGTTAGTATAAACAAATAAAGCTGTAAGAGTTTAAGGATAGAAGATTCACGCAGATGATTTTATCCTGGTTCACTCTCTTCCAACCAAGAGCTACTTCCAATCCCTTCAACTTGAAGGTTTTATCCACTATTTCTCCAAATAGATTACAACCAAGTATTCAACACCTCTCCAGGCTACAAGTATTCCTTTCTTACCAAGCCTCTTCAGGCTCTAACTCTAACAAAGAGGTTTTAACTTTAGATCTTCTTAACTCACTATATGTGAGGATATGAAAGTTTAAGATCTGTTGAAAATTTTCATAATATTCAAACTAAAGAATACAGACTTTTGCTTTCTAAAGAATGAAAGAAATGAGAGCTTGTTCTCACAAATATTGGATTGGAAAAATTTGTTGGCTAGCAAAATTTGTTCTTCAGTATCTGAGGTCTTCTACTTATAGTGACCTTCTTCATCACTTGTATTTCTTCAACGGTTATTTTGAATAGTCCCGTTTAGAGATAACATTAAATGCATGATATCCGTTATGACTGATAGCTTGATTGTGACCGTTGTGAGATGTACTCTTGGTTATCACATTTGCACAGAATAGAGGGTAATTGCTTCTGGGCAATTTGTATGTTGAAAACTTTCTTTCCTTCTTTGTGTACAATCCAGATTTTTCCAACATTAAATATGAATTCGTACAAGTCACCTTTCATTTCCTCATTGTACTATTTGTTTTTTGTATTTTCTCGATGGTACTATGTTTTTTTCAAAAGGAAACAAAGCATTAACTGGATAAAACAAATGGGAGGAACAAATATTCTATTGAAATAAATATCAATCATTTGGAATAACTTCAAGAGAACCGGATTGCATTTATTCACTATAAAAGAACGTATAGGAGATAGAAACTCGCCTACTCAAAATCTCCGTCTACTCGGTTATTTGTGAAACTAAGTCTGTTCACTCCTTCATATTGCTCGTCTACTGACGTGGCATATCCTTTCATCTATCAAGTCTTTGGACTTGCTATATCTCAGTGAGTTATTTTGATCTCCATCTAGTGACGTGGCAATTAGAGCTGTCTACTTATTATTTTATTTTTCCGTCTATTTCATTCTGTTAAAAAAACTTCTGTCTGCTGACGTGGAAAACTGAGCACGTCTACTTAGAAAATTTTAAGCCTTGTCTACTTAAACCGTTGTCTACTCAAATAAACAAAAAGTAATTTTACCAACGTTTTTGATCAGCTCGTCTACACGATTGGACGTGAATTCTCTTTCTTAGTCCAAGCAGATATAAAGAACTTTATACAAGATTTCTCATGACTTGCATGATTCAAGTAATCCTGCAAAAACTGAACAACCATGTTAGATCTCAACTAACACTTTGCCAAGTAAATTTAATCCTTTTGTTAACATCAAAACTTAGAGATTAATTAAATCCAAATCACTTTGGTTCCAATAATCTAACTTTTTTTGATGATGATGAAAACTAATTAAATTTGAGTAGCAAAGTCTAAGAGAGCTTACAAAGCTCCCCCTAAGAAAAAGCATTCAAACTTTTAATCAGGAAAAGCATAAGACATAAATTCAGTAACACGAGTATATAACTTATCAGTTAAGTATAGTATCGAAGCTTTTAAAGTCTTTATCAACCTTAAACAAGTAAAAAATATATCAAAACAAACAGTGTTAGAGCATACGGATTTAAGATATATCAGATCGATAAACAAATCATAGCAAACAGTATCAGAGCAATCTAAATAGATATATTAGAGCAATATTTATATTAGCATAGCAAATCATGTCAAAGTATAAACATAAGGAAACATGCATATGCAAACAAGTATATATTTTTAAAAAGCTGACTTTTTATATTAAATTTAATTCTCTTTCCTTTCTCTCCCTTTTTGGTCATCAGACAAAAAGGTAAAGGGAGTGGACCATCATTGTCAGTAAGGAAACAACAAAATAAAAGCCTAAGAAGGGGGTGGAGGTGGAGGAGGAGGGTTTGGATTTGGTGGTGGAGGAGGAGGAGGAATCTGAGTTGGTAGATTTTGACTCTGTTGGAATTGCAGCATGATGTTCATTGTTGAGTCACCGGCAAGTGTACCGAGTCGTCGTAAGTAATAAAACACGGTAAGTAATTACCGAGGTCGGACACAGGGATTGGGCTACCAATTCTACCAATTCGCGAGCAATTCGATACGTTTGGTCAAGTAACAGCAAGTGGTTAAGGAGAGAGAAAATAGGATCGCAATTCAAATCGACAAATCAAATAAAGATATGGTATTAAAATCTGGAATTAAAACATCTAAGGTCACAAATCCACCTACCCAATCATGCATAGTACCCAAGTGATGATGATTCCTCCCTAAGTTCAATTACAATGTCAACCAGGACCCCCAAATTCTCCTAATGACACTGTCGTGCTCAATAGGACGTATTCAACGATTGAATTAATTACTTACTAGGTCTCATAACCCAATCATCAAACTCTATTAAATCTGGTTCCTATAAGGTTGCACCGATCTCCTATTGACGCTCGTGCAATATTCGATCAATGATCCCAATTCAAGTTCTAAACGTGAATTGCCTACTAAGCCTCATCACGTTAACTAGTCAATCACGCATGCACATGATCAACGCAATAAATTTAGAATTGGAAAACATGAATTGAGATAAGGGAGAGAAACATACATCACGTTGAACTACACCGTCATGGGTGGTTTCATTGATCCCTTAGACAAGGGGATTAGCTCCTCATGCTTGTAATAAGACACAAACAATCGGAGTTCATCATGAACGTAAAAGAGAAAAAGAAAATAGGGAGACGCAACTCCAGAGAACAAGGATTCGTCCAAAAGCGATCTAAAAACAAGTGGTTGACAAAAGATCTTCAATCTGCCCTAAAACATCAATTTATAGATTTCAGAATCTGTGCCCACTCGCGAGGCGAGTAGCCTCTCGCGACGCGAATATTAAGTTTTGGCTCCATCTGGATTTGAATGCTCGCGAGGCGAGGTAGTGTTTCGCGAGGCGAGATAGAGAGGATGACATTTTTGGCACAGTTAGACCTTCAGACTCACGAGGCGAGATGGTGATTCGCGGGGCGAGACAGAGAGGATGACATTTGCTGTTCAGGCTGGTCTTCGGCTCGCGAGGCGAGCTCCTGTTTCGCGAGGCGAAACCTCCAGAATTGCCTTTCCACCGTTTTCTTCAATTTCCTTGACTCTAAGAGCTTCACTTTTAACCTGAAACCATAAAAGAAAACGAAAAGCGTAATTCTACTCAAAATAAACTAAAAACTACTAAAAATGCATAAAACGAGTCAAAGTCCAACTTAGGAACAAAACAAGGCCAATTTGGGAGATTAGCGAGGGTGACTCGCCCAATTAGGCATAAAATATACCCCTTTTCTAGCTGGAAACTAGATGAGCCAGAGGCTTGTCAAAACACCCCAAACTTAAACCTTGCTTGTCCCCAAGCAAGCTAAAACTCAAAAAGACTCAAGACTTGGCAAGCTTAAATGATTCAATCAATTTTGCACAAATTTCATGCAATCTTAACAAAACAGTTTTTCTTCAATGATTTCCCCATTTGCATCAATGTAATCCCCACATTCATTTACTTTAAACAATTGAGAACTTCATCCTTCATGCAATCATTAATCTAAGTTGAGGATCCAAGTTACACACAAAAGGGAGATCACCGATCTCAAACAATTGCCTTCCTCACAAGGGCATGTAATATTTCACTCATTTGCTCAATTTGTCTAGGCTATCAACTTTTCACTCAATTTCACATTCCAAGAGCACTTCCATTGAATTTGATTTTCATCTCAAAAATTGTTCCCATGAAAACATGCATGCAACATCAAAAGGTCTTTTAAAGGTTGTAATGGGGCCTGACTAAGGGTAGGATATTCAAGGATACTAGCCTTAAGTCCCTAGGAACTAAGAGAGCATGAGCATTTTGACACATTGAACTTCCACTCAAATTCCTTTTTCCATTTTTCTTTTAGCCTTGGGTGACTACAGCCTTTTCCTTGCTAAGCTTTTTGTTTTGCCCCTTTTCTTTTGGCAATCTTTTTTTCCTTCTTTTTTTTTTTTTTTGCCTTGGGTTTCAACCTTTATTTTTTTCTTCTTTTTCTCAACCCATAATGACATATCAAAACTTGTAGCCACCCCAAACTTAGTTTCTTACAACCCTTGTCTTGCTAAGTTTCCATTCTCTCCTAATCCTAAGATTGGGTTAACATGGTTTTTTCCAGATTTTTGGCTTATAACATCGGGTCATTAAGAAGCAATAGGCCAATTAGGCTCAATGTGGCTAACTAGGGAACATGCATTAGGGATGGTTCTTTTTAGGACAAGTAGCTATTCAAAGAAAATTGCCTAAATCATTTGATGCAACACATAAACATGCAAACCATGAAGAGATTCAAGCAAATCCGGGAAAGTGCAACTTAAAAGTGTTTTACACAATCAAAAACAAAGTTGGAGGCTCAAATTCCTCACCTGGACATTTTTTTTGCAAATTGTTTGACCGAGATACAATTCCTAGTGTGCACCCCTTCACCCCAAACTTGTCATAAATCAAGCAATCACAATAAAATTTCTCAAAGTTCAAATTTCAATTTTTCACATGGGGATCAAATTTTCTATTTCAGAACCTAGGGGGAAATCATCGATGGTCAAAATAATTCATGCAATCAATCTATGCTAAATTTAATTAAAATCCACCAAGCTTGCCGACACAACACTCATACACAAACTCTTGATCTTCTCAAATTATTCAAGAGCGAAATTCAAAAACAAAAACAAAAACAAAAACAAAGCAATTGGTTCCCTCCCCCACACTTAAAGCATACATTGTCCTCAATGAAAGAACATAAATATAAAATAAGAGAGAGGGAAAAGAGAAGGTGTTCCCTGATCAAGTTGTAGTGTAGGTGGGCGCTTCCAAGGAAAGCTCTTCTACGGTTGCATCCTCATCCAATGGTCCCTCGGGCACCCTCCTTGTGGCATAGCACCTCCTGATCTGGAAAAAATTGAAAACCCAATTGCAGATTCGCGAGGCAATACATCACTCGCGAGGTGAATCTGGAAAAATTGTTCTTCACACTTTCCAGAATCGCGAGGCGAATAATAGCTCGCGAGGCGAATCTGGAATTCCCATAGCTGATTATGCCCAGATTCACGTGGTGAAATTCACTCCCGCGACGCGAGACAGAAGCGTGAGCAAGCCTCTGGGATTCAGCGCTTCTATCTCGCGAGGCCACTGTGGGTTTGCGGGGCGAATCTGAGTTTTTTTTTTACATTAGAAAATGACAGAAAAATAGAGGATACCTAGCTTGGGTTGCCTCCCAAGTAGCACTTATTTAACGTCCCGAGCCTGACTCAAGTCACCCCTAAGGGTTAATCCGGAAGAAGATCTTGCTTGCCATGCCATGCCTTAGTCCACTCTTTGTAGGTTCCTGTACTTTCATATGCTTGCATTCGGATCCCGGACAACTCGTTTAAGTCCAACAACCCTCTATAATTAGCACGTACTCTCCACCCTGTGATGGTCCTTGTTGGGTTCAATTCATTGCTTTCATTGACCACCACGGTTTTGCCACCTTTCTTTGGGACCACATGAATTGGACTAACCCAACTACTATCCGAGATTGGATAGATGATTCCGGCCTCTAAAGGTTTAACCACTTCCTCATGCACAACTTCTTTCATTCCTTCTTTGTTGAGCTTTTCCCTTGCACCTTCATCCTCTGGGAGACTCGGTAAGGCTTCCCTGTCTTTTAACCACTCAAGATAGTCCTCATCCCCCAAAGGGTCTTTTTCCTCACTATCATCATCATGGGATTTTACCAACTCTTGTGCACGTGAAGAACCATGGGCTTCTCTAGTTGCCCTTGCCTTGACAGTTGAGTCCACCATATCCACTCGATACACATCCGACCTCTCAGCAGGGTGCTTCATTGCTTCAAAGACATTGAAGACTACCTCATCATCTTGCACCATTAGAGTGAGTTTCCCTTGTTGCACATCTATCAAGGCACGCCCAGTGGCCAAGAAGGGCCTACCCAATATGAGAGGGATCTCGGCGTCTTCATCTATATCAAGCACCACAAAATCCGCCGGAAATATGAACTTGTCCACCGTCACTAACAAATCTTCGACCACCCCATAAGGATATTTTATATAACGATCGGCGAGTTGGAGTGACATCCGTGTATCCTTGACTTCTTTGATCCCCAACCTCTTCATCATAGAGAGGGGCATCAAGTTGATGCTTGCCCCTAGATCACATAACGCCTTTCCTAGAGTCATCCCCCCAATGGTGCATGGTATAGAAAAAGAACCGGGGTCCTTCAACTTTGGAGGTAGTTTTCTTTGAAGAATGGCACTACACTCATCGGTCAAAGCAACCGTTTCCTCATCCACTATTCTTCGCTTCTTGGAGAGAAGCTCCTTCATAAACCGGGCATAAGATGGCATTTGTTCCAAGGCTTCCGCAAATGGAATGTTAATTTGAAGTTTGCGGAACACATCAAGGAATTTATTGAACTGTTTATCTTGTTGAGGCTTCTTCATTATTTCAAGATATGGTACCTTCATGTAGGGCGGGAGGTCTTTGGGCTCAACCCACTTCTTTTTTCTGGACTCTTCATCTACAAGTTTTAACCTTCCCCCTTGCTCCGGTGCCTTGTCACTTGCCAACTCCCCTTTCTTAGGTTGCTCTTCCTCAACATGTGATTGTTCTTCCTCAACTTCCTGAGAACTAGTTGCACCCCTGTTAGATCCCAACACCCTACCGCTTCTAGTTGTTATGGTATTGCATTAGTTCTTAGGGTTGTTCTCGGTATCACCTGGGAAAGTGCCTGGGAGACGCTCATTTAGTTGCTTTGCGAGCTGGGCAATCTGCGTCTCTAGATTTTGAATCGCCGCCCCTGTATGAGTTACCAACTTGTCAATGGTTGTGCTTGTATTGATTGACAACTTCTCAACTGCCGCACTCATCTTCTCAAAAGCCAATTCCCAAGGTTGCCTTCCACCATCAGTTATTTGCAATTGATTAGGCCCCGGAAGAGCCTGCTGAGTATTATGCTGATGGATTCCATAGTTTGGCCTCTGACCCTGTTGAGGTTGTTGTTGCCAATTCTGTTGAGGTTGTTGTTACCCGGCTAGACCACCACTATCATTACTCCAAGCGAAACCCGGATGGTCTCTCCTCATATAACCCCTATTCTGATTCTGACTGTAATCATTCTGTCTGTTCCTCTGATAGTTGTTCTGGGGCACGCTGTCATAGAAATTGTGGCATGAGTCCACATGTTCTTGAGAGAAGTTGAACGGACATCTCTGAATGTCATGATCTCCATTACAATTATCACAACCCGGAGGCATTCCCTCGTGTATCACATTAACCTTCTTGTTCCCAGACAAAGCCGCCATTTGCATCTTCAACAGTTTATTTTGCTCTAGAATGACTTCTATTGTTGCAGAACTGACTCCACTTGAGGTTTCCCTACCACGGTTGTAATCATTGTACGACATCTTCTCCAATAACGCCCATCCATCCTCAGCTGATAAATAAGAAAAGGAACCGCCAGCTGTGGCATCACAATTCATATGGTAGCTGATGTCAAGACGGTCAACGCGCGCGTGCGATTCCGGCAAGTGTACCGGACTGCCGTCAAGTAATAAAAGATATCGAACCCACAGAGATTGTATTCTCGAATCGCAATCGGTTTTCGAATCGATTAGTTCTGGACAGTTTTAAAGGGGTTTTGAAAAATGTTTGAATTTGAAATTGAAATGATAAACAAACAGAAAACAAATGTTTTTGGGGTTTTCGATTTAAACGGATTCCTAGGGATTTGGGTTACCTTTGAGGTCGTTTATGTTGCTAACAGATTTACCTTTGTTGATTACCGAAATTGCCTTGAAGGCGAGTTTATCCTCTAATAGCTTAAGCTCCCTTTCGGGTTACAAAAGCCGTGCCCAATTGACCCGACCCCTACTTTCGTGGTAGTCGATCCCAGATTGGACCCTTTGCGTTCCGTGACAACTCGTTGTTCCTCGAGGGACGGCTTCTAACTTTCGTGATTTCAGTCCCAAGTCTGACTTCTATAGGTCCGACACCCAAGTTCACCGCTAGGTTCCTCCTTGAAATGTCTCGGTCATGCAAATAACCTAAGTTCACCGCTAGGTTCCTCCTTGGATCATTCACATCTCACAAACTAGTGGCTGCCGGGCTTTACGAGTGAATCACCCTAGAAATCCTAAGTTCACCGCTAGGTTCCTCCTTAGAACGTCTATGTCACGTAAATAAACGGTTGCCGAAATTTATGAGTGATTAACACACTAGAAATCAGATCTAAAACAATTATGAAATCAACAATGATTTTACATCAAATCAACATCATTTACAAACCTCGGGCAGAGCCCTAATCCCTAGAAACTAAGCTACTACTCCAGTCTTGCCATGGAGATGACAAGCTGGGTTGACAACATAATAAAAATCAGAAAAAGAGAAAAGAGGAGAAGAGGAGAAGAGATCCTAAATCTATGCCTAGAGTAGTAGCCCCAAAGGTGTGATGTTGTGTCCTCAGATCTGATGCCTTGGTCCATATTTATAGAAATGGGGAAGTTAGAGTCCCAAACCAACTCAAAATCTGATCTATTTCGGTTTCTTCAGGTCCAAGTAATGCGCGTCACGGCCGTGATGACCATCACGGCCAGGCCGTGACGGTCTCTGCCTCTGCCATTTCTGGAAAATTCAAATTCTCGCGACGCGAGCCCTCAGCATCATGGCCCGTGAAGAATTTCACGGCTAGGCCGTGATGTGCTCTGACTTGTGGTGGTTTTGGGTCACGGCCGTGATGGCTATCACGGCCAGGCCGTGACAGACTCTGACTTCAGTCTTTCTTCTTTTTCAGTTTTTGCTCGATCATGGCCGTGATGGGCATCACGGCTAGGCCGTGATGGGCTCTGTTTGGCTCATTTTCTTCAGTTTTAAAGCTCCATCTTCATCCAAACTTCATCATGGTTGATCTTGAGCAATTTACCCTTTATATCTGCAAAACAACACACGAAAACCGCCTTACCCATTCCAAAGGAAAATTAACCTAAAATCTAATAAAAATATGCCTAAACTACATGAAAATGCATGCAAAATGATGGACAAAGATGATGTGGAATCACACTCATCAAATCACCCCAAGCTTAAAACTTTGCTTGTCCTCAAGCAATTACTCAGGCCATAAGATATAAATCATTCAAAGCATGGATAGTGAACCAAGAACCCCTAGAAGCTAATCCAAGTAATAGGCATTTTTAATAAGCATTCAAGAGATAATCAAGTTCAAGTCCAACTAGAAGCTTAGGTTCTTCAAGTTCATGTCCTCACTGATTTGGGCACTCATCTCACCTCACTCAAGTATTTTAGGGTTTATGACAATTCACTCCATTTCCTCAAGGAAAGTATTTTACCATAGGCTTGACTATTAACCAAATCTCTACTTTATTTAAGAAAACACTTAAGAATCAAGAGGTCTTTTCCTTTGGTTGTAATGTGGCCATGGGATTTATTATTAGGTGGGAAAATCAAAGAAAGGGAATTTTCAAGAAGGCTAGATAGATTATCAAACATTACAAAGTATGACACCTTCTAAAATACCTTTTGAGGGCTTTGATTTACTTTTTCCACCTTTCTTCTTTTTTTTTCTCTTTTTTTTTTTTTTTCATTTCTCACTTTCTTTGTCATCCCCTTCTCCATTTTTTTTTTCTGTTTATTTCATTTTTATTTGTTTGGAGAAGGGGAGATTTATAGCTCAAGAGAAATTACTTTCTAGCTTTTTCTTCCCATACTTTTTCCAACTACCAATTACCCTTTTTGTAATACTTTAAAAGGTGCCATACCAATCATTATTTATCAAATTAATTCATGGTACCAAGAAAAGTATTTTTTTTCTTTAGGCTCAAAATTGGGCAACTAAGGGGTAGCATTTATCATTCAAAGCTCGGGAGGCCAGAAAAATACCTAGTGCCTCAATCATTTCCAAAAATGTTTTCAGAAATTTTTAAGTTTTGAAATGGTTTCAAGTCAAGTTCTAGAAAATACAGTCCATGAGGAATTAAATCACTCTATCACAAGAAATGGGGTAGATTTAGTGAATACCCCTATTGGCTCAAAATCTTACATTTAGTAGTTCAAAAATCAGTGAGGTACACAAGTTTAAGGAACCACATGCTAATTATCAACTATCAAATGACTATCTCAAGAAATTTCATTTTTATCCTTATCACAAGAATAATGAAAAATTGGGTTCAAAATTCACTATCTCAATTCATTTGGCTCCAAGTTCTCACAATCGGATGCATGTTCTAAGTGAGGGGCAATCTAGAGAATGTGATCATACCAATCTATGCCTATGAGAATGCAATATGAATGCAACAATGCAAATGCAAAAATAAATACCCCTACCCCAAGCTTGATTACTTACATTGTCTCCAATGTAAATAATCAAGTCGGAGAGAGGAGAAAAATGGAACAACTTACCGAGTCGGTAGCGGGTGTTGGCTTCACATTCCAGTCAAAACTTGGGTAGAAATTTTATCACGGCCGTGAGGCTTATCACGGGCAGGCCGTGATCGTTTCTGTCCTCAGGAGTTGCCCTGTCACGGTCGTGATCTACATCACGGCTAGGCCGTGATGCTCTCTGACCTTGGCATCCTACTCATCACGCCCGTGATGGTTGTCACGGCTAGGCCGTGTTCCTTTCTGTGTTCTTGTTTATTTCATCACGGCCGTGACCACTGTCACGGCCAGGGCGTGATGGCCTCTGACTTTATCTTTTTTTATGCTCTTCTTCTCTTTCTCAACCTGAAAAACACTAGACAAACCTATTAATGATATTTTTGCCTCTTGATCTTCTCAAATTATTCAAGAGGTTAAATCAAAAACAAAAGGAAAAAGGGAAAGAAAACTTGGGTTGCCTCCCAAGAAGCGCTTATTTATGGTCTTAAACTTGACCATACTTCCTTAAGTCAACCGGGGTCGGCTGGGCGTAGATGTGAAGGCACACTTTTCTTCCAAGGAGCTCCTTCAAATAGCCGTTTTTGCTCATACGGCCAATAATGCTTCCGCTTCGCTCTTTTCTCTCGGAGCTTCCTATCCTTCCTTCCTCCCGGCGGAAGTTTTGTTTCAGTATGGACAGCAACTCCAATTCCATCACTGCTGGGTGCATCATTAGCCATGCATACCTTCGGAGTTGCTTCCATGATCAGTTCTTCTTTTACCACTGGAGACGTTGTATCAATTCTGCACACATGGCTCTCAAAAGGAAGGTTGTTATCAGAGTTAGTCAATTGAAAATCGATCCTACCTTCCTCTACAGTTAGAGAGAGCTTCCCATTCCTTACGTCTATTACTGCTCCAGCAGTTGCCAAGAATGGCCTTCCTAAAATGATGGGGAATTCAGAATTCCCTTTCATATCCAATACCAGGAAGTCGGTAGGGATGAAGAATTTCCCTACCTTCACAGGGACATTCTCTAGTATGCCTAGAGGAGTCCTAGTTGAGCCGTCCGCAAATTGTAAGGAGAATTTGAACGGTCTCAACTCTTTACTTTCCAACCTTTCCATGATAGTGAGGGGCATCAAGCTCGCACTAGCCCCTAAGTCACATAAGGCTTGGTCAATGTGCACTTGTTCAATTGAGCAAGCGATGGAGAAACTACCTGGGTCTTTCGGTTTAGTAGGCATTTTAGTCTCTACATCTACTTGCTTTTTCCTAACCAACCTTTGTGGGAAAGGTATCGGGGGTTGGTACGGTGGTGGAGGGACATATTTCAGTTCTGGCTCTTCTTTTTCGCTCGTGTCCTCCTCCGGTTCCACGTCCATTTCAGCTACCCCCACCCCAAGCTTATCATCCCTCAAGTGTATGACATTGCAATGCTCATTGGGATTTGCTTCGGGTTGCCCCGGGAATGCACCCTTAGGTCTCGAATACGTGCTGGCTTGTTGGGCAATCTGGGTTTCTAGCATCTTGTTATGAGTTGCTAAGTTGTCTACCTTAGATGCTAGATCCTTTATTGCCTCACTCACTGCCCTTCCTTGTTGTCTAAACTCCTCATTCTGTTTTGTCTGAGTTTCGACAAAACTTTCAAATAAAGTCTCGAGTTTAGATCTTTGTACCTGAGGGTACCCCGGTGCTGCTCTCTTATTACCTTGACCCTCTTGGAGCTCATGATTAAGCGTGTTGCTGTAGTTGCCGTAGGAGAGGTAAGGGTTGTTCCTTCTTTGGTTGTAGGGATTTGGGGGAGCATAGTTGGGCAGCTTCGGGTTCGTATCATAGTAGTTGTTACAAGAGTTCACTTGCTCACCCGAAGCGCCGGATCCATGTGGGCATCCCATCATGTCATGTCCCTGCATTCCACAAATCTCACAAACAAGGTTAGTAGCACCTATTGCACTCACATTAGCTCTTTCAATCTTATCTAATCGTTTATTTACTGAGTCAAATTTAGAAATAATCAGATCAATGCTACTTACTTCAAACTTACCCCCCGAAATCTTGTTCGGGTTATTACCTCTTTCGGATCCCCATTGGTGGTAGTTGGTGGCGACATTCTCGATGATGTTGAATGCCTCAGTGAGAGGCCTATTCATAAACGCTCCACCGGCTGCAGAATCTAGTGACACCTTCGAAGAGTAGTCCAATCCGTTATAGAAGGTGTGCACTATTAACCACCTCTCGAGTCCGTGATGTGGGCACGACTCCAGCAGTCCCTTGTATCGATCCCAAGCTTCCGATAATGATTCTCCGTCTTTTTGGAAGAAGCCGGTGATCTGGGTTCTTATGTAGGCCGTCTTGGATGGAGGGAAGAATTTCTCCAAGAACGCCTGCTCCAATTGGTCCCAAGTAGTCAAAGTGTTAGCGGGGATTTGCTTTAGCCAGGCCTTCGCTTTTCCAGTGAGAGATGAGGGGAACAATCTCAAACGCACAACATCGACTGAGGCTCCATTAATCCTGATTGCATCGGTGAACTCTAAGAATGTCTCTATATGATCGGTCGGGTCCTCCGAAGGCAATCCTCCGAATTGATGTTGCCTAATCATGTTGATTAGCATGGGCGGTATGGTATAGTTTTCCGCCTCAATCTCTGGCCTTGCAATCCCAGTTCGCAAGCCTCTCGCATTTGGGGCTGCGTAATCCTTCAAAGGTTTTGTATCCGGTTGATTCGCCATGAGTGGAACGGGACTCAACCTTTCTCCCTCTCTTTGTAGTCTTCTACGTCTATGGAAGGTCCTCTCGATCTCCGGATCAATCTCACTAAGGCTCCCAAGACTTAGAGATCTTTGCATATAACACACAGAGATGGATACAATAGAAGGAAAAGAAATTTTTGATTTTTTTGATTTTTTGATTACCGAAATTGCCTTGAAGGCGAGTTTATCCTCTAATAGCTTAAGCTCCCTTTCGGGTTACAAAAGCCGTGCCCAATTGACCCGACCCCTACTTTCGTGGTAGTCGATCCCAGATTGGACCCTTTGCGTTCCGTGACAACTCGTTGCTCCTCGAAGGACGGCTTCTAACTTTCGTGATTTCAGTCCCAAGTCTGACTTCTATAGGTCCGACACCCAAGTTCACCGCTAGGTTCCTCCTTGGAATGTCTCGGTCATGCAAATAACCTAAGTTCACCGCTAGGTTCCTCCTTGGATCATTCACATCTCACAAACTAGTGGCTGCCGGGCTTTACGAGTGAATCACCCTAGAAATCCTAAGTTCACCGCTAGGTTCCTCCTTAGAACGTCTATGTCACGTAAATAAACGGTTGCCGAAATTTATGAGTGATTAACACACTAGAAATCAGATCTAAAACAATTATGAAATCAACAATGATTTTACATCAAATCAACATCATTTACAAACCTCGGGCAGAGCCCTAATCCCTAGAAACTAAGCTACTACTCCAGTCTTGCCATGGAGATGACAAGCTGGGTTGACAACATAATAAAAATCAGAAAAAGAGAAAAGAGGAGAAGAGGAGAAGAGATCCTAAATCTATGCCTAGAGTAGTAGCCCCAAAGGTGTGATGTTGTGTCCTCAGATCTGATGCCTTGGTCCATATTTATAGAAATGGGGAAGTTAGAGTCCCAAACCAACTCAAAATCTGATCTATTTCGGTTTCTTCAGGTCCAAGTAATGCGCGTCACGGCCGTGATGGCCATCACGGCCAGGCCGTGACGGTCTCTGCCTCTGCCATTTCTGGAAAATTCAAATTCTCGCGACGCGAGATATGTCTCGCGACGCGAGCCCTCAGCATCATGTCCCGTGAAGAATTTCACGGCTAGGCCGTGATGTGCTCTGACTTGTGGTGGTTTTGGGTCACGGCCGTGACAGACTCTGACTTCAGCCTTTCTTCTTTTTCAGTTTTTGCTCGATCATGGCCGTGATGGGCATCACGGCTAGGCCGTGATGGGCTCTGTTTGGCTCATTTTCTTCAGTTTTAAAGCTCCATCTTCATCCAAACTTCATCATGGTTGATTGATGAGTGTGATTCCACCTCATCTTTGTCCATCATTTTGCATGCATTTTCATGTAGTTTAGGCATATTTTTATTAGATTTTAGGTTAATTTTCCTTTGGAACGGGTAAGGCGGTTTTCGTGTGTTGTTTTTACGATATCAAGGTTAAATTTCTCAAGATCAACCATGATGAAGTTTGGATGAAGATGGAGCTGTAAAACTGAAGAAAATGAGCCAAACAGAGCCCATCACGCCTAGCCGTGATGCCCATCACGCCATGATCGAGCAAAACTGAAAAAGAACAAAGGCTAAGTCGAGTCTGTTCACGGCCTAGCCGTGATAGCCATCACGGCCGTGACCCAAAACCAACACAAGTCGAAGCTGTGTCGGGGCCAGGCCATGATGGCCATCACGGCCGTGATGAGCATCACGGCCAGGCCGTGATGAGCATCACGGCCATGACAGACCAACCAGTGAAGAATTTTCAAGGCAGAATCCGTCACGGCCAGGCCGTGATAGCCATCACGGCCGTGACGCGTATTACTTGGCCCAGAAGTAACAGAATTGGATCTAATTTGAGTTGGATTAGGACTCTAACTGCTCAATTCTATAAATAAGGGACCAGGCAGAGGCAGAAAAGATCAGACCTTTGGGGCTACTACTCTAGGCATAGATTTAGGATCTCTTCTCCTCTTATCCTCTCTTCTCTTTTCTGATTTTTATTATGTTGTCAACCCAGCTTGTCATCTCCATGGCAAGACTGGAGTAGTAGCTTAGTTTCTAGGGACTAGGGCTCTGCCCGAGGCAAGTTTGTAAATGATGTTAATTTGATGTTGAAACCATTGTTGATTTATAATTGTTTTAGATCTGATTTCTAGTGTGTTATTCACTCATAAATTTCGGCAACCGTTTATTTACGTGACATAGACGTTCTAAGGAGGAACCTAGCGGTGAACTTAGGATTTCTAGGGTGATTCACTCGTAAAGCCCGGCAGCCACTAGTTTGTGAGATGTGAATGATCCAAGGAGGAACCTAGCGGTGAACTTAGGTTATTTGCATGACCGAGACATTCCAAGGAGGAACCTAGCGGTGAACTTGGGTGTCGGACCTATAGAAGTCAGACTTGGGACTGAAATCACGAGAGTTAGAAGCCGTCCCTCGAGGAGCAACGAGTTGTCACGGAACACAAAGGGTCCAATCTGGGATCGACTACCACGAGAGTAGGGTCGGGTCAATTGGGCACGGCTTTTGTAACCCGAGAGGGAGCTTAAGCTATCAGAGGATAAACTCGCCTTCAAGGCAATCTCGGTAATCAACAAAGGTAAATCAGATTAGCAACATAAACAGCCTCAAAGGTAACCCAAATCCCTAGGAATCCGTTTAGATCAAAACCCCAAAAACATTTGTTTTCTGTTTTAATTGTTCTCTGCTCATCTATCTTTCAAATTCAAAAACCATTTCAAAAATATAAAAATCCTTTTTACAAAGTCCAGATCTAATCGATTCGAAAACCGATTGCGATTCGGGAACACAGTCTCTGTGGGTTCGATATCTTTTATTACTTGACGGCAGTCCGGTACACTTGCCGGATTCGCAACGCGCGTGCGTCCGCGCGCGACACATCAAGTTTTTGGCGCCGTTGCCGGGGACTGTGCCATTTCGAATCTCAATTCATATTTTGAATTGATTTTTCTGGACCTTTTCTTTTTATTTGATTTTTATTTCTGAAGTTTAAAAAAAAAAAAAAAAAAAATTTCTTTTCCTTCTATTGTATCCATCTCTCTGTGTGTTATATGCAAAGATCTCTAAGTCTTGGGAGCCTTAGTGAGATTGATCCGGAGATCGAGAGGACCTTCCACAGACGTAGAAGACTACTAAGAGAGGAAGAAAGGTCGATTCCCATTTCACTCATGGCGAATCAACCGGATACAAAGCCTTTGAAGGACTACGCAGCCCCAAATGCGAGAGGCTTGCGAACTGGGATTGCAAGGCCAGAGATTGAGGCGGAAAACTATACCATACCGCCCATGCTAATCAACATGATTAGGCAACATCAATTCGGAGGATTGCCTTCGGAGGACCCAACCGATCACATAGAGACATTTTTAGAGTTCACCGATGCAATCCGGATTCATGGAGCCTCAGTCGATGTTGTGCGTTTGAGACTGTTCCCCTCATCTCTCACTGGAAAGGCAAAGGCCTGGCTAAAGCAAATTCCCGCTAACACTTTGACCACTTGGGACCAATTGGAGCAGGCGTTCTTGGAGAAATTCTTCCCTCCATCCAAGACGGCCTACATAAGAACCCAGATCACCGGCTTCTTCCAGAAAGACGGAGAATCATTATCGGAAGCTTGGGATCGATACAAGGGACTGCTGGAGTCGTGCCCACATCACGGACTCGAGAGGTGGTTAATAGTGCACACCTTCTATAACGGATTAGACTACTCTTCGAAGGTGTCACTAGATTCTGCAGCCGGTGGAGCGTTTATGAATAGGCCTCTCACTGAGGCATTCAACATCATCGAGAATGTCGCCACCAACTACCACCAATGGGGATCCGAAAGAGGTAATAACCCGAACAAGATTTCGGGGGTAAGTTTGAGGTAAATAGCACAGATCTTATTATGTCAAAGATAGACTCACTTAATAAACGTTTTGATCGGCTTGAAAGAGCTAATGTGAGTGCATTAGGTGCTACTAACCTTGTTTGTGAGATTTGTGGAATGCAGGGGACATGACATGATGGGATGCCCACATGGATCCTAAGGCTTCGGGAGCAAGTGAACTCTTGTAACAACTACTATGATACGAACCCGAAGCTGCCCAACTATGCTCCCCCAAATCCCTACAACCAAAGAAGAAACAACCCTTACCTCTCTTACGGCAACTACAGCAACACGCTCAACCATGAGTTCCAAGAGGGTCAAGGTAATAAGAAAGTAGCACCGGGGTACCCTCAGGTACAAAGATCTAAACTCGAGACTTTATTTGAAAGTTTTGTCGAAACTCAGACAAAACAGAATGAGGAGTTTAGACAACAAGGAAGGGCAGTGAGTGAGGCAATAAAGGATCTAGCA
Organism: Sophora flavescens; assembly: GCA_030762895.1. NCBI lineage: Eukaryota > Viridiplantae > Streptophyta > Magnoliopsida > Fabales > Fabaceae > Sophora > Sophora flavescens. The sequence goes on from CM061067.1 coordinate 13,469,990, forward strand.
TCTAAGGTAGACAACTTAGCAACTCATAACAAGATGCTAGAAACCCAGATTGCCCAACAAGCCAGCACGTACTCGAGACCTAAGGGTGCATTCCCGGGGCAACCCGAAGCAAATCCCAATGAGCATTGCAATGTCATACACTTGAGGGATGATAAGCTAGGGGTGGGGGTAGCTGAAATGGAGGTGGAACCGGAGGAAGACATGAGCAAAAAAGAAGAGCCAGAACCGAAATACGTCCCTCCACCACCGTACCAACCCCCGATACCTTTCCCACAAAGGTTGGTTAGGAAAAAGCAAGTAGATGTAGAGACTAAAATGCCTACTAAACTGAAAGACCCAGGTAGTTTCTCCATCGCTTGCTCAATTGAACAAGTGCACATCGACCAAGCCTTATGTGACTTAGGGGCTAGTGCGAGCTTGATGCCCCTCACTATCATGGAAAGGTTGGAAAGTAAAGAGTTGAGACCGTTCAAATTCTCCTTACAATTTGCGGACGGCTCAACTAGGACTCCTCTAGGCATACTAGAGAATGTCCCTGTGAAGGTAGGGAAATTCTTCATCCCTACCGACTTCCTGGTATTGGATATGAAAGGGAATTCTGAATTCCCCATCATTTTAGGAAGGCCATTCTTGGCAATCTGCTGAGCAAAGAATAGACGTAAGGAATGGGAAGCTCTCTCTAACTGTAGAGGAAGGTAGGATCGATTTTCAATTGACTAACTCTGATAACAACCTTCCTTTTGAGAGCCATGTGTGCAGAATTGATACAACGTCTCCAGTGGTAAAAGAAGAACTGAACATGGAAGCAATTCCGAAGGTATGCATGGCTAATGATGCACCCAGCAGTGATGGAATTGGAGTTGCTGTCCATACTGAAACAAAACTTCCGCCGAGAGGAAGGAAGGCTAGGAAGCTCCGAGGGAAAAGAGCGAAGCGGAAGCATTATTGGCCGTATGAGCAGAAACGGCTATTTGAAGGAGCTCCTTGGAAGAAAAGTGTGCCTGCACATCTACTTCCAGCCGACCCCGGTTGACTTGAGGAAGTATGGTCAAGCTTAAGACCATAAATAAGCGCTTCTTGGGAGGCAACCCAAGTTTTCTTTCCCTTTTTCGTTTTGTTTTTGAATTAACCTCTTGAATAATTTGAGAAGATCAAGAGGCAAAAATATCATTAATAAGTTTGTCTAGTGTTTTCAGGATGAGAAAGAGAAGAAGAGCAATAAAAAAAGATAAAGTCAGAGGCCATCACGCCCTGGCCGTGACAGTGGTCACGGCCGTGATGAACTAAACAAGAGCACAGAAAGGATCACGGCCTAGCCGTGACAACCATCACGGGCGTGATGAGTAGGATGCCAAGATCAGAGAGCATCACGGCCTAGCCGTGATGTAGATCACGGCCGTGACAGGGCAACTCCCGAGATGGGAATTGATCACGGCCTAGCCGTGATGAGCCTCACGGCCGTGAGGAAATTTCTACCCAAGTTTTGACTGGAATGTGAAGCCAACACCCGCTACCAACTCGGTAAGTTGTTCCATTTTTTTCTCCTCTCTCCGACTTGATTATTTACATTGGAAACAATGTAAGTAATCAAGCTTGGGGTAGGGGTATTTATTTTTGCATTTGCATTGTTGCATTCATATTGCATTCTCATTGGCATAGATTGGTATGATCACATTCTCTAGATTTCCCCTCACTTAGAACATGCATCCGATTGTGAGAACTTGGAGCCAAATGAAATGAGATAGTGAATTTTGAACCCAATTTTTCATTATTCTTGTGATATGGCTAAAAATAAAAATTCTTGAGATAGTCATTTGATAGTTGATAATTAGCATGTGGTTCCTTAGATTTGTGTTCCTCACTGATTTTTGAACTACTAAAATGTAAGATTTTGAGCCAAAAGGGGTATTCACTAAATCTACCCCATTTCTTGTGATAGAGTGATTTAATTCCTCATGGACTGTATTTTCTAGAACTTGACTTGAAACCATTTCAAAACTTAAAAATTTTTGAAAACATTTTTTGGATATGATTGAGGCACTAGGTATTTTTCCGGCCTCCCGAGCTTTGATTAATAAATGCTACCCCTTAGTTGCCCAATTTTGAGCCTAAAGAAAAAAAATACTTTTCTTGGTACCTTGAATTGCTTGGATAAATAATGCTTGGTATGGCACCTTTTAAAGTATTACAAAAAGGGCAAAATGGTAGTTGGAAAAAGTATGGGATGAAAAAGCTAGAAAGTAATTTCTCTTGAGCTAAAAAGCTCCCCTTCTCCAAACAAATAAAAATGAAATAAACAGAAAAAAATGGAGAAGGGGATGACAAAGAAAGTGAGAAATGAAAAAAGAAAGAAAAAAAAATATTAATTAAATGAAGGAAGAAAGGTGGAAAAGTAAACCAAAGCCCAAAAAGGGGTATTTTAGAAGGTGTCATACTTTGTAATGTTTGATAATCTATCTAGCCTTCTTGAAAATTCCCTTTCTTTGATTTTCCCACCTAACAATAAATCCCATGGCCACATTACAACCAAAGGAAAAGACCTCTTGATTCTTAAGTGTTTTCTTAAATAAAGTAGAGATTTGGTTAATAGTCAAGCCTATGGTAAAATACTTTCCTTGAGGAAATGGAGTGAATTGTCATAAACCCTAAAACACTTGAGTGAGGTGAGATGAGTGCCCAAATCAGTGAGGACATGAACTTGAAAAAAAAAAAAAAAAAAAAACCTAAGCTTCTAATTGGACTAGAAATTGATTATCTCTTGAGTGCTTATTAAAAATGCCTATTACTTGGATTAGCTTCTAGGGTTCTTGGTTCACTATCCATGCTTTAATTGATTTATATCTTATGGCCTGAGTAATTGCTTGAGGACAAGCAAAGTTTTAAGCTTGGGGTGATTTGATGAGTGTGATTCCACCTCATCTTTGTCCATCATTTTGCATGCATTTTCATGTAGTTTAGGCATATTTTTATTAGATTTTAGGTTAATTTTCCTTTGGAACGGGTAAGGCGGTTTTCGTGTGTTGTTTTGCAGATATCAAGGGTAAATTGCTCAAGATCAACCATGATGAAGTTTGGATGAAGATGGAGCTTTAAAACTGAAGAAAATGAGCCAAACAGAGCCCATCACGGCCTAGCCGTGATGCCCATCACGGCCATGATCGAGCAAAACTGAAAAAGAACAAAGGCTGAAGTCAGAGTCTGTCACGGCCTAGCCGTGATAGCCATCACGGCCGTGACCCAAAACCAACACAAGTCAGAAGCTGTCAGGGCCAGGCCATGATGGCCATCACGGCCGTGATGAGCATCACGGCCAGGCCGTGATGAGCATCACGGCCATGACAGACCAACCAGTGAAGAATTTTCAAGGCAGAATCCGTCACGGCCAGGCCGTGATAGCCATCACGGCCGTGACGCGTATTACTTGGCCCAGAAGTAACAGAATTGGATCTAATTTGAGTTGGATTAGGACTCTAACTGCTCAATTCTATAAATAAGGGACCAGGCAGAGGCAGAAAAGATCAGACCTTTGGGGCTACTACTCTAGGCATAGATTTAGGATCTCTTCTCCTCTTATCCTCTCTTCTCTTTTCTGATTTTTATTATGTTGTCAACCCAGCTTGTCATCTCCATGGCAAGACTGGAGTAGTAGCTTAGTTTCTAGGGACTAGGGCTCTGCCCGAGGCAAGTTTGTAAATGATGTTAATTTGATGTTGAAACCATTGTTGATTTATAATTGTTTTAGATCTGATTTCTAGTGTGTTATTCACTCATAAATTTCGGCAACCGTTTATTTACGTGACATAGACGTTCTAAGGAGGAACCTAGCGGTGAACTTAGGATTTCTAGGGTGATTCACTCGTAAAGCCCGGCAGCCACTAGTTTGTGAGATGTGAATGATCCAAGGAGGAACCTAGCGGTGAACTTAGGTTATTTGCATGACCGAGACATTCCAAGGAGGAACCTAGCGGTGAACTTGGGTGTCGGACCTATAGAAGTCAGACTTGGGACTGAAATCACGAGAGTTAGAAGCCGTCCCTCGAGGAGCAACGAGTTGTCACGGAACACAAAGGGTCCAATCTGGGATCGACTACCACGAGAGTAGGGGTCGGGTCAATTGGGCACGGCTTTTGTAACCCGAGAGGGAGCTTAAGCTATCAGAGGATAAACTCGCCTTCAAGGCAATCTCGGTAATCAACAAAGGTAAATCAGATTAGCAACATAAACAGCCTCAAAGGTAACCCAAATCCCTAGGAATCCGTTTAGATCAAAACCCCAAAAACATTTGTTTTCTGTTTTAATTGTTCTCTGCTCATCTATCTTTCAAATTCAAAAACCATTTCAAAAATATAAAAATCCTTTTTACAAAGTCCAGATCTAATCGATTCGAAAACCGATTGCGATTCGGGAACACAGTCTCTGTGGGTTCGATATCTTTTATTACTTGACGGCAGTCCGGTACACTTGCCGGATTCGCAACGCGCGTGCGTCCGCGCGCGACATCATTGATCTTGAGCAATTTACCCTTTATATCTGCAAAACAACACACGAAAACCGCCTTACCCGTTCCAAAGGAAAATTAACCTAAAATCTAATAAAAATATGCCTAAACTACATGAAAATGCATGCAAAATGATGGACAAAGATGATGTGGAATCACAATCATCAGTAGCGTCCCTTAACCTGTTAAAGAAATGTTGAACCTTGGATACCAGGTCAAAGAAAGCTGAAGGACATCTTCTCAAGAGCACATTATACCTCTCCCAAGCTTCATTATAGGATTCATCTTCTGTCTGCCTGAAAGATGTGACGGCAACTCTTGCTTGTGCCGCTTTCTGAGGAGGAAAATACTTAGTTAGGAACTTTTGTGCCATTTGCTCCCAAGTTCTGATACTGTTCCGATCCAAGCTGTCAAACCAATCGCGAGCGACATCCCTAAGAGAGAGGGAAAAGCCGCAAGCGAAACTCATCTTGAGTAACTCCTCTTGTTTTCTGCATGTCACAAGCTTCAAGGAAGCGAGTGATGTGTCTATGAGGGTCTTGCTTGCCACTCCCATCAAACTGATTTTCACGGATCTGGGCTGTGACACATCCTTCCACTCTGAAGGAATCCGTATTAAGGTTGCCCCTCACGATAGAAGAAGCACAATCATCCAGGTTGGGTAGATCGTACTCGAAGAGAGGCTTGTAACGAGGAGGAGGAGGAGGATTTCCTTCGGTCATGTCCTCAAATTTAATTGCTTCCAGCCTCTTTCGTTCTCTGGCTTCTTTCCTTAATCGCTTTTTGGTCTTGGTGATCTCCGAATCAAATAGCAAGTCCTCTTGTGAAAGGGTGCCTCACATACAAAAACAAGGCAAGACCAAGTGGAATCAAAGAAGTAGAGAGAAATAATAGTAAATAAATAATAGAAAATAAAAATAAAAATAGCTTAACCAAATAATCAAACTTCCGAAAAATTAGGAAAATTGGTTGTGCCAATCCCCGGCAACGGCGCCAAAAACTTGTTGAGTCACCAGCAAGTGTACCGGGTCGTCATAAGTAATAAAACACGGTAAGTAACTACCGAGGTCGGACACAGGGATTGGGCTACCAATTCTACCAATTCGCAAGCAATTCGATACATTTGGTCAAGTAACAACAAGTGGTTAAGGAGAGAGAAAATAGGATCGCAATTCAAATCGACAAATCAAATAAAGATATGGTATTAAAATCTGGAATTAAAACATCTAAGGTCACAAATCCACCAACCCAATCATGCATAGTACCCAAGTGATTATGATTCCTCCCTAAGTTCAATTACAATGTCAACCAGGACCCCCAAATTCTCCTAATGACACTGTCATGCTCAATAGGACGTATTCAACGATTGAATTAATTACTTACTAGGTCTCATAACCCAATCATCAAACTCTATTAAATCTGGTTCCTATAAGGTTGCACCGATCTCCTATTCACTCTCGTGCAATATTCGATCAATGATCCCAATTCAAGTTCTAAACGTGAATTGCCTACTAAGCCTCATCACGTTAACTAGTCAATCACGCATGCACATGATCAACGCAATAAATTTAGAATTGGAAAACATGAATTGAGATAAGGGAGAGAAACATAAATCACATTGAACTACACCATCATGGGTGGTTTCATTGATCCCTTAGACAAGGGGATTAGCTCCTCATGCTTGTAACAAGACACAAACAATCGGAGTTCATCATGAACGTAAAAGAGAAAAAGAAAATAGGGAGACGCAGCTCCAGAGAACAAGGATTCGTCCAAAAGCGATCTAAAAACAAGTGGTTGACAAAAGATCTTCAATCTGCCCTAAAACAGCAATTTATAGATTTCAGAATCTGCGCCCGCTCGCGAGGCGAGTAGCCTCTCACGACGTGAATATTAAGTTTTGGCTCCATCTGGATTTGAATGCTCGCGAGGCGAGGTAGTGTTTCGCGAGGCGAGACAGAGAGGATGACATTTCTGGCACAGTCAGACCTTCAGACTCGCGAGGCGAGATGGTGATTCGCGGGGCGAGACAGAGAGGATGACATTTGCTGTTCAGGCTGGTCTTCAGGCTCGCAAGGCGAGCTCCTGTTTCGCGAGGCGAAACCTCCAGAATTGCCTTTCCATTGTTTTCTTCAATTTGCTTGACTCTAAGAGCTTCACTTTTAACCTGAAACCATAAAAGAAAACGAAAAGTGTAATTCTACTCAAAATAAACTAAAAACTACTAAAAATGCATAAAACGAGTCAAAGTCCAACTTAGGAACAAAACAAGGCCAATTTGGGAGATTAGCGAGGGTGACTCGCCCAATTAGGCACAAAATATACCCATTTTCTAAATGGAAACTAGATGAGCCAGAGGCTGATCATTCATCATCTGGTTCATCATGATGTTTGTTGGAACCAGGGCTTCGGTTACCTGTTCTTTCACTTGATCTTTAACCTTACTCTCTACTCTTTCATCTATAATTCTACCAATAATTTTTCAAAGTTCGGAGGCAGTGAGAGTGAGGGTCTTGAGCTTTCAGCACTATCTTGAGTATATGCTTGACTTGGAACAGTGTCTAAAGCTCTGGAAGTCTGAGGTTGCTATGTTGGATGAATGACAGTCAGAGCCAATGGTTGAGAAGAGTGCTTCTCAGAAGTGCTTTGTCTAGGAATGGATTCAACAACTTCTTCAACCTCAGCTACAGGTTGAACCACTTCCACTTGAGGACCAGACTGCACTTCTTCAACTGCCATGTCCTCGATGATGATTTCTTCATCTGTGTGCTCTGATGGAGGAGAGGATGGAGGTGAAGTAACATATTATAGCACTGGGGGGCAACTCTTTTCCCCAATGGATAGGGTCCTCTTCAAATACAGGACTTATGACAGGAATGCCAATGATGTCCTTATAGATGAGGAATCTACAATAAGCAAGGCCACACTTTCCTCTGACTTTAGGAATATATTTATTCTCTTCAATAGTCAGTCCAGAGGAGGAAGCTTCCTGTGCACATGCCACCATGTGAGTCCTCCAGATGTCCACAACAACATCCTCTTGAACACCTTCAGTTGGTTGATCCAACCAGTAGTCAATCACATTTTGATCAGTGAGATTGATTGTTGCTGGATTGATTATACAACTGTCAGGAAAAGGCATTTTGCCAGTGTTTCTCTACTTCTTCTTGTCCTTATCCTTATTGTAATCAATCATGGGTAACCTAGGACAGATCATGAATGGCTTGATCCCAATCTTGGTTTCCCTATTATGCCTTAACCAAGTTGGAGGGACAAAGTTTGCAGCTCTGTTAATTCTAAAGTGACTGAACTCCCACTTCAGCATTTCATACATTAGAGTATCAACAAAGTCAGCAGCTCTGCCATAAGTGCTAGGATGTTTGAAGGTAGTCCACTTGGTGTTTCTATCCATGATGAATGGAATATGCCTGAATGATCTAGATCTTTTGTAGATCACATTAGTGAGATCCTTCTTGGCAGGGTCTGTGTGCCAATCAGTTATGATGTGCCTTTCAACATCTTCAGTGAAGAGCTTGAAGGGTGGATATCTGACTAGGTTTGGATAGATTTTTTTGGGAGGGAATTTCTTTAGGGGTAGGTGAGTAATGAGTGGTCCAAGATGATTGTACAGTTTGGATGGTGGAAGGTCAGTAGGGATATCAGGGTGAGGTTGATGCCAGGGATAGATAACAGTTTCAGATTCATATTCATACTCAGGCAATGAATAGAAGGGTCTGGTTGAGATAGGTTCTGGTTCATGTTTGTGATACAAGATTTTCCAGTCCCTCTTAACTTTGGCCCAATTTTCTGCTTTGCCATCATAAAGTACAGAGGGGTCTGTGTAGGGAAATTGTATCCTTTGGTTTTTGGGAAAGGGTGCACCAGGGATAATACCATCATCATGTTGATTGAACCAGGAGTCATTAGCAGGGATAATTGGTTGAAAAGTTGGTCTAGGAGGTGATGCTATTTGTGGTTGGTCTAGGTGGGAAATTGTTTGTGGTGAAAGGGGTGTGGGAATGTATACATCATCTATGTTTTGATTTTTATTTACAGAAGATCCAGGTACAGAATCATCTACCCTATGCTCAAAACTTGAAACTAGGGCATCTACTACTAACTTGACAGGATCATTAGCAGGTAGGGTTACCTCAGTTTCTATGACAGCTTTGGCTTTTCTTTGTGGTTTCCTTCTCCTAGTTGGAATGGCATAAGTAGCATCAGCATCAGCAGAGGTAGAAATCCTTTGTTTCTTCAACACAGAGCTGATGGGGATCCTGTCCTCATCATCCTCATCCTCATTATGAGACATGATCAAATTCTTTGTCCTCTTCTGTTATGGAGCAGGTTGAGGAGCAGCTATGGGCTCTCTAATGACAATTCCACCAGTAGGCCTCTTTGACATAGGCTTCCTTGCTGCATTGGTTTTCTTCTTGACATTCCTTTTCAGCCCCAGAACCTTAGCATTGTTCTGTTCCACCATTTCTTCCTTAATCTTCATCAGTTCCTATGTCTTAGCTATGGCAGCAGCAACGTAGGTGCTAAGATTCATATTAGCAATGTTCATTTTACCAAAGTCAGCAGCAAACATTGGTTTTTCAATTAAGATCCTGGCTTGCTCTTCAGGATTCCTTGCAGCAATCAATTCATGGACTTCCATATAAGATTATGGGAAGATTGATCTTTGCCTTAGTGAAAAGATGGCATAGGTAAAACTTATGCAGAGCAGATAGGTTGTCCTTGGATACAACCTTGTGGAGAACCACCTTGTTCAGTAGTTGATGAAGGATGCGAATGATGTCCTTTATTTCAACATCTTTCCATGAGTGATTCCTAACTGTGTCCTCTCTCATCAAGAAGACTTCAATCACTTCAGTGCCTCCCAGTTCAGTCTCCCATAACTCAGTAAATACCACTCCTTCCTAAGCACAGAATATGGCATCAGCAATAGTCTTCTCAGAGACTATTATCCTCTTTCCCAGCACGGTAGAGGAGAAGTCAGTATCAGTAACTTGAAGTCTCCTCCAGAAATCCCTTATCAAGTTGGGATAAACAGAGACTTTCTCAGCGAAGAGTCATCCCCATCCAGCAGCGTTAATGTACTTGCTAATACCCAAATTGTAGTCTTGCAAAACACCAAAGTTGAAGTGATGCTCAATAGCCATGTTGAGTTTGTCCACGTTGAAGGTTGAAGAAGAAGCCATTTTTGGTGATTTGAGAGTTAGGGTTTTGGAAGCAAAGAACAGAGAGCTCGAGAATACTCAGATGACAGAGTAGTGAAAGGTTTCTCAAAGGGAAAAGGGTTGCTTTAAAAAGTTTTTGAATTACAAAGGTTTCTCTTTTAGAAATAAATCAAAAAGAAAATATTTGACAAGACATGTCATTAAGGATAAAACGGCGTTGGTATTTTGAAACTATAAAAAGTTATGATGGGATTGATGGAAGTACTAACTCAGCAGAGAGAATAAAGGATAAATTTGTCATTGAGGCAAAATAAATGCACGTCATAAATATATGCATGGACGGGTCCAAACAAGATGCAAACATGCATAGACGCGACATGCACTGGACGCAGTACACAAATGCAATGGACGTGATATGCAATGGATGCGTATTTTAATCATACAATAGTCTTGAAATGCTTTGGACACACATGCACCAACAAGAATTCTCTAGGCTGGACGCCTTAATCAATCCACACATAGCATATTGAGATGCTTCCTAATAAAAATAAACCTATCATCAGCAAGAGGTTTAGTAAAGATATTTTCCCATTGATGGTCAGTATCCACAAATTGTATATCGAAAACACCTTTTTGCACATAATCCCTAATGAAGTGATGTTTAATTTCTATGTGCTTAGCTCTAGAATGCAAAATTGGATTCTTAGATAGATTTATTGCAACAGTATTATCACACAAATGTGGAATACTAATTACAAACATATTGTAGTCCTCCAATTGATGTTTGATCAAAAGAAGTTATGAGTAGCAACTAGCAGCTGAAATATACTCAGTATCAGCAGTTGACAAGGCAATGATACTTTGTCTTTTGCTTGACCATGAGACAAGATTAGCTCCAATGAAGTGACATCCTCCACTGGTACTTTTTATTTCAATTTTATCTCCTGCATAGTCAGCATCACATAAACCAACTAATCTGTAATCTTTACATTTCTTAAAACACAAATCCAGATTAGTAGTACCTTTCAAATATCTAAATATTCTTTTATCTACTAATAAGTGAGTTCTCTAGGATCAGGTTGAAATCGAGCACATAATCATACACTGAACATAATATCAGGCCCAGACGCAGTAAGATATAAGAGAGATCCTATCATACCTCTATATACCTTTTGGTCTACCTTTTTCTCTTTATCATCTTTGTTCAATATGGACGTGGGGTGCATAGGGGTATTTATTGGCTTGCAATCATCCATCTTAAACTTCTTTAGTAGTTCTTTTGTATATTTAGTTTGATGGATGTACACCTCGTCCACTGATTGCTTAACTTGAAGTCCAAGGAAGAATTTGAGTTCTCTCATCATGCTCATTTCAAACTCTTTCTGCATTAACTTTGAAAACTCTTTGCACAAAGATTCATTAGTGGCACCAAAAATAATATCATCAACATATATTTGCACAATTATGAAATTAGACTTAATGGACTTTCTAAATAAGGTTGTGTCATCCTTTCCTCTATTAAATCCATTTTTCATAAGAAAAGAACTTAGCCTGTCATACCAAGCTCTAGGGGCATGTTTAAGGCCGTATAAAGCTTTCTTAAGCTTATATACATGTTCAGGATGTGTTTCACTCTCAAAACCCAGAGGTTGTATAACATAAACTTCTTCATTAATAAAGTCATTTAGAAAAGTACTTTTTAACATCCATTTGAAAAAGCATAATACTATGATGTGCAACAAATGAAAGTAAAATTCTAATTTCTTCTAATTTAGCAACAGGTGCAAAAGTTTCAGTGTAATCTATACATTCTTCCAGAGAATAACCTTGAGCAACAAGTCTTGCCTTATTTCTCACCACCTTACCATTTTCATCAAATTTGTTTCTGTAAACCCATTTTGTTCCAATAACTGATTTATCTTTAGGCAAGGGTACCAGAGTCCAAACATTGCTTCTCCCAAACTGATTCAGTTCTTCTTGTATAGCTAGAACCCAACCATCGCCCAGCAGAGCGTCGTCTGCTGTTTTTTGTTCCAACTCAGAGACTACTGCAGAGTCTTCTTGTTCTCTGAAAGTTGATCTGGTTCTTAGCCTATCATTGGGGTTTCCAATGATCTGATCTTGTGGATGATAGTTCCTGAAGTACCAAGATTTCTGAACTGTATCATGTTGAGAAGTGGAGGTTTCTGGTTGTTGAGTGGGGTCGTCTAGTTGATCATCAGCTTTTATCTTTGTTGTATCTCCTGAGATGTTTAGATCAAGATCTGCAAAAGCTTCATCTAGCTCTGATAATTTCTTATCAGGCTGTTTGTCATCAAACTTGACATGAATACTTTCCTCTACTACCAGAGTTCTAGAATTGTAAACTCTATAGGCTTTTGAAGTTTCAGAATACCCTAACAGAATTCCATTATCTACTTTTGCATCAAACTTACCAAGTTGATATTTAGTGTTTAGTATATAGCATTTACAACCAAAGGGGTGAAAATATGAAATGTTGGGTTTCTGTCCTTTCCACAATTTGTAAGGAGTCTTGTTCAAGATAGGTCTAATGTATATTCTATTCTAAATGTAGCAGACAGTGTTAAGTCTCTAAAATGTTTGATATGCATTTCCCTAAGTTTTTATGAAAACTAAACATTGGTTAATGATTTAATTAACCTTCACATTGGTTGCTAACCTAACTATTGAGTGTGCAGATTAAGAAATAGAATCAGACGTCCAACAAAGTGAAACAAGCAGACGTCCAACAAAGTGTAACAAGCAGACGTCCAACACTGTAGTGTTTGAAGCGCACGTCCAAAAACACAAGAGAAAGAAACTCGCGTCCACTAAAAGTATCAGAAGGCCGCGTCTACTAAAAACAATAGAAGGCCGCGTCTACTCAAAGTATCAGAAAAACCCGTCCAGTGAAGTATCAAAATTATCCATCCAATGACGTGGCACTTGGAGCGCGTCCATCAAAGTATCAGAAAAGACCATCCAGTGAGGTATCAGAAAGGTCCGTCCAATGACGTGGCAGATGGAGCTCTTCCATTAAGGAATCATATTGAGCTCGTCCATTAAGGAATCACTTTGAGCTCGTCCATTAAAGTATCAGAATAGCATGTCCAAAATCAGAACCGAGCGTCCAATAAAGTATCAGCAATGCGCGTCCAATGACGTGGCAAATTGTGCTCGTCCATTAAGGTCAGAATGTTTCCGTCCACTAGAGTAACTGAGACTCTCGTCCAGTAGAGTAACTGAGACTCTCGTCCACCAGAGTAACTGAGACTCTCGTCCACTAGAGTAACTGAGACTCTCGTCCACCAGAGTAACTGAGACTCTCGTCCACTAGAGTAACTAAGACTCTCGTCCACCAGAGTAACTGAGACTCTCGTCCACCAGACTGACTGAGGCTGTCGTCCAGTAAAGTAACAGAGGCTCTCGTCCACTAAAGGTGACAGAAGCGCTCGTCCACTAGTCTTTGGACTTGCTGAGTCCTTAATATGGAGCTCGTCTACTAGCCCGAATGAAAACTCAAATGACTAGATAGACGTGATTATTTTCAAGATGGAAGCACTTATCTTATGAACGCAAATTCTCTAAGGATTATCAGAATCTTAGTTCAAGAATCAGAAAGAGACTTGAAGCCTTCGCTCCTACTCAGTTTCACGATTATCAAGAAAAGTCAGAAGCTACTCTCTCAAGCAACCGTGGATAATCAGAACCAAAGACCAGTTAAAGAATGCTTCCAACGTGCTTTATTCCCTAGTACCTCTGGGCCTTACACAAAAAAGGGAAATGTACTCAGTAAAGTACAAAAAGCTCTCTGCACAACTTTGATATGACTGTAGCACGATGAATAAAGCCACGATCCTTCATGTTAGAGTACAACCAACGACTCTATTGCATTAATGGCTGCCCAGAACGACTCTATTGCATTAATGACTGCCCAGAATGACTCTATTGCAATTAATGAAGTTCTGCTTGAAGCCAACATCTGAGGAGATGTCTCTAACGGATCCTAAATGCTTGAAGACCATAAATACAGAAGTCATTGAATATGAAGAATAGAGTGAATACACATTGCATTAAAACGTCATTACTCTGAGCATTTATTTCTTCATTCTTTTATTCTTCATTCTTCAATCATTTTGAAGTTATTACGCAGACTTTCCTGAGCCTTACATTTAAACCACTCTCTGAGTGTTAGTGAAAGATCTGCCTGTGAGAAATTGTATTTATTACAAACCCAAATCTCTCAAACAAACCAGAGTGAGCCTAAAGAGGCTAGGTGTGCAAATAATACTTGTCTTGAGCCTGAAGAGGCTAGGTGTGCAAATAATACTTGAGTCTGTAACCTTATTAGTTATAGTGGATAAATCTTGGTGCTGCCAAGGACTGGACGTAGCTCTTTGATTTGAAGAGTGAACCAGGATAAATCACCGTGTCAATCTCTCTTCCCTTAAACTCTTTAATTGGTTGAGTTTTTCTTGCATCTGTCAAGTGGTGTATGTGCAATAGTCACCCGTCCATCCTGTATTCTTCCACTCGTCCAAAGCTAGATTTCTGTTTGTGAAAAGATTTCAGCTTTGCTTAAATTCTGATAAACACAATTCAACCCCCCTTCTCGTGTTTATAGTTGTTTATTTCAGACAGTATTAACAGCTTCATCCCAGAAGTGTCTAGGGACAGAGTGATCATTGAGAATAGTCCTAGCCATCTCTTGAAGAGATATGTTCTTTCTCTCTACCACACCATTTTGCTGTGGTGTTCTTGGTATTGAGAAGTTGTGAAGAATACGACTTTCTTCACAGAACTTATGAAATAACTCATTCTCAAACTTTCCCCCATGGTCACTTCTGATTGAAGTGATACACATGCCTTTTTCATTCTGTACACGTTTGCAGAATATAGAGAAGACCTTGAAAGACTCATCCTTGTGAGCTAGGAACATAACCCATGTCCATCCAGTGTAGTCGTCTACAACGACTAGACCATATTTCTTACCACTGATAGAAGCAGTCCTCGTTGGACCAAAAAGATCAAGGTGTAGAAACTCCGGTGGTCTATTAGTACTAACAACATTCTTGGATTCAGAAGAACCTTTGACTTGTTTTCCCTTTTGACATGCATCACAGAGAGCATCAGATTTGAATTTAAGGTTTGGTAGTCCTCTTACGAGGTTATGCTTATTTAGCTTTGAAATTAACTTCAAGCTTGCATGACCTAGCCTTTTATGCCAAATACATCGCTCATCTTCAATGGATACTAGACATGAGACACTTTGATTTGAGAGGTCCTCCAAGTCAATCTTATACATATTGCTTTGCCTCTTAGAAGTGAATAAAAGTGATCCATCATCCTTTTTTGACATTATACATGTTCTTATCAAAAGAAACAACATATCCACTGTCACATAATTGACTAATGCTCAACAGATTATGCTTTAAACCATTTGCCAAAAGAATATTATCAATGGAAGGAAAATGGTGTTTACCAATTTTACCTATACCAGTTATCTTTCCTTTCTGGTTTTCTCTAAACGTGACCCATCCACCATCTTTGGCTCTAAGATCTTGGAACATACACCTTTCTCCTGTCATGTGTCGTGAGCACCCACTGTCCAAGTACCAAGATGTTTGTTTCTTTCCTGTTGTTAAGCAAATCTGCAACAGGTATTATCTTATCTTTAGGTACCCAAACTGACTTGGGTCCTTTCTTGTTAGTGGTCACTGGACGAGTATGCTTAACATGTTTATTATGTATGCATCTAGTTGTAGTATGCCCATTCTTTCCACACACTTTGCAAATGGTGTTGGATGGGTCAGACTTGATTTTAGCATGTTTAGCTTGAGCTTTTGAAGCTCTATGCTGTGTATGTGGTGTTGCCTTTTGGTGAGATGCTTCTTGCTTCTCTTTGTCATAACCAATGCTGTGGTGACCTAGAGTACCTTAAAATGAGACCAAGTTTATCTGAGCCACCTATAAGCTTTGACAGAGAGTCTGTCAGATATGTTACATCTTGTTTCAGTTTTGCAACTTCACAAGAAACATCAGGCACACACTCCATTTTGTTAGCTAGACTGACATTCACTGATTTTAGTATGTCATTTTCATCTTTAAAGTTTTGTTTCTCAATGCAAACCCTATCAAATTCTCTAGACAATTTAGAAAAATTCTTTTTGAGACTCCTATACTCTCGAGACAGTATGGACGACTCATGCAACAATTCATCAAAAGTATTTTGAAGAGTGGACGGGTCAGAGTATATTACCTCAGCATCAGTGTATTCACTTTCTGATGCAGTGTCTGCCATGAGACAGATATTTGCCTCTTCCTCTGCATTATCTTCTTCATCTAATGAAGACAGATCAAGATCCTCCCATGTAGCCATTAAACCTTTCTTCTTTTTGAAGAATTTCTTTTTATCCTTCAGCTCAGGGCAGTCAGCTTTGAAATGATCAGGTTTCTTACATTCAAAGCACAATGGTGGACTTTTTTCCTTGGAGTCTGACTTGTCCTTGGAAATTTTTTTGTTGAACTGCTTCCTTTTGAAACCACCTTTCTTTCTCCACATATGTTGAACCTTCCTGGAGATGAAAGATAGTTCATCCTCATCCGACCCTTCATCATTATCAGAAGGTCCAGATTCATCTGATGACTCAGCAGCTACGAGAACTTTTGATGAACTTGCCTTATTTGCCTTTAGGGCAATAGATTTTCCTTTTATGAAATTTTCTTCTTCATTTAGTTCAAGTTCATGCACCTTGAGGGATCCAAGAAGCTCTTCCAGAGAAAGTGTATTCAGGTTTTTAGCTTCCTGAATAACAGTAACTTTAGGTCTCCATTGCTTAGATAAGCTCCTCAGAATTTTTCTGACATGGTCTCTATTTTCATATGTTTTTCCAAGTGATCTGAGGCTGTTGGTGATAGTCTGAAATCTCCAAAACATCTGATCTATTGTTTCATGATCAGCCATCTTAAACAGTTCATACTAGTGAACTAGCATGCTTATTTTTTATTCCTTCACTTGTGATGAACCTTCATGAGCTAGGGCAAGAGTATCCCAGATTTCTTTAGCAGTATTGCATCTGTGAACTTTGTCATGTTCAGATCTAGTAATAGCACACATGAGATAGTGCTTAGCTTTTAGATTAAGTTGATGTTTTGCCTTTTGATCTGCAGTCCAATCTGCTCTCGCAACAACAGCTCCATCTTCATTTCTGGGCTCAAAATAACCAGTTTCTATGAGCTCTCAGATATCTAGACTTTGTGCATCCAAAACACCATCATCATCTTCTTCCAATAATGATAGTCAGTTCCATCGAAGAGAGGATGTCTGTTGATAGCTTGTCCTTCTGCATCCATGGTTGTTGGATCGTACTCCCTCAGCACTTGTTAGATGCTCAATCCTTTCGAGGTTGAGCTCTGATACCAACTGAAGTTGACACAGGCAAACACAAGAAGGGGAGTTGAATTGTGTTTGTTAATATTTTTTCTAAAACAACCTTTTAAAACTATTTGTTTTTTGTATTTCCTCGACGGTACTATGATTTTCTCAAAAGGAAACAAAGCATTAACCGGATAAAACAAATTGGAGGAACAAATATTCTATTGAAATAAATATCAATCATTTGGAATAACTTCAAGAGAACCGGATTGCATTTATTCACTATAGAAGAGCGTATAGGAGATAGAAACTCGTCTACTCAAAATCTCCGTCTACTCAGTTATTTGTGAGACTAAGTCTGTTCACTCCTTCATATTGCTCGTCTACTGACGTGGCATATCCTCTCGTTTATCAAGTCTTTGGACTTGTTATATCTCAGTGAGTTTTTAATCTCCGTCTAGTGATGTGGCAATTAGAGCCCGTCTACTTATTATTTTATTTTCCATCTATTTCATTCTGTTAAAAAAACTTCCGCCTGCTGACGTGGCAAACTGAGCACGTCTACTTAGAAAATTTTAAGCCTCGTCTACTTAAACTCTTGTCTACTCAAATAAACAGAAAGTAATTTTACCAAACGTTTTTGATCAGCTTGCCTACACGATTGGATGTGAATTCTCTTTCTCAGTCCAAGTAGATATAAAGAACTTTATACAAGATTTCTCATGACTTATATGATTCAAGTAATCCTGCAAAAACTGAATAACCTTGTTAGATCTCAACTAACACTTTGCCAAGAAAATTTAATCCTTTTGTTAACATCAAAATTTAGAGATTAATTAAATCCAAATCATTTTGGTTCTAACATCATCCATGTCAGAGGATTAATGTGGCATAAGGTTATGTTAGTAATTTTTAATAATTGCATTTTGATCCTTAAACTTTCTCTTGATTTCATTGTGATCCTTAAGCAAACTTCCATGATACTCCAAGTGAATTGGACCAATTTTCATCCTTCCAACTTGTCATGGGCTGAGGTTTTTGAGGCCCAATATCATGGCTAAGGTGTTGTCTTACATGAAGCCAATTGGCACTATAAACTTTCCTGTGTCATTCATTATGTCTTAAGCATTTTTATGCTTGGAAATCAAGTAAGTGGACTTGGACTTCTTCAATCCCATTTCGCAAGGCCCAAGCCCAAGGCCATGAGGATTTACTTCATCTACTTCATGAGCCAAACTTTCTCTCCAAGCTTAGTCATCTTCTCCAAACTTCTCCATTCTTCTTATTTCTCTCTAACTCCATAAGCTTGAGTTTGTGAAGCAACTTGGTAATTCTTGCATTTTTCTTCAATTCCAAGAGGTAATCTTTGTTCCTCATCATCATTAAACATCATGTTCTTCAATTATTTTCATGATTTAAAGCTTTGACCATCCTTTTCAATTTCTAGATCTAGAAAGTTTGAAATTCTCTAGAAAATCATAAACAAATCCTAAAAATATGACGACTACAGAAGGAAGGTCCCTTAGTTCGGAGCATGCTGAAGTTCTTTTCTATTGTTATAGCTACTATTAGTTACGACCAGCTTCGGTTTTTATTTACCTTACGTTTTGTTTCGAAATGACCTATACCTATTAAGGTCTAGTTGTGTAAACAATTAAGATGCAGTATAGCGGTATGCTATATATATATATACACACCCATATACGGTTATATTTACGTTGTTATTGTGGTTGTTGAAAAGAAAAAGAAAAGGAAAAAAAAATTGTCACTGTTTTGAGTGATGTTAACAACTTAAGAAAATATTATTTTCCGAAAGCAACCAGCGAATTAATATTTAATTTATTTCCGCACGTGTTTAAGAAGTAATGCCCAAGGGGGTGTTACAGCAACTACCAATTGGATGTGCGTTTGCTACATAGAGAGAGTGTGTCGGAAACAAGAAAAAGAGGATAGGGCAAGAGTACAAGGCAATATTTTAAAAATAAAAATATGATCTAAAGATGTGTTTGGTTGGGTTGGATCTAGATTTCCCTCAACCCGACCCATGGTCACCCCTAATCAACACATCAGTAGTTGCAAGCAATATGTACATATTGATTATTATTGTTTAGGTTTTAAGAAGTTACATCCAACATGAATTAAAAAATGACCAATATAAAATATATACCTAATTAAACAATGTCAATTCGATAAAAGAAACTTGTGAGCAGGCTTATATTATGGATCAGAGAAGCAATTAATTTTCAATGCTGAACTCGATTTGGTTCTCTTTAATTAGATACCTCAAATCATCTTACGTATAATAAAAAAAAAATATCAACCTAAAGGCTATTGTGTGGATTTTTGCTTCAACCACATTTTCCCCCCTTTTGTCTGGTTTTAAAATCAAGTAACTGTTGGATAATTTTAATAAAATATAATATTGATTATAATGTAAACCCTGAGATGTGTCTAAGGACACTGTCCTTAAGGATTATTTTACCCACAAATTATTATCTGAAATTGCGAGTTTCCCCCTAGATATAGAGGCTCTTCTGGTACATAAACCAGGAACACAAAACAGCAAGATCTCAATACTCTTTTTACTCATAATTTTGAAGTATTGCACAAGAACTTTTTATACATTTATTTATATATATGTAAAGCTCCAAAGCAGATTTTCCTTTTCTCAAAATATAGCCAGTAGCTGATAAAATTTTCTGCACCATTGAAAATAATAATGATAATTTATTTCCATTCAAAGTATTAAAACTTGCCATTCAAATTGATAACCAAATAAAAGTCATTTAAAACTCAATTCCCACATGGGTAAAATCCAAAGCCACAGTCCAAGAGGAGAGAAGGCTTGAATGAAAACCATTAAACTAAAATTTAGAAGCCTTTAATGTATTGTTACACCTTGGAAATGAAATCAATTCAATTTGTAAGGTTCCTTGTTTTTTTCACATGAGAAATACGGAAGGCAAGCAAGCTAACAATTAAAATAGAATCAATGCTTGAATTTGTTAACTTTGAAAAGTAACATTAATAGAGAAAAAAATTAAAACATTATATTTTATTTTAATATCATATTTAAATTTTGGAATATACTTAAATGTACAACAATCCCCCACATATTTCAAAATATTGAAATTAACAAATTCTGAGTTAGGAAATAACACGTGTGTAAATGTTTCGAATCTGGTGTCTCTTGGACTATGAACCAGACCTAGGACTGATAGGTCGATTACCTACAATGCATTGGTGAAGTTTTAAACTTCTATGAACCAATACACTTTGTGTAAGCAGGAATCCTACCAATCACATTACACCCCCACAGATCTTATTGTTACGCTGTTTTGCGTCAATAGGCCATGCACGCGCCTGGTAATTCATGAGTGCTTTAGAAATTATGTGACAATTTCATAGGAGCGGCCCCACTCCACGCTCATATAGGTGATTTCATCAAGTGTATATTACACTTTATACACCACCCATAAGGGATATGAAATTCATCAAAAGCGTTTTGCTTATCCTCTCAATAAATGCAGTCTAGCATTTCTTACACCATAGGAAGGGACAAAATTAATTATTATGCTAGCAGAATTAACAGGTGACTTGTTATTACCCATATGAACCTTCTTCATGGGATCTCCAATCACAAAGGTTGGGTTACCATCACTGTCAATTTCACGTTGGCTTAAGTTTCATTCCCTTCAATGTTTAATTTATTAATTTCCTTCCCAAAGGTTTTGTCAGAGGATCGACCAAATTCATTTCCTACTTCACATAATTAATGGATATAATCCCATCTTTTAGCAGCTGCTTAACCACATCATGTCTCAATCGAATATGTCTATTTTTTCCATCATAAGTCTTATTCTTTGCAATGGCAATTGCCGCTTGCCTATCACAATGCATAGATACAGGAGGAGTTGGTTTAACTCCTAATGGAATATTTTCTAAGAGGTTTCTCAACCACTCAGTCTCATTACCAGCCAATTCTAGAGCAATAAACTCTGATTCCATGGTAGATTTAGCAATAATAGTTTGTTTGGCTGATTTCCACTATATAGAATACCATAACTCATGGTACCTCTCAAATATTTCATTAGTTTGACTAATGCATCCCAATGTTCATTATTGGGATTATGTGTGTATATGCTCAGTCTGCCCATAGCATATGCTATGTCAGGTCTTGAAAAATTCATTAAATGCAACAGACTCCCAATAATCTGTGCATACTCAGATTGAGTGACAAGGTTGCCTCTATTTTTCTTAAGTTTGGTGTTAGCATTATAAGGGGTGCTTACAGGTTTAACTTCAAAGTACCCAAACTTCTTTGGAAGTTTCTCGACATAATGTTCTTGTGATAACATTATAGTATCACCATTCCTTATAATTTTAACACCCAATATTACATTTGATTCACCCATGTCTTTCATGTCAAACTTTGAAGCAAGAAATTCTTTAGTTTTATTTACTATATCATTACAAGTACCAAAAATAAGCATGTCATCCACATATAAGAAAATAATTACACATTCACCATTTACTAATTTTGTATACACACACTTGTCTACTTCAAGAGATAAAAACCCATCACCAGCCAAAACTTGATCAAATTGTTCATGCCATTGTTTTGGTGCTTGTTTCAAACCATACAAAGATTTAAGAAGTTTACAAACTTTATTTTCTTGTCCGGAAACAACATGACCCTCAGGTTGTGTCATATAAATTTCTTCTTCCAAATCACCATTTAGAAAAGCTGTTTTAACATCCATTTGATGGATAAGAAGTTTATAAATTGATGCTAAAGCAATTAAAACTCAAATGGATGAAGTTATAGTCACGGGAGGAAAAGTGTCAAAATAATCAATATTTTCTTTTTGGGTAAAACCTTTTACAACCAATCTAGCTTTATATTTATCAATAGAACCATCAGGATTATATTTCCTTTTAAAAATCCATCCACACCCTATAGGTTTAGCTGTTGGTGGTAAATCTACTAAAACCCATGTATTGCAATTTGTAATAGAATCAATTTCAGATTTAATAGCTTCTTTCCAAAGATGTGCTTCGGAAGAATTAATTGTATCATAAAAACTCAAAGGGTCATTTACCACAAGATATATATAAAAATCATTTCCAAAAGAAGTCACTTTTCTTTGCCTTTTACTTCTTCTCAAATCCTCATGTGTGTTTTCAAAATTATTTTGTGAAGATTCATTTGAAACACTAATATTTTGAGAAGGTGAAGGTGGCAACCTTTCAAATTTTAAAGAAAAAACATGTTCTAAAAATTCAGCATTTTTAGTTTCTAAAATAGTATTGCAATCAAGTACATCACTTTTTAAAACAAGAAATCTATAAGCAGTACTATGTTCTGCATATCCAATAAACATACAATCAGAAGTTTTAGAACCAATTTTTCTTTTCTTAGGATCGGGCAGCATTACCTTAGCTAGACACCCCCACACTTTTAAATATTTAAGGTTAGGCTTATAACCTTTCCATAACTCATATGGTGTCCTACCAGTTTTCTTATAAGGAATTCTATTTTGTAAATGACATGCAGTTAATAATGCTTCACCCCAAAGATTATCAGGTGCAGAGGAACTAACAAGTAAAGCATTCATCATTTTTTTAATGTCCTATTTTTCCTTTCTGCTACTCCATTAGATTCAGGTGAATAAGGGGGAATAGTTTCATGAATTATACCTTCTTTTTCACAAAAATATTAAATAAAATATATCAACCACCCCTATCTGATCTAACTCTTTTAATCCTTTTATTCAATTGATTTTCTACTTCTGTCTTGTAAATAAGAAACATGTCAAATGCCTCGTCCTTGGTTTTAAGTAAATATACTTTGATGGATCGGAAAAAATCATCTATAAAAGTAACATAATATTTTTTACCTCCTCTAGTCATGGTTTGCTTTAAATCACCTAGATCGGTGTGAATTAAATTAAGTAATTAAGTTTCTCTTTGAATAGAATGACAAGATTTTTTAGTTAATTTAGATTCAATGCAGATCTCACATTTATTCATACATGTATAATTAAAATCAGAAATCAAACCAACATCATGCATCTTTTTAATATAAGAAATACTAACATGTCCTAATCTAGCATGCCACATATCAACCGAATCAATCAAGTAAGCAGAAGAAGATGCATTTTCATTAGTAATTTCATCCACATTGAGTACAAAGAGTCCCCGATCACAATATCCTTTGCCCACAAACATATTATTTTTTGTCATTACAATCTTGTCAGATTCAAATGACACTTTAACCCCAACTTTACTGAAAAGTGATACAAAAATTAAATTAGCCCTAATACTAGGCACATGAAGCACTTCATTCAAAGCCAAGGTCTTGCCAGATGTGAGCTTAAGAAGAACCTTTCCTTTCCCAAGAACTGCAGCAGTTTGGGAATCTCCAAGATATACAAGTTTTTCTTCATCCCCCACAGAAGTGTAGGAGGTAAGCACATTTTTATGTGCACAAATATGCCAGATAGCCCCAGAGTCTACCACCCATTGCTTCACATTGGCCACTAGATAGGCCTGAGAAATGACCGCAGCATTTATGTCATCTCCTTTGAGTAAATTTGCTTTTGGCTTAGAAGGATTGTCATTCCTCTTCCTAAATCTACAAGGATTAGCATGATGACCAAGCTTTCCACAAACAAAGCAACTTCCAAATATTTATTTTTTCTTGAAAGTGGGGTTAGAAGCAACTTTAGGCACATAAGAAACATGACCATGATTTTTATTTCCGTACCTCCTTTTATTTTGCACAAGATTTGCTCTCAAGGCCAGTGCATTTGCCCTTGCTTTCTTGATTTCCTTCCTGTTGGCATATGTCCAAGTTTCAATTTGTTTGGGGTCAGCAGATGATGGAGGTTTTGGATCCATCAGTGCAGCAGCAACACCATGCATATCGAGGATGGAGTGCATGCGCCCTTGCCACCTTCTATAGTTTTGGCCTCCAAACATCTCAATTTTTGAGATATCTGGAAATGGTTTGGTGTAGGCGGAGCAACTGGCTAAGGAACGACTTGGGCAACAACAGGAGATGCGTTGGAATGGTCAGCAATCACACCATTGTTTGCGGCGTCGAAGTTGTCAATATAATTGTTCTCCATAATAATCCTTAAGATTGTTGGATGATTTTAATAAAATACAATATTGATTACAATTTACGTGTCTAAGGTTTAGACACTGTCCTTGAGGATTATTTCGCCCACAAATTATTATCTCAAATTACGAAATTCCCCCAGGATATAACAAGCTTTTCTGGTACATAAACCATATACACAAAACAACAAGATTTCAATACTCCTTTTACTCAGAATTTTGAAGTACTGCACAAGAACTTTTTATACATTTATTTATATATATATATGTAAATCTCCAAAGCAGATTTGATAAAGTTTTCTGCACCATTAAAAACATGAGATAATAATGACAATTTATTTCCATTCAAAGTATTGAAACTTGTCGTTCAAATTGATAACCAAATAAAAGTTATTTAAAACTCAATTTCCATCGGGTAAAATCCAAAGTCACCGTCCAAGAAAAGAGAAGGTTTGAATGAAAACTATTAAACTAAAATTTAGAAGTCTTTAATGTATTGTTACACATTGGAAATGAAACCAATTCAATTTGTAAGGTTCCTTGTATTTTTCACACAAGAAAAGAAACAGGATAGGCAAGCAAGCTAACAATTAAAATGGAATCAAGACTTGAATTTGTTAACTTTGAAAATTAACATTAATAGAGAAAAAATTAAAACATTTTATTTTATTTTAATTTCATATTGAAATTTTGAAATATACTTAAATGTAGAATAGTACCCCACCTCAAAATTTACCTTTCTATATCATAACCAACCACATTTTTCCCCTTTTGTCTTGGTTTATACTTTATGTATGATAACTTTTTATTCTTTCCCCTAAAGTACAGGAACGTATATATATATATATAGTAACTTTTATTTGATAAATGTGCACAATGAATTAAAAAAGAAAAAAAGAAAGAGTAGGCAACAAAAATAGAATAACATCTCAACACGCCAAACAAGCATGAGATGATCCGGAGAAGCAAAAAGTAATAAATAACAAATCTTTCTTTTTGCAATACTTTCTTTACAGGGTCTTCAATTTTGTCTGAATTAAAGAGAATTCATCAGAAAAAAGGAAAAATCTCATGGCGTTGATGTAGCATGTGATGCAGTGTTCAGGCTAAGAACTAAGAGAAGTGGCAGTAATAAGTTCCGCGACCCATTTAGTAACCAGCGACGATTGGCGGAGGGGGAGATGCATAAGAAGAACCAAAGTGAGGTGGAAGAACGATGTCTTCTTCTGGAGGAGGTGGTGAAACAGATGGTGCAGGTGGTGGTGGAGATTGGACAGGTGGTGGAGGAGAGTGTCCTGGTGGTGGTGGGGAGTGAACTGGTGGAGGAGGAGAGTGAACGGGCGGTGGTGGGGAGTGTACCGGTGGGGGAGGAGAATAGACGGGCGGCGGCGGCGAGTGGACTGGTGGAGGTGGAGAATGGACCGGTGGGGGTGGTGGAGATTGAACTGGTGGCGGCGGTGAGTGAACAACTGGTGGAGGAGGAGATTGAACTGGTGGCGGTGGAGAGTGGACGGGTGGTGGTGGGGAGTACACTGGTGGAGGTGGTGGTGAGTGGACAGGAGGTGGTGGAGAATAGACAGGTGGTGGTGGAGAGTTAACTGGTGGAGGCGGTGGAGAGTGGACGGGTGGTGGTGGAGAGTTGACCGGTGGGGGTGGTGGAGAGTTGACCGGTGGGGGTGGTGGAGAGTGGACAGGAACTGGTGGTGGGGGAGACTGGACTGGTGGGGGTGGCGGAGACTGTGGAGGCCTTTGTCGGTGTCGGGGTGCTTCCCCGTGAGGATCTTCCTCAGGTGTTGGTGGTGCTTCTTTGGGTGTTTCTGGTGTGGGTGGTGGTTGTTGTTTGGGTGTTTCTGGTGCAGGTGGTGGTGGTTGTGGTTTAGGTGTTTCTGGTGTGGGTGGTGGTGGTTGTGGCTTGGGAGTTTGTGGTGTTGGTGGTGGTTGTGCTTTGGGCGTTGGTGGTGGTTGTGTTTGTGGTGTGGGTGGGGGTTGTGCTTTTGGTGCTTGTGGTGTGGGCGGTGGTTGTGGTTTGGGAATTTGTGGTGTGGGTGGAGGTTGTGCTTCGGGGGTTTGTGGTGGTTGTGTCTTGGGCGTTTGTGGTGTGGGTGGAGGTTGTGCTTCGGGGGATTGTGGTGGTTGTGTTTCGGGTGTTTGTGGTGTGGGTGGTGGTTGTGGTTTGGGAGTTGGTGGAGGTTGTGGTGTGGATGGTGTTGGGTTCTGAGTTGGAGGATTTGAGGGTGATTTTGGTACAGATGGTGTTGGATTCTGAGTTGGTTTGCCTGTGTCATGAGTTGGTGGATTATTGGAGTTAGATGATGTTGATGGGTGGCCACATTGTGCCTTGCTACAATCAACAGGCTTGCTTATGACTGCATTGCATGCACTTGCCACCTTCTGTTTTGGCCTATCAGGTATGCAGTTTCCTTCATCTTTCAACACAATCTCCTTCCTAGAATTAGGCACACAACCTTCCTCCTCACCATTGAAGTAGTTATCCGAGAATGTGAAGTTCACCAAGCTAGGCAAGGTACAGATGCTACGTGGGACAAAACCTGTGAGCTTGTTATTTGCAATGGCTAACTCCTCCACCTTTTGGAGTCCGTTTAAGGTTCTAGGCAAAACACCAACAAACACGTTCCCACTCACATCAAAAACTGAAACTTGTGCAAGCCTTCCAATCTCAACGGGCAAACACCCAGTTAGGTTGTTGTTGACCAACACAAACTCGTTCAATGTCTTGTCCATTTGACCAATGCTTCCAGGAATGCAACCATTCAGATGGTTATTGGCCAAAACCACAACCGAAGCTGGAGAGTTCCCTAGATTCTCAGGAATTGTGGACACGAATCTGTTGTTGTTCAAAAAGATAGCATCAAGTGTCTTGTTGAATAGCTCTGAAGGAAGTTCCCCTTCAAAGTCATTGAACCTGAGATCAAGGTACTTGATATCTGGAATGGAAAGAACGGGTTGTGGGAATGGACCAACAAAGCGATTGTTGCTGATATCAACCTCATGCAAAAGGGTTAGTTTGGAGAAGCTCTTTGGGAGAACCCCACAAAACCTGTTTGAGTTGATATGCAAAAGAGCAAGGTCGGTTAACAAACCAAACTCAGGAGGAATGTAACCTGCAATATCTGCATGGTTAAGATCAATGCCAGCCACAACTTCTATCTTAGGATCATCCAGGGCAGGGGCACAGAAAACTCCTTTGTAAGAACAAACATCAGGGCCAACCCAATTTTCTGTGAAGTTTGATGGGTCGGAATACATTGCTCTTTTCCATGCTTCAAGTGCAATATATGCACGTTTGAGTCTGGGGTTAGAGAAAGTTAAGTCTGTTTTGTAGTTGTCTACATAAGAGTCGGTTAAATCTTCATTTTCATGAAGATGTAACAATTGGCGACGTGCAATGAAAGAGGCTTCAGCATTGGAAAGTGCATAGGAGAATGATGATGAGAGAATGAACAAGGAGAGAATGAGGAAGCAGCCAGAGGCCTGCATTTTGATCAATTACCACCACCTTGGAAAGGCCCAAGGCTGCCTATGAATAATAATTGGAGAAGAAGAAGGTGAGCTATAAAAGGATTATATTGAGATGCATGTAGAAGCCATTTGAGAGGCTATGCAACAATTTCTGACTGAAAGGCCATTTATTCAAAGTTAAGGTCCCTCCAAATTAGATGTTACTTTCTATTTTGTTTCCTAGTTATAAACCACTGGTGCTGTATTAGCTCTTATTTTAGAGGGTGGTTTCAACCATGGATTCACTTGACTTAATTAGGCAGGTGATGCTTCCTTGCCTAAATTTGTGTTTCACGTAATTTTTATTTTGGCAATGTTCTGTTTTTTTGTAAATTACGTTTCACGTATTATCGCTTAGGAAGACTAGAGTCTAAGACCATGTCTGGCGAAAAATACACACTATTCCATTCCAATTCCTTAACCGTATATTTTATTTTCTCTCTTTGGATGACCATTCTATTTTTCCAATGATTTCCCATTTCCTCTAGAGTGAACCTTTGTTTTCCTTCACAAGTTTTATTCTATTCTACGAGCATGCATGCTGGATGATGTGGACCGTGAATTATCCTTCAATACGACTTTATTTTAAGTCATGTTTTTTTTAATAAAAAAAATAGAATACTTCATTCTTTATCTTTGAAATCTGCTCCTAATTATTAATAGGATTATGAACTTCGCTTCTTAATTGGTCACGTATATAGCCATCTCCTATCTCCTATTTCGTATATTATGTAAATTTTCTTGCAATAGCATTCTCTGTTTGACATCTTCAACAAAACTCACGATTTTATAAAATTTATTTATATGAAATTTTTATATACTTAATTTTCTTCAAAGAAATAACCTACAAACTTTCGATGGACCTTTTTAAACTACTATTAATTAATAATAACAACTTCAATGGAAGTTGTTTAACCGGTTCTTGAAATTAATGACTAAGTTCTTTTGTTTGGTTGAATTATTAGAATGTAGAGTTATTTAAAATAATATAAAGTAAAAAGTGATGATACGACATGATAAGACTCACAAAAAAGAGAAGTTAAGTAATTATAATGAGTTATACTATTGGCGATACTCTAATGTACATGTTTTTGTTAGACTAGAGTGTATGTACCAAACAAATGATTTAATTAGTATACCAATGAACAATGACTCTAGGAAATGTAGTTTTTTGACAATTCTTTTTGCACAATATAAAAACACATTGTTTCAGGTATCAAATTGGGTTTGAATCCCAAAAATACATGTAGAGATTTATTATTAGATGTTTAATTACATTATTTATATATTTAATTATTGTATATTGTCGGTGTATATATTTTTCATACTGTTAAGCAATCATGAATTGTCATATCATTAAAAATTTCAACTCTTATGATAACTATGCAAGTCATACATTGAATATTTTGTGATTGATTGTCAGCATAAAAAATTTACATTAACAATATAACAAATTTAAAATCATTATTTATTAAAAATATAAGTACTTATAATAATGTTATTGTGAGACATTGTATATTTAAGGGGAAATGATTTTTGTACACAAGTTGGTGTCCCTTTTGTTTTTAGAGTATATTTTTTAGAAGCGTGTATATAAAGAAGATAAAAAGTAAGTGAGAGATACAGATAAATATATACAGTGTTACATACGGTATCCAAAATTTGTGTTCAAATAACATAACTCATATTTAAGTGAGTGAGATGAGATACTATTGTATACTGTATAAAAATGAAATGGGTGTTGCTTGGGGCTTACTTGGCCCCCGTTTTTTCTACCCAGAAATGATAGTTTGACACATTTTTGGGACATTATATAGTGGACACCGTATACTACTGCAGCAAATTATTATTTTGCTTTCACTTTGTCATTTATTCGTTTCCCTCCATTTGAAAGTCACGTGCGTCACTTTACTATCATTCCCCTCCCTTTTCCTTTGCTACTTGTGCTTTTCTCCTCCACCATTTCTCTCTTTCACACTACCAAAAAAAGTCCAATTACCGACTGCCCAAAACCGTCGGAATACTAAAAATCCGTCGGAAAACTACATTACCGATGGACTTTCCGACGGACACGGTTCCGTCGGTAATAGGTGCGTAGGAAAGCCTTTCCGGCGGATCTAGTGCGTCCGTCGGAGATTTCCGATGGCCTTAACCGTGAGAAAACTTGTCACATAGAACCCTAATTACCGACGGAAATTCCGTCGATAACTCTCTGTGGAAGTTACCGATGGAATATTCCGTCGGAAAATGTAACCAACAGTTACCGGCGGAAATATCTGTCGGAAACAAGGTTTTTTAATATTTTATTTATTTTGTTTTATATTAAAATTTATCTATTAAATATTAAATATTTTATTTTATTTATTAATTATTATTATAATTAATACCCATCACCATAATATCCGTCATCGTCGTCCTGTCGGGGGGAGTCTGCCAGCGTCACGTGACCATCAAGCTGCGACTCAGTAGGCAGACCGTCATCATACGGCTGCGGTGGTGGATCAGTAGTAGTAGTGGAGGGCTGGGACTGGGGCCGGTTAGCATGGAGGACCCCCTGCAGAGCGCTGCGCCTGTCTAGTAGGAGGAAATCGAGCACAACGGTCATGACCGTAGAGAATGTCTCCATCTGCTGCATGATGCGCTCGTTCGTCTCCCTTTGCTGCTGCACCTCCTGCCTCAGCCGATGAACCTCCTCCGTGTCCTGTGAGCCGGAGGAGATAGGCTCCCTAATGGTCATGCTCGGCGTCGACCCCCGACGAATCGACCTGGCTAGGGTTGCAGTACCGTAAATCCGTCCCTTGTTCTTCCCACCCACCACATCCATCCAGGCCTGGGTTTGTAGTCGCTCAACCTCGACGGGATCTAGTTGCGAAGGATCTGAGGCACCAGAGCAGGAGGCAGCCTCAGATGCTGCCTAACTAAACTTGACGTTGTACTCCGCTTGCGATCAATACATTACAATCAATATGTATTAATCTATATATAATAATAATAATAATAATAATAATAATAATAATAATAATAATAATAATAATAATAATAATTACCAATAGTTTAAATATATATAAAAAAAATTTAGCTCACCACTGTCTGCCTCGACCTCTCATCAACAATCTCACCGGTGTTCGAGTGAATATGTGTCTGCTCAAAGACCGTAGGGACATCAAAGGACCGAGCTAGCTCTCCTGCCTGCAACCGTTACACCAATAAAATCAATTAGTTATAAAACAAATTTTTAATAAAAATATACAGTTTATAAATAATGTTATTTATATATGCATACCATGTAAATGGCATGTTGTATGTGGCTAACAGAACCACCAGTGTGCATGCTCCCACCCTCCTTGGAAGCCCGATTTCTCTTCGCCTGTTCACACTCCAGCTTGTAAGCTGGAGTGTCCCAGTACGCACACAGCTGGGCCCAGATGTTGGGCCCGATGTAATCTAGACGTACTCGACGCTCCTTACGCTCCCGAAGCATGTCCCTCAATCGAGCAGCTACTCGGTCGTCAAAGATAGCACGTATCTATGAGGTATGCTCCGGTAACCAGCGCACAAGCTCCTGTTAACAAATAAAAAATTAATAATAACGTTATACAAAATAATATATAACATAAATGGAAAATTACATGAACTAATAAACAAGAACTTACCCCGAATCGTCTGAAGATACGATTCCGATCCTCCCCGGGGATCACCCCCCATGATGGCTAGAAGCAACGATACTGCGCCATGATGGCGAAGGTAACGTGCTTCGATCCCACTTTCAATGGGATGAAGCTGAAAAATTCATAATTTTATTCAATCAGCAATATGACAACCAAAAAATATATGCTTATTAAATAGTAGTTATTTTTAAACAACATTAAATTAAATTAAACTTACGATCCAGAAACAAGACGGATCCATGGTCGATCCTCAGGTGCGGGAACCTTGACCCACTCAGGCAAGTCCTCAGTCGCGGCCGACTGCTGCACAGACGATGATGATGGTATGGCCGTGTCGTGACCGTATGCGACCCCGGATGATGAGCATGGAATGGTCGTGTCCGGTTGTGGCATCATCCCAAGAGTCGGCATAAATGATAATCCTGCTGGGTGTGTGGACGGCACGACCGATGATGATGGTGGTGCTAGGTGTGGGTGTGGTGTGGTTCCAGTAGGGGCAACGAGTAGCCAGCTAGTGCGCATCGTGGCGCAAAGCGAGTGGAGGTCTGGACATGGGTGGATGGTGGGGTAGTGTGGGTCGGGGATAGTGTAGTATGGGTAGAGGATGATGTAGTATGGATCGGTGAGGGTATAGAATGGATGGGGGAGGCTCCTCTAGGTGGCGATAGGGTAGGTGAGGTAGGGATGGGGGTGGGTGTGGTGGGTACGGAGGGACCTCTAGGAATGCAAGCAAGCACCTGGGACTTCATGGTGTATCATCCCCGCTTAGTCTTCCCCTTCCCCTTATCACCGTTAGGCGGTGGGGGCGGTGCGGGGCGGTTGTCCTCCTAATGCTGACATATCTATTTTTATAGCACAATTACAAATCAGTGTAAAAACAATAAGTAATCGACATTTAACAGTCTAATTTAAGCAAGTATTTTTATAGAACAATAGTTGTCAAGTCTTACATTATATTTCATACGCAAATATTTAAAATACAATAAAAATAACATAATAGTAAACTTCCTATTCAGACTCGGTATCGTCATCTGATTGTAAGTCCGACTCTTCTTCTTTTTGCATTGAGTCATCACTCTGGATTTCTTCCTCTGATGATGCATGCATGGATGCCTGATTACCAATGACCACTTCTTCCCCTTCATTTGCAGATCCCAACATGCCAGTAATACTCTCGACCTTAATTACTTCATTGACATGTGACGATTCATCGGCCTGGAATGGTGTCTCATCCTCTGCATCATCGATTTCTATGCGACCCCCAGGCTTGGTAGTGACTGCAACACACCAACTTCGTTTGTCCGTTCTCATTGCTGGATAAGGGACATAATAAACTTGTTTTGCATTCTGAGTAATTATAAACGGATCAAACTGTTGATATCTTCTATCCATGCGAATGTCCACAGTTCCATACTTGGGATCCACTTTTGTGCCTGTCCTCGATGGATCAAACCAGTTACAATAAAATAAGACTACTTTTTTAGGATAAGTAGTAGTATTGTATTGTAACTCGTATATGTGTTTTATGACCCCATAAAAATCACCGGTACCTTCACCCTTTATGACAACCCCGCTAATAATTGTCTTTTTGCCCATGTTCCATTCATCTGTGTGGAATTTGTACCCATTAACAAAGTATGTATGCCATGATGTAACACAGCTATAGGGCTCATACGCTAAATCTCTCAAGTGTTGATTAGTCACGATTAACGGTTGTTGATACACCTATGAAAAGGTAAGTCATATTAAATAATTACTTTTTTCAAGAGGAAAAATTAAGATTAATATAGTGTATGCATCGTCATATTACACTTACTTGTTGCTTGAACCATTCAGGAAAATTTGCATGTGTACGAGTAGAACCATCTTGTTCACTAAATTGATTAATTTGAAGGAACACACTGACAAATAAAATGTGTACTATGTGTTAAAGGAGAAATCATAATAACATGTGATATATTATTTCAAAAATAGGTCGTTAAGACTTACTCATGGTATGGTTTCACCTCTGTGCAATTTATCAAGACATGTACATGGGCCGATGCATACTCCTCATCAGTTAACTAGTAAGTAAGCTCCTTGCCAGCATGACGGTCAGGAAGGTTAAATACGGATAGCATATAAGGATACCCTGCATTATCAGCATCTACCTCATTCCTAACATGTCTTGGTGCCAACATAAAGTTGTTGAAATAGTGGGAACAGAAATAGGTTGTCTCAGGGTGTAAGTAAGACACACAGATTGATCCTTCCACCCTAGCCTTGTTTTTAACTGATCGTTTAGAGTCGCCCATGAATCTAAGTAATAAAAAACATCGTTGACAAGGCATTATTCAATGGTCTCTAATTATTTAAATGTCAAAATATAATAAAAATACCTTTCAAATGGATACATCCACCTATATTGTACTGGTCCACCAAGCCTCGCTTCATATGCAAGATGGACAGGGAGATGTTCCATTGAGTCAAAAAATCCTGGGGAAAAACCCTCTCCATCTTGCACATAATTATTGGAATGTTTTATTCCATCTTCATCAGACCATCCGCTCTTAAAGTTGCAGAGCATATATCTTTAAAGAAATGACTGATTTCTGTAAGCGGGTTCGAAACATGCTGGGGCAGCGAGCCGAAAGCAATAGGAAGCAAACACTCCATGAATACATGACAATCATTACTTTTCATCCCATGAAGCCTCCCTGTTCTTACATCAGCACATCATGCCAAATTAGAGGAATAACCATCAGGGGTCCTAAGGTCTTTTAACCACCGACAAATTGACTTCACTTCATCGGCGGTTAGAGTATAACAAGCTTTTGGTTTGACCATTTTTCCATTAGGCTGCGGCTTCAGCTCCAAATCCTTTTGTCTACAGTACAGAGCTATGTCCATCTTTGCCTTCTCATTGTCCTTCGTCTTGCCAGACACATTCATAACCATGTTAAAAATGTTGTCAAAGAAATTCTTCTCAATATGCATCACATCAAGGCTATGTCTTAACAGATTATCCTTCCAATACGGTAGTTCCCAAAAAATACTTTGTTTTGTCCAGTTATGCCATGCTCAATACCCCGGTAATTTTGACACACTGGCTTCAGTGACTTTAGGAAGATCCCTAACCCGACCCCATATTTGTTCAGGAGTCAACAAAGGCTGTTGACCTTCCTCTTCTGTCTGATTCTTTTTGAATGCTCGGACGTTTCTTCGGAAGGGATGGTTGGGATCTAAGAACCGACGATGAGAATCAAACCAGGAACTTTTGCCACCATATCTAAGGGTAAAAGCCTTTCCATGTTCCATGCAATACGGGCACGCCAATTTACCGTGGGTCCCCCAACCAGAGAGCATGCCATATGCAGGAAAATCATTGATAGTCCACATCAGTGATCCCCTGATCATAAATTTCGCTTCTTTGAAACGTCATAAGTCAACACACCATCCTACAAATTCTTCAATTCATCGATTAGAGGCTGCAAATATACATCTATCCCAGCCTTCATATTAGATGGTCCCAGTATGAGACAAGTCAGAAACATATATGGTTTCGACATGCACATCTCGGGAGGAAGATTGTACGGTGTAACAATCACTGGCCAACATGAATATGGCGAGGCTGACGCCTGAATGTACGGGGTAAAACCATCTGAACACAGCCCAAGTCTCACATTCCGAGGATCTCCTGCAAAATCAGGATGAACCCGATCGAAGTGCTTCCAAGCTTCACCATCAGAAGGGTGGCGTGTGACGCCCAGAATTCTTCTATTTTCATTATGCTACCTCATTTGTCCGGCAGTTTGCGTTGATGCAAACAGTTTCTGTAACCTTGGAATTGTTGGCAGATAGAACATTATCTTCGCGGGAACTGGTTTCCTCTTACTATGGTCACTACTTTGAACGTGATACCTGGGTGTCTGACAAAATTTACATTCTTCCAACGCACTGTCATTTGTGCCGGACTGACTACCATAATATAGCATGCACCCATTTGGACAACAATCAATCCTCTTATCCCCCAAGCCTAGTTTCGACACCAACCGCTTTGCATCATAATAACTTTTTGGCAACAACTCTTTGAAGGGTGTCACATCTTGAAGCATTTTACAAAAGAACTCCAAACACTTCTCTGGGACATTCCAATTGGACTTGCAAGCTAGAATCCTAACACAAATTGATAATTTTGAATCTGACACCCCTTCAAATAATGGCTTATTTGTCTCTAACAATAGATTGTAGAATCTCTGCATCGATTCATTAGGAGGCTCTTCCATGTCATCAGACTCATCCGCCTCAAAATTCCCATGTCGCCCAAGACAATCATCGACCATCATATGCATTGACTGGAGTTGTTTGACATATTCATCGTGGTAGCCACTGCCTGATGCACCCATTTCAAGATCGTCACCACCGACTTCATTCAAATCAATATCCAGAAACTCCTCACCATGATCAGTCCATATCCAATAATTAGGTTTGAACCCACGTCGGTATAGGTGTAACTTCACGTCATCATCACTCAAAACTGCCATAAAGTTGCACTTTGTTCACGAACATCTAATCCCCCCCTCTTCGGCATAATCACAATGTTGCTTTGCTTTTGATATAAAGTCCTCAACTCCAGCTACAAATGATTGTTTCAGAAGTCGTCTCCCAGACTCGTTCCTATCATACACCCAACTACGGTTCGAGGGATAATATACCATCATTCTGCATTTTCAAATAAATTGACGTATTTTTAAACATGATATTATAACCCCAAATCGCTCCCTTTCCACACAAGGTTTGGCCCTATCCCATTCGAGGAAAAACTTTTTCACCAGTGTATCATACTAGTTAGTCATCACTTCTCATGTCTTATAGCTGACGAAATTTCGGCAGCATCTCCCATCGGTCTCCAAGTACACAACTAGACTGCGGTGAAATACCACAATCAAGCAAGGACCCGGAGAACAAAAGGAAATGCTTCGACCCGAAATTTAATCAATTATTTAACAAATGAGAATCATCGAGTAACTAGTATATCAGTGGAGAAAAAGTTTCTTCCCAAACTGTCCCAATTGGACAATTCAAGATTCAATAAAATGAGTGATACCATGACCACGAGTACACATGCTCAATAATATTGAACCTTGAACGGGAAACTACGGTTTTTCTCAATTACGTATTAATTATACTCTAAGAAAATAATACTTCAAGTAATAGGGATATTTCGCATAAACATTGACATTATTAGAAAAAAAAAAATCAAACACACAATTAAGAAACCATCATTCTCAAGTACGTTTTAATTATACTCTAAAATAAAATAATATTATAAGTAACAGAGACATCTTAATTATAAAGTTTACATTGTTGGCAAACAATTAAAACACATAAGCAACTATCATACACAAAGTATTCGTCTAAAAAATAAATCTCTATTAAATCTTTATTTATTATTTATTTCATTTTATATTAAATGTTATGCAAGTATTTAGTTATTTACATATATCTAATTTTATTATTAATTTTTTTTGCATTTTTTTATTATTATATAAAATTAATTTGAATAAGATATTAAACTATTTTACACTATCTGTTTTAAAAATTCATTGAAAAATAACTTTTTTTTGTATTATGATTTTTAACACATGTTATAAGTGTTGACTTACTTAATTAATTACTTAAATATTATTTATTTAAT
Organism: Sophora flavescens; assembly: GCA_030762895.1. Classification (NCBI taxonomy): domain Eukaryota; kingdom Viridiplantae; phylum Streptophyta; class Magnoliopsida; order Fabales; family Fabaceae; genus Sophora; species Sophora flavescens. Next base: position 13,507,035 of record CM061067.1, read on the forward strand.
CTTCCCATTTAATTATATTGTCTTTATGTCTTGTGAGACTTAACACGTATTATATAAGTTTTTTTTATAGGCAAATGTTAGTAATTAGTGTGTTATGTTAGTGGAGGGAGTTGAACCCATGACTTCCTTATCACTCCAAACCCTATATCCCTCCCCCAAATCACCTTGACCACCTTATCACTACTCCCACACCTATTATATAAGTGCCAACTACAAATTGACACTTGTGAGACTTATGATTTATTTGATCATAGTATTATTTAATTTTAAGTATCAAATAATTTATTTAATTATTTAATTAGTATTTATTTTCCTTTTCAACCATTAATTCTGAATCATCACAAGCTTGTGCCGGAACCACTATCACATTGTCCTAGGTATATGGGACGAAAAATTTGATATATATTATTTTTTATGTATATTATTTTTTATGTAAAAGTATTAGTAAGTAAATTTGTATTTACTTATTCAAATTGATTTCAATATATTTATTACTTTACTGTGATAATTTTTTCTAAATTCGTTATATGTACCAGGCAATTTTTTCACTCTTCCCCACACCGATACATACTGAGACATCGCTTCCTATCACATTTCATCATAACCACTAGGAATTGTTGCACCAATGATATCGCCGCGCTACAGGTATTCGGGATCGATGTAATTCCTTTATCACTTACCCACATACTTAGAGTGCGCTTACTTACTCCTTAATTAATTAAATAGCTAATTAATTCATTATTTTAACTACATAATTTTATTCTTGAAATTAAATTGCATCAATAATGTATAAGTATAATAACCCACCAAAAAAGTCATACAATATTTATTTCCAACAGCAACCCAAACTCAAAACAAACAAATCAAAAAATACAAAACATAAATATTCCTAAATCAGAAAAGTTCAAAAACAATTTCCTAAATAAAAATTGACATTTTCATAAAAATAAAATATTGTTCAACCAGTCATAAAATACCTGACAGTGGTGGCTCCTCCTAGCAGTGGTGGTTGCTGTGATGGTGGCCTGAAAAGCCAAAGAGGGAAATCAAAACTTAGCAACTCAACAATGGGAAGGTAAAAACCATTAAACTCAACAACTTAGCAACTCAACATACCTGGTGGAGGCGTGCGGTGGCTGGACGGAGGCGCGATGGAAGGAGGCAGAGAAGAAGGGTGGGGGAGGGTTTCTGGCGTGGTGGAGGAGAAAATGGAAGGTGAGTCACGGTCAGAGGCAGAGGGGGGAAGTAAGAGGTACGGTGGAGGCTTGGAGACTCGCCGGAGACGCGGTGCAGAGGGGAAGAGAGAAGGCAGAGAGAAGAGAGAGAGAGAGAGGCAAACGGAAAGTGAGGGGGGAAGGGGATGACACTGGTGTATAATGTGAATTTACCGACAACCTTTTCAAATTACCGACGGCCTTATCCGTCGGTAAATCCAAAATTCGAATTTCCGACGGAAATGTCCGTCGGTACTATTGTAATTTATTTCCAACGGCTATTCCGTCGGTAGTTACCGATGGCTTATTTGGTCGGTACACTTTGGCACCAAAAAATTAGCATTCCTGCATTGAATACCAACAGATTTACCGACGTAAAAGCCCACGGTACCATTACCGATGGACTTTCCGTCGGTAAATTTAGAATCTTTTGGTATTCATGCTTACCGACGGCTTAGTCCGTCGGAAATCTTCTCACTACCGACGGAACTGATGTCCGTCGGTAATTATCCGTCGATAATCCACACTTTTCTTGTAGTGTCAGTAATGCGCCCAAACCAAAGTGACGAGCTCAACAACTTGGACTCCCAACAAAGTAAGCTTCATGTTGCAGAGGACAGTGGTGTGTGGATAGCAAAGTTACATTGTGCAGCCATTTCACCATAGTAGGTCATCTAGTTTATTTGAGCTCAACTTTATCTCCTTCTTAGCAAGGTAACTCCTTTTTTGGTTTTGTTCTTTCCTTCTTTCTCCACAACATTTGGTTAGTTATCTTGCCTACCTCCTTTCCTTAAATAACAAAGTATGGATTATAGTGTAAGTTACCACGGATACTTACAATAATTTTCACAACCCATTAAATATATGGTTAACATCTTGCGAATATTTGGTTAATTTAGTTTATGATATGATTAATAATTTAACCTGATACTTGCAATCATTTTTTACAACCCATTAAATAAATAGTTAATCGTATGAAACTATTCGATTATTTCAGTTCATTAAATGGTTAATGGGTTACTCTGATACTTCAACTTTGCTCATTAACCATGTACAATCAGCTTGTAAATCCATGGTATAGTTATTTTGTGAATTTTAGTTTTACAACATTATTTGATACAATAAGCTTGTAAGTTTAGTCTATAATTGTGACATGACTTATGAAAGATATAATTTGTGCAGATTTACTGTGACACCCACAATTGAATATTTATGGATAGTTCAAATAATTATAATTATGTGGACTGTGGTGGGGTGGATGGTGAAACTATTGGAGTTAACAACATTAATGAACATCACATAGATTGGGAGCCTGCAATAGGGATGTGCTTTTCTTCCATAGATGATGTTAAATCATTTTATGGAGTGTATGCTTCAAAAAAAGGTTTTTGGTGTTCAAAATGATTGATTAAGTGTGTGTGTGTGTGTGTGTGTGTGTGTATATATATATATATATATACAATCCTATGTAAATGATTTTGTATAGATGTTAATGGAATTTTGTTGCTTGGTTAAGGACTTCCAAATGGTTGGTTGATCAGTTCATATATGATTAATAGATTATCATGATGCTTTAGTCATTTTCTACATCCCATTATATATGTTGTTAATCACTTGAAAACATTTGGTTAATCCAGTTCACTATTTGGTTAATGAGTTATTTTGATACTTGCAATCATTTTCCACATCCCATTATATATATGGTTAATCGCTTGCAAATATTTGGTTAATCCAGTTCACCATTTGGTTAATGTGTTACTTTGATACTTGCAATATCATTTTTCGCAGTCCATTATGTATATGGTTAATCGCTTGGAAATATTTGGTGAATCCAGTTCATTATTTGGTTAATGGGTTACTTTGATACTTACAATCATTTTCCGTAACCCGTTATATATATGGTTAATCGTTTACAAATATTTGGTTAATCCAGTTCACTATTTGATTAATGGGATATCCCGATGCTTTAGTCATTTTCGACAGCCCATTATATATATGGTTAATCGCTTGCTAATATTTGGTTAATTCAATTCACTATTTAGTTAATGGCTCGGTCTGATACTTCAATCATTTGTTTTCCACAACCATTTAAATATATGGTTAATCACTTACAAATATTTGGTTAATTTAATTCATTATTTGGTTAATGAGTTACTTTGATACTTACAATCATTTTTCAAATCCCATTATATATATGATTAATCATTGGTAAATATTTGACTAATTCGGTTAATTATTTGGTTAATTGGTTACTTTGATACTTACAATCATTTTTCAAATCCTATATTATATATATGATTAATCACTTGTAAATATTTGATTAATTCTATTCATTATTTGGTTAATGGATACTTTAATGTTTTTCACAACCACAAATTTCTTGCACAACCATTTACAACTTCAATCATGTACCATGGATGCTAAGACATTTGCTGTGACACTCTCCCTTAAATATTCTCTCGTATGTGAAGCCACGTCACCATATTTTTTAATCCCCTTAATTGCTTACATATATTTTTTTGTTTTCTTTATTGTTAATGGGTCTCAAACACCGACCCTCTGCATTCTGAATCTGAAGTTCTATTCTTCGCTTCAGTAGTCACCGGAATGGCATCGACCAGGTAGAAGAAGACGTGAAGTACATGTTTTCATGAGTACTAATCAAGGTTTATAAAATCGGACCGGCCATCGAACCGATGAAGGTAACGGTTCGAGGTTCAATGGTCCCATCGAGATTGAACCGGTTATAATTAAATAATATTATTTTAATTTTTAATATAATATTTGTAACAATATTAAACAAAAAAAACAACATAACAATTAAAATTATTAAGCACAATTTTTTTTATTTTGAAATTAAACTAAATAAATATAAAGATATATGTTAAAATCATCTTCATAGGGAAAACCAATCCAAAATCTACAACCAGCCCACATATGTTAGAAAACAAAAGAATTGAGTTTTTGCTAGGATGATACAAATCCTTTTATACTATTTTTTTTTTAGGAAACCGGTTCAGGCCGATTCACTACCGGTTATGACCGGTTTTACCGGTTTTGAACCTGTTTTCCAGTTTTTACACCGGTTCACCATAGGACCGGTTTTGACAGCTGACCGGACCGGTCAAGGTCCCGATTTCCTGTTTTTAAAACCTTGGTACAAATAGATTTAACCCTTTTTTTTTACTTTTTATTTATTTTATTATTCTTGGGTCTTTTCCATTCACCCACGTCCAAGCACCATGGCAACAAATTCATCTTTTTCAATTATATAATTCACATAAGCTAAAGGAATTGATGGAATAATGGTGACAAAATGAAAATACTTTTACTTAAACCCAATGAAACTAACCATGAAATGCATTGGGAATGCCTAAAGAAACAGAGTTGAGTGCAGGATGTGGGTTTTATTTTTATTGTGGAGGTTCAACATCCTTATGTGCAGGATGTGGGTGTTTTGGTGAACCCACAACAAATGGTACCCAGAAAATGAGGAAATACATGTTGCTTCAACTGGCAGCGGCTACCGGAGTGAGGAACAGTGTTTTAGAGTGCAGAGGGTGAGGGTTTGAGATCCATTAACGATAAAGAAAATAAAATATATATATATATTAAAAGTCTCTTTAACTTGTTCAATCGGTAAGGGGTTAAAAAATAGGGTGGCGTGGCTTTACATATGAGAGAGTGTTTGAGAGTGTGTGAAAGAGAGTGCTTATAGCATTCCTCTGACCACAAATTTAAACCATGTTACCAATCTTGAATAGAGCCAATGAGAGTAAAGAAATGAGTATGATGTTTGCATACATCACTACCATTAACCGTTATAAACAACCCAAAAAAAATGTAAGCAAGAGTTACATGATTTTTGTAATTCATATCTACCATGTACATATCACACTATTTCCCATATTCATATCTCAATCAACAACTATTCCTCCATTGTCCTTTTCTTCTTTCTCACATAATCTTGATAAATGAGCTTCCAATCGAGACACTATGGTCACATTTCCTTGGCTTATCCTTGGTTCTTGTAATGATGTTTGATGTGTCCTTTGCAGCACCGACCACATTATCTTCACCTCCAAACAAGGGTCCAAATTTTAATTGGTAAATAGGCTTTCTTCTTTAACCAATGGAACTTTTTAATTGTGGATACACAAATCATTACTTACCAGCATGCACTTCAATGTGTCCTTCCTCAAGTCCACGAACCATGACCGAATCATTATTTGCATCATCATCATGCTAACGAGGAGTACTTAGTAGTAATTCACCTAATTCTCAACATAAAACAGATTGGAAATTAGCTTTGTTATATTGTCATTGGAAATTTGTTAAATTAGCTCCAAAGGAAAAATAAAGCACCTTCCTGCATACACAAATTACATACTCCTAAACAAGTTATGGAGAAATTTTAATGCAAAAAGCAGCATGAGGGAGGAAAATGTAAGTGTAAGATCACAAACACTTAATACTTAACAAGTCAAGTGAAAAAGTAGAAGATATGTGCTTTCCTAAATTAGTGGTGGGGGGAGTGGTGGATACCACACTTTAGTTGACAACTAATTGAATGCTTCGTAAGAACAAGAAGATTAGTATTAGGAAAATTGAGGTGGCAATGGACCCACATTCAACTCAAAAAACACAACATGGAAATGATCTAAAGGTTATGAACTGAATGTTCCTATAACCGAATGCTTCGTATGAACAATAAAGCTCATGTCATTAGAACTTACAATTGCCTAAAATATCAAGCCAATTCAATCTAAAGGTTACTTTTGTAGGTTCCAACACAGAATCTAAATATTAAGTTATCCATAAAACAAAAACATTAACAGTGAAAGGTATCTATTTTCATGTTATAATTTTCACTTAGGGACTAATCAAGGATTATCTTTTTATTATATCAATGTCTAGTGTCAATTTGTTGCCACGTTCAAAGAGATTTAGAATAACAACTATTATCAATTTATCATTTATGTAATCTAGATGCAGTATTTTACCTATTAGAAAAGAGCAATATAAGCATTCATACCATTAGTGGAACCTTCACAATCACAGAAACTTGATAATAACCCTTAAATATGAACTTTATCCCCACCCCGTCAAACTTGTATAAACTTGCACACCACTCCATGAATAAGCATCAAGTTAAAATCCATTAATGCACCAGATAACAATACTCAAAATCATGAGAGCTTCATCCAAACTAAAGCATTCCTTTCTTCTTTTTTGGGATAAAATCTAAGCAATGTCTTGCAATCATAACATGGTCCAAATCCAATTAAACAAAAATTGGAGCAATATAAGTGGGCCGGAAGTATAACTAAAACATAAGACAAAACAAGCTACCTTATTCGTAGCTATCATTGCATTTGTGGCGCCTTTCATGCCAACAGCAACAGAAGACCGAGCATAACAAATCATCTACATGCTTATACCCAAGTACCCAAAAAAGATATCACAAAAAAAAAATAAAACAAAAGTAAGAAGTCAATGTACCTGGGTGTGAGTTGTTATGCCTCTCATTTGACCTCGTCGTCGATGAGGGCTTTGGTGGCGGCGTTTCCATGAAATGCGAGAGGAAAGGCAGAGGGTGTGGGTGGGTGTCGATCTGTGGGTGACGATGGATGGTATGGGTGCTGATTGTGGATGTGGGTGTGTTAACCTGGTTTTTTGGTTCTTGACCAAAATTCCTTCGTGACAAATAATTGAAGATCAAACGAGTATGAGACCGACGAGTTATGCGGTAATCTTGTCAGAAATGTGCTAGTTTTGAAAGTAATGTCTGCCAAGTACAAATTTGACAATTTTAGTCAAATTGGGAATTGCTGGCAAAGACTTAGTGCTAAGACAAGTATATAAGTTTGAAAAATGGTGTACAGATTATTGTCAATAATGAAACTTGACAATGAGACTGCTTGTATTTGAAAAGATAAATTTGAAATTTAAAAGAAGGAAATAGTTTCTATGTAGAAAATAACTTCCTGATTGAACTAAGTTTACAATGAAAAAGAAACACAAGTTTGAAAAAGAAAGTCAAGTAAAGTATGATCTAAGTGATATAACTTGCAAGAAGTAAATGAATTTAAAAGAATAACATAAAAGAAGTGTTGGAAATAAGTAAGAATAAATGAAGAACTTGAACAAAAGAGATGAAAATGACATTGAATTTTGCCATGGTATTGAAATAAGAAGGATGGAAGGAATACTTGAATGTAATCCGTCAATCTGCTATGTGATCGAGATGTGTAGGATGTGTATCAAGTAACCGACCTAGATAATGGAAATAGTTTCTGAAATACTAAGTAATTAAGTATGAATACTTGACTGGAAGTAAAACTTAGATTTGAAATGTAAGAACACTACAAATGAATTAATATAGAAAAGGTAGTTATTTATTAAAGTTGATGATGAACAATTTCTGGTAAATTGAATAGAAACGAATGAAAATGTTAATTTAAGCAAAAGATGTCAAAAAAACTAGAAATTACTTATAATATTAGAGTAAAGGAAAACTTGATTAAACAAGTATGAAGTGCAGAAAAGAAACGAAAGTGACAGAAAGAATATAAAGAACATGATGAATAAACTGGAAAGTTTATAAAGAACTTGAAGGAAATGAACCAATATTGTATTGAAATTGAACATTGTATTGATGATAACAGGGTGGAAGGAATACTTGAGTTAATCCGTGAGTCTGTTGTGTGATTGAGACGTGTACGATGTTTCAAGTTTCCAACCCCATTTACATTGTGCTTACTAGTATTTATAGGCAAATAAAGTAACTACCTATTACTAACTTCCTATCTTAATGACTGCTGTCACGACTATCCTGTCCAGGTGCCGCGAAAAATGGTAAAAAACAGAGGAGTTGCCACCAATATTTTATTTTGGAAAAACATTCGAAAAACCATTTATTTTAAGAAAATTTGTCTTTAAAAAAAACAGAGAGAAGTTGAGTTCGGGAGTCAGTTACGAGTAGTGAAGGTGTTAGCACCCTACATCGCTCGTTAAAAACGGTACCTCAAGTTAATTCTGTAAAATAATTTTAATACCTTTTAAAAATATTTATTTTACCCCACTTTTTAAATAAAAAAGATAAACACAATAAAGGATAATTTTAAATTTTGCTTGACAAAATGATTGATTCTGCTCCTACGTATTCCTGGGTGCGATGGGAAACTCAAAGTCACGTAGTTATTGTAGAAAAAAGTTTGATTGGTTGGTTGATTTTAATTTTTGATAAAGCTTTGATTATTTTATATTTGAAAAAAGTGATTTTATTTTAAAATAAATTCACTCTTGCACATGGTCCAAGATAGCAGTGCTATACGATAAACCCTTACAATACATACGCCACTTGAGGATGAAAATTCATACATCAACGTCGTAGATTATTGCGTGAATTTGAAAAGATTTGTCATTTTTTATAAATTTTGTAAGTAAATTGAAACCATTTTAATTTTTTTAAAAAAGTGAATTCACTCTAGCACAAGGTTAAAGATAGTCAAGCTATACGATGAACCCTTACAATGCATACGACACTTGAGGATGAAAAATCATATATCAATGTCACAGATTGTTGAGTGAACTCAAAAATCTTATTTTGTTAAAAGGATTTTAGTTTAATAGGATTTGATTTTGAAAATATTTTTTTATTATGAAACAGAGAACCAAAAATCTTAAAAGGGATTTTTTTTTAGTTTTTGATTTATTTTTAGGGATTTTTTATTTAAAAAATAAAAATAAAATAGAAAACATTTTTTAAAGGGTTTTTTTTTGTCACACAAAGAAAGACATCAACAACTTATAAAACAAGGCAAACACTTATCATAAGCCCAAAACAGATCAGAGCCCAAACACACAAACAGTTATCCAACATTAAAGAAAAATAAAATAAAATAAATGAAAGAACAAATACAGAAGAAGCATCTTGCTTCCTAACGTTACCAATCAGAGAAGAGATGCAAGAGTGGAGGGATGAGCGCAGGGGGCAGACACGCGGTGGAGGAGGGCTGACCGACGACGGACCCATGGCGACTGGCCGGTGACGGAGACACGGATCGTGCAGGGGCGGTAGATGCAGATATGGCGTGGTCCGTAATGGCTTGGCGTTGACGGGATGACGACGCTACGAAGATGGCTAGCAGCGATGGCGGAGAAGCAAGCAACGATGGCGGAGATGGCAAGCAGTGATGGCGGCGGTTCGTAACGGAGTTGCTTCAGTGCTTACGGAGGAGACGACGGCAAGTGAGCACGGCTTGCGGAGGAGTTCTGTTTTATTAATTTTTGTTGGTTTTTGTTTGACTTTTGTGGTGTTTAGATTGATGAAGAAATGTTTGTTATAGATGGACCTATTTTGATGGAAATGGGTTTTTGTTACTCTTTTTATTTTCTGATGGTTGAAGGGGATGGGCTTGAGGAGATGAAATGAATGGGATGAAATAATAGATGGTGGTGAAGATGAAGATGGCATGGTGAAGGTGAAGTAAAAATGGAAGAAAGAAAAATGATGAACAAAGAAGAATGATATGCCCCCTGGTTTTTGGTTCACGCCCCCCTCCCCTTTGCTTCTGTTGAATGCTTCATTTTTATAGTAAAGCCATGAAAAGATAATGCCAATGGAGAGGACAAAAAAGCAGAAGGAGGGTGCCATGGTGGGGGAACAAACCAGCCTTTGTCTCCACCTCGTTGCAGTGTAGCAATGGTGCAGGATAGTACACCACTATTTTTGGGGAAAAATTAACACAAACCAAAATAAAAAGAAAGAAATCAAAATTGACCCATACTCAAAATATGAGTCAGAGAGCAACGGGTAGGACTTGGAGGACCATTTCAAAAATATTTTGTGGTTTATTTTATTTCAATAACAAAGCTGAAAGTCTATTATTATTTTCTATTTTTTTATTTTTTGTTTAAATTTTTCATTTGGGTTTTGGTCATGGACCCAAAAACATAACTTGCAACAACAAAATGAAATTGGGCTCATCAAGTCCTACAACTGACCAAGAACAAATTTTTTTTTTTAGTCTTTTCAAAAAAATTAATTAAATAGAGAAAATACCCGGACAAAATTAGGTGTTCACAGTTACCCCTCTTTACTTGTTTTTTATTAGATAATTGGTGTAACTGTAGTTAACCTATTATCGTTATAAGTAATGAGTAAAGACATGAACTCCAATTTTGTTCGGGGTACACTGACAAACAAAAAGACCTGTGACTACAAAGTGATTTCCTGTAAAGAACCAGCGGGTTGCATTGCCCACGGAGGTACACACATAAAAAGCTTAAAGGGTGGATTGCCTGCTGAGCTTAAAAAACAAAGATAAAGAGCTTACGGGGTGGATTACCCGTCAGAAATTCGAATAGAAAGATAAAAGAGCTTACGGGGTAGATTACCCCTCAGAAGCTCGAACAGAAAGATAAAGAGCTCATAGGGTGGATCACCCATCAGAAGCTCGAACGGAAACATAAAGAGTTCATGGGGTGGATCACCCGTCAGAAGCTCGAACGGAAAGATAAAGAGCTCACGGGGTGAATTGCCTGCCAGAAGCTCGAACGGAAAGATAAAGAGCTTACGGGGTGGATTGCTCGTCAGAAGCTCGAACGGAAAGATAAAGAGCTTACGAGGTCTGGTACCCACCGAAGCTTGAACATAAAGAGCTTATGGGGTGGATTGTCCGTCAGAAGCTCGAACAGAAAGATAAAGAGCTTACGGGGTATGGTACCCGTCAAAGCTTGAAAACAAAAAAAGAGCTTACGGGGTCCGGTACCCGCTGAAGCTTGAAAACAAAAAAGAGCTTACAGGGTTTGGTACCCGCCGAAGCTTGAAAACAAAAAAAGCTTACAGGGTATGGTACCCGCTGAAACTTGATAGAAAAGATAGAAAACGTGCGGAGACGGTTATCTGCTGAAGCTGAAAAGAAGGGTTAAAAGCTTGCGGAGTCAGTTATCCGCGGAAGCTTGAAAAGAAAGTTAAAAGGCTTGCGGAGTCGGGTGTCTGCTGAAGCTTGACAAAAGATAAAAAAAGCTTACGGGGTATGGTACCCGCTGAAGCTTGACAGAAAAGGTAAATAGCTTGCGAAGTCGGGTATCCGCTGAAGCTTGAAAAGAAAAGTAAAATGGTTGTGGAGTCGGGTATCAGCTGAAACTTGACAAAAGATAAAAGAGCTTTAGGGGTATGGTACCCTCCGAAGCTTGACAGAAAAGGTAAATAGCTTGCGGAGTCGGGTATTCACTGAAGGTTGAAAAGAAAGATAAAAAGCTTGTGGAGTCGGGTATCCGTTGAAGCTTGACAAGAAAAGTAAAATGCTCGAGGAGTCAGGTATCTGCTGAAGCTTGAAAAGAAAGATAAAAAGCTCGCGGAGTCGAGAATCCGCTGAAGCTTGAAAAGAAAAGTAAAATGCTTGCGGAGTCGGGTATCCGCTGAAGCTTGAAAACAAAAACAAGCTTACAAGGCCATATGCCTGCAAAAGCTAACAAAACCAAAAGTTTATGGGCCTTGTGCCTGTTAAAGCTAAACAAAAACATAAACGAATCTTATGAGGCCATATACCTGCTAAAGCTAATAAATAGGCAGCTTTTGGGCCCTATACCCGTTAAAGCTGAACAAATACATAACGAAGCTTATGAGGCCCCGTGCCTGCTAAAGCTAACAGAGACATGCTTATGGACCTTGTGCCCGCTAAAATTGAACAAAAACAGAATGAAGCTTACGAGGCCTTGTGCCTGCTAAAGCTAACAAAGACATGACTTTTGGGCCTCTGTGCCCGCTAAAGCCAAACTACAACAAAATAAAGCTGAAGATGCCCTATGCCTGCTAAAGCTAACAGGACATGACTTTTAGGGCCCTGTACCCGCTAAAGCCAAACTACAACAAAGCTTAAGAGGCCTTATGCCTGCTAAAGCTAACAAAGACATGACTTTTGGGGCCTTGTACCCGCTAAAGTCGAACAAATGCAATGCAAAGATGTTATTTTGTCAATGCAAGAAATGGTGAGACAATGCATGATATGAGTGATGCTCTTTGTGATCGATGAAAACTTGACCATAAATTTTATTAATGTACGATGCATGAGATGTTTTTTTATGATTGATGAAAACTTTGGTTATTTTTATGCATGATGTGTGAGATGCTTTTATCATTGAAGAAAACTCTGATTTTTTATTTTTTCTTGCAAAAAACTCTTTGATCCTTGGCTCCTTAGAGTCTTGATTGCAGCCAAGATTGAGAATGAGCTAGAGGGAGACTCCTAGATATTAATTATCACTAACTTGCTCAACTGATGTTTTGCTTCTTGGCTAAGATATGATTCTTAGTAATGATTATCCCAATGGATGAGATTGTCTGATCAATCTTTCAAGGATGTGACCTGCCCCAGTCTTCATGTATTGGGAGTTTTTCATGGCTTGTCCTTTTAAACTGTCCTAGATTACCAGTTTGAGGAAACTTCCTATGATTTATTTTTATTTGGCCCTAATTTTTGTGTAGGTCGCTATTTGCGAGTTTTCAAACTACCAGATTGCTCTAACTTTTGCCTAGGCTACCTTTTCAGGTTTTCAGCCTAGCGAGCCCATTTTCGGTTTGCTCTTCTTTTTTTTTGCTTTTGATTTATCTTCTTTTTTCTTTATTTTTTGGGATGTGGACAATTTTACCACCCTTATTTGTGAGGATCAATGCTCTTGGTTGAATTGCCAATTGAGGATGCCACTTTCTTCCTTGTATTCAGAATTCTTCTCACCATAATTGCTCATCAAAGATTTACCATTAGATGGTTAAATTGTACCGTTGAACTCATGTTTACCTTACCTGAAGCATCATGTGATAAACATGCATGGACTTAAAAGTCTGACAGGAAAGGAAAATATGACCTGAACAACTTCTCAATTTGTGTTGGAGGTTTGACAACTCAAATGGTATTCAAAAGGACAGAAATGAAGCAAGATGCACAAGAGGTGATTTGAAGGTCAGAAGGGTGTTGCCCCAGTTTGGATTGATTTTATCGTGGCGATTGGCTCGATATTCTTAAGAACGAAATTGCCCCAGAGTAGTTTCCTTGAGGATTGAGTGCCACAATATAGGGTTCGCAGAATGAAATTGTCCCAGTGTAGGACAGTTGATATGGCAAACTTAAGAATGGTGCTGCCCTAGTGTAGGGCATCCAATAATGGAAATTGAAACATCCCTAGCTGCTTGGATTGACGACTGTCCCCACAGACCAACACAGGTCTTTTCAGCATGCTTTATCCTCACTCACACGCTTCATGGGAAAACTTTCCAGGAGGTCACCCATCCCATAATTTCTCCAAGTCAAGCACGCTTAACTGTGGAGTTCTTAAGTGATGGGCTACCGAAAAGAAGATGCATCTTATTGGTATAGGTAGTACCAATCAATTCATATAAGCCATCCTCAACTGTATAGTCCCATACCTACACAGTCTCAGGATCCCTCTCATTCGGGTGTGTAATCGGTTCATTCATATCTCCCTCCGCCTAGAAGCCTGCCAGGAGCCGCTCCTTGTCCGTGCCTTCTTGCACTGGCGACCACTCCCCGCCCTCGTCGGCACCCGGGTGTTACATGCCCACCAGCTTCTGCTTGGTTTGTCCCCGAACCACACCGCACTGGGAGAGGTACCGCTCTGATACCATTTGTAACATACCTGGCTGCTCTATGGATTGACGACTATCCCCACAGACCAACACGGGTCTTTTCAACGTGCTTTGTCCTCACTCACACGCTTCCTGGGAAAACTTCCCAGGAGGTCACCCATCCCATAATTGCTCCAAGTCAAGCACGCTTAACTGTGGAGTTCTTAAGTGACGGGCTACCGAAAAGAAGATGCATCTTATTGGTATAGGTAATACCAATCAATTCATATAAGTCATCCTCAACTGTATAATCCCATACCTACACAATCTCAGGATCCCTCTCATTCAGGTGTGTAATCGGTTCATTTATGTGTCCTGGAAAGCTTCTAGGTGGAAGGAGACATGAATGAACCGATTACACACCCGAATGAGAGGGATCCTGAGACTGTAGGTATGGGACTATATAGTTGATGATGACTTATATGAATTGATTGGTACTACCTATACTAACAAGATGCATCTTCTTTTCGGGAGCCCATCACTTAAGAACTCCACAGTTAAGCGTGCTAGACTTGGAGCAATTATGGGATGGGTGACCTCCTGGGAAGTGTGTGAGTGAGGACAAAGCACGCTAAAAAGACCTGTGTTAGTCTGTGGGGATAGTCGTCAATCCATAGAGCAGCCAGGGATGTTATAAATGGTATCAGAGCGGCACCTCTCCCAGTACGGTGTGGTTCGGGGACGAACCAAGCGGAAGCTGGTGGGCATGTAACACCCGGGTGCCGACGAGGGCGGGGAGTGATCGTCGGTGCAAGAAGGCACGGACAAGGAGCGGCTCCTGGCAGGCTTCTAGGTGGAGGGAGGCATGAATGAACCGATTACACACCCGAATGAGAGGGATCTTGAGACTCTGTAGGTATGGGACTATACAGTTGAGGATGACTTATATGAATTGATTGATACTACCTATACTAACAAGATGCATCTTCTTTTTGGGAGCCCATCACTTAAGAACTCCACAGTTAAGCGTGCTAGACTTGAAGCAATTATGGGATGGGTGACCTCCTGGGAAGTTTTCCTGGGAAGTGTGTGAGTGAGGACAAAGCACGCTGAAAAGACCCGTGTTAGTCTGTGGGGATAGTCGTCAATCCATAGAGCAGCCAAGGATGTTACAGAAATGCTCTGGAATAAGGCCCTTGAAAGCAAAGTTTTGCCCCATGTAGAACTTGCCATAATTTTTGCTTAGACTGCTTTTGAGGGTTTTCAGCCTAACGAGCTTTGTTTTTCTTTTTTTTTTTTCATTCTTTTCTTTCTCTTTTTTTAAAGGGGAGCAATCAATTAAAAACTAGAAGTGCACAAACTTCTTGTCTCAAAATTAAAGTTGATGAAAAAGTAGCAATCATTCATTGATCATAATGGACTTTTCAGGCTTGTAATGTGGCCAATGGTTGGGGGTCATGAAAGGAAGGATATAAGGCTCAAACAAATGTGTTAAGGTTGAATAGGATCAATGATCCATACTCTTTTTTGTATTTTTTAGAACATTTACTTTTTTCTAACTTTCCTTTTTATTCTTCCTTTTTGCATGAAGTTCTTTGTCCTCCTTATTTCTCCTCTTTCTTTCTCTCTTTTTCATTTTTTCTTCATTTTTCAATTTTATTCACTTTTTCATTTTGTGCTTCATAATCACCAACGAGCTTTCTTTTTCTTTTTCTTTTTTTTTATTTTCATTCTTTTCTTTCTCTTTTTTTTAAAGGGGAGCAATCAATTAAAAACTAGAAGAGCACAAACTTCTTGTCTCAAAATTAAAGTTGATGAAAAAGTAGCAATCATTCATTGATCAGAATGGACTTTTCAGGCTTGTAATGTGGCCAATGGTTGGGGGTCATGAAAGGAAGGATATAAGGCTCAAACAAATGTGTTAAGGTTGAATAGGATCAATGATCCATGCTCTTTTTTGTATTTTTTAGAACATTTAATTTTTTCTAACTTTCCTTTTTATTCTTCCTTTTTGCATGAAGTTCTTTGTCCTCCTTATTTCTCCTCTTTCTTTCTCTCTTTTTCATTTTTTCTTCATTTTTCAATTTTATTCACTTTTTTATTTTGTGCTTCATAATCACCATTTCTTTTATACTTTCCCCTTGTTTAGGGATAATCCTTGTCCAAGGTTCTTTGAAGAAAAGTTTCAAGCTCAAAAGGGGTAACAAGGGATAATGATGATATTTGCTAAGGATAGAGAAAGATGGCCAATCTTCATTTCAAATCACAATTGCTTATTTTTTAAAGCTTTATTTTAGAGATAAAGATGATGCTCACCAAGTTTTTATTTATTTGCTCCTCTTTTATTTTATTTTTCTTTTATTTATTTTTTTGATTTTTTTTTTCAAAAGGTGTGGGCACATGTGGGCTTCGTTGATGTCCACATAGAACTTTCAAGAAAGTGAGCCTTATTAACCAAACCAAAAAAGGTACTAGAAGAAGAAAAAGGGAACATGAGATTCGAGAACGGCGAAAGAAACATTATAATGTGGATGAAAATTTAAAGAAATGATGAGATAAGGTATGCATGCAAATATATTACATTAATGCTTCAAGAAAGTGAACATGGTTCAAGTATCTCATGATAGAATACAACTTAACGATGGTAAATCACTGATAAACGAGTCTAGCCTTCATTGCTTAGAAATTCCCAATTAAGACATGGATCACAAAATATTGACTCTTCTAAGAAGATCACCTCATAAGAGCATGAACGTGCATCACATGTAGGACAACTTGAAACCCCTCAATGACATTAACATCTGAATCTCCATGATTAGGCAAAAAGTTGTGACCCGCACTTTTTGGCCACTTGAGAAAGTCTGGTTTCCAGCTCCACCTCATGATCCATGGTTTAATTGGCATTCTTTTCATTGAAAGCGCGGTGGTTCCATTTTCTCCAAGGAACACAATGCATGGAATAAATTTTTTTACTTTATTTTTTTAATAAACTTTCAACTTAAAAAGTAATGATTATATGAAATGCATGAAATTTTTTTTTAACCAAAAGGTATTAATGCATGAGATGTATGAAAAAGAATTACTTCTATTGACTCAAAAAAAATTTAATCCATGTGATGCATGAAGGCACTTTTTTTCTTCCAAAAAATGGCAATGCATGAGATGAGCTTCTTCTTTTTGAGATGAATCATTTTTTTTATGATTGCTTGAGATGAATGATTTTTAGTAATGAATACATGAGATGAATGTTTTTTTTATGATGATGTTGGCATAAAAAGTAAGTAATGCATGAAAATGATTTTTTATTTTTTATTGACCCAAAAAAAAAGTGATGCAAGAAAAAAATGAGTGATCTTTTTTTAAAAATTTTATTCTTTTACAAAGAATATGAATGAGTTACAGCAAAATGATTTACACAAGTCCTTTTTTTACTATTTACGAAAATGCATAAGAGACAAAATATGAAAAGGATTTTTTTTTGTTACAAGCAAAATGACTTGCGTAAATCATTTTTTCTTTCACAAAAAAACTAAAAAATGTGATTTTTTCTTTAAAAAAAATGAACATGAGTGAAAAAATGCTCCCTTTGTGTCCTAAGACGGGTAAAACTTATGTTTGCACACAGCTAAGGTCATGACTCTAACCGATTGGTCACTAAGTTTGCTCTATGAGTGAATTATAGGACATGTCTAGAATCCTGAAAATCATGGCCACTAGATTGCCCTCATTTAAAAGATAAGGAAGATGGTGAATGATATGTGTATCGTATTTGATATGTTATTCGTTCTGTGTAATACGTAAAAAGTGTTCCTTTGATCCCTCTTTATATAGAAAACAAGTTAAAGTCGTTGGGATCAATCAAAACAGATTTGGATCTGATTTAACAGAATCTGTTTTCTTGATTCTTGTTCTTGAAATAAGATTCTGATTGTTCTTGTAAAATTCACGTCCATAAAATAACCGAGTCCATTTGGAAAAATAGCCACGTCTATCTTAAAAAATAACCGCGTCCATCTTAAAAAATTGACGCGTCCATTTACCACGTCAGCAGACGGGAGTACTAACACAAAGTAATTGGACGTGCTCCAACTAGTAAACGAGCTCCATTTGCCATATCATTGGACGGAGCTTCTCATTAAGATCTTAGCAAGTCCAAAGACTTGTGTGGACGAGTGCTTCTGTCATCTTAGTGGACGAGCACTTTTATCACTTCAGTGGACGTGCGCTTGTGTCACTTTAGTGGACGTGCGCTAGTATCACATTAGTAGACATGAGCTTCTGTCACTTTAGTAGACGTGCGCTTCTGTCACCTTTGTAAACGTGTGCTTCTGTCACCTGTGTTGGACGCCAGCTTTTATCACTTTCTTGGATGCCAACTTTACCAGTGTTGGACGAGCACTTATATTATTCCAGTGTTGGACGAACGCTTTTGAAATCTTATTTCCAAAAATCACTTTCATTAACGAAAACTTATTCCTTTTAATGAAGGTTATGAAAATTGATTTTCTTCATGCATCTTTTTAATTGAGATATTTGTGAATAAGAGATTTCATCTCTTACAGATCATCTAAGACTTAAAACTAGTTTCTTCTTTAAGCTCTTGTCTTGATGATTCCTTGATCTTCGTCCTTGCTCATTGATTCCTCCAAGTTCTTCCTTGAATATTCTCATTTGATTGCTCACTGAACTTGTTGATCACTGCTTGATACCTGTCTTTGCTATTTGATACTAAAACATTTGCATACACATTAAGTTGTATTTGTCATATATCAAAATCTCTAAGTCATTGAGTTTAACAATCTCCCCCTTTTTGATTATGACAAACCTTTTAACAAATTATAAGATCAGAATATAAGTGTAGCAGACGCTAAGTATTTTTGACATATTTATATCATGGTATCAAAGCAGTCAGAGCAGAAGTATATCAGAGCAAAAAAATATTATCAAAGCAGAATTTGATTTACTTCCCATTAATCATGTAAGCTTTTAAGCTCCTCCTCAACATATGCATGTATAATTCGTTTTCACTATATCTTACTTTTTTTCATGTATAATTTGTTATTCTCCCTTTCTCAATATCATACTCCACCCCCCCTTTTTGGCATCATAAAAAAGGTAAAGAAAAGAAACATTCAAAGCAATAGAGAAGGCAAGCATTTAACATTCAAACATAGCATATAAAATTTTCATGATAGAGGGATATGTGCAGGGGCAAATCAAAAAGATGCATCCAACTCGCATAGATATTCCAAAACTCACTTCTTATCATTTATAGATATTCCAAATCAAATCATACAAGAATCAGAGCATATTTATACAAAGATACAGTCATATAATCAGTTTCTTTAGAGATTAGATATAGGATTGATCGATTATGCCCAATTCTCTTCTAATGAAGAAGAAGCTTCCTTGTTCAAGGGCTTGGTAAAGTTATCAACAAGTTGCTTAGTTGTATCAACATATTCAATCTCAATTTCTCTACTTTGTATATGGCCTCTAATGAAATGATGTCCGATATCTATGTGTTTAGTTCTAGAGTGCATTATGGGATTCTTAGTTAGGTTAATTGCACTCGTATTGACACATCTAATAGGAACTTAGTTTAGTTGCACACCATGATCAACTAATTGTTGTTTCATCCATAAAACTTGTGCACAACAGCTGCCAGCTGCTACATATTCAGCCTCTGCAGTGGATAAAGCCACACTAGATTGTTTCGTACTGAACCATGATACTAATGAGTTTCCTAGTAAATGGCAAGTTCCACTGGTACTCTTTCTGTCTAGTTTACAACCAGCAAAATCAGAATGTGAATAGATAATTAAAGTACATGTAGCTCCTTTGGGATACCATAATCCCATGTCTTTTGTTCCTAACAGATACTTAATTATTCTTTTAACGACTGTTAAGTGTGATTCTTTTGGATTTGCTTGATACCTAGCACACATGCATACACTAAACATGATATCTGGCCTACTAGAAATAAGATAAAGTAGTGAGCCTATCATACCTCTAAATTTAGAAACATCAACAGGTTTACCTTGCTCATCCTTGTCCAGATAACAGGAGGTACTCATTGGAGTAGCCATCTCCTTAGCGTTTTCCATGCCAAACTTCTTGATCATCTCATTGCAGTACTTGGTTTGGCTAACAAAGATTCCATTTTCAGTTTGCTTTATTTGCAGTCCAAGGAAAAACTTCAGCTCACCCATCATTGACATTTCAAACTCACTCTGCATAAGACTTGCAAACTCATTACACAACTGCTCATTAGTAACACCAAAAATTATATCATCCACATATATTTGTACAAGTAAAGTGTTGTGTGCCTTTTTCCTAGTGAACAAAGTTGTGTCAACTTTACCTATTTTAAATCTTTTTTCAATTAGAAAATTACTTAAACTTTCATACCAAGCTCTAGGAGCTTTCTTTAAGTCATATAGTGCTTTAGACAGTTTATAAACATGGTTAAGCAATTCATTCTTCTCAAAACCAGGCGGTTGACCAACATACACTTCCTCTTGTATAAATCCATTTAAGAAAGCACTCTTAACATCCATTTGATACAATTTAAATCCCATTTTGCAAGTATAAGCAAGTAGCATTTTTATAGCTTCTAATATTGCTACTAGTGCATATGTTTCATCATAATCTATGCCTTCTTCTTGGTTATACCCTTTTGCTACCAATCTAGACTTTTTTTCTTACAATTATACCATTTTCATCTAGTTTATTCCTGAAAACCCATTTTATACCTATTACTTGACAGTTCTTGGGTTTAGGCACTAGTTTCCAAACTTGATTTCTTTCAAATTGATTTAGTTCATCTTGCATAGCCATCATCCGATGTTCATCAATTATAGCATCATCTATGTTCTTAGGTTCTACTTGAGACACAAATGCCATATGATTTACAAACATTTCTAAGAGATTTTCTAGTAGTTACCCCCTTTGTAATTTCACTGATGATGTTATCAATTGGATGATTTTTGACAGTCCTTCATTCCTTTGGTAGTTCAGGTTGTTTTTCTGTTCGCTCCTGCTGCAGCGATTTGTTCTTTAAGCTTTCATCTTCTTCATTGTCCTGTTTCTCTTCTAGGAGATTTTTCTCAATTGAATCTGCAAGATCATCAATAACGGAATCCTTTCCCAACATTTTGGGGTTAGACTCATCAAATGTCACATGCACAGATTCCTCAATAGTTTGTGTTCTCTTATTATATATTCTAAATGCTTTACTAGATAGAGAGTAACCTAGGAAAATTCCTTCATCAGCCTTTGCATCAAATTTTCCAAGATTATTCTTTCCATTGTTAAGAACAATGCATTTGCAACCGAAAACATGTAAATGTCACTAGTGCAATAAGTGCTTTTTACGTCAGTTAAAATTGGTTTTTTACGTCAGAATACTGACTGACTTAAATACAGCTGACGTTAATAGTTAATATTTTAACGTCAGTTGAGAACTGACGTTAAATATAAAACTATTAACGTCAGTTCTTTAACAAAACTGACGTTAATTTTGTAAAAATTAACGTCAGTTTTTTAAACAACTGACGTTAAACATAAAACTATTAACGTCGGTTCTTTAAGACAACGGACGTTACTTTTGTTAAAACTAACGCCAGTTGTTATAAAGAACTGACGTTAAAGGTTTAATTTTAACGTCAGTTGTAATAAACAACTGACATTAATAGTGTACTGTATATTTTATAAAATACTATTAACGTCAGTTGTTTGATACAACTGACATTAATCATTTTTTTTAATTCAGTTTTAAAATATCACTCCCCTCAGCTATCCCTGCATTCAGTAAATATCCCAGTAACACAGAATATCACACACATTACAGAATTGCAAAGGAAAAATGGAACAATGGGGGGACTTAAAACCAAAACCCATGTATATATATAAACAAATTTTAGTTCCAATGTCTAAAAAACAAAACTACCAATCTAAGGATATATATATACATGTTATTAATTAGTTTCTAAAGTCTAAAAAAAAAACTATTTATCTAAGTATTACGGAGGTATCTTGTCAATTCCTTTTTCAGCCGCATACTTGAAGAAGAATTCAGCGAAGCGCATCCTCAAGTCTCTTAACTCATCTTCTTGAATAGGCGATTGGTCGTTAAATGCCTACACACGTTCAAATAATAACAATAACATCAATGCAAGTCATCTTCAAAACTATAATATATAATTTAACAAGTTGTTTAAATATTACCTTAATCCATCCATCCGTAATAGATGTGGAGACTATGTTTAGCATATGAAGCATCACATAATAGCCGCATGACCACCCGTCAATTTGAAATCGAGACTACCAACAAAATTAATTTCAACGTCAGTTGAATATACATATAAATTAGTAATTATAATATTAATTATTTGATAAATAAACTACCAAACCTTGATGATGTTCCATACAGGATTTGCTTTAGCCTTAGAAGTCCTTCTTCTCCCGTTTGCGCAACTTATGCTACTCGCCTTCAGCGTGCTATCATAAACAAATAATCATGTCGATCAATTAACAAATTCATAATGTCATGTGTGTAATAAACTAAAAACAACTGATATTAAAACTTAAATTAAATTTAAGATTAGTTACTTACTTATTTACAGCTTCCACCACCTTCGGTGGCAGATCTTGGTGGAGAGAGCAGAAGAATATGACAGTATGCCTAGATGGGTGAAGTACGAACAACTGCCAATGGTTTTTCATACAGTAGGGAGCCATATATAATTCTTTCCGATTGTCTCCCAACAAGTTCCCTATGTATTTACTTAATCCATCGCCATCAAAGAATTGGGGCAGAAGGACTGACGGATCTAAGAAGCCGTAAACTGATGCAACGCCCTTATCAAGCTGAAGACGATGGAGATACCTAAGATATGAAAAGGCGTGGATGGTAATTACATAATATATATATATTGAAATTAAAATAAATTATCAAATGGAAAAATACCAAAAATAAATAAGTTATAAAATTAAAATGAACTTACGTGCACCAGAGACTGAAAACATTGTTGTTCATCCAGACGTTATTTCTGCAGGCGTTCCCGAGATCGTCACCACAGAAGGTAAATATCGCCACCCATCCATCGTGCTCCAATGGACATTCAAAAATCTCAAACGCAAAATCCTCACCAAGTGAGAACAAACGAGTGATAGGTGACAGCGACACCGACGTCGACCTGGCCTTCAGTTTAGGAAAAATAAAATAGATAAGTTTTTGATAATTAAAAAAAACACAAGTAATTATTTGACTAATTTGGACATTAATAATGAATACATACCTTTGTTAACATTTCGAGCTCACGTCGTTTGGATTTCAACTCAAGCTCACGCCTTTTCATTTCCAACTCATGCTCATGGCGATGGACTTCGAACTCCCGCTCCCTAGCTGCCAACTCATCATCCTCCACATGTGCCCTACTAAAACTCTCTTTTGTGCTCACATGTGAAGGGCTGGCATGCCCTGCGGTGTCCTTGGATGTACCGACGGAGGAAAGCTCTCTGGCAAGCGCCTGCTTGAAATCTGGGTTGGATATTAAGCCTTGCATCAGATGTATTGTAATAGCTGGGTTGGACATGAGGTACTGAGTAATGTCAGTCAAAATTGATGCTTCATCGACCACCCGCTTTCGTGAAGCAGACTTGCCATAATATTCTTTGATGGTCACGTTCCCAGGAACACCGAGAACCCGACCAGGATGGTCTTTCTTGCCTAGAGCAGTCATCAAGACGTCCCGCCGTCCAGAAGGGACGAATGCGCCCTGGGAGGATTGTGCTTTAAGATCCATCTACAATGAAAAAAAATGAAAAAACGTGCAAGTGAAAAGTGTTGCAAATATCTATACAAATATCAATTGAAATCAAGTTAATTATTTACTTACAATCTTATCTGCCACTTCGCGAGTGGCATCAACTTTAAAAGATCCCGTCTTTGTCATGTGGCCGGCTAACCAGACATCCTCGCGGTCGATGTCCGACGGAGGACTTAATGGTGTGCCCTCAGGCACCTCTCCTC
This sequence comes from Sophora flavescens, assembly GCA_030762895.1. Lineage (NCBI taxonomy): Eukaryota > Viridiplantae > Streptophyta > Magnoliopsida > Fabales > Fabaceae > Sophora > Sophora flavescens. Next base: position 13,530,877 of record CM061067.1, read on the forward strand.
TTTCAATCCTAGCAGAGTGCTCTTCCTGCTTCGCCGTCAGCCTATCCGCCATCATCTGCTCGATCCGAGTCTGGTACCCACCCTGAGACATGGTGTGACGGTGGACGTTCTTCGCCTGATTCAGCCAACCCTTATTTGTCTTAGCCTATTCAAACAAAAACACATAGTTAAATACAATTAAATGATCTATAATAAGCATACAAAATTAACTTAATCAACCAACCTGAAATTCTCCATCCTGTCGACTCCTGGCAAACATATCCCAAGTATCTTGATCAATCCAGGGATAATCCGAGAACATTTTATCAAGCCGCTTGAGACACCCCGTTGTACCCCATTGTATTATTACATTAAATCCTTAATTATTTATTTACTTAATCGCGCGCTTAACGTTGAAAATACATAAATCTTAAAACTTAATTAATAATTATATAACTTATGCAGATATAAAACACACCAAACTATTTTACATAAATACACACATGAGTATCCTTTATTTTACACAACACTGATTAGGGTATCCTCTCAGTAGGATCCCACACAGGTACTTATTTAAAACAAACTGCTTATAACTAACGGAAAACAAAAACGTCATATATGACTCACTGACCCTAAACTTACTACACTATATTATTAGGATCAATCGGTTGTTCTCCAAATCGCCTTCATACGAAATGTCATTCAACTCTTCAACAACCTCCGTCTCGTATGGGGTTCCATCCACCTCCTCCGTAACATAGTCGTCCATATGGTCTTCTAACGTAACAAAGTAGACATACACCAAAAATACAGAAATAGGGAGATAAGAAACAGTACTATCATCATAAGTGGAAAAGATTCACAGCATATAATACAATAATAGTCACAGACACGCATCACTCAAACTCAACAATCATCCTCAATTCACTATATCATCCTCTACCCTCCAACTCATGCAACTAAACCTTTATGCTGACGTGGCCACTGCTAATCCAGTCACACATCCCTCGGTAGGAATGTCAGTCAGTCGTCCAAGTGACACGTTCCCAACACCGGTGCACATTCACACCCATGGTGTACATCCATGGTGAGAATGCTCATGCAAAGCAATGACACTATAGCTGCACTGTACCGTCGGTGCACACCCTGGTTCTCTCTCTCAACTCAGTCAAGGGTGCTCATGCATAGCAATGACACTATAGTTGCACAACTTAAATTCTAATTTGGAACGGTCCACGAGAACTTCGGACCTCGTGTATCTCAAATACACGGTTATGAACACCAATGCAACATATGATTCTCACTGACTTTTATCAATACCAACCTAGTGCCTCAAGCTTTTCCTCATAACCTCCACTTACATACTATATCACATTACTTCTATACCATAATAGCGAGGCACTTCTAATTCATATTCAAAACTCTCACCCAAACAAAATACCTCCGAGCAATATATATCTTTCCTTAAAATCAACTAAGCAATTTATCAAACCAGGCAGATCATGCATAACACAATATCAACAAAATATTCAAATATCATAAAATATCACATAGAGCAAATTATCACAACCAACATATCACAATCAACTCAAATAAGTAATAAAGCCACACATCCTCAACATCATAAAATCAACCTTATTGTCGATAAACCTACAATCCCCGAATCACCATTGGTTTTACAGAAAAGGTTTCCAATGTGATTTTGGTCTTGTCGGTTACTCAACTACTAGTAGGGTTTAGGTCGCCCTACACAATTATTATATAATATGCTACTTATCGATTCCGACGGTAGAATGATTCTTTCCCCCACCTGAGTTTGTACCGGAAACACGTACACGACGATCCTCGTTATCCCGCCACGAGTTAACACAACCACCTTCATTCAAACAATCATAACTATAATTAATCAACTAACAACCATCTATGACACTTTAGGCTAGGTTCGGCCAAGACTTAGAAAATAGGTTTAGGGTTATCTTCTTAATGTCATCTTTTGGATCCTAATTACTAGAGCCTTAACTAACATAGATTACTTATTACAAGACTAAAATTTGAAACAAAATCCTCTAACCTTTAGGGTTAGGGTTTCGGCCCATATTAGGAAAATAAGCTAGGAAATTTATTTGGATTCAAGCTCTTGGATTTAAGCTATATATGTATTATAGAACTTAAGTCAAGTACTAACTTTCAAAACAAACAACAAAACACCAAACCCATTTTCCTACCTAGGTTCGGTCCTTAATGGTTAATAGGGAAGGATAATGATTTGGATCACATGCTCTTGGATAAATAAAGTAGGTATTATATCTAGATCATAGAAATTGGTTTCATGTCAAAAGGATTTTTCTAGAATTAGTTATGAATTTTTGAAGAAAGCTTCAAGAACTTTGACTCATATGAAGAACATGATGAACACAAGCATAAATCCATAAAAGTTGTGAATAGAAAAGCTTAAAATATCAAGATTAAGAGACAGATTCCTCACCTTGAAATAAAAAGATTTATTCAAGAACTTGAAGAACAAAGATGACCTTAGCAAGAACACTAAGGAGTTCTTTGTGTTTTGTGGGGAAAAACTTGTGATGTGAAATAGAAATTGTTTAGATCATATAGATAAGTGAGAATATGATCTTAGAAGATCAAAACAAGGTTTGGATGGTTATATATGGGTATGGGCCGAATTTGAAGGAAAGAAAAGATGAACTTGAAAGTTCATGGATTCAAGAACAAAATGGATCAAATGATGGTTATTGATCTAAGGAACAAGTTTCATGAATGAAGAATCATGAGATTATGTTTCTAAGTTAGAGATAAATGATGAATAAGTGAAGAACAAATGAAGAACAAATGAAGAACAAGTGAAGAACTTGTGAGAGAAAATGAAGAACATGAAGTTTTTGAGAGAGACAAAATGATGAAGTTGGAAAATGAGTGAAAATGATCCAAGTGTGGATGATGGGCACGGTTTAGAGGTGGGTGTGAGTTTAAAATGTGTGGTTTGATGAGATAAAGAACCATTGTTGAGTTTATTTGATCAAGGTTAAGTTAGAAAATAATATAATAACTTAACTATAGTTAACAGTAACCTAACTAGGGTTTTATGTATAATCATGGTTAATAAAATATGTGGTCCTAAATTTTGAAGAGATGTGGATGCCTCCTACACCACATATTATGGAGAAAATATCTTGGTTTGCAAATCATGGTTAATAAACCTTGGTTTTCTAAGTATTCTAGAGAAGTTTAGAGAGAAAGATGAAGATGATGAAGATTTAGAGCAGTTTCGGTAAATTTGGACATATCTCCCAATATACTTGTCCGTTTTTTATGATCTTTATGTCGTTGGAAAGAAGAGAGAAATATGAACAACTTTCATGTAGAAAGTTTTTCGATATTCAGAACATATAAGAGTCATAATTTCGTGGCAGTTTCGGGATAATGATGAGAGTATGACTTTGCCTTATAACCCATCCACTTAACATAAATGTCATTTATGGCTTAGGAAAAGTGATGTCCAAGTGATTTGAATGGAGGAAGGAGCCGTGAGTTTTGGGTTGGATTTGGTCAAATTTTCCAATGGCATGGCTTGTAATTGTCATAAAAAGACAAGGGTAAAATGGTCATTTCATAGCAAAAATTCACTTTGTCATAAATGCGCCATTATGGCCATTATGACTCGGATAAGCTCTTCATAAATGCTCGTCAAGTCGATCAAATCCATCATCTCAGCTACGTTGCCGACTCCGGGTTTCCTCTGGCGCAGGTTTTTCCTAGAGATAATCTCGACGTATATGCCCGCAACAAATATAATATTTTAATTTTTATGCTAAATTTTTCAAAACTTCCAGCATCGTAGTAAATACAATAAAAACATTTTTCATCTCGTTCACGAGTTAAAATTAGGTTTTCTAAGCAGTAAACTTTTACTGTCAGCGAAAACACAGAAAACGGCAGACCGGCTTTCATCTGAATTTTCAACCAAAAACTTCCCTGTAACCTTATGAAAATAAGTATAACAAGGAAATGACCTTAGTTTATCCAAAATCATTTTCTAAGTCTCGGATAAAAATATATATTTATATATTTATTACCGATATTACAAAGCACCGAAAATCGGGGTGTTACACCGCTTCTTCCCAGATACATAGCAAGGTTTTGAAAACCGGACCGGACCGGCCGGTCCGACCGGGAACCGGGACCTTGGCAGGTCCGGTTCACAGGGAAAACCGGCCTAGCATCGAACCGGTGGAAAAACCGGAAAACCGGTTCAAAACCGGTAAAACCGGTCATAACCGGTAGTGAATCGCCAGAAACCTGGTCGAACCGGTTTCTTAGAAAATAAATAAAAAATTAGTATAAAAGGATTTGGGACATCCTAGCCAAAACCCAATTCTTTTGTTTTCTAACATATGTGGGCTAGTTGTAGATTTTGGGTTGGTTTTCCCTATGAAGATGATTTTAACATATATTTTTATATTTATTTAGTTTAATTTCAAAATAAAAAAAATTGTGCTTAATAATTTTAGTTGTTATATTGTTTTTTTGTTTAATATTGTTACAAATATTATATTAAAAATTAAAATAATATTATTTAATTATAACCGGTTCAACCACGGTTCAACCTCGGTTGGACCATTGAACCTCGAACCGCTGCCTTCACCGGTTCGATGGCCGGTCCGGTTTTGTAAACCTTGATACATAGTACCTGGTAAGATCATGCTTGAACCCATTCCAACGCTTTGATGCCATTTTCATACATTTATGACGATGATCCTCGTCATTTGGCACAGTCCAAGCTACCTACACATTAAATACATAACAACTGGATGGATTATAACTCAGATAATTATCTAATAATGTAAATCAAACGAATGTAAAGGTAAAATATCGTGATTGCCTCCCAAATCTGATCCTTAACGTTCTGTGGAACGTCATTCCAGTGGTTGTAGTTGATGCTTACGTGCTGCTTCGCTTGTAGAAACACCCACTTATTAAATTCTTTAGCACGGGGTCCCTGGGCATTTAGATTAGCATCGAAGGACACCTCAAGCTTCTGTCCGCTTTGCCTGTCCTTATCTAGTTTCTTCAACGAGGTGGCTCCTCTACCCCGTTTCCTATGAGCCTGTGATGTCTGTATGGACAAAAAAAATGATAAAATAGAGGGTTGTAACATTATAAACTTACATTAAAAAGAAGGACTAAAGATAGTATATAACATGTAAACTTACACTAGAATCAAGCGTAGGCGTGATCGGGTCCTGCGAAGCCCCCACAGTGTCCTCCCGTGCATGCGGGCTATCCGATTGATCCATATGTATGCCTGTTCAGAAACAATATATATGTATTAACATAGGTTATAACTCAAAATAAATACAGAAGTATAAATAAAAATAACTAGATAGGTCCTGTAGATATACAAAACATCTATCCAATATAAGGACAATACGGGAGATTGAAAACTATAGTTTTTGAAGATTGTCAAGCACTGGTCACGGCCTGGCAGTGATGTCCATCACGGCCGTAACGTTCCAACTGAACCAGACCCTCACATGCATAACTGATCACGGCCTAGCCGTGATGAGCATCACGGCCGTGACAGATCAACCAGCAGAGCAACATGCACTCAAAACCAAAAATAGAGACATTCCAAACAACTCAAACTCACGGTTTCAAGTTTCAACTACTGAGACTACAGTTTCAACATACACTCAAAACCAAAAATAGAGACATTCCAAACAACTCAAACTCACAGTTTCAAGTTTCAACTACTGAGACTACAGTTTCAACATACACTCAAAACCAAAAATAAAAAAATGTGCCCTAAAGACTCACCAGAAATAGGCGCTCGCGTGGTGGTGGGGGGGAAGCTCGAGTGGTGGCCAACGTTCGATGTGGTTACTGAGAGCAGAGGGACAAGGAGAGTTAGTGCGCGGGAAGGGGAAAGAGAGATGTCAAGTTATTTCAAAGAATGACCGGGAAAGATAGAGTTAGGGGTTAAGAGTGTACCTCACGGTGGTGGCGAAGAAGCCCTCGCGGTGGTTGCGGTGGAGATGAGCTCGCGATTAGGGCAGAGTGAGGGTTGAGAGTGAGGGTTAATGAGAGTGAGGGTTGAGCGTGATGAAAAGAGAAAATAGACGTACAGAGAAGTGCAGAAGGCGCGCGGGTGTAAACGTTATAATCAAAATAAAACAACATTTTGCGTCAGTTGTTAGTAAAAACTGACGTTAAAGGTCATATATTTAACATCAGTTGTCTTAAGAAACTGACGTTAAAAAACACTCACACTTCTTACGTCAGTTGTATTACACAACGGACGTTAAAAGTTTATTAGTTTCTGCAAAAACATTCATTCATTTGACTACTGTGCTATTTACCCATTCACCTTATAACCTAAAGGTCATATATTTTACGTTAGTTGTTAGCAAAAACTGACGTTAAAGGTCATATATTTAACGTCAGTTGTCTTAAGAAACTGACGTTAAAAACACTCACACTTCTTACGTCAGTTGTAATACACAACGGATGTTAAAAGTTTATTAGTTTCTGCAAAAACATTCATTCCTTTGACTACTGTGCTACTTACCCATTCACCTTGTAACCTAATCCTCTTAATGAGCATTAAGTTTTTAGATAAGTTTTCAAGAAAATCAGAATAGCTTAGTAACTTCATCCCTTGCTCCTATAAATAGCTTCCTTCCATCCTTTTAATTTTTTCTGCTTCACAATATGGCTCTGCCATGGAGATTAACTTCATCACTCTTTCTGCCTATGCCTAGACTCAAAGATCTTTGTCTTAATGGTCAAACAACTTCTGAGGTTGTGTAAATCACATAACATGGATGGTAAGGTTGGGTGAATCACGTAATGTGATTCTCTCACTTTATTTCATCCCCGTCATCCCTTTCACTTTGCTTTGGAAGCAAGTGACTGTGGATTCAAGACGATGCATCAAGGAATTCCAATGAAGAAGAAAGATGCAAAGATCCATTTCACTTTGCTTTCGCTGCTAGTGACTGAGAATTTACTTTGCATCATGGAATTCAAGTGAGGGAGGTGATGCATCCATTGGAGTTTCTGATGACAGGACTGAGAAGAAAATGATGTTGAAGCAGAAACTTTTTTATATTTTAGGGCTATGTTGCAGAAATTTTTTATCTTTTGATCATATAATTTTAACTTATGAATCGCTTCAATGAGATACGATTTGATTATACATATAACTTGTTTTATGTTAAGTGTTTATTTATTTTAATTTGCACAAGAATTTGTTTACTACTAATTCAAGCTAATTAATAAAAATTAAAAATAAACTTGTTTAAAAAAAAGGTTTAAAAATAAACTGCACTATATGGAGTGATCTGCGTTAAGAGGGACAACAGGGACATGACAACCAATGAAATGAGTTTCATAATTATTTACGTCAGTTATTTATAGAACTGACGCAAATAGTGATTTAATATTTACAAACTGCCACCACCTCATTTTTAACGTCAACTTAATTTATGACTGCCAAGTTCCCGTATATTAATTACATTATTTCCAATATTCATTCTGCACGTTTATAATATATAGGATTATTTATGTCAGCTATTTATTTAACTGAAGTAAAAATCACACTTTTAACGTCAGTTGTATAAAAAACTGACGTTAACAATAAATATTTTTTATTTTAAAAACACTTTTAACGTCAGTTTTTTTAAACAATTGACGTTAAAAGTGTAAAGATATCTGCAAAAACATTCATTCCTTTGACTACTGTGCTACTTACCCATGCACCTTGTAACTTAATCCTCTTAATGAGCATTAAGTTTATAGATAAGTTTTGAAGAAAATCAGAATAGCTTAGTAACTTCATCCCCTGCTCCTAAAAATAGCTTCCTTCCATCCTTTTAATTTTCAGCTTCACAATATGGCTCTGCCATGGAGATTAACTTCATCACTCTTTCTTCCTATTCCTAGACTCAAAGATCTTTGTCTTAATGGTCAAACAACTTCTGAGGTTTTGTAAATCACGTAACATGGGTGATAAGCTTGTGTAAACCATGTAATATGAGTTGCTCACCTTATCATCCTTCCGGAGAATCAGCTGCTGGAGGGCAAATCAGGTGCTCGGGCATCACAGTTCCAAAACCTCAGCTTTGGCAGCAAGTGATCGTCATGGAAGTCTCTAGAACCACTGCCTTTGCTTGAAACAGATCTAGTGCACCTGTTTTTGCCTCTCTTGAGCTCTCTCATGCCCCCCAGTTTTCTGAGGTCTTAAAGGATGCAAGTGACTGTTCCAAGACCATTGCTAAAACAGATCGAGTGCACCCTTCGGAGTATAGTTTTCCCTTTGGCATATTTCATAAAACTCTCTGATGGGATGTAGCTTTAATGTTTAGGATTTTAAACCCTTTCAATGTAACTTTTTATAGGGTTTTAAACCCTTTCAATCTTCTGTTTCAGTCTGTATTACACTTCATGAATGAGATCCGGTTTGAGTTATTGATTCAACTTATACTCCGCACATATATTTTAGTTTTCAAAACAGAAACACAAAACATCAAAGAAATTGTGAAACTGAAACTTTGAGGAAGGCAATGCGGAAGGGTACATATAAGCAGATTTTCTGTAATGCCATGTAGAAGCTGTGTGACCTTTTCTAGCACAAAAATTGCATTTAACAAATGGCGTTTTTTATGTCATAGATGCAGCAAAAAATTTCTTGAAAGATTTCTCATGTATCTTTGGTTTATAGCCTATTTCAGCCTTATCATAAACACATTTTTGCTGTCCTAATAAAGTATTCAAGTTATCTCTACCATTTGTGAATCTTGCTAGGTCATTTTTCAGTTCTTCAACCTTTTTTTATCAATGTACAGCTAGATGCATTCAAGATTTCTTTATCACTAGTAATTCTAGATAGATCACCATTCAAATGATTTATATGTTTCTCCAACTTAGGACATTTATCACATATAGGTGCATTTAAAACAGTAGCCAATTTTTCTTTTAAAGCACAATTTTCTATTTTTAATTGATCTACCTCTTTGTTTAAAACAGAAGTTTTCTCCTCTAAGCATGTGATGGTTTTCTTAGACTTATTTAGCAATCTAGCAAGTCTAATGGATTCTTTATGAAGTTCTTCAAAAGCATTTTGCAATTCATCATAAGGAGGTTGATAATCATAACTTACTTCACTTTCTGAATCACTGTTATTTCTGGTCATCAAGCACAAGTTTGCCACCTCAGATTCAGATTCGTCAGTGGATTCTTCATGTGTTACTAGCAATGTATCCCACATCTCCTTTGCTGATTTGCAATTTGAAACCCTGAAAAACTCATCACGGCTTAAAGCAGATGTTATAATATTCTTAGCACGTGCATTATATTGAACTCTTATCTTATCATCCTCGTTTCATTCAGTTTTAGGTTTATTTCTTGGATCACCATTAGCATCTACAGTAGAGGGGACAAATGGTCAATTTTATACTGCATCCCATATGGCAACACCTGCAGCCTCAAGAAAGATTACCATTCTTTCCTTCCAATAGATATACTCAGATCCATTGAAGGCAGGAGGGCGTGCAAGGGAAGCCCATTCATTCAAACAGTCATTGGAAGCCATGCTCTTATAGCTGTTAAGCCAAACTTAAGAGTTTAGCTCTAATGCTAATTGTTGTTTTGGCTTCAACGACTCAAGAGGGGGGGGGGGGGGTGAATTGAGTTTTCTTAAAATATTTCCCTCTTAAAAACTTTTCACAAAACTTTGCAAATCAGAGTTGCGGATTTGTGGCCTCGGGATCTTTTTAAAAAATCAATGAAGGATTTATATAAAATCTTGAATAGAAGGCGATGAGGATAAAAAAGATTAATTCAGAATTAATAGAGAATAGGCTCAATAACTCAGTAACAACAAAATACAGAAACTGATTAAACCTTTAAAGATTAAGAACAAGTTATGCAAGTTTCAGATACAAGCTTTAACAATCAAGAACGAACTTACAGGTTTCAGTTTTAGTATTAGTTCAGTTTCAGTAATCAAGAATGGTTTTGATCAACTCAGTTTTAAACGCAGATAACACAGTCTTGATTACAATCGAACTCAGGTTTCAATACAGTTTATACAGATCAAGAGCAGAAATTATATTGAACTTTAAACATCAAAGTTGCAGGTTCTTGAACATTAACAGAAAGTAAAGGAGTTTGAGTTTAGAGATACCACGTCAGCAGACGGGAGTACTAACACAAAGTAATTGGACGTGCTCCAACTAGTAGACGAGCTCCATATGCCATATCATTGGACGATGCTTCTCATTAAGATCTTAGCAAGTCCAAAGATTTGTGTGGACGAGTGCTTCTGTCACCTTAGTGGACGAGCACTTTTATCACTTCAGTGGACGTGCGCTTGTGTAACTTTAGTGGAGGTGCGCTTGTATAACTTTAGTAGACGTGAGCTTCTGTCACTTTAGTAGACGTGCGCTTCTGTCACCTTAGTAGATGTGCGCTTCTTTCACTTGTGTTGGGCGCCAGCTTTTATCACTTTCTTGGACGCCAACTTTTACCAGTGTTGGACGAGCGCTTATATTATTCCAGTGTTGGACGGGCGCTTTTGAAATCTTATTTCCAAAAATCATTTTCATTAACGAAAACTTATTCCTTTTAATGCAGGTTATGAAAATTTATTTTCTTCATGCATCTTTTTAATTGAGCTATTTGTGAATAAGAGATTTCATCTCTTACAGATCATCTAAGACTTAAAACTAATTTCTTCTTTAAGCTCTTGTCTTGATGATTCCTTGATCTTCGTCCTTTCTCTTTGATTCCTCCAAGTTCTTCCTTGAATATTCTCCTTTGATAGCTCACTGAACTTGTTGATCACTGCTTGATACCCGTCTTTGCTATTTGATACTAAAACATTTGCATACACATTAAGTTGTATTTGTCATATATCAAAATCTCTAAGTCATTGAGTTTAACAATCTCCCCCTTTTTTATTATGACAAACCTTTTAACAAATTATAAGATCAGAATATAAGTGTAGCAGACACTAAGTGTTTTTGACAGATTTATATCATGGTATCAAAGTAGTCAGAGCAGAAGTATATCAGAGCAAAAAAATATTATCATAGCAGAATTTGATTTACTTCCCATTAATCATAAAGCTTTTAAGCTCCCCCTCAACATATGCATGTATAATTCGTTTTCACTATATCTTACTTTTTTTCATGTATATTATTATCCCTTTCTCTCTATCATACCTTTTCTCCTCCTTTTGGCATCATAAAAAAGATAAAGAAAAGAAACATTCAAAGCAACAGAGAAGGCAAGCATTTAACATTCAAACATAGTATATAAATTTTTCATGATAGAAGGATAGGTGCAGGGGCAAATCAAAAAGATGCGTCCAACTCACATAGATATTCCAAAACTCTCTTCTTATCATTTATAGATATTCCAAATCAAATCATACAAGAATCAGAGCATATTTATACAAAGATACATTCATATAATCAGTTTCTTTAGAGATTAGATATAAGATTGATCGATTATGCCCAATTCTCTTCTAATGAAGAAGTAGCTTTCCTTGTTCAAGGGCTTGGTAAAGATATCAGCAAGTTACTTAGTTGTATCAACATATTCAATCTCAATTTCTCTACTTTGTATATGGTCTCTAATGAAATGATGTCTGAATTTTATGTGTTTAGTTCTAGAGTGCATTATGGGATTCCTAGTTAGGTTAATTGCACTCTTATTGTCACATATAATAGGAACTTAGTTTAGTTGCACACCATAATCAACTAATTGTTGTTTCATCCATAAAACTTGTGCACAACAGCTGCCAGCTGCTACATATTCAGTCTCTGCAGTGGATAAAGCCACACTAGATTGTTTCTTACTGAACCATAATACTAATGAGTTTCCTAGTAAATGGCAAGTTCCACTGGTACTCTTTCTGTCTAGTTTACAACCAGTAAAATCAGAGTCTGAATAGCTAAGTAAAGTACATGCAGCTCCTTTGGGATACCATAATCCCATGTCTTTTGTTCCTAACGGATACTTAATTATTCTTTTAACTGCTGTTAAGTGTGATTCTTTTGGATTTGCTTGATACCTAGCACACATGCATACACTAAACATGATATCTGGCCTACTAGCAGTATGATAAAGTAGTGATCCTATCATACCTCTGAATTTAGAAACATCAACAGGTTAATCTTGCTCATCCTTGTCCAGATAACATGAGGTACTCATTGGAGTAGCCATCTCCTTATCGTTTTCCATGCCAAACTTCTTGATCAACTCATTGCAGTACTTGGGTTGGCTAACAAAGATTCCATTTTCAGTTTGCTTTATTTAAAGTCCAAGGAAAAACTTCAGCTCACCCGTCATTGACATTTCAAACTCACTCTGCATAAGACTTGCAAACTCATTGCACAACTGCTCATTAGTAGCACAAAAAATTATATCATCTACATATATTTGTACAAGTAAAGTGTTGTGTGCCTTTTTCTTAGTGAACAAAGTTGTGTCAACTTTACCTCTTTTAAATCCTTTTTCAATTAGAAAATTACTTAACCTTTCATACCAAGCTCTGGGAGCTTGCTTTAAGCCATATAATGCTTTAGACAGTTTATAAACATGGTTAAGCAATTCATTATTCTCAAAACCAGGTGGTTGACCAACATACACTTCCTCTTGTATAAATCCATTTAAGAAAGCACTCTTAACATCCATTTGATACAATTTAAATCCCATTATGCAAGCATAAGCAAGTAGCATTCTTATTACTTCTAATCATGCTACTGCTGCATATGTTTCATCGTAATCTATGTCTTCTTCCTGGTTATACCCTTTTGTTACCAATCTAGACTTGTTTCTTACAATTATACCATTTTCATCTAGTTTATTCCTAAAAACCCATTTTGTACCTATTACTTGATAGTTCTTGGGTTTAGGCACTAGTTTCCAAACTTGATTTCTTTCAAACTTGTTTAATTCATCTTGCATAGCCATCATCCAATGTTCATCAATTATAGTATCATCTATGTTCTTAGGTTCTCCTTGAGACACAAATGCCATATGATTACAAACATTTCTAAGAGACTGTCTAGTAGTTACCCCTTTTGTAATTTCACCGATGATGTTATCAATTGGATGATTTATGATAGTCCTCCATTCCTTTGGTAGGCCAGGATGTTGTTCTGTTTGCTCCTGCTGCAGCGATTCGTTCTTTAAGCTTTCATCTTCTTCATTGTCCTGTTTCTCTTGTAGGAGATTTTTCTCAATTGAATCTGCAAGATCATCAATAACAGAATCCTTTCCCAACCTTTTGGGGTTAGAATCATCAAATGTCACATGAACAGATTCCTCAATAGTTTATGTTCTTTTATTATATATTCTAAATGCTTTACTAGATAGAGAGTAACCTAGTAAAATTCCTTCATCAGCCTTTGCATCAAATTTTCCAAGATTATTCTTTCCATTGTTAAGAGCAAAGCATTTGCAACCGAAAACATGTAAATGTGCTATATTTGGTTTTCTTCCTTTGTAAAACTCATAAGGGGTTTTCTTTAAGATTGGTCTTATCAAGACTCTATTTAGCATATAGCAGGCCGTATGGACAGCATCTGCCCAAAAATGTTTTGGCGAGCTAGAGTCGTTCAACATAGTTCTTGCTATCTCCTCTAATGATCTATTCTTTCTTTCCACTACTCCATTTTTTTGTGGAGTTCTAGGACCAGAAAAACTATGTTGAATGCCATGCTCATCACAAAAGTTTTCAAACACTTCATTTTGAAATTCTCCCCCATGATCACTTCTTATGGAAACAATTTTTACGTCCTTTTCATTTTGTACAATTTTTGCCATCTTCTTAAATGCAGCATTTGAATCACTCTTATGATATAGAAAATATGTCCATGTATATATAGAGTAATCATCTACTATTACCAATGCATACGAGTTACCACCAAAGCTTTTGGTTCTAGACGGACCAAATAAATCTATGTGTAAAAGTTGTAAGGGTCTAGTTGTTGAAACAATGTTCTTTGGTTTAAAAGAGACATTAACTTGCTTTCCTTTTTGACATGCATCACATAGTACATCTTTCACAAATTTTAGTTTAGGCAAGCCAACTACAAGATCTTTACGAATTAGTTTATTCAAGTGGTCCATGGGAATTTGTCCAATTCTTCTTTGCCAAAGCCAATTCTCTTCTTCTTTTGAAATAAGACAGCAGGCAGTATTTGAAGAGATGTTATCTAAATCAAGCATATAGATGTTAACTGTCCTATGTCCAATTAATTTCAAATTTTCATCATGCTGATTTTCTATTAGGCAACTATTGGAATTGAATTTTACCTTGAAGCCTTTGTCACATAGTTGACCGAGACTTAATAGGTTGTGTTTCAGTCCCTCAACATATAGTACACCCTTAATGATTATTGTTGAGTCACTTACAATGTTACCAATGCTAAGTATTCTCCCTTTATTGTTGTCTCCATATGTAACACTACCACTCGACTTAGGGGTAAAGGAAATGAACTTGCTTTTGTCTCTAGTCATGTGCTAGGAATAGGCACTGTCAAGATACCATTTCATATTCTTGGCTTTCCAACACACCTACAAAACAGAATCATGTTTTTGCTTTAGGTACCCAAATCTGTTTGGGTCCTTTTGAGTTAGTTGCAGCAATAGTTCCTTTAGGAACCCATATATACTTAGACTCATTATAAGCAGATTTTCTGTAATGCCATGTAGAAGCTGTGTGACCTTTTCTAGCACAAAAATTGCATTTAACAAATGGTGTGTTTGATGTCATAGGTGCATCAAAAAATTTCTTGAAAGATTTCCCATGTATCTTAGGTTTATAGCCTATTTCAGCCTTATCATAAACACATTTTTACTGCCCTAATAAAGCATTCAAGTTATCTCTTCCATTTGTGAATCTTGGTAGGTCATTTTTCAGTTTTTCAACCTCTTTAATCAATGTACAGCTAGACGCATTCAAGGTTTCTTTATCACTAGTAATTCTAGATAGATCACCATTCAAATGATTTATATTTTCTCCAACTTAAGACATTTATCACATATAGGTGCATCTAAAACAGAAGCTAGTTTTTCTTTTAAAGCACAATTTTCTATTTTTAATTGATCCACCTCTTTGTTTAAAACAGAAGTTTTCTCCTCTAAGCATGTGATGGTTTTCTTAGAATTATTTAGCAATATAGCAAGTCTAATGGATTCTTTATGAAGTTCTTCGAAAGCATTTTGCAATTCATCATAAGAAGGTTGATAATCAGAACTTAATTCACTTTCTGAATCACTGTCATTTCTGGCCATCAAGCACAAGTTTGCCTCCTCAGATTCAGATTCTTCAGTGGATTATTCATGTGTTACTAGCAATGTATCCCACATCTCCTTTGCTGGTTTGCAATTTGAAACCCTGAAAAACTTATCACGGCTTAAACCAGATGTTATAATATTCTTAGCACGTGCATTATATTGAACTCTTACCTTATCATCCTAATTCCATTCAGTTTTAGGCTTATTTCTTGGAGCACCATTAGCATCTTCAGTAGAGGGGACAAATGGTCCATTTTCTACCGCATCCCATATGTCAACACCTGCTGCCTTAAGAAAGATTACCATTCTTTCCTTCCAATAGATATACTCAGATCCATTGAAGGCAGGAGGGCGTGCAAGGGAAGCCCCTTCATTCAAACAGTCATTGGAAGCCATGCTCTTATAGCTGTTAAGCCAAACTTAAGAGTTCAGCTCTGATGCTGATGAGTGTGATTTCACCTCATATTTCATTGACATTTTGCATGCATTTTCATATAGTTTAGGCATTTCTAATTTGATTTTGGTTAGTTTTTACCTTGGAACGGGTAAGGCGGTTTTGTGGTGTTTATGTGCAGGAATTGAGGATTCAAATGCTCAAGATTAACCATGATGGAGCTTCCATGAAGATGGGGCTTGAAAAGTTAAGAAAATGAGCCAAACAGAGCCCATCACGGCCTAGTCTTGACAGCCATCACAACCATGATCGAGTAGAGCTGAAAAGAAAGAATGGAAAAGTCAAAGCCGGTCACGGCCTGCCCGTGATGCATCACGGGCCGTGACATGTCAGCTGAACCAGACCCTCACAGGCAGAACTGATCACGGCCAGGCCGTGATGGTGGTCACTGCCATGACAGACCAACCAGTGAAGCAACCTCCAAGGCAGAACCCGTCACGGCCTGGCCGTTATGGCCATCACGGTCGTGACGCGTGATATATGGATTTTTAGAAATTGATTTGATCTGAATTTGTGGTTGCTTGGGATTCAAGTTACCATAGTCTATAAATAGAGCAATTAGGCTCGAAAATAGGGGACTTTTTGGGGGGACTTTTGGCTGCTACTCTTAGGCAAATTTTTAGGATCTCTCCTCCTCCTCCTCCTCCTCCTCCTCGCATGAATTACTTGTGAATCTGGTGCGCACTTATTTGCATGTCATAGATACTCTAAGGAGGAACCTAGCGGTGAATTTAGGTATTGGATCTATAGGAATCAAACTTAGGACTTAAATCACAAGAGTTAGATGCTGTCCTTCGAGGGTTCACGAATTGTCACAAAGCTTAAAGTGTTCAATCTAAATTCAATTACCACGAGAGTAGGGGTTGGTTTAATTGGGCACGGTTTTTGTAACCCGAGAGGGAGCATTAACTTATTTAGGATAAATTCGCCTTCAAAGCAATTTTGATAATTAACAAGGGGTAGTTAATTTGGTAACATGAACAATCTTGTTGGTAACCCAATTCCTAAGAATCTCTTTAGATTTGAAAAACCCCTAATTGATTTGTTTTCCCCTTTTAATTGACTGCATTCTTAAATATCTGTTTTTCTAGTTAATTCTTATTTCAAAAAATCAAATCTTTTCAAAATCCCTTTTTATATAGTCCAGTTTAATTGGTTTAATAATTAGTTGTTATTTGAGATCACGATCTCTCTGGGATCGATCTTTTTATTACTTTGCGACAAATCCGGTACACTTGCCGGAATCCGAGTCTCATCAAGTTTTTGGCGCCGTTGCCGGGGACTGTGCTTTCTTGAATCTCAATTTAATTTTTAAATTGGTTTTTCTGGACTTTTTCTTTTTGTTTATTTATTTTTTTATATATGTTAAAAAAAATTCAATTATCTCTTTTTCTTTCTAGAGTATCTATCTCTCTCTTATAGGTGTTTTTCTCTTTTATGCAAAGATCCCTAAGTCTTGGAAACCTTATTGAGGTTGACCCTGAAATTGAAAGGACCTTTCATAGACGTGGGAGACTACAAAGAGAGAGGGTGAGGTTGATTCCCATTCCACTCATGGCGAATCTACCGGATACAAAACCACTGAAGGACTACGCAGCCCCAAATACTAGGGGTTTGTGAACTGGGATTGCTAGGCAAAAAATCGAGGTGGAGAACTACACTATACCGCCTATGATAATTAGCATGATTAGGCAACATCAATTCGGAGGATTACCCTCGAAAGACCCGACTGATCATGTGGAGACATTCTTGAAGTTCACCGATGCAATTAGAATTCATGGTGCCCCGATTGATGCTATTCGCCTAAGTTTATTCCCCTCCTCTCTGACTGGAAAGGCAAAATCTTGGTTGAAGCAAGTGCCCGCTAATACCTTGTCGACTTGGGACCAACTGGAGCAGGCATTCTTGGAGAAATTCTTCCCTCCATCCAAGACTGCTTACTACGAACCCAGATCACTGGCTTCTTCCAAAAGGACGGAGAATGCTTATCCGAAGCTTGGGGTCGCTACAAGGGATTACTAGAGTCTTGCCCACATCATGGACTCGAGAGGTGGCTATTAGTGCATACCTTCTACAACGGATTGGATTACTCTTCGAAAGTGTCACTTGACTCCGCAGCTGGTGGAGCCTTTATGAATAGACCTCTTATTGAGGCATTCAATATCATTGAAAACGTAGCCACCAACTACCACCAATGGGAATCGGAAAGAGGTAATAAACCGAAAAAGATTTCCGGGGGTAAGTTTGAAATGAATAGCACTGATCTAATTATGTCAAAAATTGACTCACTGAATAAACTCTTTGATAAGCTTGAAAAGGCTAATATGAGTTCAATAGGTGCTACTAATGTTGTTTGTGAGATTTGTGGAATGCAAGGACATGACATAATGGAGTGCCCACATGGAATTGCTCCTGGATCAGGTGCTTCGAGGGAACAAGTGAACTCTTGTCACAACTTCTATGACACGAACCCGAAGTTGCCAAACTATGTTCCCCCAAATTCTTACAACCAAGGAAGGAAGAATAGCCCTTATCTCTCGTACGGGAACTTCAACAACACGTTGAACCAAGAATTCCAAGAAGGCCAAGGTAATAGGAAACCCGCATCGGGGTATCCTCAGGTACAAAAGTCTAAACTTGAGTCTCTCTTGGAAAATTTTGTTGAAACTCAAACAAAACAAAATGAAGAGTTTAGGCAACAAGGTAGGACAGTCAATGAGGCAATAAAAGAGTTAACATCTAAGGTAGATAACTTAGTCATCCATAATAAGATGTTAGAAACTCAGATTGCCCAACAAGCTAGTACATATTCTAGAACTAGGGGTACGTTTCCGGGACAACCTGAAGTTAATCCCAATGAGCACTGTAGTGCTATATACTTGAGGGATGATAAGCTTGGGGTAGGGGAAAATGATGTGGAATGTGAGGAGGACAAGAGCGAAGATGAAGAGATAGAGCCAAAGTATGTCCCTCCACCAACACTACTAGAAATCCATCTTTTTCAAACAGATTTATAGACGGATTTCAGACGAAAATTGGACAAGTTTCCTATGGATTTCGGACGGATAATTAATTCTGGACGGATTTCGGACGGAATGACACCCGTCCGAAAAAGCCTTGTCGGAAATTATAAAATCCATCCCAAATTCTGTCCGAAAATATTTACAGACGGATTGTGGACGGAATATGGACAACGTGCAAATCCGAATTTTATTTGGGACAGATTTCCCACGGATTAAATAAATAAATTTATCCAATCCTCTTTTCACACGGATTTAAGACAGAAACGTTTATCCTTTTGAGACGGATTTTGAACAAATTTAATAAAAATTATTTTTTTATAAAGGAAATTGACTCAAATTTATAAATTGACTTAATTTACTTTTGAAACAACACTAAGATGAAATATCAAAATCATTATTAAAGTTTTAGTTTCACACAGATTGAGATAAAACTGAATTGAAAATTTTGACATATTTGAACAAATTTCAAACAAGATGGATAGCCTTCCTGATCTTGCTGCATGGTAAAAGAATCCTGCAGTGATAGCCTTCCTGATCTTGGTGAAGTTTTTTCCCGCACTTACAACATCCAATTTGTACCTAAAAATCAGTGTTGGTGATTTAGAATACAATTTAATTAACAAACAGCAGCAGCAACAGCAACCAAAGCCTTTTCCCACTAAATTAGAAAACGCCATTGTGTTCTATCATAAATCATGTCTTCAAATACTTCATTTAGTTTTAAGTACTTTTTAATGGAATACTCTATGGTTTTTCTAAGCGTCTCTACTATTGGACTACCGGACCATCCTTCATCTGATTTACTTTTCTTACTGGGTCTTCTAATGGCCTTCCTCACATGCCCAAATCACTTAAAGCGAAATCTTACCATCTTTTTGTCAAAATTTAATCTAACTAAGAAAATAATATTACAAGGGACAAATGTCAATATAATAACTAAAAGTCATAGTAAATGTTAGTAGCAGTAATGGCAACAAGAAACCCAAAGCCAATATATTTGGTGTACACTCTTCCTAAAGAGGAGAATTTATATATATTCAGAAACAACTACTGAAATAACATTAGGAACCTCAACAATTTTGTGCAAACTAAATGTACAGAAATGAGAGCATATATGTAGAACACAGAAAAAAAATTCAAGCAAAGTAAACATTTAGAAGGATAGATAGATAGATTAATACAGTGGCTTCATCTGTTTTACTAAAATATAAAGGTCTTAGAGTAATATAGAGTAAAAGCATTTGAGAAACTGTAAGATGACAAATTTGGTCCATTATGCCAGCACCTCCAAAGACAGAGGAGAAAACATGTATCTCAAAGACAATACAGAGGAAAACTCCATAAAATGAGTAAGAAATCGTCATGGACCATTGCACACAGAAGCAAATGAAAAGAAAAAACAGATAATAGATGGATTGAAGGATATAGAACCGAACCCGAAAACAGAAAGTTTGTGAACCTTAGAAACCCCTTTGAAAAATACCTAAGAAGATCATCTGACTAATAGAGTTTCCATGTAATACATGATATAATTCTATTCATATTGCAGTTTAAGATATTACACACGCACACATAACTCATAGACCAAGCAGTTTGCTGACACAGTATCATAGCCTGGTTAACCAAGAGGTCTATGGTTCAATTCTTGTCACACTTGGTGCTTAACTCTATCATTCTGATCATAAGTTTGTCACCCACTATTACGAACCAATGAAACAGAACTGAGAATTTGATAGAGAAAGACAAATGAAATGAACAATTTTATTGAACATTTGATAGGAAATAGAACTCTCCTCCAAGGGTTGCCCTTTTTCCAAACGAGCCTTTGCTCAATTATTACTGAATCCTCTCTACTCTTATTGTCCCATATTTATAACATCTCCCACTAACTAACTATTACAATCCTTCTTATTTCCTAATAGGTCTGGGCCCTAACATAACACCCACCAACAAAATTTTGGATCTGACTGATGAGTCGTTCTGACTTGTGTGTTTCACACTATGCTGTATAGTTCGATCATCGGCAAGTGATAGCAATATGCCTTTCTAACATTGATTCTTTGCAGAACAAACAGTTTTGAATTCTATGCTTTCAGTGAACCAAGTAAATAATTAAGATGGGCATAAAGTGGACTCAAGGAGGAACTATAGTTATAAAGATAGAGGTAAAGTGAAACTATGACATTTAAGTTTCCGATATCAAGGTTTTACATCTAATTTAACTATTAGAATCTGTTAGTTTACTAACCCAAACTACAGCTACCATATGGACAACAGACATTCATATCAAATTTGTGAAAATAACTAACCAGACAATGAACTATGTAAAAGGGCTATACTCAACGCAAAAAGCAATGACATAATTACAGGTTAAACTCACTCGTATTTGCCCACCATGCCCACTGGCCATGTCTATCATTTTTATGTAAGATCCTTCTTCTATAGTCTCATAAACCTGGTAATATGAAATCAACATTAATTAAAGCAAAAGCTCAACTAGAACAATCATTGAAAGTACATATGAATGACTTGCCTTCTCATAATTGGCTATACGATTTTTAAAGTCTTGCAATCCAGACTCAAAATCTGGCCTGCAAAAGAAAGGTAATTGCATATCTATCCACACAGTCATCAAAAATGATGTCACTGGTTTTAAAGGAAACATTACACTTTTGCATAGTGAGGACTTTGCTGAATTAAAACCCCTTTGAAAATTACCTAAGATGAAGAGTGAACAATTAAAAGCTTTCAAACTTTAGTGCATTTGTAAGCAAGCCCAGTGAAGGTAAGAGTAAGCCAAGAATAGGAAAAGTGAGAGAAAAGCCAAGAGATCAAATCATGAGTTTCAAAGAAGAGTTTGAGAGTTTTTCCCTCCTTTACCTATCCTCTTATTTCCTTCAAAATCAAAGCTTACTCCTCTTTAACAGTACATTAGTGCTTCACACCTAACTATTTAAGTTTTGAAATAGCAATCGTACTTGCATTCTTCACATCCAACATTAAGTACCATCATGAAAGGAATAAAAGAAAAACCAAGAATGACCTCTTTGTGAAACATTAAAAAACATATACAATAGTAAACACTTAAAAAACATTAAATAAAGCATTATCACTCACTTCAACTTCAATAGATGTTACTCTACACACTCTTCGTAGGTTTAATTTGTTAAGCTCATTTCCTATGCAGTTTATCATTGCTAAGAAGAATGGTGTGCACCACACCAATCAAGCATACAAGTCACATATCAAATGCATTTCCAAACAAAGCAATTCAATTCAAGCAAAGGAAATTTGTAGATTAATTAACCCTTAACAGAGGCAAGAACTAAGATTTAGGTAAAATCTGGGGTTAGGGTTTCAAAATTGATTTGGGGATTTTCTTGAATCTAGAAGAAACTAGGGGTAAACACTTACCCAACAATGAGAGGAAGAGATGGTGGCGACTGGGGTGGTGAGCAATGGCAGCAGCGACTCCGGTGTGGTGGCAGTGGTAGTGGCGGTGAGGTGAGTTCTGCAGCCACCATGACTAAACAAAGGACATGAAACTCATAGAAAGAAAGATGGGTGGTCGAACCAGCATGGATGGACACACCACCGCGGCGGCGACAGGGGCTCACCGCGACGGTGGCGCAGCACAGCGAGGATGAAGATGAACAGGCGGTGTGGGGCGAAACTGGGTCACGTGGCTCCTCTTCCGCATCAAGCAGCGGCGGCCGACGAGCTGGACGACGGTCCTAAGGCGGCACACGGTTTCTGGAAGCAAGAGGGAGGTGTGAGTTGATGGAGGAAGAGGAAGCAGAAGAAGAGAGTTTTTCAGAAATGGGAAGTGAGGGTGGGTGAGGCTTCGTGATTTAGAAGAAAGGAGAAGGGTGTGCATAGTAAAATAGGGGGTGTGACTAGCAAATTAATAAAATAACAAATCCGTGTGAAATCCGTCCGAAATTTTCGGACCGATTTCAGACGGACGTAAGATAAATCAAGGAAAATATAAAAAATAACAAATCCGTATGAAATCCGTCCGAAATTTTCGGACAGATTTCAGACGGACGTAAGATAAATCAAGGAAAATATAAAAAAAACACAAATCCGTGTGAAATCCGTCAGAAATTTTCGGACAGATTTCAGACGGATGTGAGATAAATCAAGGAAAATATAAAAAATAACAAATCCGTGTGAAATCCGTCCGAAATTTTCATAAAATTTCAAACGGAAACATTTCCGTCCGAAAATTCCGTCTGAAAATTCAAGTTTTCTAGTAGTGCACCGTACCAACCCCCAATACCTTTCCCACAAAGGTTGGTCAAGAAAAAGCAAGTAGAAATAGAAACTAAGAGCTTAATTGAGGAGCGTGATGCCATGATAAAAACTAATATGCCTCCTAAACTAAAAAATCCAGGAAGTTTCTCTATTGCTTGCTCAATTGGAGAATTAAAAATAGACCAAGCCTTATGTGACTTAGGGGCTAGTGCGAGTTTGATGCCACATACCATCCTTGAGAGGTTAGGAATCAAGGAATTGAGTCCCTCCAAGTCCTTTTTACAATTTGCGAATGGCTCAACTAAAACACCTCTAGGCATACTAGAGAATGTTCCCGTAAAGGTATGGAAATTTTTCATTCCTACCGATTTCATGGTGTTGGACATGAACGAGAATTTTAAATTCCCTATCATTATTGGAAGGCCATTCTTGGCCACAGATGGAGCGATAATAGATTTAAAAATTGGCAAGCTCTCTTTAAATGTAGAGGAAGGTAGGGTAGTTTTTGATTTGACTAACTCATATAACAACCGTCCTTTTGAGAGTCATGTGCGCAGGATCGATGTAACGCCTCCATAGGTGAAGGAAGAGCTTAACATGGAAGCAACTCCGAAGCTTTGCATGACAAATGATGCACCAAATAAAGATGAACAAGGAGTTTCTCAACATGTGGAGTTAAAACTTCCACCGGGAGGAAGTAAGGCCATGAAACTCAGAGTAAAAAGAGCAAAGCGAAAGCGCAATTGGCCATATGAACAAAATAGTCTCTTTGAAGGACTTCCATGGAAGAGAGGTGTTCTTTCACATCCAAGCCCAGCCGATCCGGGTTGATTGAAGGGAGTATGGTCAAGCTTAAGACCGTAAATAAGCGCTTCTTGGGAGGCAACCCAAATTTTCTTTCCCCTTTCCATTTGTTTTTGAATTTTGTTTTTCAATAATTTGAGAAGATAAGAGAAGAAAGATCACTAATTGATGGCTTTGCCAAATATTTTCAGGTTATGAAAGCAGTAAGAGCAAAAAGACAAGGAAAAATAAAGTCAGAAGTCATCACACCCAGCTGTGAATAGCTAACCAAAGAAGATCAGAAAGGATTACGGCCCAGCCATGATATCCATCACGGGCGTGATGAGAAGGACCCTGAAGATCAGAATGTATCATGGCCTAGGCGTGATGGAACTCACGACCATGACAGGCCAGCTCCTATAGACCAGAATTGATCACGGCCTGGCCGTGATGAGCATCACGGCCGTGACACATTTTCCAACATCTCTCTGACTGGCATGTGAGCTAGCACCCTCTACCACCTCGGTGAGTTGTTCCATTTTTATCCTATCTCCGACTTGATTATTTACATTGGGGACAATGTAAGTTTTTAAGCTTGGGGTAGGGGTATTTTTGCAATTTTTTGCATTTTTGCATTTTTCATGTTACATTCATATAAGCATAATTTTGCATGATCACATGATTAGATTGGCCCTTGCTTAGAGTCTGCATCCAATTGTGAGAACTTTGCGCTAAATGAATTGAGACTGTACTATTTTTGAACCCAATTTTTATATTCTTGTGATAGGCTAAAAATAAAAATGCTTGAGATGATATTTTGATAGTTGACAATTAGCATGTGGTTCCTTAGATTTGTGTTTCTCATTGATTTTAAACTACTAAATGTGAGATTTTTGAGCCAAAAAGGGATACTCACTAAATCTACCCCATTCTTTGTGATTGAGTGTTTTATTCCTCTTGGATTGTGTTCTCTAGAACTTGACTTGAAACCGTTTTAAAACTTTAAAAAAATTTGAAAACATATTTGAAAATGATTGAGGCACTAGGTATTTTTCTGGCCTTCTGAGCTTTTATTGATTAAATGCTACCCCTTAGTTGCCCAATTTTGAGCCTAATAGAATAAAATACTTTTCTTGGTACCTTGATTTATTTTGATGAATAATGCTTGGTATGGCACCTTTTAAAGTATTGCAAAAGGGTAAAAAGGTAGTTTGAAAAATAAATTGTGGGATGAGAAAATTAGAAAAATATTTCTCTTAAGCTGAAAGTCTCCCCTTCTCCAAATAAATAAAATAAAACAAACAAAAAAAATGGAGAAGGGGATGAGAAAAAGAAAGTGAGAAATAAAATAAAATAGAAAAAAAAAAAGAAAGGTGGAAAAGTGAACTAAAGCCTGACGCGCTGTCGCACACGCGTCAAAAAGCGAGCGGTTTACAAAAATATGTAGATAGGGAAAGTGCGACAACTCGAGTATCGTCTCACAAGGACTCTTGGGTTGTTACTAACACAAAATCAGTTTTTTTTTTTTTTGGGGGGGTTGGATTTAAATGCAAATAAGAAAACAGAGCAGAAAATAATGCAAATAAAATAACTATCAAATAGCTAAAAACGATCAACCTACTGTTCTCGGTTTTCCACTATCATCGGTTCATATAAATCCAAGCCCTAAGCAGATTCTAAACCCTTTTCGATTGTAGCATCAATTAACAAGCGAAATCAATACTACGAGACATGTTCCTATTCCCGAATTAAGCAAACGGGGTGAAGCACTCATGAACTAAGCGAACATGATTGAACACACGCGAATTAAGTAAACGCGATTAAATATAGGAACATACAATCATCGAAATAAATCAATACTAATCCTATACAATTATGAATTAAGCAAACAGAAACATATAGAACAATATTGAAAAGGAGTAGCAATTCAAATAGGAATTACAGAACCTCAAGCGTCAATGGAAACCGATTACAGCAGATTGATCAAAGGAGACTAGCTCTCCATTACAAACGTAAACCTACACCTAATTTCGTAGCCGTCTAAACTAAAGAGAAGAAGAGAAGATGAAAAGATCATTTTCAGTTCTGCCCTAAAACAGACTTAAATACAGATTCTGGATTTTGCGAGCTCGCGAGGCGAGCATACCTTCGCGAGGCGAATATTATGAACAGTCTTCAGTGTTTGGCTTTCTCGCGAGGTGAGCTTACCATTCGCGAGGCGAGACTCTTCAAATTCCAAACTGTCACAGCCGTGACCTTCAACACGGGTAAGCCGTGATGATCTCTGTCCTTCAGGGTTGGATTACTCGCGGGGCGAGACATTGTTTCGCGGGGCGAGGCAGAGAAGATGACATTTCTTACACAGTCAGGCTTCATGTTCGCGAGGCGAGTAGCCTCTCGCGGGGCGAAAAACTCCAGAATTGCTTCTCTTTATTGACCTGAAAACAAGGAATAGCATAAGTGCTTTATTAGACTCTAAATCAGTTAAATTAACCTAAAACTGCTCTAGAGACTCAAAATGTTGCTTGAAGACAATAAAGACTAATTTGGGTGAAAATGAGATATAATTAGCACAAAACCATGGTCATACTAGTCATAAAACTAGATGAGCCAGAGGCTGATCAAAGCCCAAAAAGGTATTTTAGAAGGTTGTCATGCTTGCAATGTTTGATATTTTGTCTAGCCCTCTTGAATTTTCCTTTTCTTGATTTCCCCACCTAACAATTAATCCCATGGCCCCATTACAACCAAAATAAAAGACCACTTGATTCTTATGTGTTTTCATTAATAAAGTAGATATTTGGTTAAAAGTCAAGCTTATGGTAGAATACCTTCCTTGAGGAAATTAAGTGAATTGTCAAATGTCCCTAAACACTTGAGTGAGGTGAGAAGAGTGCCCAAATTAGTGAGAGGTGTGAAATTAGGGAACCTAAGCTTCTAATTGGACTTGAAATTGATTGTCTCTTGGATACTTATTTGAATATGCCTGTCACTTGGATTAGTTACTCAGGTTCTTGGTTCACTTATCCATGCTCTGATTGTTTATATTTTTTGACCTTAGTGATTGCTTGAGGACAAGCAAAGTCTTAAGCTTGGGGTGGTTTGATGAGTGTGATTTCACCTCATATTTCATTGACATTTTTCATGCATTTTCATATGGTTTAGTCATTTCTAATTTGATTTTGGTTAGTTTTTACCTTGGAACGGGTAAGGCGGTTTTGTGGTATTTATGTGCAAGAATTGAGGATTAAAATGCTCAAAATTAACCATGATGGAGCTTGCATGAAGATGGGGCTTGAAAAGTGAAGAAAATGAGCCAAATAGAGCCCATCACGGCCTAGCCGTGACAGCCATCACGGCCTAGCCGTGACAGCCATCACGGCCATGATCGAGTAGAGCTCAAAAGAAAGAACGGAAAAGTCAGTGCCGATCACGGCCAGCTCGTGATGCCCATCATGGCCGTGACATGTCAGCTGAACTAGACCCTCACAGGCAGAACTGATCACGGCCAGGTCGTGATGGTGGTCACGGTCGTGACAGACCAACCAGTGAAGCAACCTCCATGGCAGAACCCGTCACGGTCTGGTCGTTATGGTCATCACAGCCGTGACGCGTGATATATGGATCTTTGGAAACTGGTTTGATCTGAAATTGTGTTTGCTTGGGATTCAAGTTACCCTAGTCTATAAATAGAGCACTTAGGCTCAAAAACAGGGGACTTTTGGGCTGCTACCTTAGGCAAAATTAGGATTTTCTCTTCTTCTTCTTCTTCTTCTTCTTCTCCTCTCTTAGGTTTTTTTTCATATTTTTGTTAATCAAGCTTGCCATGACCATGGCCATGCTTGAGTAGCAGTTTTATTTCTAGGGATTGGGGCTATGCCCAAGATCTGTTTTATGTTATGAATTGATGTTTTCCCTTTGTAAATTTCGATTTCGCTTTCGATTTGGTTTCTATCGCATGAATTACTTGTGAATCTGGTGCGCACTTATTTGCATGTCATAGATACTCCAAGGAGGAACCTAGAGGTGAACTTAGGTATTGGATCTATAGGAATCAAACTCAGGACTTAAATCACAAGAGTTAGAAGCGGTCCTTCGAGGGTTCACGAATAGTCACAAAGCTTAAAGGGTTCAATCTAAATTCAACTACCACGAGAGTAGGGGTTGGTTTAATTGGGCACGGTTTTTATAACCCAAGAGGGAGCATTAACTTATTTAGGGGTTGGTTTAACATGAACAATCTTGTTGGTAACCCAATTCCTAGGAATCTCTTTAGATTTGGAAAACCCTTAATTGATTTGCTTTCCCTTTTTAATTGATTGCATTCTTAAATATCTAATTTTCTAGTTAATTCTTATTTCAAAAAATCAAATCTTTTCAAAATCCATTTTTATATAGTCCAGTTTAATTGGTTTAATAATTAGTTGTTATTTGAGATCACGGTCTCTGTGGGATCGATCTTTTTATTACTTGACGACGAATCCGGTAAACTTGCCGGAATCCGAGTCTCATCAGATGCCAATTGTTGTTTTGGCTTCAACGACTCAAGGGGGGGGGGGTGAATTGAGTTTTTTTAAAATATTTCACTCTTAAAAAACTTTTCACAAAACTTTACAAATCAGAGTTGCGGATTTGTGGCCTCGGGATCTTTTAAAAAAATCAATGAAGGGTTTTTATAAAATCTTGAATAGAAGGTGATGAAGATAAGAAAGCTTAATTCAGAATTAATAGAGAATAGATTCAGGTTCAATAACTCAGTAATAACAAAATACAGAAACTGATTAAACCTTTAAAGATTAAGAACAAGTTATGCAAGTTTCAGATACAAGCATTAACCATCAAGAACGAACTTGCAGGTTTCAGTTTCAGTATTAGTTCAGTTTCAGTAATCAAGAATGGTTTTGATCAACTCAGTTTTAAAGTAGATAACACAATCTTGATTACAATCGAACTCAGGTTTCAATACAGTTTATACAGATCAAGAACAGAAATTATATTGAACTTTAAACATCAAAGTCGCAGGTTCTTGAACATAAACAGAAAGTAAAGGAGTTTGAGTTTGGAGATACGACACAACCAGATTTATCCTGGTTCAGTCACCTACACTGTGACCTACATCCAATCCCCACTCCACCTGTGGGATTCCACACACTAACATACAAGCTTTGCCAGGTAGCTTGAAAAACCTTCACACCACAGAACACTCCTTCACCTCGAGATACCACACTCTTGTGAAGAGGTTCATTGTTCAACCTTAGGGATACCTCACCATAATCACTCAGAGAGACTCCCTCTCTATTTACAATCAAAATTAAAACAAAAAATGATTCCTAACTCTCAATAGTCAGATAAACAAATTGAAGCACTTATGAGTATTGAAACACTCTATTCACAATAACCTCAAGAAAGATGATGAATGATATTTGTATCGTATTTGATATGTTATTCGTTCTGTGTAATACGTAAAAAGTGTTCCTTTGATCCCTCTTTATATAGAAAACAAGTTATTGTCGTTGGGGTCAATCAAAACTTTGGATCTGATTTAACAGAATTTGTTTTCTTGATTCTTGTTCTTGAAATAAGATTCTGATTGTTCTTGTAAAATTCGCATCCATAAAATAACCGAGTCCATTTGGAAAAATAGTCGCGTCTATCTTAAAACATAACCGCGTCCATCTTAAAAAATAGCCGCGTCCATTTACCACGTAAGCAGACGGGAGTACTAACACAAAGTAATTGGACGTGCTCCAACTAGTAGACGAGCTCCATATGCCATATCATTGGACGGAGCTTCTCATTAAGATCTTAGCAAGTCCAAATACTTGTGTGGACGAGTGCTTCTGTCACCTTAATGGACGAGCACTTTTATCACTTCAGTGGACGTGTGCATGTGTCACTTTAGTGGATGTGCACTTGTATCACTTTAGTAGACGTGAGCTTCTGTCACTTTAGTAGACGTGCGCTTCTGTCACCTTAGTAGACGTGTGCTTCTGTCACTTGTGTTGGACGCCAGCTTTTATCACTTTCTTGGACGCCAACTTTTACCAGTGTTGGACGAGCGCTTATATTATTCCAGTGTTGGACGAGCGCTTTTGAAATCTTATTTCCAAAAATCACTTTCATTAACAAAAACTTATTCCTTTTATTATAGGTTATGAAAATTGATTTTCTTCATGCATCTTTTTCCAGTAAGCGTGCATTCACTGAAATAAGTCAGTGCTAACGCACCCAATAAAATAATTTGAAGAGAGTAATTTAATTACTCAACTAAACCACATAACAAAATAAATATAAACATCCAAATAAAATAATTAATCATATGTGTAAAAACTAGGGTGTTACATTACTACCCCTCTTAAAAAAATTTCGTCCTCGAAATTTCGTAGCTCGAAACTAAATAGGTTTTTGTAATCACACTTTGACCCTAAGATCCTACTTGTACTTCTTGCCTCAAAATTAGTCTGCTAGCAAAACTTCTTCAACACATTATCCTCACGACGAACATCAAGTTCAACATTAACTCTACCACATATATCAACTTTCAACCCAAAGCACACAATTATAGTCTTAGTTTCCTTTGGACTTATTCCACCACTCCAAATTATATCATAGTCATTCATTTCAATATTAAAGAATACGATTACACTCCTTCATGCAACTACAACCAAAAGGAATCACTTCAGTTTGAATTATCCAAAATCATAATTCTTAAACTTTTCTAACAACTTAGTTTCACTCAAGAACTCCTCTTTACTGCTCCCCTTGCACTTAGGGAAAAACTACTATAAACACTTTCCTATCAATCTTCAAACTCATAAAATAAATTTTAGTTACAAACATCTGATCATTACTTTAGATTCCTCTAGCGACATTCTGCCTCATTCATGATAAGGTCTATTGTAACCGTCCTACTCATTAACGTTGAGCTTAAGGGTTTTCGTATTACCAGTCACATCAACACCTCAACAAAATTCTTATCACCTCCTACTTATTCTGCTATAGGGATAACGATACTTAGGTACTATATTTACTCTCATCTAACCTCACCTTTTAAGAATTAGATCTTTTCTTATTTGTCAATCGAACTCAGGGTGATAAGCTGAACTTGACTTCAACCTGGTTCTTAACGTCCGATGTAGACTTCACCAGTCGATCCATGATCACTTGAATTCAAACAAGACTCATGTAGGCCTTTAGAAAACTCATAACAAAGATTCAAGGAATGCCAATATCTTAACAAGGAAGGTCTCAGTTGTTAAAATATCCATTTTTCACTGTACTCGACTAACTCTGACATCTTGATGTGGAGATACCCAACTCATGACTGATGAGATAGGTCACACATCGACGACATTTGGAGAATACGTAGAACTAAGATGATCAACAACGACAAGTACTTTCGAACCGCAATAAGACATGGCCTTGGTGATTATAAAAGAATTTCTCAAGAAAAGAAATTTTTCTTGATTTCACTTTCACATAAGCATAGAAAAGAATTTCATTAATTTGAAGGATACAGAAACATCCAGTATGGAAAAAAAAATTCATTCCATCAGGTTCGTGGGTGTAAAAATGCATAATCAATACACATTTACAAACATGAATCTAATAAAGTTCATTCTTCCACAAGAATCTTCCAGCGGCTTTAAGGAATCAAAGGTGAATAATTTCTAATCCAAAGAGGATTAATTCTTATTCTTAGTACAAAGAATTTACAAAATGATGACTTTCACCTCAACCAAAAATAGAAGCGGCGAAACAAGAAATTTCTGCTATCACGAAATTATCTGTTATAACTGAAATTTATGAATTAGCATAACTAATTCATGAGTCCTGACAGATTTCAAATCAAAATCAGAAAATTTGTCTGACACATACAAACTTCACTGTTGTGATTATCTAATACAATCATAGGATTTGAGAAATAAATGTCAACTGACAAATACAAGGGAATCAAAGGGTACAGTGAAGAGTTCCTTAATCACGAGACACTCACCCAAGGTCGAAAATCCACTCGATTCATCTTGGTTCCAACCAACATACAAGTCTTTCTAGCCATGATTAGTATGACCACCTTGAATTGGGTACGATCCCGGACAACTTAATCAATCGATCAAACATACAAAGGGTTGATCTTCCTTCATAAACTGAGTTGGCGACGCAAAATCTTAGATAGGTCATCACTCCAATCTGGTAATAACTCGTCTCCAAGTCGATATTTGAGTAGACGACCACTCCTAGCAATTGATTTACCAAATCAACTACGCAAGTCAGAGAATACTTGTTCATAATTTGTCCTTTTAATTAGTTGTCAAAAATCTACACGATGGCACGAGCCTTCACACAACATTGGTGCTTCACAAGGAAAACACTCGGTCTAACAAACGGTTCAGGCCACTGATCTTTCAGCCGAATCGAGTCATCCAACTCGTTTTAACGTTGTAGGCAACATCCTACACAAAGCGACAGAGATATGACCGAATCCATAAACTAGATCAATCGAAAATCAATGTCCTTTGCTAACCATAAACCTAGAATATTTCCAGGGAACACTCCCGAAAAAACCCTTTACACAAGCACCTTGTTTCGAATGTCTGACACGATTCACAAGGATAATCGAATGTCATATCCGAACACAAGTAACATTCAAGATCTACGGTCTCCCAGGACATAAAACCCTTGGAAAACCATCAAGAAACATATACTTGTACGTCAACACACATTGCTTCAACAAGAAACAATTCAAACAAGAACCAACCAGAGATCACACAACAAAAACTTAACAGACTTATTCCCCAAAGATCCCGAAAGACTCGACCAGCTCTGATACCACTTTGTAACACCCCCACTAGGTATTACTACGTAACCCATGCGGAATTTAAATTAAAAAGATAATTTACTGGTTTCTTTCGGAAAATAATTTATATAAGTACATAAGCGTCTGAAATGGAGTATAAAAAAATTTGTCACGACTCCAAACCTAAGCCTTGATCGGCACACCGTTTACAATCCTATCCTGACAAGTCTATTTAATTCAGAGATATACTTGAATAAAAGCTAGTATTTTTACAAAAATTTTGATAGAGTCTCTTCTGTAATTCAAACATCCCAGGTAAAAGGACATCTGCTAAAATAATTACATTTTCATTATAGAATTCCAGTTACACCAAATACCACCAGGCAGTAATATACTAAAAATAGTTACATCATTAAGTTATACATGACCAAAAGGGAAACTTAGGTTTTCATTAAAAAGAGATGCTCTCCGAGCCATAAACATTCCATTTTAAAATAAAGACTCTCTGAGCCATACTCATACATACTAATCAAAAATCTAAGTCTCAAACCCTAATTTGGTCATTCTAAAAGCTATTCCTAAGGAAAACTCACGTGATCATTCCACAATCAAATAATTCATCAAACAACTAGATCTAAGTCTCCGAGTGACTTAGGAAGACTCCTAAGCACCATCTATACTAAAGTACCCAGGGTATAATAGCGAACCAGAAGAAACCTGATATATCTGTAAGGGTGAGATACCGACAAATGGATATATCACACAACAACCATATACACGATACATACATCATCTCAGCACATTAACATTTAATTATTATCCAGAGATAAAATGACAAGTGTTATATCAGTGGGTCTCATACCCAAACAATCAGTTTTATAAAGAGAATGCACGACACTTCAATAATTAGGCTCTAAACTTAATCTCATGAGATACCAACACCGTTTTATCATTAAGAAAGAAAGAGTTGATCAGGCTCATACGCCCCGTTTGGCAAGTTGTCTCCGTCAACTCATGCGCCCGGATCAACATCATCACGAATCCCTTATAACGACCATTCAGATGTATACCTCATCGAATACCACATCTTAAGCAGGTATTCAGATAACTCAAGCACGTCTGCTAAGGGGGAAATGCATATGAATAAAATACTTTTCGTTATCGAGACTTTTCTTTGTGTTCACTCTTTTCCGTTGTCGAAGCCCAAAGCTAACAACTATTCACAATTTTCATTACTTGAAAATCAATAACACAGGACACGCAGTCCGAGTGCTTAATCACAACACCTTAGACCGATGCCGCAGTCCGAGGTTGTGGTCGTAGAAACAATTATAATTTTATCTATGTTTTATTTCAACATGATAAGGACTCCTAGCCCATAACAACGAAATTTGGACACACGGTCCTCAATTCCAAAATCAGGACTTCCAGCCCATAATATCACGATTGGGACCCTTGGTCCATAATTCTTGATACGGATCCCAGATCACGTGCATACAACTGAATACTAGAGGCGACGTCTCGTGAACTAGTATTCTCTTTCACATGTGCTTACTTTTCGCTTAGTGAAAATCAAAAACCAAAACAAAACCTCGGTCACTAATCCAAGTAACCGGAACATTTCTAAATCATTTAGGAGAAAATCTTTTCCTTTACAAAGTCTTTTATAAAACATTTGGAAATTCGTTTGCTTTTGAAATCCTTGATGGAATAAAGTCAAATATTTTCAAAGGATCTTTCCTTCATAAAACACACCGTTCGAAAAGGTTTTCTCTCGTACAAAACTTTTGATCATAAAAATGTAGTTTCCTTCAACTCAAAATCACTTCAACATTTTTCTAAAAACCAAGATCTTATTCTTCTGAAGTAAGCACATTCAACAAGGAACTTTTATAAGTGAACCCAAAACTTTCAAAGTTCTATTCAAGGCTTATTAAGACTTTTAATCCTTATAGTCATTGGGCACAGACTCAAGTTCGGCTTCGCAAACTTCAATCAACAGTAATATATTCACAACAATAATAATATTACAGTTAATGACAGTTCATCACATATATATAATTCATAACACCTTAAAGCAAGTAATGTTCAACTCCAAGTAAAAACCACAATAGTTCAAGTAAAAAGTTATTCAAGTATTGGCTCAATATCATGATAATATTCACAACACTCAATTAAACACATACACACATGCATACAGTCATTGAATATCCCTAGGCAAGCTCCCCTTACCTTTGAAGACAAGTAAAGGACCCTCGTCTTAATGCTCACGTTAGTTCCAAGAGGGCAAACTCTACTCCACCAAGTAAGCATAGCCGTGTTCAACATCACGGAGACACAAACCAAGCATGATAACAACAAACAAATTCACCAATTCAATTTTTCATCCTTAAAACATATAATCAAAAGAAACCATACATTTAATTCAGTAAATATAATCGATTTCTCAATAATATCGATTTGGGTAAAAAAAAAGGATCCATAATTAAAGGTCCTAATTTGAAATTGAACTTAGAAATCTCAAATTAGAGGTCCTAATTTGAATAAAACATAGTTAATTTTATAGAAACACAATCGATTTCAAATAAAATCAAATTGGGGTTTAGGATTCCTAAACACAATTTGGATAAAATTCATTTGATCAAAGGATAACAAAAATTAGTATAATAAAACACTTACCCAAGGTGAAGAGAAGAGAACATGGTGGCTGGAAGTGGTGGTGACGATGGCGATCGGAGAGCGGTGGCCGGAAACGCGAACTGAGTAGCGTGGCTGTCCGGTCCGCATCGAGCGGCTGCTGGACGGCGTCTCCGTGGTGGCGACGTGCGTTCGCGGCGGTCGGAACGGAGACCCAGCGGTGCGCATCCGACGGTGGAGATCGCAGCATGATCTACACACATTCATCTTCTTCTTCACAGCCGCAGCGGAAGAGATCGAGCAACGTCTAAGGCGACGAGACGCGACTGACACGACGGCATGAGGGTGGTGCCGGTCTGAACCGTGGAGAGAGGAAGGTGAAGTTGGAGTGGGAGGAAGAAGAAGAGAAGAAAAAAAAAGAAAAGAAGAGAGAAAGAAGAGAAAGAAGAAGAAAGCAGTGAAAGAAAAGAGAAAGTGAGGGGGAGGGGGGTTTACGGGGTACTCAGAGAGAGAGAGAGAGATGAGAGAGAATTTTAGTTTTTTGTATTAGTGGGTGTAAAATGAGTGATAGATATTAAGCCTAAAATAAACATTCTTTACTTTTTGGAATCTAAAAATAAAGATTGATAAATATATGTTTTCAAAATTCAAATCAGAGTAAAGATTAATAGTTGAACTGATCAACTAAGAAAATACTCGGTCCAAAATTTAATCTCCGATTAATGTCAAACCAGTTTATTTTCAAATCTAAAATTAAATAGAATGAAAATATGGAAATGCTTTTCTCTTAATCATATTATTTAAAACATTTTTCTATACTGGTAATAATAGTGACAATAACATAAATTATTGTCTAGTAAGCGTGCATTCACTGAAATAAGTCAGTGATAACGCACCCAATAAAATAATTTGAAGAGAGTAATTTAATTACTCAACTAAACCACATAACAAAATAAACATAAACATCTAAATAAAATAATTAATCATATGTATAAAAACTAGGGTGTTACAGGATGGCGGCGCTCGAAGATGGCTAGCAGCGATGGTTGCGGTTCGTAAAGGAGCTGTTTCAATGGTTATAGAGGAAACGATGGCACGGTAGCGGGTGAGCACGGCTTGCGAAGGAGTTCTGTTTTTTTTTTTTTTTTTTTTGCCTTTTGTGGTGTTTAGATTGATGAAGAAATAGTTGTTGTAGATGGACCTATTTTGATGGAAATGGGTTTTTCTACTCTTTTTATTTTCTCATGGTTGAAGGGGGTGTGCTTGAGGAGATGAAGAGAATGGGATGAAAGAGCAGATGATGGTGAAGATGAAGATGGTATGGTGAAGGTGAAGTGAAAATGGAAGAAAGAAAAATGATGAAGAAAGAAGAATGATCTGCCCCCTGGTTTTTGGTTCACGCCCCCCTCCCTTTTGCTTTTGTTGAATGCTTCATTTTTATAGCAAAGCCATGAGAAGATAATGCCAAATGGAGAGGACAAAAAAGCAGAAGGAGGGTGCCATGGTGGGGGAACAAAATAGCATTTGTCTCCACCTCCTTGCAGCGTAGCAATGGTGCAGGATAGTACACCACTATTTTTGGGGAAAAAGTAGAACAAACCAAAAGAAAAAAGAAAGAACACAAAATTGGCCTATACTCAAAATATGAGTCAGAGAGCAACGGGTAGGACTAGGAGGACCATTTCAAAAATATTTTGTGTTTTATTTTATTTCAATAACAAAGCTGAAAGCCTATTTTTTTATTTATTTTTTTAACTTTTTCATTTGGGTTTAGGTCATGGACCCAAAAACATAACTTGCAAAACAAAATGAAATTGGGCTCATCAAGTCCTACAACTGACCAAGAACAAAAAACAATTTTTTTTTGTCTTTTCAAAAAAATTAATTAAAAAGAGAAAATACCCTGACAAAATTAAGTATTCACAACGCTGTGGTTCGGGTTGGGTGCATCTGAACGACGCCGGCGGGGCGAAGCTGGACGGGCGTCGTGGGGTGCGCGACTACTGCGACGTATACTTCAAATTTAAACTGCTTATCAAACAACTCTGATAACTGCTTAATTTCTTGAACCGCTCCGCATCAACTTGATTGTCTTCGACGGTCTGGCTACTTGACAGCTTGTCTTGCTAATGCCTTGTCAGTTTTGAGGACTTAGCCATTTTCACACTTCTCTGTATGTTTGACAACTCTTCTTAATACTTTACCAAAAAGCTTGGTTTCCAATTTATCCTTTCTGTCGATCAGTATTTTCTTGTCAACTAAATATTTTCAACACTTAGAAATATTAGTCATTACTCTGATTCCTTCGTCAACCTGTCAAAATGCATCCGTCAATAATCAGAAATTTCACCTCTAACAAGGTGCCAACTGGGAGTGAGGGAATGGTGAGAAAGAGGGAAGGAGCAGTGGAGCACGGAGGGAATGAGGGACCGAAATTTTCGCAGAGCCAAAATGAAAGCATAAGGGGAAATATGTTTAGTGAATATATTTACAAAAATGCCCCTGGATACATTCTGTCGCTGGTAGGTGTCGAAAGTTTGTGTCAGATTATTTGAATACAAATGTTGGACACCATATGTGAAACCGTTATGTTTATCTATATCTCTCACTTATTTTTTATCTTTTTTTATACACATTTATAAAAATTACACAAAAAAAACAAAACGCCATCTTGATGTACAAAAAATCATTCCTTTTTAAAAAATATAGCAAGTGAAAGTGAAAGTGAAACTCATTAGGAAATAGCTGAGGTGGTGCAAGGTGGAGTTGTGGCCCACCATTCCATATTTCTTTTAGCATCTAATCCAACCACAGTCATTCGCGACCTGTTAGCCAATCAATATCTCAGTCCCTTATCCGAATAAACACTCTCACTCACTTTCCCTACCTTCTTAGTTCACATTCCTCCACACAGGTAAGTTTGGTTGATCGTTAATTGTTGCTGCCTAAGGAATAATAGGATCAAATGGCAATCGCAACAGCTGTCTTCTCTCCGCAGAACATCACCGGAGCCATGATGAGCTCAACTAGCAAGACCAGGAACAGTAAGAGAATTAACAAAGTGGTATACGTGAAGGGCCTAAATTCATTTGGAGGACTGAAGGCCAACAATGGAGTCGTCTCTTTGGGGCTTCCTATGAGCACTGAGAATTGCTTTGCTAAGGTTGTCAGCTCGGTGAAGGTCACGTCATCAGATGGTATTGGAAAGGGAGGAGGAGGGGCGCTCTCATCCACGTGCAATGCCGCAGGGGAGATATTCACCATTGCTGCTATCATGAATGGCCTTGTTCTCGTTGGGGTTGCAGTTGGCTTTGTTCTTCTACGAGTTGAAGCATGGTTGGAGGAGTCCGAGGCAGAATGAACTTTTTATTTGAGTCAGATAAGCAAGTAATATTCAGAACAGAATAATTGTATGTCACTATGTTGTATATCGAAGGTGGTTGTTTTTGTTGTGCACATTTATTTTTCAAGTTTCATTTTCCTGATTTCGTAATTGGATCTCTTGTCAATAATCCGCGTTAGCAGACTGCTGTCAATACTAAACTTCTTCAATCAATTTGAAAATCATCGTATCCATGCGGTGGTGTCAATTCAACGTTTCAATGGAGCAATTCTTACATAGTGATGATTGGTACGAGAGTATTATCCATGACAGTGTGAATGGTATAAGAATAAACAAGAAACTAGTAGAATAAGAATGGTTGTAAATATTCTTAAAAAGAAACTTGGATTTGAACACTGCGGACACAAAACTTGTATCTTACAACACGCTGACTACATTGCCACCATCAGCTTCAGTTTCATATGCACAGAACTTGTATTAACTCGATGCTTATGCGCGGATGTATATAGAGACGGGGTTCATCGTAAGATGTTTCATAATGAATTGCAGCCAACATTCTAAAATACGGGGTAAATCATAGCACCTTAGTTTGCAGTGGAGAGGACATGAGTTAATGAGAAATCCAACCCGCTCAAAGAAGAGAAAATCTTTGCAATATATCATCCTTAAAATATGGGTTAATAAATCATAGTATCTCATTTTCTGATACAAATGTTTATAACGAATTGGAGCCAACATTCTACCACAAAAAACACAAATGAGCATGTCAATTAAAGTCAGACCATCAAGACACTGTAATTGGCAATACATCTTAGTAAAATTTAAATAAACAGCACGGTTGCTACCAAAAGAAGCAGACCCTGGATCAAAACTCCAGCCAGAAAACAAGTTAAGCAGGATTCTATCATTAAGTAATGGGCTTTCTCATACTGAAGGTCTTTGACATGCAGCAAACAGTTGCCAACTTATAAAAGCCATCACCAAGGATGTGAAGAGCTCAAAACCTACCACTTTTGGAAAGTGCCACCCCAATCCACGCCTTAGATAGCTGCATAAGACATAGTTTAGCAAACACTAAATACAGCAAATGACACATAAAAAGTGCATGTTATCACTGACTAAATGGCTATCATCTAGACTTAGTATCAAGCAACTTTAAGGCTAGCAATTGTCTTGTCTAAGAGGGGCTAGACGAAGTATTGCGTATAGAAAGAAGGAAGGGCTTTGTGAGGCAGCAATGTGAGATCGCCCTTAGATCTTTCTCGTAGCCTCTGGGGTACTTATTTATGCTTAACTAAAGGAGTTTCTACTATACGCTTCGGGTTGATAAAAAAATGACTATCATCTAGCCAAGCAACATAACTAATACTTGTATCCAACACCATATAATTGGTCATCTTATCCTAATGGACTATTTATATAGGGAAATCAAAAAGGTAATGATGTATGATATCAGCAGTTTGAAGAAAGAGAGCTAGAGGTTTACGTTCAATGAAAGATGCTATGCTTGGTCCTTGATCCAACACCTTGAATTTACATATAAAACATCAACAACTAAGCCTTTTCCCACGAGGTGGATTGGCTAAATGTATCGAATCATGTCATAATGTCTTATCATTATCATAGTAGAAATTAAATTGAGCATGAAAATACACATTAACAAATTTAACATTATAACAGTAATTGTAAAGAGTCAGGAAAGACCTTGTGGTAGATGGCATGGTTGCCACGATCCCTGCAGACAAGTATATAATAGGAATCAGGGTCTTGGGTTTATTTTTACGGAGCCACATCAAAGATCCTAGTGCCGCAAGGGATATGCTCAACACCTGTACAGATAAAGTGCAGACGCCCTTTAAAACACATATAATACAAATAATACAAACTGCACACAGAATGAGAACTGTGTTAACCTATAATATATAAAGACAAACTGTTTCATCATTATAAAATATGTGGAAACATAAGTAGTTCCAAGCTCTAGGAGAATATTACTGATCAAATTCTTTAGTATGACCGACTGTCTGGCTTGGCAACCACAAAAGATGAATTTCAATTTTAGAAAGAAAAAAAGAATGACTTCAAACATTAAGAGACAGTATGTACCAAATTTGCATTAGCCTCAAGGCCCTGCAAAATGTATTCCCATGTAAATTCTAATCCTCTAGCACCGA
This sequence comes from Sophora flavescens, assembly GCA_030762895.1. NCBI lineage: Eukaryota > Viridiplantae > Streptophyta > Magnoliopsida > Fabales > Fabaceae > Sophora > Sophora flavescens. Next base: position 13,571,651 of record CM061067.1, read on the forward strand.
CCCAAAGAGGAGCCAATCTATGCAATACAGAATCAGCAAAAGCCCAGCCTGCCAAAAAAAAAGTGCCACTAAGACCCAGATGAAGATCAGAGAAGTAGAGTAACACAAGAAACACCGGAAGCTGATCTAGGAAGGAGATAATCCCTTCCAGGATATACACAAGTATAAAACTTATTTTCGTATAAAGTGATATAGCCTGTCACACATACCAAGTCCAACTGCTTGAAATTTATGATTTTGAGAGATGTTCCTGTGAGTCAACTGGGTCAAGGCAAAATAAAGCCCGGCAACATCTATAAAACCTATTAACGCCTTCAAAAATTCCTGATGAATAAAGCCATTTGTTATCACTCAAAATAATAAGCTTAACAACAGTGATTCTACATAGACATGGAGAGTATCCAATGATTTTAGATGATAAATTCATAGCCATCTCTTGTTATGTGTCTTTGTCATCCACGAGATAAATTTCACTGTCTATAGTTACTCATTGCATCATTGGTAGTAACTTTCAGCTGAAGTATACATTTTTTTGGAGTAAATAAGTGGTGTACATTTATGGCTTAAAAAGCAGTTCTTGAATTGTTATTTAGCATCCCTACATGTAAAACAGATAAGCAATTCAAAAACATACCTGATATGGATCAAAGCTATCACTCTCAGATACATTGAGAAAAGTAGCCAGACAAATAAGCTGCCGGAGTTACAGAGAAAACGGAAAAGAGAAAAAGCCTCAGAATTTAATCTTACTTAGTACAAGCAAATATTAGCTGAAAATTGATAAATTTCACTAACCTTGACTAATGCTGTTGCGAGATAAACAACAGCGGCTTTGATAGAGGTACCAAGTGTATCATATTCAGATCTGCATATGCAAACTTATTACTGCACTACTAACACATAACACCACCTTTTTTTTTATCATGCAAAAAGAAGAAGGAAAAAGTCTAAAATTCTTCACACATCAAGTATGTATTAAAACTGAAGTGGCTTCATGATAAGTAATTGGTACAGCTACTGGCTATTCACTGAAAGTATGCCTCTGAGATATTGCAACAGGCAGTTTTTGGTTTGGTTATTTATATTTTTATTCAATCCCAGCCATAGGCGTAGAAATAAATTCTGGTAAAGAACAACATTTCATAAAATAAATAAATAGATGGAAAGGGGAGAAAGAGGTGAAATTGTGCAAGTGTCAAAGCAGAGGAATGAATCGTTAATCAATTAAGAAATAAAAATCGAAATTAAGAAGAAGCGAAGCGAGGGGCACATAACATAAGAGAGGGAAGAGGAATAGAAAGATAAGAAAGACTTACAAGGGAGTGGCAGAATAGTAGACGGCGTGAGGGCCGAAGGTGAGAATCGCACAGTTAAAGAAGTGGAACACCGTCATCTCTATGTCTGTCTGTCTCTCTCAGATCCAATGCTAACACAACACCACCACGAGCAACCCGACCTCACTTTCTTGTTCTCCTCTCAAACTAAGTGATGACGTAATATTTGCTTCTCCTTCTTGCCCTATGTTTGGATTTGTGAGATGGAGTAGAAATAGTCAAATAGAATAGAGTAAAATGAGATTATCCTAGGGTAAAACTACTTATTAAGGTTAAATGCATGGGAACGCTAATCAAAATATCGAAAATTTATACAATACATTAAAAAAAATTAAAGCTATAATTTTTATTAAAATATTTGACAATGTATATTTTATCATATCAATAAGTCACACATTTTTTTGTCAAAAATAATTAAATAAAGAGTTTAATTGTTATACATTGTTAGTGTAAAGTTTTTTACATTGTCAACCAATCAGAAATCATGGTTTGAATGAATTTTAAGATGGTTAGAATAAGAGTCAAATATTTTTAATAATTTATCAATTTCTAATTGGTTGTCAGTATAAAAAATATTTACACTGTCAGTGTATATCAATTAAATCCATAAATAAATCACACATTTACATGTAAATAAAAAAAAAATCAGACATTTACACATATCATCAATTTGTGGGAGGGGTCAACCCCTTAAATAGATCTTAGTACCTTGAGAGATTAGTCTCTGACTTCCGGTCGAAGGATACCTGGCTTCAAAAAAAAAATATCATCATTTCGTGTGCGACTTTTATCATTCATTTGGAAGTATCAAGATAAGAAAGATATAAAATGATAAATTATAAATTAATAGGATAAGATAAGATTCTTACCTGTTAATTATGAATAATTCCATTATGGTAAAAACAATCTGAACCGAACATTATGTTAATCATTTGGGTTATTTAACTTGGGATGAAATAGAAATGAGACACCAATGGAATGTATTATATCCATCATAGGGGTTATCAATAAGGATAACATGAGAATAAAAAGTTATAATTCTTGCCATTTCGTTTACTTTTCAAATAATAGGACAAAATTTATTCACCTCTATAGAAATGTAATCAAGTTAAATTGGATGAGTTAAAGGAAGAAAAGTTATTTAAACCAATCAAATTAGATTGATTTGGGTTGGTTTGGTTAATTTTAAAGTATCAATCCCAATCAAAGCAATGTAAAATTGCAAATACTAACCGGTTGGATTGAGCTGAGTCATCAAATTATATATGCTTTTTTTTTTTTTTTCAAAATGTAGTTTAAGCTTTCACTTCTTTTTATTGTTGTTGAAGAGAGAGCTTTCGCATTATCATAAGCAAGTTTCAGTCAAGAAAAAATATATACTGTACTGGCCGGAAGTATAAGGTCGAGTACTTGTTAATATACTAGATTGACCGAGCTTATTCTCATAAATGGGTCTTGATCCGAACTCCTTCAGAACCGAGGACTCGTTAATGCACTTGTCAGCCGAGCATAAATACTCGGACCTATCCCATAATAAGACCGTGGAGGAAGACACCTCGGTCTCGTGCAATCCAGTCACAGCTGACTGAGTCAAACATCTCGCTGGTCCAAATATCCCTCCGTATAACTCGGAGCCTTATCCTTATCTTTATCTAGTTATGATAACAATACGATCCTATCAGGTAGGATCTCAATAACAGTCCAACTCAAACTGTTACACCAAAACATCTCTATAAATAGGGGTCCAACCCCCCACTTAGAACTACGTTTGCTTTGATTCCCATTTGGATACGTAGGAGCAGAATTCCGATTCTGTCAAGCCATTCCAAAAACACTCCCATAAGAGTTTCTCCGGACGAGTATCTCTCACTTGAGATATTTGGACGGAACATTTGGCGTCGTCTGTGGGAATCGAAGTAAAATTTTCCCATACCACAAACAATGGTGAGGACAAGGAGCGGGAACTACAGGAGAGAGGGGCTGGAGAATGCCAACAATGGGGATAATGGAGAACGATCCATAAACCCAGCGATGACGACCGACAATCCCATTATTCAAGAACTTCTCGCACAAGTGGCGATGATGAGAAGGGAGAATCAAGATATTCGTCGGCAGAACAGCCGTCATGAACGAGAACAAAGCAGAGAAAGATCTGCCTCTTCTCCTCATGAGAGGGAGCGCCAGACAGCCGAGAATGAAGGATCCAGAAACATGCGCAGAGAAGAAGGAATCTCACAACCCCGTGTTTCACATCATGTTGACCGAAGAGGCGAGGAGGAATTTCCTAGGCAGGCCCCTGAACTTTCACTTCAGGTAAATAGGCCTAATGAAAGGGTCGGCTCGCGGAGGCCGAGACATCCCTTCACTGACGCCATCATGGAGGTTCCTCTACCAGCCAATTACAAACCAATAAACATTGACAGGTATGATGGCACCACGGACCCGGAACGTCATTTAGATGCTTTCACTACTCAAATATATCTTTTTACCAATGATGATGCTGTCATGTGTAAAGTCTTCCCTACTACTCTGAAAGACGCTGCGTTAAGCTGGTATACCCAGCTACCGCCAGCATCAATTGACTCCTTTGACACGTTTATGATTAGATTCAATGCTCAGTTTGCCACGAGCCGAGCTCATCAAAAAACCTCGGCCTCGCTGGTAAATTTTAAGCAAGAAAAAAACGAGTCTCTGCGTGATTTTATGGCCAGATTCAGCAAAGAGACTGTCCTGATCCGGAATCTTAGTGTCGATGTCGCACTACATACTATCTTGACCGGATTACGGCCTGGCCCTTTCGCCAGACACCTAGCTCGGAAGCCTCCATCCAGTATGGATGAGTTGAGGATAGAAGCAGCCGGATTCATTAATATGGAGGAAATAGAAGAGTCTAAGAAAAGAGAAAGAACCAATGATTCTGATAGACGAGAAGGGAAAGAGAAGAGGAGGGCTGGAGGTGACAAGCAGAAATTCAAAAATACATCTGAGCATTTACATAGGGGGCCAAAGTATGAGCACTATACCCCCCCTCAACACCAACAGAGCTCGGGTATTTGAGGAAGCCTACAACGCAGAACTTTTGCAGCTCCCCAACCGTGGCCACACGCCCCAGAATGTTGATCGACATAAGCATTGTCGGTACCATCGTAACTACGGGCATACCACCGATTGAAGAGTTAGTGCAAGCTGGTCATCTTAATAATTTCATTCAGAGAAGTCACAACAATGGCGAAAGGCATGGCAGAGGTAGAAGGAGAGGAGGCGGCCAAAGCCTGGGAAGGGGTGGCGGTCGGCAAAATAATGAAAGAAGATAAAATAGGGAGGAGCAGAGCGAAATGAGGGAGGAGGATAATACTGTCCGAGGTGTAATAAACACTATTTCAGGGGGATTTGCGGGAGGAGGCACAACGAGTTCAGCTCGGAGAAAACACATGCGGGCTATTCGGGCTGTAAACTCGGTAGCTGGCAAACCCCCGAGGATTTCCCCACCGATTATTTTTCTCCGATGAAGACTTCTTGGGTGTGGATCCTAATCGGGACGACCCAATGGTAATCACAGTGCAATTGGCCAACTTCTCGGTCAAGAGAACTCTCGTCGACCAGGGGAGCTCGGCTGATATCCTATATTATTCAACATTTCAGAAGCTCAGGATCCCAGAAAAATCTATTCAGCCATACGACAGTAAACTCGTCGGCTTTGCCGGGGAACAGGTGGATACCCGAGGATACATAGACCTCCTAACTACTTTTGGAGATAGCAAAACGTCCAAAACTATTCTGGTCAGGTACGTGTTGGTTAATGCAGTAACATCGTACAATATCTTAATCGGAAGACCATCCTTGAACGAGTTGGGAGCCGTGGTCTCTACTCCCCACCTCACTATGAAGTTCCCTTCCAACTCGGGAGACATAGTTGCTATCCGGGCTGATCAAAAAATGGCCAGACAATGCTATGCCGATAGTTTGCGTGTAAGCAAACTCAAACCTACACCTGCAGAAACATTAGACAGAGGAAAAGACAAGTCTGTAAATTCAGTTAGTTCTGTTGAACTAGACCCGAGGATTGACATGCAAGAACAACGGCCACAACCCATTGAGGAGTTGGAGAAGTTCCAGCTTGGATCACAGCCCGATGAGTGCACTAAGCTAGGCGGTCAACTTGAGCCGAATTTAAAAGAAAAAATAATGAAAGTATTTCGGAGCAATGCCGATTTGTTTGCCTGGACAACATCAGACATGCCGGGGATTGACCCTAATTTCTTATGCCACAAACTGGCAATCTGTCCTGAGGCAAAACCGGTAGCTCAGAGGAAAAAGAGACTTGGTGAGGAAAGGAGAAAAGTGGTGGAATAAGAAACAGCAAAGTTGGTTAAAGCCAACTTTATTCGAGAAATAGAATACACTACTTGGCTGGCCAACGTGGTTCTGGTTAAAAAAGCAAACAGCAAGTGGCGCATGTGCACCGATTATACAGACTTAAACAAAGCTTGTCCAAAGGACTCTTATCCTTTACCAAGTATTGACAGGTTGGTGGATGGTGCTTCCGGGTACAGAATTTTGATATTCTTGGATGCATACTCGGGGTAAATCAGATACGAATGTATCCCCCAGACGAGGAGAAAACAACTTTTATAACCGAAAGCTCAAACTATTGTTACCGGGTGATGCCATTCGGATTGAAAAATGCTGGAGCAACCTATCAAAGGCTCATGGACAAAGTGTTTGAAAAACAGATCGGGAGGAATATGGAGGTTTATGTGGATGATATGGTCGTAAAATCCGATGACCACAACAACCACCCGAGGGATTTGGAGGAAATTTTTCAACAGTTAAGAAAGTACAATATGAGACTGAATCCAGAAAAATGTGTTTTTGGTGTCCAAGGTGGAAAATTCCTCGGTTTTATGTTGACACACCGAGGAATCGAGGCCAATCCGGACAAATGCCGAGCTGTGATTGAGATGCGAAGCCCACAAAATGTTAAAGAAGTGCAGCGACTTGCAGGGCGACTGGAATCATTATCTCGGTTTCTCCCCAGATCTGCAGAGAAAGCTCGGCCTTTCTTTAAGTTATTGAAGAAACCTCAAACTTTCACGTGGATTGAGGAATGCGAGAAGACCTTTCTTGACTTTAAGACCTTTTTGTCTTCACCGCCAATATTAACTCGACCTATTCCGGGGAAAGAGTTGTATTTGTACTTGTCGGCCACCGAGCACGCCACCAGTGCAGTCATTGTTCAAGAAGTAGATAAAATGCAAATGCCGGTGTATTTTATCAGCAGAATTCTCCATGACACCGAAACCCGGTATCAAGTCATAGAAAAGCTAGTTTTAGACCTTGTAACTGCAGCTCGGCGATTGCGTCCATATTTCCAGAGTCACCAGGTGATTGTCAAAACTGATCACCCTATTAAGTAAATTCTCAAAAAGCCTGAATTGGCAGGCCGCATGATTGCTTGGTCGGTGGAATTATCCGAGTTTGGCCTCAAGTACGAGCTGAGAGGTCCCCTGAAAGCTCAATGTATCTCTGACTTCATAGCTGAGCTCAATCCGCTGCCGATAACCGAAGATTTATGGTGGAATTTATATGTGGATGGATCCTCGAATGTCAAAGGCAGTGGAGCTGGGGTAATACTGGAAGGTCCGGGAGAGCTAATCCTAGAGCAATCATTAAAGTTTGAGTTCAAAACCTCAAACAACCAAGCTGAATACGAAGCCTTGATAGCAGGGTTAATGCTGGCTAGGGAAATGGGAGCAAAAGCTGTTAGATGCCGAACTGATTCACAGCTAGTCACAGGACAAATCTCTGGAGAATACCAAACAAAAGAGCCTCAACTTACCAGGTATTTATGTAAAGTAAATCAGTTAATTTCCAACTTTGAGAAATTTACTATTGAACACATTCCCAGAGAAGAAAATACTTGGGCCGATCTACTGTCAAAATTGACCAGCACGAAGAGGTCAGGACAGCATAGGACAGTTATTCAGGAAACTCTCAATGAACCGAGTATTACGCTTGGAGAGGTGATGGCTAACGAACCAGTTGACCGAGAATGGATGACACCCATATGGGAATATTTATCCTCAAATACTCTGCCCCCAGATCACGTTGAGGCCAGAAAGATCAGGCTCAGAGCAAGTCATTTTGCTATTATTTCTGAAGAGCTGTATAAAAGGGGATTCTCGGTACCGATGTTAAAGTGTCTGACCAAAGCCCAGTCAAAATATGTAATGGAAGAGGTTCACAAAGGAATCTGTGGTTTTCACTGCGGGGGCAGATTAATGGCCTCCAAGGTAGTCCGAGCAGGGTACTATTGGCCTACCATCCGAGCAGATTGCATCGAGTGGACGAAACAATGTGATGAATGTCAAAGATTTGCCAATGTAAGTCGTACCCCGCCCGAAGAACTTCACACATTGAACTCGCCTTGGCCCTTTGCTATGTGGGGGATGTAGATACTTGGACCATTCCCCATAGCCAAAGGTCAAGTCAAATTTCTCTTGGTAGCGGTGGACTACTTTACAAAATGGATTGAAGCAGAACCTTTGGCAAAAATTACTGCCGAGAAGGTACAAAAGTTTGTGTGGAAAAACCTCATCTGCAGGCACGAAATTCCCTTCGCAATTGTCACCGATAATGGAAGGCAGTTTATAGATAAGACATTGCGAGAATTCTATGTCAATCTCGGTGTTAAACACCACGTCACATCGGTGGAACATCCCCAAACCAACGAGCAAGCCGAGGCAGCCAACAAAGTCATTCTCGGAGAGCTGAAGAAGAGAGTGGGAAAAGCCAAAGGAGCTTGGGCAGAAGAGTTGCCGAGTATTCTTTGGGCCTACCACTGCACGCCACAATCCACTACTCAAGAAACACCCTTCAGACTGACATACGGAACAGACGCCATGATCCCAGTCGAGGTTGGTGAGCCATCAACTTAAGGGTCGAACTTGACTTGGTCGAGGAGATCAGAGAGGAGGCTAAAATCAGAGAGAAAGCCTGCAAACGAAGAGCTGCTCGGAGGTATAATTCAAAGCTAAAACCGAGAAGTTTCGTGTACGGGGACTTGGTGCTAAGAATGCAAGGAGAAGCAAGAAGAGATCATACGGAAAGCAAGCTAGCAGCGAATTGGGGAGGACCATTCCGAGTAGTAGAAAGCTTGGGAAACGGAGCATACAGATTAGAAGAATTGACAGGGAAACCTATCCCGAGAACTTGGAATGCTTCCCATTTGAAATTTTACTACAGTTGATGTATATAGTCTGGTGATGTACTCTTTTTCCTACCTCGGTATTTTTTCCCAAAAAAGGGTTTTGACCGAGAAGGTTTTAACGAGGCTCACCGCAGACTTTTTTATCCAATAAAGAATTTATTATGAACATTTGTCCATTTTCTTATTCTGCCGATGTGTTTACTATTATTTTGCGAATATTTAAATTGCTAAGGCCAAGTTTGAGCCTAAAGGCCGAGTTCGAGCCATTTAAATTATAAAGGCCGAGTACGAGCCATTAAATTGCTAAGGCCAAGTTTGAGCCTAAAGGCCGAGTTCGAGCCATTTAAATTGTTAAGGCCAAGTTTGAGCCTAAAAGGCCGAATTCGAGCCATTTAAATTGTTAAGGCCGAGTTCGAGCCTAAAGGCCGAGTACGAGCCATTAAATTGCTAAGGCCAAGTTTGAGCCTAAAGGCCGAATTCGAGCCATTTAAATTGTTAAGGCCGAGTTCGAGCCTAAAGGCCAAGTACGAGCCATTAAATTGCTAAGGCCAAGTTTGATCCTAAAGGCCGAGTTCGAGCCGTTTAAATTGTTAAGGCCAAGTTTGAGCCTAAAGGCCGAGTTCGAGCCATTTAAATTATTAAGGCTGAGTTCGAGCCCAAAGGCCCAGTTCGAGCCTCGAAATTGTTAAGAGAAATCAAATACGAGCATCAATTAAAAAAGAACAAAGTTCGAATCTAAAGGCCAAATATAAGCCATGATTTTATTAAGGAAACCGAGTACAGTGCTGAAATTGAAAATAAGGCCAAGCCGACCTCAAAATCCTCGGAACTGGAGCAAGACCAAGTGGCCAGAACATTCTGGGCCTAGGAGTAGGAACCCAGGTATTGCTAGTAGCCCCCCCACTCGGATGCCCCGATGGACGAAGTAATCACTTCCCCCCTGAGAAAGCTGGATGGTGAGGCACTCAGCCAGCTTCGGGAGAAGATGGGTGTTACCCCTTTCACCACTCCCGGAAACTGCTATTCTCCCAGCTAACATCCTTTTTAGAAAGAGATTACATCACGAAAGAGATTCTGGATCCCATCTCCCAGTTACACCCTTTTTGGCAGCTTTAAAGCTCGAAAAAGGATGTTAACTGGCAGAGAGGAACGTAAACCCCTAGCAATATTATGAAAGGAATTACTCGGGTCAAAAGAGAACGAACTTTGCTGGTCGAAAAGATGAAGAATGAAGAAGTAAAGCAAACAAACAACCCTGTTTATAAGGGGGAGAAGGTGTTGGAAAGGGGAAATATGCGCTGGGAAAAGGTTAATCTCGAAACTCATCAAAAAACAATAATTGCATGAACCCACTGGGATTTCCAAGGCACATAACGTGTGAACACATATATAAAACGTGAATCATGCATTTCACATTTGACAATAACTATTCGTTTCAGATACGAATAACAAAATATCTCGGTCTTAGTCGAAGTCTCGTTCAAACAGCCGAGCAAGCAATACAAACAACGTCGGAATATAGAAATACTCCGGTCTCACTCAAAGTATTCGAAGAGTATCTCGGCCGAACAAATGCTATAAAAGTAAGAGGAAGTCATCAAAATGCTGGAAGAGTTTTTCATTAGATTAACAAGGATTACAAGGGGAAAACCCACTACGAGGGTATGAAAAACAAAAATACAGTCACTCGTCCCTATGACTATCTTCGGCGTCGACGTGATCTTCGGGAGAATCTTCCCCCCTTCCACCTCTTCTTCCTATTCGGGAATGATGGGAACAAGTTCCCCATTTTGCACCTCTTTGTGTACGTCGGCACCCGAGATATCAACCCCCGGAGCGAGAATTTGCACTTGAGCGATGGCCTTTGCGAAACCTGCCAGATGCTCCTCAAGGATGCAATCAGTGGCCTCTTTCAAATCCTCCTGAATCTCCAGCTTGGCCTTAGTCTCGGCATTCAAGTCGGCTTTAAGTTGTTCAATTACAACTCGAGCTTCGTTGAGCTCCTCTTCAGCACGAGCTTTATCCTCCTCAGCTAATTTTGCTTGAGAGTTCAACTCGGAGTTCCGACCATTAAGCTCGGCAATGGTAGTACTCAGGAGATTATTGGCTTAGGCCAGCTCATCGCGCTCCATGGAAATCCGGGCAAAATCCTCCTTCAGCTTCCCAATCGAAGCAAACTCAGTCTCCAAGTGCTGAGACTTTCTCTCAGTCTCTGTCAATTCTCGGCTACAGAAACGGGCCAGAGCAGCAGCTCGGAGATAGTAGACTGAGAGGGCCTCCATACTAGACCGAGCCCCATGCTGCTTAATCAAGCGGAGATCGGCAGGCTTCAGGAAATTCGAGTCAAAAGAAGGGAAGGGGTTGAAGTCTTCGCCCCAGAGAGACGAGGTTCCTGCTTTCAAAGAAGTGTTATACCACTTCACGTCGGCAGAAGGAGGAAGTTGCTCCTCTCGCCCTGTAGTACCCGTTTCATGAGTGGTAGGATGTTGGGGACTCGAGCGAGGGGGGAAGAATGCGTCGACTACCATCTCTACCCTTTTTATTTTGTGAGGGGCGGATGATGAAGCCCCCTTAGCATCGGCCGAAGGAATTCTTTTCTTTTTCTTCTCGGTCGTTGAGGGACCCTGACCCTCCTTCAAGGCAGATTTCAAAAGCTTAGAGAAGTCGAATTTCCCCATGATAACTGTCGAAAAGAAAAGCTGTTAGTACAGGAACACATACAAAAAAGATTTAAAAACTAAAAAGTCGAACACTTACTTTTAAAATCGGCTCTCGGAGTGGATGAAAAGGGGAGTTTCAGAAGACGTCCACAATGGAGAGGCCGAGGAAGTTTTTCTAAGATATCAATATCCCGTTTATCCTCGGCAGGAAGGGATTCGTATTCAAAACCAACAAATTTTGTAGGGGATGATTGCCAGTACAAAGGAAACCTGGCGCATCCGTTTTCATCGAAAAAGAAGGAAAGGTGAGGGCCCGAGGGGCGAACTCGGAAGAAGCCGACTTTGAAATTTTTATACGATGATGTGTATAAAATTTTTATACGATGATGTGTATAAACTGATCAACCCTCTTCGGTTCAGCCCATTGAGGGAAATCCACCCTGTTTTCTCACCAAACCTTGTTTGGTAAAAGTACAAAAATTTGGGAGTGGCGGGCTCCATCCCGATGTATTTATACAGAATTTGAAAGGCTTTTAGAAAAGCCCAACTGTTGGGATGAAGCTGAGTAAGTGCGACATTCATGGTTCTCAGAACATCACACTCAAACTCAGTAAAAGGAAGAGACACACGTAGCTGAGAAAAAAGTGTCTTATACATATATGTAAAAGGAGGCTCAGAAGGATGAGCCCTGAGGAAGACATACTCGGTACCCGAGCATGGAGAACAGATAAACTCGGACTCATCTCCAGATGCTGAGATAGTAATCTGGGACCGAAGATGAGCAATTGAATCTGAAGATTGATAGCTAGAAAAATAAACCCCAACCTCACCCTTAACCCAAGTATACCCAGGAAGGGTAATATCGGGAATAGGGTCTCTTGGAACCCTTTGGCATCGTTTGCGCACTGAGGGTTTGGAAATTTGGGGGGAAGGAGAACCAGACCTAGGAGAACCAGACCTAGAAGAACCAGACCCAGAAGAATCAGACCCAGAAGAAGACGACCCGGAGGAGGACGGCCTTACCTCACCGACGTTTAGTCCCTGTGAAGGAACAAAAGAAGTGGAAGGAGAACCCCCAATGGGGGAAACCTCGCGTTCCACCAGAGGTGAAGTGTTCGACTCAGTGGACTCAGATGAACTCATGACCGGAACCCAGAAATAAACTTATAAATACGAAAGAAGGAAGAAGGCTGGGCGAACCTGGAGAGCGAAAGGCAGAAAATCGATTGCTGAAACTTGAAAGACAGAGATGAAGAGCGGAGGAAGGTAGTGGGCAAGGGGGAATAAGGTGGAGTTAGAGGAGATATTTATAGCTGATACGGTTGATGATGAGATACGATCAACGGTCCGCGTTCCTTTAAATAAAAAAGGAAAAGGGGCGCGACTTTTAATTTTCCCCTCATTAAATGAGCGCGGAACTCTAGGGTTACTCACCTATAACGTGCAACAGAAGATTGAAGGGGAATGATTGCCTTCTCTGACAAAGGGGGAGAAGGAAGGGTCAATTGAAATGACAGTCTGAAATACGGAAGGAGGAAAGTCCACGTGGTCGAGATATAAACTCGGTTTAATACTTGTCAGCTCTTTCGCTTATTTAAGCTCAGAGCTCGGGGGGCTTGTGTATTGGCCGGAAGTATAAGGTCGAGGACTTGTTAATACACTGGACTGACCGAGCTTATTCTCATAAATGGGCCTTGATCCGAACTCCTCCAGAGCCGAGGACTCGTTAATGCACTTGTCAGCCGAGCATAAATACTCGGACCTATCCCATAATAAGACCGTGGAGGAAGACACCTTGGTCCCGTGCAATCCAATCACAACTGACTGAGTTTGACTGAGTCAAACATCTCGCTGGTCCAAATATCCCTCCGTATAACTCGGAGCCTTATCCTTATCTTTATCTAGTTATGATAACAATACGATCCTATCAGATAGGATCTCAATAACAGTCCAACTCAAACTGTTACACCAAAACATCTCTATAAATAGGGGTCCGACCCCCCACTTAGAACTATGTTTGCTTTGATTCCCATTTGGATATGTAGGAGCAGAATTCCGATTCTGTCAAGCTATTCCAAAAACACTCTCATAAGAGTTTCTCCGGACGAGTATCTCTCACTTGAGATATTTGGACGGAACATATACAATTACACAATTGTTGATTGTAACGGGCGAAGACGTGGGCCTAATCTTGTCCAAAGAAAAAACGCTCAAATCATCGGGCCCAAAGCATAAACGAGGCTTAGATGGAAGTCCACTACAAGTTTCCGGTGCCTAATAAAATAGATTTCTAATTATAGGAACTAGCTGCCTTTCAGCCTATATTTTTTTACGATCCAATGGTTTTTATTATTGATAGACAATCTTCGAAATCCGCTTCACATTTTTTTTTTGTCTTGCTTCTCAATATTTTAAAAAGTTTGACTGCTGTCAACCAAAAAAATAAAATAAAATTAAGAAATACCTTATGATGTCCTTATCTTTATGTTCAAGAATCATTTCTCTATGGAGCTATATTGTAAAAGATAGAAATCATATGTTCCAAAATGATGTCTCATTCACTGTTTTATTCACTTAAATTGTGTCACGACAATTATAAAATTGATTACATTATTTATTATAAATATATCATTTTTAAATGACATGACACGATCTAAAAGGATGAGACAAAGAATGAGATATCATTTTAGAACAAATGTTCTCCTACCATGGTAACATGGATTGATGTCTTTCCTTATAAAAACGTAAGTTAAATTTCAAGGTCTGAAAATCCTCGAACTTGTCTTTGAGCTAAAGATCCCCTGTCCCATATTATTAATGTCCTGATTTATTTTGAGGGGTTAGGGATAAACATAGAAAAATGATAGTAGGTATGTATCGTATCATTTTGTAAACGGATTGTTATGATCATCAAAACACAATTAATTGCCAACTTATTTTGGACTATTTTTATCCCTTTTTCTTTACGATTTTTTTTAATACCTAAACACGATACCTATTTGGTTCCTAATGAAAATATAGTTGGATATTATTAATGCTATATGAAAAAAATTTTAAAATATATCGCATGTGCGTCAAAAAAAAAATATCACATGGATGCTTGATGGAACTATTTTCTTTGGAGGGTGATGGGGCCTCACGAGTTGAGGAGAGAAGAAACGGGTGAGAGTAGCAGAGGAGCTCTGACCGGAACCAATTTTCAGTGTCCACAGCCAAATGTCCAACAAAAATTGATTACAGACACATGATTTTCTGCCTGAGAGTGGACCCGTGACAGGTAGCAAGCAAGATGCAATGCTCCAGCCTCCAGCCACTACGTATTTGCAGCTGATCAATTAGCTAGGTTGTTGAATTATTTATCTCTGACTATAATGGACCTCTCACACCTCTTAGCGTCTTAGTTTTAGTGTTCCACCTCCTTTTTTTTCCACTTAGTCCAGCCCCCGTTAATATCAATTGGAAATTGTTAGAGTATTGTTATACCAAATAACAGGATGCCAAGATGATACCCGACTTGTTAGTATCAGATGAAGATGACGATACTCAAGGTTCATGACTTGCTACTGAGATGTCGGTTACAAGGTCTGATGATATTAGTTACAGATCTCAGCAATCACAGATTCGAGTTGCCATGGACTGTGTTTAAAGCCAAAAACGATTATGTCTAAACAAGCACCGAACTTTATTTCAATAGAGAAAATAGTATGTACTAGCATTTGTTTTCACTCACAGTTTCAAAATCCATGCTCCTTGTCAAACCATGAAATTTGGCTTATTTTACTTCCTCATTGCGTAGGTTTGGTAAGATTAAAAGTATTCGGAATCATTACCATGACAAAATTACGATCGTCCATCTTTGTCACAGGCGGCTTACCAAGGCATGATATAGTCCTGTGGAATTTCTAGAGAATCTGATATTTATTTATTTTTTTTTGACAAAAAGAGCATCTGATATTAAAAGGTAATTAGTTAATTAATTTTCGTTATTTAAAGGACACTCATGTAATTTCCATTCTTACACCTGCTTTTAGTACATATTTTCTATCTCAAGATATGGAATAAGACTTATATCAACACAATATTTGGTGTAAAAATATGGATGCATGTTAAAAAGGTTTAGAATCACTTTTGAGTTTTGAGAATCAATAGCTATTTACAATACCTTCAAGGAAAAACACTTTCAACCCAGCACGCTTCATCCTCACTTCTCTCTTTAGTATGTCTATTACTCTGTTTGGCCTCGTTCATCTCTGCAACCAGCTGCTACATCAATGTCCTTTTTTGGCCTTGATTAAAACCGCTCTTAGTTGTGACTGATATGTGAAAGAAAAGAGCTATTGATGACTCATCAATATAGGCTCAGTATGTTTTGACAATGAAGGAGATTATTGTTCACTCATTAGCGCATTATCATCCCATGATTAATCTTGAATGACGATTTACCATTTCCTAGGGGTAGTCTAACTCTAGCCTAAAGCTTTTGGGTTGAACCAGCAAAATAACTCCTGGTCCCTCTGATGCATTTATTTACTTTCATTGACCACTATTTATTTATTTATTTATTTTGATAAAATTGACCACTATTTATGATTGTTTGGTAGAAAAGTTTTTCAAAATATCCAATCAGAATGATCATATAAGTGACTTTTGTTTAAATACCAATTAATTAAGAAATCATTTCTTTTTATTAATTTCATATTGTGATTATAGTTACCAGGTACGTGGTACGGGTTTGCGATACACGAGTTATTTGATACACGATTCTTAATCTTTTATATTATTACAAGTCTTTTGGTATACAATGAATTCGGCACGTGGTACGTAGAGTTAACCAGAGAACATGATACTATTGGTAGAGATCCTCCAACTTAATTTCTTATGCTAATTTCTTCTCTCTGCATACAACTAAAATATGACAACTATAGAACAAAGCAAGATCCAATCTCAAGCTCACAACTCAGGTGACTGAAGCAATGTTGACGCCGACAAATATGGTATTAGTATTCTATTTTCATTCTGATCTGAAGAAGTTAGGTGGCTTAATCAAGGCGTTTTAGACTTGAGACATGAATATTTGAACACGGAGGGGGAATAATGGAGTCTGCAGAACATGATTAGAAGCTAGATAATAACACAAATACTGGCCGTTGAAACTTGAATTTGTAACTTCAGCAAGATGGACTCATCTGTACAACAGATAAAACTCCTTGAAAATCTGTTAAAATAAACAAGAATTGTAGTATCATACAGATAATAACCCAAAGGCTTTGTCTAATTTGATGGAATGGTAAGTACGTAGTTACATATATGAATTTAATATATTAAAAAATAAATTGAACCTTGAGCAATGAGCATGATCAAGGTACCTATCTCATACATAGTCATATTCATAATAGAAGCTGATGAGGTTTAATGCCACTCCTGCATGACAGAGCAATGAGGTCAGGGTCAGGATCAGTTTAGAACAGGGATATTTTGGCCTGCCAGTCAATCCTCGTTCATAATAAAACAGGAATATTCCAATCAATTGCAAGAAATGGTATTTAAAATAGATAAACTAGACCTTGACATTGAAGCAAAAGAGCAGGGAATAGTACCCAATTTTATTTTTTTATTTTTTTCTCGAATTCCAACCATTCCTTGCAGAACCACCATTATATCACTGCACCCTCATTTTAAAATAAAAACATTTATCATTAATTTTACCTGTCTTGTATGTACCATTATTAAACAGACGAGGGGAATGACCTCTGGCTCCAGGGTCCATGCTTCTCCCTCTCTGTGCATAGTCATTTGATGACTAACCCCTCAGCTTCCATAAACAACTACTTCCCTTTTGACTACCCTTTCGCTTAAACCACCATTCCAAAAAACTCTGATATTTTATTCTTTCCCTGCACATTTTTAATGTGACTGTGACTAGTGACTAGTAGTCTCTGCAATTGCTTCGTCACTCGTTGATCACTGCTTTAAAACTTTCAGTATGGCCTTCCTTCCTTCCTTCCTTCCTTCATGGAAATCATAAGGCAGTAGTCATGATATAAACACAGCATAAAAGCCTTTCTTTTTCAGCTCTTTCAATTCAATCCCTTGTCCTCTTGCTTTCTGTGTACTATATATATTTGCTTCACTAGATCCTTTCCGCATCCCTGATTAAACTCTTATTCTTTCCCTTTCTTATGTAAGTTTTACCACTCTGTAACTGACCCACCTCTCTAGTCTCTACTATCCCCACGTACACAGTAGTAATGCCACCTTTACCAGAGCCAAACCTCTCCTTAAACATCACCCCACCCTTTATTTCCGATTCTGAAGCCAATGAAGTTGGAGACTGCAAAGGGTTAACATTCACTAGCAAAACACTTTACAACGATATGTGCTCCTCAACCTCTGATTCTGGTAGCAGTGGAAGTGCTGGCTTTTTCCACCTGGACACTACTGTCAATAATGATAACATTGGCCAATATCGTGAGCCGACGTTGAGCTTAGGCTTTGAAACCGCAGAGTTGAATCCCCAACCAGTAGTACAAAGACTCTCACTCTCTAGAAACTTCAATCACCAGCTCCACAGCTATCAACCTCACATCTATAGCAACGATTTCAAACGAAATACAAGAGTCAAAAGAAGCATCAGAGCTCCTAGAATGAGATGGACTACCACCCTCCATGCCCATTTTGTTCACGCGGTTCAGCTTCTTGGCGGTCATGGAAGTAAACCATCTAACATTCTGATCGCATGCAGATTACATGTTATGATTAGATTAGTTTGATCATCGAATTATTTCTTCATTATTCTACATAGATATTGATGCTGTTATTTTGTATTGTACATTATAATAATTATAGAATCACGCTAACGACTGTCCTCAGGACACTCTGAATCAAGAAAAACATGTTTTTATTAAAAAATTACTTCTTTCAACTTTTCAAACATTAAATATATAAAGACACTCATTAGAATCTCCTATAATTATATATGTTATGCCTAATTTTGGGTTGGGTTGTCACTCATAGGGGCAACTCCGAAGTCTGTGTTAGAGTTAATGAATGTTAAGGATCTAACCCTAGCTCACGTCAAGAGTCATTTGCAGGTGGGGTTACTGTTCTCGTCTCTCTCCATTCTCTACAATCCTTCAGCTTAATGAATGAAGTTTTTCCTTTTCATTTTTTAACTAGACAAAATAAATAAATAAATTTTCTTATTCGTTTCTAAGTTAGAACAAGGGGTAAGGACAAAAGGGTATCTAGATGGGTAATCTTAGCCTTGGTTTTTTTTCTTTCCTTCTCATTTTTGTTTCGTGCGGGTGTTCATGCAGATGTATAGAACAGTGAAGAGCACTGTCAAAGGAACAGGTAAATGGAGTTTGTGTTCTCTCAATGACCCCATTTTCGTTTCTTCTATTATTGTTATTCTCTTTGTTTGAGATTCTATTGTTTGTCACAGAAACTCTATGATTTGCTCTATAGTACTACCGTTTACCATTAAAAACAAAAGTTGTTTGGGATGGGAGTGACTTTTTAAACTAACAGTAGCTGGTGTCTGATAAAGCAAGAGCAACGGTTATATAACTATATATATTTGTGATGAAATTGCAGGTCATGTGCAGACAGAAATGAGCTTAAGGCAAAGGCCAGTCATAGTCGATCATCTGCATGGAGTCTCAACTTGTGAGAGAGCCGATTGGCCACATCCGCAGCAAAAAACTCATAGGTTGCATTGCATTCCCCACCTCTTCTCTCCTTTATTTTCAGTTTTTAGTGTGTGTGGATTGGATTAATTCTTGGGTCGATATTGTCTTCTCTATGCAAATTAATGTGAATGTAAACATTATAATGAAGTTATTGACTGAATAAACTAGAAGCCTAGAAGGTCATTAAAACATGTTAAAGTACATGCACGAATATTCACAAATGCCTCGTGTTTAGTCTTTTTATTTTGACCAATTTCCTGTGTGTCCGTCTTTGGTATTGTGCTTATCTTTTTAATTACTCCGTGGTTCCATGATAACAAGCGTAGCAGTTGATAGATTTTGACAAACAAAACCTAGGGTTATATAGGTATGTAGGTGGCCATTTATTACGTGCTTAATGAATGCTTTGCATCGTTCATCCGTTAGATAGTCAATGTATCGATCCCAATTTGCACCGCAAAGTCTAGCATTGGCACAAATCTCAAGGTTACTGTTGTTCATTTTTAGCTCTGACCTTAATTTGATACTGTAACAAGTGGTTAGGTTCAAGTTGCTTGTCACTAGAGAAATATGAAAGTTTGTATATGCAAATCACATTCACATTATTTTAACATGTGTAGATTTGTATGGGCCATATTGAGAAATACAAGTACTTTTATTAATATAATTTTACACGTATCAAAAAGTAATCTATTATATATATATATATATATATATATATATTTAAGATTGGAATTTTCTACCCAAGAGTTCTCCTTAACACTTATACCTATAATATATAATGCTAACCATTTCTTTAATTGCTTTATAACTTGTTTAACCTCTCTATATATATACTAATTTCATCTCCCTGTACACTCAGTGCATCATGGCAATCATCAATGGAGACAAATACAAATAGTAGACAAAAACCCGAAATCAGTTTGATGTATTCTAATATCAAAGGAAACGAAATCATGGTAAGTTGACGCCTATAGACTTAGAACTGGACCAACCATGGCTTACACCTTACAGTTTTGCTGTAGTTTTTTGTTGCATGCACTATATTTTTGAAATAATTATTACTTTGACGTCATAATATTTCAACAGATGAGTGGAAATAATTATGAAGGCCTGTGGAATTGCATGGAGGAGAGGTTGGATTCTAGCTCTTTGTCACGTTCCGAGGTGATGCTTGACCTAGAATTCACTCTTGGTAGACCCGCTTTGCAAACAGACCTTGCCGATTCATGAAGAGAGTTAACTCTTCTCAAGTGTTAACTAAATATTAACCATTAATTTCCTACTTTGCATGCATGTAATAAGGGTTGGAGTAACTTTGTAATCCTTCTGAATTAGCTAGCTTTGACTTATATATATATCAAAAATATTAACCATTTCCTTAATTTGTTAAGTGCTAATCCTACAAGATATGGAGGAAATTAAGAGAGGATCTATATATATATATATATATATATATATATATATATATATATATATATATATATTTCGTATCAATGATTTTGTTCCATGATATATGTTTCTGAGTTTTGTCTGGTAAAAGAGATGAGGGAATGGTAGAAATCTTTGCTACGAAACATTTGCTTCAGTCCAAAAAATTCAGGACATCTTCTTTGATGTCATTTTCAGTGCAAGGTGTAAGAATAAAAGAAAAATATAATGGCTCTTTTTGGTCATACATGGACCAAGCGTTGTGGTTGTGCAGAGAAGTGGGACCCATATGCAGTCGCGAGTACTGGTATAGTGGTATTGGACTGGTGGGTCAAGATTTATGCAAGGCTATCATGACATCGTTTTCAAATATTATTATTATTATTATTATTATTATTATTATTATTATTATATATTGTGTTTTTTCTTTGTTTAAGAAAAGCATGAGTTTCTCCTTCTTTTCATTCAAAATGATGGATTCCTCCAGGTCCCCTCTGTCTATCTCGCGTTCTAATTTTACCACTACCTTTACTTTTTTTATTAAGATTTTTGTTCCTGCCGAGATCCGACTTGTAAGAATCTCATCGTAAAACATTTAATAAAAAACGAACATCGAAATTGTTTTAGATTATGACTTGACAGAATTTGTATTCCGGTCCTACATATCCCAATGGGAATCAAAGCCAGACATAGTTCTAGGTTCAATCCTTAGCCGTATGGTGATCTCAATCCCTTAATCTTGTATCTGATGAATACCAGCGAGCAATGACTCTTCAATAGTCTCTTGGTCAAGCTGGTTTCTCTAATACGCTTAAGGGAGATTCACCTAGCTCGGTTAAAAGTGAGTCTCTCTTTTGTGTTCTCCTCCTTTTATAATAGGATCCTCATATCTTTAAGAGATATGGATTTATCTCCTTTTATCTCTTTAATCTTCTTTAAGATATGATTTCCTTAATTTGAGGGATTTATCTCTTCTGATCGGATAAGGTTATTTGAGATAATATCATGATCATTAAAGATAATATCAATATCTTATCTTTCCTACCTTTATCGGATCGGGTATCCAAGCTCGGTGGTCGGGTTTTACTCCTCCGCCAGTACACAAGTCCCCCTAAGCTTTGAGCTAGAAGAAGCATAAAAGTTTTCATGACAGCGGTCGAGCTTGACTCTTGCAAAAATATTTGCCTTGTAATCTAAGGTTTATGGTGTAGGCTCTCTTCCCTTTTTACCATAGTCTCGGTGGCCGACCTTATATGTAGGCCAACATTCAGCCTCGGGTGACCGAGCATAGAACCTTAGTTTCTTTAGTCTTTCAAGTTTGTGAGGTAAGTAGTCGAGTTTTACGCCTCGGTCTATATATATTTTATTTTGGTGAACACCTCGGGTGACCAACTTGACACTCCGGCAGAGCTTTATACCTCGGGCGAGCTTTGCACCTCGGTCCATATACAAGCCCCCCAAGCTTTGAGCTTTCAGAAAGCATGGAAGCTTCTTTGAAGGAACCGAGCCTAGCCAAGACGTGGGCAGTCATTTTAGATCTGCGCTGTGACCAAAGTTCACTACTAGAAATCCATCATTTTCGGACAGAATTTCAGATGGATTTCGGAAAGAAAATTGGACAAATTTCGGATGGATAATTCATTTCGGACGGATTTCGGACAGAATGGCACCCGTCTGAAAAAGCCTCGTGGGAAATTATAAAATCCGTCCCAAATTATGTCCGAAAATATTTACGGACGGATTGCGGACGGAATATGGACAACGTGGAAATCCGGATTTTGGTTATTGTTCGGACGGATTTCGGACAGATTTATTTTTGTTTTCGGACGGATTTGGGACGGATGGTGTGATTTTGTTGGTTATTGTTCGGACGGATTTCGGACAGATTTATTTTTGTTTTACAACGGATTTGGGACGGATTTCCCACGGAAGAATGAAAAGTCAGAATCTGTCACGGCCAGGCCGTGATGCCCATCACGGCCGTGACATGTCAACTGAGCCAGACCCCTTCTAGGCAAAATCTGTCACGGCCAGGTCGTGATACCCATCACGGCCGTGACAGACCATTTAGTGAAGCGTTCAAGGCAGAAGCTGTCACGGCTAGGCCGTGATGCCCATCACGACCAGGTCGTGGCCGTGACAGACCATTTAGTGAAGCAACATTCAAGGCAGAAGCTGTTACGGCCAGGCCGTGATGCCCATCACGGCCGTGACAGATCACTTCACTTACATTACAGTTTCACTATCTATGCGAATTATATGACACCAATTATTAACATTTGCAGTTTCACATTCAATCACAAAATCATGAATTTGACTATTGTTACAAAATACAGTCTTGGGACCATACAACTTCTAAAAATCAAATACCAATTGTTGCATGCAATCCAAAAGTCATGACTTAAAAACTATCAGAAGATCAAGACACCGTGAACTGTGAAGGTCATGTAATGAACCAAACAAAAAAAATAAATAAAGTTGCCAGAAGAACTTTGTGACCCACTTGAGTACTGCCTTGTCATGTTCTCTCGGTTTGAAAGTTCAGCAGCTGCTCTTGCAGCCATGCTTGCAAGTTCTGCAGATTATGCAGCAGCCTCTGCAGCAGAGGCAACATCTTTGAATTCTATGTTCCTATTCTGCTTACCCATAGGAAAGGCACTCCTATTTTCAGAACTCGAATCTCTAAAATCCATTTCTTGTCTTCCAGTTCCTATAAGAAAGAATCCTAAATATTCAGTCAATAGAAAGAACAAAAGCCCCAAATTCATTTGCAATTACTGTATTCAAAAATTTACCTGAAGGTCTAGTTTCTGGATTAGACACCCCTGATGCCGTTGACTGATTGTCACCGGCCTTTCTAAAGGCACCACTTGCATTCTGCTCATATGAATATGTAGATACAACATCCATCGGTCTAAGTTGTGAGGAAGCACCTATGTTGGGAGGAGCCTTTTCATCATGAACAGATGGAACATAGTCTTGAGAAGATTCTGGATAAGTAGCCTTCTCAACAGTATTTGGCCCAACCTTAACATATATATAAAAATAATGTCAAAATAATATAATACAGCAAACTTACATTTTATATTAAATAAGCTA
This sequence comes from Sophora flavescens, assembly GCA_030762895.1. Lineage (NCBI taxonomy): Eukaryota > Viridiplantae > Streptophyta > Magnoliopsida > Fabales > Fabaceae > Sophora > Sophora flavescens. The sequence goes on from CM061067.1 coordinate 13,595,076, forward strand.
AAGATAATAATCCAAAATGAACAAAGCCTAGTAGCCCACCAACAGGTCTTGCGAAGACTTTCCATCATTATCTCCAAACGACTTGGGTTCCCATTTGATATTATGCTCCTCAGCAATAGCAGACAGTATTTTTATCTTGGTGGGACCATCCGGTGCTTTGGCAGACAATTTCTCAACCAACTAAAATGACAACATTAAATTAGAATAAATCTGAAAAGAAATGAGTTTTAACATGATCCTATCCAACTTCAAGAAGCTAGAGAAACTTGCCAAGCGATTTACACCACAGTCAGGACGTAATTCAACAACTGCTGAGACAAATATAGAGACAAGCACTAGTGCAATAAGTGTTTTTTACGTCAGTTAAAATTGATTTTTTACGTCAGAATACTGACTGACGTAAATACAGCTGACGTTAATAGTTAATATTTTAACGTCAGTTGAGAACTGACGTTAAATATAACACTATTAACGTCAGTTCCTTAACAAAACCGACATTAATTTTGTAAAAATTAACGTCGGTTTTTTAAACAACTGACGTTAAACTAAAACTATTAACGTCAGTTCTTTAATACAACGGACGTTGATTTTGTTAAAACTAACGTCAGTTGTTATAAAGAACTGACGTTAAATGTTTAATTTTAACGTCAGTTGTAATAAACAACTGACGTTAATAGTGTACTGTATATTTTATAAAATACTATTAACGTCAGTTGTTTGATACAACTGACGTTAATAGGTTTTTTTTTTAAGATTCAGTTTTAAAATATCACTCCCCTCAGCTATCCCTGCATTCAGTCCCAGTAACACAGAATATCACACACATTACAGAATTGCAAAGGAAAATTGAACAATGGGGGGACTTAAAACCAAAACCCATGTATATATATAAATAAATTTTAGTTCCAATGTCTAAAAAACAAAACTATCTAAGGATATATATATATATATACATGTTATTAATTAGTTTCTAAAGTCTAACAAAAAAACTATTTATCTAAGTAGTGCGGAGGTATGTTGTCAATTCCTTTTTCAGCCGCATACTTGAAGAAGAATTCAACGAAGCGCATCCTCAAGTCTCTTAACTCATCTTCTTCAATAGGCGATTGGTCGATAAATGCCTAGACACGTTCAAATAATAACAATAATATCAATGCAAGTCATCTTCAAAACTATAATATATAATTTAACAAGTTGTTTAAATATTACCTTCTTCCATCCATCCGTAATAGATGCGGAAACTATGTTCAGCATATGAAGCATCACATAATAGCCGCACGACCAACTGTCAGTTTGAAATCGAGACTACCAACAAAATTAATTTCAACGTCAGTTGAATATACACATAAATTAGTAATTATAATATTAGTTATTTGATAAATAAACTACCAAACCTTGAGGATGTTCCATATAGGATTTGCTTTAGCCTTAGAAGTCCTACTTCTCCCGTTGGCGCAACTTATGCTACTCGCCTTCAGCGTGCTATCATAAACAAATAATCATGTCGATCAATTAACAAACTCATATATCATGTGTGTAATAAACTAAAAACAACTGATATTAAAACTTAAATTAAATTTAAGATTAGTTACTTACATATTTACAGCTTCCACCACCTTCGGTGGCGGATCATGGTGGAGAGAGCAGAAGAATATGACAGTATGCCTAGACGAGTGAAGTACGAACAACTGCCAATGGCGATCCATACAGTAGGGAGCCAGATATAATTCTTTCGGATTGTCTCCCAACAAGTTCCTTAAGTATTTACTCAATGCATCGCCAAAGAAAGAACTCGGGGCGGAAGGATTGACGGATCTAAGAAACCGTAAACTGATGCAACGCCCTTATCAAGCTGAAGACGATGGAGATACCTAAGATATGAAAAGGTGTGGATGTTAATTACATAATATATATATTGAAATTAAAATAAATTATTAAATGGAAAAATACCAAAAATAAATAAGTTATAAAATTAAAATTAACTTACGTGCACCGTAGACCGATGACATTGCTTTGTCCATCCAGACGTTATTTCTGCGCGCGTTCGAGATCGTCACCAACGAAGGAAAATATCCTCTGTTGATCTGGGCGTGCCACCCATCCATCGTGATCCAATGGACATTCAAAAATCTCAAACGCATAATCCTCACCAAGTGAGAACAAACGAGTGATAGGTGACAACGACACCGACGTCGACTTGGCCTTCGGTTTAGGAAAAATAAAATATATAAGTTTTTGATAATTAAAAAAAACACAAGTAATTATTTGACTAATTTGGACATTAATAATGAATAAATACCTTTGCTAACATTTCGAGCTCACGTCGTTTGGAGTCCAACTCAAGCTCACGCCTTTTCATTTCCAACTCATGCTCATGGCGCTGGACTTCCAACTCCCGCTCCCTAGCTGCCAACTCATCGTCCTCCACATGTGCCATACTAAAACTCTCTTTTGTGCTCACATGTGAAGCGTTGGCAAGCCGTGCGGGGTCCTGGGATGTACCGACGGAGGAAAGCTCTCGGGCAAGCGCCTGCTTGAATTCTGGGTGGGCTATTAAGCCTTGCATCGATGTGTTGTAATATCCGGGTTGGACATGAGGTGCTGAGTAATGTCAGCCAAAATTGATGCTTCATTGACCACCCGCTTTCGTGAAGCAGACTTGCCATAATATTGTTTGATGGTCACGTTCCCAGGAACACCGAGAACCCGACCAGGATGGTCTTTCTTGCCTAGAGCAGTCATCAAGACGTTCTGCCGTCCAGAAGGGACAAATGCGCCCTGGGAGGATTTTGCTTTAAGATCCATCTACAATGAAAAAAAATGAAAAAACGTGCAAGTGAAAAGTGTTGCAAATATCTATACAAATATCAATTGAAATCAAGTTAATTATTTACTTACAATCTTATCTGCCACTTCGCGAGTGGCATCAACTTTAAAAGATCCCGCCTTTGTCATGCGGCCGGCTAACCAGACATCCTCGCGGTCGATGTCCGACGGAGGACTTGATGGTGTGCCCTCAGGCACCTCTCCTCTTTCAATCCTAGCAGAGTGCTCTTCCTGCTTCGCCCTCAGCCTATCCATCATCATCTGCTGGATCCGAGTATGGTACCCACCCTGAGACATGGTGTGGCGGTGGACGTTCTTCACCTGATTCTGCCGACCCTTATTTGCCTTAGCCTATTCAAACAAAAACACATAATTAAATACAGTTAAATGATCTATAATAAGCATACAAAATTAACTTAATCAACCAACCTGAAATTCTCCATCCTGTCGACTCCTGGCAAACATATCCCAAGTATCCTGATCAATCCAAGGATAATCCGAGAACATTTTATCAAGCCGCTTCTTCCCAGATACATAGTACCTGGTAAGATCATGCTTGAACCCATTCCAACGCTTTGATGCCATTTTCATACATTTATGACGATGATCCTCGTCATTTGGCACAGTCCAAGCTACCTACACATTAGATACATATATAACAACTGGATGGATTATAACTCGGATAATTATCTAATAATGTAAATCAAATGAATGTAAAGGTAAAATACCGTGATAGCCTCCCAAATCTGATCCTTAACGTTACGGGAACGTCATTCCAGATGGTTGTAGTTGATGCTTACGTCTTTGCTTCGCTTGTAGAAACACCCACTTATTAAATTCTTTAGCACGGGGTCCCTGGGCATTTAGATTAGCATCGAAGGACACCTCAAGCTTCTGTCCGCTCTGCCTGTCCTTCTCTAGTTTCTTCAACGAGGTGGCTCCTCTACCCCGTTTCCTATGAGCCTGTGATGTCTGTATGGACAAAAAAAATGATAAAATAGAGGGTTGTAACATTATAAACTTACATTAACAAGAAGGACTAAAGATAGTATATAACATGTAAACTTACACTAGAATCAGGCGTAGGCGTGATCAGGTTCTGCGAAACCCCCACAGTGTCCTCCCGTGCATGTGGGCTATCCGACTGATCCATATGTATGCCTGTTCAGAACAATATATATGTATTAACATAGGTTATAACTCAAAATAAATACAGAAGTATAAATAAAAATAACTAGATAGGTCCTGTAGATATACAAAACATCTATATATCCAATATAAGGACAATACGGGAGATTGAAAATGATAAGCCTCTGGCTTATCTAGTTTTATGACTAGATGAGCTAGGGTTTATGTGCCTATTTATTCGAGTTCACTCTCGTTTTCGCCCAAATTTGCCTTGTTTTGTTCCTAAGTTGGACTTCGACTCATTTTGCGTATTTTGTGTAGTTTTTAGGTTATTTTGAATAGAATTACGCTTGTGGGTGCTTTTGTTGTTTCAGGTTAAATAAGTGAAGTTCCGGGAGTCAAGGAAAGTCGAAAAGCAGTGGAAATTGCAAGTCTGGAGACACTCGCCTCGCGAGTGTATGCTCGCCCCGCGAGCCTCGAAGGTCGACAAAGCAACAAAAGTCATCACTTCAGTCTCGCCACGCGAGATGTGTCTCGCCCCGCGAATCATGAAGACCTGCAAGACAGAGAGCATCACGGCTTGGCCGTGATGAATACCACGCCCGTGGCAGTTTAAGGTTGAAGACTCGCCCCGCGAGAGTTTGAAGACCCTGGAAGTCAGAGACCATCACGGCCCAGCCGTGATGAAGGTCACAGCCTAGAATTGAAGACTCGCCTCGCGAACATGCCTTCGTCTCGCGAGAGTTTAAATTGAAAGCGCGCTAATTTTAATTCTCGCCTCGCAAAAGTCTGCTCGTCTCGCGAGAGAGCGCAGATCAGGATTACTATTTAAGGGCTGTTGCATATCAGAATTAGAGATCCATCATTAGCATCCAGTTTTCCACTGTTTAGAGTAGCGTTTAGGGTAGTTTCTTTTCTCTTTGGAGCTGCGTCTCCCTTTTTCTTATGGAGATTATGTCCGATCGCTTGTCTATGAGCATGAGGAACTAATCCCCTCGTCCGAGGGAACGATGAAGCCACCCATGGCGATGTAAATCCGATATGATGTATGTCTTTCTCTTTAATTCAATTCTTGTTTTCTAATTCTGATTTGATTGTGTCAATTATATGCTAGCGTGATTGACTTGTTAACGTGATGAGGCTTAGTCAGCGATTCGCGTTTAGAACTTGAATTAGAATCATCGATCGAATATTGCACGAGAGTGAATAGGAGATCGGTGCAACCATATAGGGAACACGAATTAACAGAATTCGAGATTAGGGTTAAGAGACCTAGCAAGTAATTAACTCAAATCATCGAATACGTCCTAATGAGCATGGAAGTGGATTTAGGAGAATTTAGGGGTCCCGGTTGACATTGTAATTGAATTTAGGGAGGGATTCATCATCACTTGGGTGTACATATTGGGTAGGTGGATTTGTGACCTTGGACATTTTAGTTTTCTGAATTTTAGTTAATTATTTAATTAGACTAGTTAATTGAATTTAGATATTAATCTCTCTTCCTCAACCACTTTTCTGTAACTTGACCGAACGTATCCGACTTCCCGCGGATTAGTCGAATTGGTATCCCAATCCTTGAGTTCGACCTCGGTATTTACTTACCGTGTTATTTTTATTACTTGCGACGACCCGGTACACTTGCCGGCGTCACAACAAGTTTTTGGCGCCGTTGCCGGGGATTGGCACAACCAATTTTTCTGATTTTAGGGAAGTTTGGTTATTTGGTTAAGTTACTTTTATTTTTAATTTTATTTTTAATTTCTATTATTATTCTCTATTTCTTGATCCCACTTGGTCTTGGCCCTGTTTTGTATGCGAGGTACCCTTTCAAGGCGGATTGCGAATCATGGAGACTGTTTATTTTCCAGCCTTGGACGGTGTTACAAAATATGACTTTGGGCCTAATATATCCCTGGGAGATCACTGGCGCTGGGGACGTAATTGCCCTCATGCACAAGCTTATAGTATAATCATGAAGCATGAGGAGGAATGGGAATGGAATGAGCAAACACCGTTGAGAGCTGCTCTAGAACAATATTCCCAGGAGCTATCCACCTCTGAGGCCAAGGCAAGAGCCAGCAGTGACAGTATCGAAACTGTGATGCAGAATTTCAAAGCGCAAGCTGAGGAGATTTGCAAGCAGTTAGTACAAGAGTCACATGAAGCCCAATTTGAAGAAAATCTGGTTTTGGGGATAGATCAAAATGAAGACGAAGTGGTAGTGGATTCCACACTGTTTGCCAAGCAACCGAAAATTTCTGCATTGGATAACTATGTTGGCTTACATGCATGTGTGGACATGGGTAAGTTAGACCCTCCCATTTGTCTGGCACACTTCCTCGTGAAAACACCATTTGACCCGAGAGGAAGTGAATTCATAATTACAAAGGTCAATGGAGTTTTCACACACTGGCTGGGTGGAGTTGATGATAAAGTCATATTGCTACTACAATCTCCACTCCAATTACCATTTGATCCGGGTGGAGGATCTCACATGATGAGCATCTCTTGGCCTCTGTACCACAGACTATGGGATCCAGGTGGATGCTTCTTAATAAGTCAAGCTCGGGACGTTAAACAAGCGCTTCTTGGGAGGCAACCCAAGCTAGGTATCCCTCTCTTCTCCTAACTTTTGTTTTGTTTTTGTTTGTCACTCTTGAATAATTTGAGAAGATCAAGAGTTGTTGTATGAATGTCGAGTCGGCAAGCTTGTTGGATTTTAATTAGATTGAGCATAGATTGATTGCATGAATTGATTTGACCATTGATGATTTCCCTAAGTTCTGAAATTAGAAAAGTTTATCCCCACTTAAAAATTGAAAACTGAACTTTGAGAATTTTATTGTGATTACTTGATTTATTATAAAGTTTGGGGTGAGGGGGTGCACACACTAGGAATCGTATCTCGGTCAAACAATTTGCAAAATGTCCAGGTGAGGATTTGAGCCTCCAACTCTGTTTTTGAATGTGTGAATCACTGTTAAGTTGCACTTTCCCGAATTTGCTTGAATCTCTATATGGTTTGCATGTTTATGTGTTGCATCAAATGATTTAGGCAATTTTCTTTGAATAACTACTTGGCCTGAAAAGAACCATCCCTAATGCATGTTCCCTAGTTAGCCAAATTGAGCCCAATTAACCTATTGTTTCTTGATGACCCTACATTACGAGCCAAAATCTGAAAAACCATGTTAACCCAATCTTAGGATTAGGAGAGCATGGAAATGAGCAAGAGAAAGGTTGTGAGAAACTAAGTTTGGGGTGGCTACAAGGAGGTATGACATTTTGGGGTGAGAAAAAGAAAAATAAAGGTTGAAAAAAAAAAAAAAAAGAGAAGAAAAATTGTGCCAAAAGAAAAGGGGCAAATCAAAAGATGAGCAAGGAAAAAAGTTGTAGTCACCCGAGACAAAAAGAAAAGAAAAATGAAAAAAGGAATTTGAGTGGAAAATGTGTTTAATGCTCATGCTCTCTTAGTTCCTAGGGACTTAAACCTAGTATCCTTGACTATCCTACCCTCAGCCAGGCCCCATTACAACCTTTAAAAGACCTTCTGATGTTGCATACATGTTTACGTGGGGACCATTTTTGAGATGAAAATCAAATTCATGGGAAGTGCTCTTGATAAGTGAAATTGAGTGAGAAAGTTGAAAGCCTTGACGAATTGAGCGAATGAGTGAAATTTTACATACCCTTGTGAGGAAGGCAGTTGTTTGAAATTGGTGATCTTCCTTTTGTGTGTGACTCTGATCCTCAACTTTGACTAATGATTGCATGAATGATGAAGTTCTCAATGGTTTAAAGTAAATGAATGTGGGGATTACATTGATGTAGGGGGGAGATCATAGGAGAAAAACTGTTTTGTAAAGTTGCATTAAATTTGTGCGAAATCGATTGATTCCTTTAGGCTTGCCAAGTCTTGAGTCCTTTTTGAGTTTTAAGCTTGCTTGGGGACAAGCAAGGTTTAAGTTTGGGGTATTTTGATAAGCCTCTGGCTTATCTAGTTTTATGACTAGATGAGCTAGGGTTTATGTGCCTATTTATTCGAGTTCACTCTCGTTTTCGCCCAAATTTGCCTTGTTTTGTTCCTAAGTTGGACTTCGACTCATTTTGCGTATTTTGTGTAGTTTTTAGGTTATTTTGAATAGAATTACGCTTGTGGGTGCTTTTGTTGTTTCAGGTTAAATAAGTGAAGTTCCGGGAGTCAAGGAAAGTCGAAAAGCAGTGGAAATTGCAAGTCTGGAGACACTCGCCTCGCGAGTGTATGCTCGCCCCGCGAGCCTGAAGGTCAGCAAAGCAACAAAAGTCATCACTTCAGTCTCGCCACGCGAGATGTGTCTCGCCCCGCGAATCATGAAGACCTGCAAGACAGAGAGCATCACGGCTTGGCCGTGATGAATACCACGCCCGTGGCAGTTTAAGGTTGAAGACTCGCCCCGCGAGAGTTTGAAGACCCTGGAAGTCAGAGACCATCACGGCCCAGCCGTGATGAAGGTCACAGCCTAGAATTGAAGACTCGCCTCGCGAACATGCCTTCGCCTCGCGAGAGTTTAAATTGAAAGCGCGCTAATTTTAATTCTCGCCTCGCGAAAGTCTGCTCGCCTCGCGAGAGAGCGCAGATCAGGATTACTATTTAAGGGCTGTTGCATATCAGAATTAGAGATCCATCATTAGCATCCAGTTTTCCACTGTTTAGAGTAGCGTTTAGGGTAGTTTCTTTTCTCTTTGGAGCTGCGTCTCCCTTTTTCTTATGGAGATTATGTCCGATCGCTTGTCTATGAGCATGAGGAACTAATCCCCTCGTCCGAGGGAACGATGAAGCCACCCATGGCGATGTAAATCCGATATGATGTATGTCTTTCTCTTTAATTCAATTCTTGTTTTCTAATTCTGATTTGATTGTGTCAATTATATGCTAGCGTGATTGACTTGTTAACGTGATGAGGCTTAGTCAGCGATTCGCGTTTAGAACTTGAATTAGAATCATCGATCGAATATTGCACGAGAGTGAATAGGAGATCGGTGCAACCATATAGGGAACACGAATTAACAGAATTCGAGATTAGGGTTAAGAGACCTAGCAAGTAATTAACTCAAATCATCGAATACGTCCTAATGAGCACGGAAGTGGATTTAGGAGAATTTAGGGGTCCCGGTTGACATTGTAATTGAATTTAGGGAGGGATTCATCATCACTTGGGTGTACATATTGGGTAGGTGGATTTGTGACCTTGGACATTTTAGTTTTCTGAATTTTAGTTAATTATTTAATTAGACTAGTTAATTGAATTTAGATATTAATCTCTCTTCCTCAACCACTTTTCTGTAACTTGACCGAACGTATCCGACTTCCTCATGGATTAGTCGAATTGGTATCCCAATCCTTGAGTTCGACCTCGGTATTTACTTACCGTGTTATTTTTATTACTTGCGACGACCCGGTACACTTGCCGGCGTCACAACAAGTTTTTGGCGCCGTTGCCGGGGATTGGCACAACCAATTTTTCTGATTTTAGGGAAGTTTGGTTATTTGGTTAAGTTACTTTTATTTTTAATTTTATTTTTAATTTCTATTATTATTCTCTATTTCTTGATCCCACTTGGTCTTGGCCCTGTTTTGTATGCGAGGTACCCTTTCAAGGCGGATTGCGAATCATGGAGACTGTTTATTTTCCAGCCTTGGACGGTGTTACAAAATATGACTTTGGGCCTAATATATCCCTGGGAGATCACTGGCGCTGGGGACGTAATTGCCCTCATGCACAAGCTTATAGTATAATCATGAAGCATGAGGAGGAATGGGAATGGAATGAGCAAACACCGTTGAGAGCTGCTCTAGAACAATATTCCCAGGAGCTATCCACCTCTGAGGCCAAGGCAAGAGCCAGCTGTGACAGTATCGAAACTGTGATGCAGAATTTCAAAGCGCAAGCTGAGGAGATTTGCAAGCAGTTAGTACAAGAGTCACATGAAGCCCAATTTGAAGAAAATCTGGTTTTGGGGATAGATCAAAATGAAGACGAAGTGGTAGTGGATTCCACACTGTTTGCCAAGCAACCGAAAATTTCTGCATTGGATAACTATGTTGGCTTACATGCATGTGTGGACATGGGTAAGTTAGACCCTCCCATTTGTCTGGCACACTTCCTCGTGAAAACACCATTTGACCCGAGAGGAAGTGAATTCATAATTACAAAGGTCAATGGAGTTTTCACACACTGGCTGGGTGGAGTTGATGATAAAGTCATATTGCTACTACAATCTCCACTCCAATTACCATTTGATCCGGGTGGAGGATCTCACATGATGAGCATCTCTTGGCCTCTGTACCACAGACTATGGGATCCAGGTGGATGCTTCTTAATAAGTCAAGCTCGGGACGTTAAACAAGCTCTTCTTGGGAGGCAACCCAAGCTAGGTATCCCTCTCTTCTCCTAACTTTTGTTTTGTTTTTGTTTGTCACTCTTGAATAATTTGAGAAGATCAAGAGTTGTTGTATGAATGTCGAGTCGGCAAGCTTGTTGGATTTTAATTAGATTGAGCATAGATTGATTGCATGAATTGATTTGACCATTGATGATTTCCCCTAAGTTCTGAAATTAGAAAAGTTTATCCCCACTTAAAAATTGAAAACTGAACTTTGAGAATTTTATTGTGATTACTTGATTTATTATAAAGTTTGGGGTGAGGGGGTGCACACACTAGGAATCGTATCTCGGTCAAACAATTTGCAAAATGTCCAGGTGAGGATTTGAGCCTCCAACTCTGTTTTTGAATGTGTGAATCACTGTTAAGTTGCACTTTCCCGAATTTGCTTGAATCTCTATATGGTTTGCATGTTTATGTGTTGCATCAAATGATTTAGGCAATTTTCTTTGAATAACTACTTGGCCTGAAAAGAACCATCCCTAATGCATGTTCCCTAGTTAGCCAAATTGAGCCCAATTAACCTATTGTTTCTTGATGACCCTACATTACGAGCCAAAATCTGAAAAACCATGTTAACCCAATCTTAGGATTAGGAGAGCATGGAAATGAGCAAGAGAAAGGTTGTGAGAAACTAAGTTTGGGGTGGCTACAAGGAGGTATGACATTTTGGGGTGAGAAAAAGAAAAATAAAGGTTGAAAAAAAAAAAAAAAGAGAAGAAAAATTGTGCCAAAAGAAAAGGGGCAAATCAAAAGATGAGCAAGGAAAAAAGTTGTAGTCACCCGAGACAAAAAGAAAAGAAAAATGAAAAAAGGAATTTGAGTGGAAAATGTGTTTAATGCTCATGCTCTCTTAGTTCCTAGGGACTTAAACCTAGTATCCTTGACTATCCTACCCTCAGCCAGGCCCCATTACAACCTTTAAAAGACCTTCTGATGTTGCATACATGTTTACGTGGGGACCATTTTTGAGATGAAAATCAAATTCATGGGAAGTGCTCTTGATAAGTGAAATTGAGTGAGAAAGTTGAAAGCCTTGACGAATTGAGCGAATGAGTGAAATTTTACATACCCTTGTGAGGAAGGCAGTTGTTTGAAATTGGTGATCTTCCTTTTGTGTGTGACTCTGATCCTCAACTTTGACTAATGATTGCATGAATGATGAAGTTCTCAATGGTTTAAAGTAAATGAATGTGGGGATTACATTGATGTAGGGGGGAGATCATAGGAGAAAAACTGTTTTGTAAAGTTGCATTAAATTTGTGCGAAATCGATTGATTCCTTTAGGCTTGCCAAGTCTTGAGTCCTTTTTGAGTTTTAAGCTTGCTTGGGGACAAGCAAGGTTTAAGTTTGGGGTATTTTGATAAGCCTCTGGCTTATCTAGTTTTATGACTAGATGAGCTAGGGTTTATGTGCCTATTTATTCGAGTTCACTCTCGTTTCGCCCAAATTTGCCTTGTTTTGTTCCTAAGTTGGACTTCGACTCATTTTGCGTATTTTGTGTAGTTTTTAGGTTATTTTGAATAGAATTACGCTTGTGGGTGCTTTTGTTGTTTCAGGTTAAATAAGTGAAGTTCCGGGAGTCAAGGAAAGTCGAAAAGCAGTGGAAATTGCAAGTGCGAGACACTCGCCTCGCGAGTGTATGCTCGCCCGCGAGCCTCGAAGGTCGACAAAGCAACAAAAGTCATCACTTCAGTCTCGCCACGCGAGATGTGTCTCGCCCCGCGAATCATGAAGACCTGCAAGACAGAGAGCATCACGGCTTGGCCGTGATGAATACCACGCCCGTGGCAGTTTAAGGTTGAAGACTCGCCCCGCGAGAAGCCTCTCGCCCCGCGAGAGTTTGAAGACCCTGGAAGTCAGAGACCATCACGGCCCAGCCGTGATGAAGGTCACAGCCTAGAATTGAAGACTCGCCTCGCGAACATGCCTTCGCCTCGCGAGAGTTTAAATTGAAAGCGCGCTAATTTTAATTCTCGCCTCGCGAAAGTCTGCTCGCCTCGCGAGAGAGCGCAGATCAGGATTACTATTTAAGGGCTGTTGCATATCATAATTAGAGATCCATCATTAGCATCCAGTTTTCCACTGTTTAGAGTAGCGTTTAGGGTAGTTTCTTTTCTCTTTGGAGCTGCGTCTCCCTTTTTCTTATGGAGATTATGTCCGATCGCTTGTCTATGAGCATGAGGAACTAATCCCCTCGTCCGAGGGAACGATGAAGCCACCCATGGCGATGTAAATCCGATATGATGTATGTCTTTCTCTTTAATTCAATTCTTGTTTTCTAATTCTGATTTGATTGTGTCAATTATATGCTAGCGTGATTGACTTGTTAACGTGATGAGGCTTAGTCAGCGATTCGCGTTTAGAACTTGAATTAGAATCATCGATCGAATATTGCACGAGAGTGAATAGGAGATCGGTGCAACCATATAGGGAACACGAATTAACAGAATTCGAGATTAGGGTTAAGAGACCTAGCAAGTAATTAACTCAAATCATCGAATACGTCCTAATGAGCACGGAAGTGGATTTAGGAGAATTTAGGGGTCCCGGTTGACATTGTAATTGAATTTAGGGAGGGATTCATCATCACTTGGGTGTACATATTGGGTAGGTGGATTTGTGACCTTGGACATTTTAGTTTTCTGAATTTTAGTTAATTATTTAATTAGACTAGTTAATTGAATTTAGATATTAATCTCTCTTCCTCAACCACTTTTCTGTAACTTGACCGAACGTATCCGACTTCCCGCGGATTAGTCGAATTGGTATCCCAATCCTTGAGTTCGACCTCGGTATTTACTTACCGTGTTATTTTTATTACTTGCGACGACCCGGTACACTTGCCGGCGTCACAACAGAAAACTATAGTTTTTGAAGATTTCCAAGCACTGGTCACGGCCTGGCCGTGATGTCCATCACGGCCGTAACGTGCCAACTGAACCAGACCCTCATAGGCAGAACTGATCACGGCCTAGCCGTGATGAGCATCACGACCGTGACAGATCAACCAGCAGAGCAACATGCACTCAAAACCAAAAATAGAGACATTCCAAACAACTCAAACTCACGGTTTAAAGTTACAACTACTGAGACTACAGTTTCAATATACACTCAAAACCAAAAATAGAGACATTCCAAACAACTCAAACTCACAGTTTCAAGTTTCAACTATCGAGACTACAGTTTCAAACCAGCAGAGCAACATGCATGCACTCAAAACCGTGAATAAAAAAATGTGCCCTAATTAAAGACTCACCAGAAATAGGCGCTCGCGTGGTGGTGGGGGGAAGCTTGAGTGGTGGCCAACGTTCGATGTGGTTACTGAGAGCAGAGGGACAAGGAGAGTTAGTGCGCGGGAAGGCCAGGGGAAAGAGAGATGTCAAGTTATTGCAAAGAATGAGCAGGAAAGACAGAGTTAGGGGTTAAGAGTGTACCTCACGGTGGTGGCGAAGAAGCCCTCGCGGTGGTTGCGGTGGAGATGAGCTCGCGATTAGGGCAGAGTGAGAGCGAGAGTGAGGGTTGAGCGTGATGAAAAGAGAAAAGACGTACAGAGAAGTGGAGAAGGCGCACGGGGGTAAACGTTATAATTAAAATAAAACAACATTTTACGTCAGTTTTTGGTAAAACCTGACGTTGAAGATCATATATTTAATGTCAGTTGTCTTAATAAACGGACGTTAAAAACTCTCACACTTATTACGTCAGTTGTTAGTAATAACTGACGTTAAAGGTCATATATTTAACGTAAGTTGTATTAAGAAACTGACGTTAAAAACACTCACAACTTCTTACGTCAGTTGTATTACACAACGGACGTTAAAGGTTTATTAGTTTCTGCAAAAACATTCATTCCCTTGACTACTGTGCTACTTACCCATTCACCTTTGTACCTAATCCTCTTAATGAGCATTAAGTTTATAGATAAGTTTTCAAGAAAATCAGAATAACTTAGTAACTTCATCCACTGCTCCTATAAATAGCTTCCTTCCATCCTTTTAATTAATTTTCTGCTTCACAATATGGCTCTGCCGTGGAGATTAACTTCATCACTCTTTCTTCCTATTCCTAGACTCAAAGGTCTTTGTCTTAATGGTCAAACAACTTCTGAGTTTGAGTAAATCACATTACATGGATATTAAGGTTGGGTGAATCACGTAATGTGATTCTCTCACTTTATTTCATCCCCGTCATTCCTTTCACTTTGCTTTGGAAGCAAGTGATTGTGGATTCAAGATGATGCATCAAGGAACTCCACTGAAGAAGAAAGATGCAAAGATCCATTTCACTTTGCTTTGCTGCTAGTGACTGAGGATTTACTTTACATCTTGGAATTCAAGTGAGGGAGGTGATGCATCCATTGGAGTTTCTGATGACAGGACTGAGAAGAAAATGATGTTGATGTAGAAACTTTTTTATATTTTAGGGCCATGTTGCAGAAATTTTTTATCTTTTAATCATGTAATTTTAACTTATGAATCGCTTCAATGTCATACGATTTGATTATACATATAACTTGTTTTATGTTAAGTGTTTATTTATTTTAATTTGCACAATAATTTGTTTACTAATTCAAGCTAATTAATAAAAATTAAAAATAAACTTGTATAAAAAAAAGGTTTAGAAATAAACTGCAGTACTATATGGAGTGATCTGCGTTAAGAGGGACAACAGGGACATGACAACCAATGAAATGAGTTTCATAATTATTTACGTCAGTTATTTATAGAACTGACGCAAATAGTTTACCCACCACCTCATTTTTAACGTCAACTTAATTGATGACTGCGAAGTTCCCGTATATTAATTACATTATTTCCAATGTTCATTCTGCATGTTTATAATATATATAGGATTATTTACGCCAGCTATTTATTTAACTGAAGTAAAAATCAAACTTTTAACGTCAGTTTTATAAAAAACTGACGTTAACAATTAATATTTTTTATTTGAAAAACACTTTTAACATCAGTTTTTTTAAAAAACTGACATTAAAAGTGTATAGATATCTGCAAAAACATTCATTCCTTTGACTGTACTGTGCTACTTAACCATGCACCTTGTAACTCAATCCTCTTAATGAGCATTAAGTTTATAGGTAAGTTTTCAAGAAAATCAGAATAGCTTAGTAACTTCATCCCCTGCTCCTATAAATAGCTTCCTTCCATCCTTTTAATTTTCTGCTTCACAATATATTCTGTAGTGGAGATTAACTTCATCACTCTTTCTTCCTATTCCTAGACTCAAAGGTCATTGTCTTAATGGTCAAACAACTTCTGAGTTTGAGTAAATTACATTACATGGGTGATAAGTCTGAGTAAATTACATTATGTGAGTTGCTCACCTTATCACCTTTCGGAGAATCAGCTTTGGAGGGCTAATCGGTGCTCGGGGTCACAGTTCCAAAACCTCGGCTTTGGCAAGCAAGTGACCGTCTTGGAAGTCTCTGGAACCACTGCCTTTGCTTGAAACAGATCTAGTGCACCTGTTTTTGCCTCTCTCTTGAGCTCTCTCATGCCCCCGCTTTTAAAGGTCTTGAGTATAGTTTTCCCTTTGGCATATTTCATAAAACTCTCTGATGGGATGTAGCTTTAATGTTTAAGATTTTAAACCCTTTCAATGTAACTTTTTATAGGATTTTAAACCCTTTCAATGTAACTTTTTATAGGATTTTAAACCCTTTCAATCTTCTCAGATCGATCAGATATTATAGACTTCATGAATGAGATCCGGTTTGGGTTATTGATTCAACTTATAGTTTTCAAAACAAAACACAAAACATCAAAGCAATTCATGTGAAACTGAAACTTTGAGGAAGGCAATGCGGAAGGGATCGTATACTAGATAAAAAAAATTATTAAAATAACCTTTAACGTCTGTTGATGTAAGGACTGACGTTAAAAGTGAAGTGACTTACTTTTAACGTCAGTTCTTTATCGAACTGACGTTAAAATGTTCACTTTTAACGCCAGTTCTTTATTGAACTGACGTTAAAAGTGAGTCACTTCACTTTTAACGTCAGTCATTAAAACAACTGACGTTAAAATTGAATTAATGAAGTCTGATATTTACAAAACTGCCACCGCCTCCTTTTTAACGTCTAGCTTTTGGTTAACTGACGTAAACCTTTACCGTCTAATGTATATTTTCCACTAGTGAAGCATGTGCATCCAGCATATTTACATAAATGACATACATAGAATACCAATTTAGACATGATGTCAACAATAAAACAGATACAATTCTGCAAGTCAGTACCTAAAATCATTAGGAATGCAAGGTGCCACTAGCAAGCTACATGACTAGAGTTGCAGAACATGACAAACGATACTGCAAACAGTTACAAGTTCCTTGAATCCCCTCATAAAAACACCAAGCCATCAAACGCTGACACTTAATACAGTTGTGTTGTCAAAACAAGGTTCAGTGACTAAACCAAGAGATAGTATAATAAAACCATGTTCCTAACAAAGAAAGCAAGCAATTTGTACAAGTGGCCACAGCAACAACATGAAGAAGGAAACTTTTTTATATCATTCATGTAAAGTCCCCACAACAAAAAACACACTTTCACAAATTTGCATTCTTTTCACAGAAGGGTAGCCACAACTGAAACTATCACAAACTAAATTACAATAATAACTAATAACTGCATCTCAGCTATATGACTGCAACACAAATAATTAGGGAATAACTAATTAATAGTCCCAATTGCACGAAACAAGGTTCAATTTCAAAATTAAACTCTGAATTCAAAAGCTAGGGTTTAGGGTTTTAAAATCAATTTGGGGTTTTTCTGAATCTGAGCAAAATAGATGAGATTTCACTTACCTCAGGAGAAGGGAAGAGGTACTGTGACGACGAACCAAGGTGGTGATGACGGCGGACGACCCGAGACAACGACAGAGCTCCATTTTCGCGCTGCTACAACAGTTCAGGAAAAAATCAAACGACCCTACATGAGGCTCCCTACCAGGCGCAGTCGTCGGACGGCTCTCAAACGGCCTTGGACAGCACCGGAAGGCTAACCCGTGGCGGACCTCCCATGGTGGAGCACGGCTGGACGGCTATGGACGTCCAAGGGGTGGCGGCGTGCAGCTGAGATGGGTGGCCGGACGTTGGCCTCCCTAGTGGCGGGGCGAACCAGACAGGAAGGAAGAGGGAGGAGCTGAGTTTGGGGGAAGAAGAAGTGGGGAAGAAGAAGAAGGGAGAAAGAAGGAGAAGCAGAGAAAGAAAAGAGAAAGTGAGGGAGAGGCGTCGAGAGAGAGAGAGAAATGAGAAAGTTAGGTTTTTAAGTTAATTATTTAGTAATAGGTACAAAATGAGTGATAAATATTAAGCCTAAAATAATCATGTTTTTACTTTTTTTGGAATCTAAAAATAAAGATTGATAAATATATGATTTCGAAATTCAAATTAGAGTAAAGATTAATAGTTGAACTGATCAACTAAGAAAATACTCAGTCCAAAATTTAATCTCCGATAAATGTCAAACCAGTTTATTTTCAACTCTAAAATTAAATAGAATGAAAATATGAAAATGCTTTTCTCTTAATCTTATTATTTAAAATATTTTTCTGTACTGGTAATAATAGTGACAATAATGTAACTTATTGTCTAGTAAGCAGGCATTCACTGAAATAAGTCAGTGCTAACGCACCCAATAAAATAATTTGAAGAGAGTAATTTAATTACTCAAACTAAACCAAAATGAAAGAAGAAACTTGGAAACTCCACCCATCAAACAGGACATATGTTTTCCTAGATCTTGCATCAGTCCATGAGTAATTGCAACACTCATTACATGTAATTGAAAATAAACAAACAAGTAAAGGATCCTCATCTTAATGCTCACATTAGCTCCAAGAGTGTAATTATCTACTCCATCAAGCAAGCATAGCCGTGTCAAACGTCTCAGAGAGGGAATCAAACAACGCGCAGCAATCAGAAATCAAGAAATCAATAACGCATGACCAAACACACATTCTAATTTGATCTAAACACTTAATCTTATTACCAAACAAGGTTATTTTCAAAGAAAATCATGTTTGGAGCTTGCGCTTCACAATACCCTTTGAGGAAACTTTGTTTTGATTAAAGGATCATGAAAGAGAACTTGGGAATCATCAATTAAGAGTCCTAATTGCACTAAATCATAATTAATTTCACAAAAACATAACCAACTTCAAATAAAATCAAATTGGGGTTTAGGGCTCCTAAATACAATTTGGGGAAAACTCATTTTAACTAAAGAATAATGAAATTGGTTTAGGGAAACACTAATTCACAGTCCCAATTTCATAAAACAAGGTGTATTCTTTAAGATTAAAATCTGAAATCAAAGGGGGGTTTATGGGTCTGAAAGGAGAAAGAAGAAGAAAGAGAAAGAAAGAAAGAAAGAGAAAAGGGGGGTTTACGGGTCTGATGGGGGAAGGAGAGAGTAATTTAATTACTCAAACTAAACCGGCACTGATTGCTTTAATAGGGATTGATTTCATTTTATTAGCCTAAAATATGTTTTCTAATTTTTATTCATAAATCTTGTTTACTTTTAAATTTATTAAGATCAAATATTTTAATCATATTTATAAGATAAATTATTTAATATTTTTTCAAGGAAAATATAAAAAATAACAAATTCCGTGTGAAATCCGTCCGACATTTTCGGACGGATTTCAGACGGATGTAAGAAATATAAACAAAACAACACAATCCGTGTGAAATCCGTCCGAAATTTTCGGACGGATTTCAGACGGATCAAGGAAAATATAAAAAATAACACAATCCGTCCGAAATCCGTCCAAAATTTTCGGACAGATTTCAGACGAATCAAGGAAAATATAAAAAATAACACAGTCCGTGTGAAATTCGTCCGAAATTTTCGGACGGATTTCAGACGGATCAAGGAAAATATAAAAAATAACACAGTCCGTTTGAAATCCGTCCGAAATTTCGGACGGATTTCAGATTTCAGACGGATCAAGGAATATATAAAAAATAACACAATCCGTCATAAATCCGTCCAAAATTTTCGGACGGATCAAGGAAAATATAAAAAATAACACAATCCGTCTGAAATCCGTCCGAAATTTCGGACAGATTTCAGACGGATCAAGGAATATATAAAAAATAACACAATCCGTCTGAAATCCGTCCGAAATTTTCGGAAAATTTCAGATGGAAACATTTTCGTCCAAAAATTCCGTCCGAAAATTCAAGTTTTCTACTAGTGGTTTTGTAGCTCCCGAGATGAAAAGAGACTTGCCTTCGTTATTAAGATAAGGCTAGTTTGTGGCTCGTGGCCTCTGTGGCATTACTTCCGAGGCTTGCTCTTTGGTTGTGTGATTGAAGCCGTTAGCTTGTCACAGTGTTTATTCCGATGTCTTTGCCACGTGTGACTCCTTCATTAGTAAGCCGAATTTGCGCAGACTTGAAGAGACGTTCCCTTGCTTCACACAACGTCCGTCATTATTACTTTCAAAAGTAACGTTAAGATTTGTTTTCTTTCGAAGCGTCAAGGTCTCTATAAGTTGGGGAGAAGTTTGCTTAGGAGCTCAGTTTGCCTCTTCCTTGCTCAAACCTTTCTTCAAGCTCTTCTCCTTCAAGCTTCTGCATTTCCTTTTTTGTTCCAGGTACGTCATCGTCATTTCCTTTCATTCTTTCTTTCTTCCATGGAAACTTCATTCGAGGTATCCTAGAATGCCTCTTCTGGGGTTCGGATCATAGAGCACGAAATCAATCAGATTGGGGGCTTTCCTCATTATTCCCCATCTCCCTCTCATGGTGATGGAGGTTCCAAGGGTTCTTCTTCTGACGGGAATAGCTCTGCTACTCTTGACGCTATCGTTGCCCCTAAGCGCCGCAAGCGTTCTTCTAGGATGCCCAGGGTTCCTTACCCGGATATTACCATCCTTGGGTATTTCTGGGTAAAACCCGATGCTGGGGCATTTTATTCTAATTTCAGAACTCTCAAATCCCTTAAATCCATCAAGGCCAAAGTTACTGCTTTCGATGGTGCTGTAGAATGTCTTCCCTGTTCAGATAATGAACATGTGTTTCTTCAAGCGTCTCCCTCTGAACCAGCTTTCACCTATATATATATAAGACTTTGTTTGAGCAGATTGGTGTCACCATCCCCTTTACCCCCTTCGAGTGTGAGGTTCTAAAAATTATGAACGTTGCTCCTACCCAATTACACCCAAATAGCTGGGCTTTTATGAAAGCCTTTCAAATTCTTTGTCGCCAAATAGGGATGGTGGCCATCGCATCCGAATTTCTCTATTTTTACAAGGTCAGGTTCGGAGACCGAGTTGGATGGATCTCGCTAAGTGGGGTTGAGAAAAGGGGTATCATCGGGCTCTACAAGAGCTCCTACAAATTCTTCAAGTGAGACTTTTTCAAAGTCCGACCTACTGAGGGGAATGAGTCTGTCTTTTTCAACTCAGAAGGAATTTCCAAATTTCCTCTCTACTGGAAACCCTATCCTTCTAAGTTTTCTAGTTTTGACCTCGGCTGTATGACAGCTCAAGACATAATTGATGTTGAGATTCTGAAGCTTTTTCCTCGGTCAATGCCCTGTGGAAGACTTTTAAAACTTCCCGTCTCTTCCACTCGGCAAGCTGATTTTGATTGTAAGTAGCTTTTATTTCAAAGGTTTTTATTTTACTTGTTTTTGTTGTATTCGCTATATTTTGACTGATCTCCTTCTTGCAGTGATAATGGGAAAATTCAATTACAAGGCTCTGCTGAAGAAATCGGCTCCTCAAGATGGTGGCACCTCAATTCCGACTTTCGATGCCAAGGGGAAGAAGAAGAAGGTTGTTGAGAGCTCGGACCCCGACGCTCGTCTTTCTAAGAGGTCTCGGGCCGACGCTCAACCAATGGTACCGAGGAGGAGTACGTGCTTATCCATTTCCTCCGACTCATGATGACCCCACTGCTGAGAAGAGAACTGAAGGGGCACCTCATATGACCGACCTAACAGTGGACTCTAAGTGGTATAATGGCCACTGTAACCCAGGGATTAGCTCACTCTGGCGTAATGATTTCAACCCTGGCCACTTATTGATGGTCAAGTGCTGAAGCCCTCTAATGCTCGGCTTTTTCTGGCGCAGGGGCCTGATGCTAGTATGGAGGCCTTCGCTATGTATACCCTCCGAATCTCGTCCATCACTCGCTTCTGGTGTCAATAACTATCAAAAAATGTGAAGAAGATGGAGTTGATGAGGGCTGAAGTAGCTCGTTCCTCGAGGTTGAGGGACGAGTTGGCTCAAGCTGTGGCCAAGTGTGAGGAGCAGGCTCACACTGTTGGCCAACTGAAGGCTTAACAGACTAAGCTTGAGAAAAGCAAGACTTCCCTTCAGTCCGAGCTGGAGAAGGAGAAGGAAGAGAAGGTCGGACTTCAGAAAGCCATTGAAGACTCTCAAGTTTCCTTTGCTCACCAGCAACGAGCTTTGGAGGCTGAGTGGGATACTAACCGCAAGCTTCAAACCGATTTGAGTGAAACTGAAGCCACCATAATGAAGGAGTACGACAATGGTTTTTCCCGAGCGGTGAAGAAGCTTAAACACTTCAACCCGAATGCTGACTTCTCCCTTGCTGATATGGACAAGGACTTTAATAAAGATGGAATTCTAGTTCCCTTGTCCGAGCTTGAGGATGATGAAGAAGAGGTAGGCCAGGAAAAGGAGGAAGTTGAAGAGCAGGCAGCTGAGGAGGGAGGAACCGGGGTAGGTGAAATGGCTTTAACTGATCCATCTTTTGCTGTTCCTCCGAGTGCTGAAGATGACCCGAACTCTACTCCAGTTGCTCATGGGGGATGCCCATGAGTACCTAGAAAAATAATCTTTGTATTTGTTTTTAAGGCAATGCCCTTTTCATTCAGAACCTTTTATACTCTTGGGCTTTGTCCCTTTAATGGAATTACATGTTAGTTTCTAGATCATGACTTGCTTTTTATTTTTCAAACTTAGAGAATTTTCTAAGTTTTTTATGTTCATGCCTCGTTTTTTCCTATCGGCTTTTGGAGCTCAGGCTTGTAACTTTTTTAGCGCTCGGCCTTTATATTTTGCGTGTTCCCCGGCTTACTCGAGTTTTTGGAGCTTGGATTACCTCTTTAGGTTTTAAATACCTTCAGACATTGTTTGCCACTTTAGGTCCGACATTTCGACTTCAACTCGGTCGATTTTAGCTCGGTCAACCTTTTTAGGTTCTTAGTTTTTACCTCTTTAGGTCTGGCATTTCGACTTCAAATCGGTCGATTTTAGCATGGTCAACCTTTTTAGGCTTTTAACTACCTTTAGATGTTGTTTACCTTTTTAGGCTCGGTATTTTGACCTCGGTTTGGTCAGTTTTAGCTCGGTCAACCTTTTTAGGTTCTTAGTTTTTGCCTCTTTAGGTCTGGCATTTCGACTTCAACTCGATCGATTTTAGCTCGGTCGACCTTTTTAGGCTTTTAGTTTTTCATAAATAAATTTTTGACCATATAACAGTATTCTTGCCTAATAGTACAACTAAAAATGATTATATTTATTTATTTTTCCAGGTGTGCCTCATTAAAACCTTCCTGGCCAAAACCTCGTGGGAAAAAGACCAGGATAGGAAAAAGAGTACATCACCTACTTACATAACTTTAACTAAAATAAAACTTAAGTTGGGAAGTGTTCCGTGTTCTTGGAACAACCTTTCCTGACAACTCTTCTAGCCTATAAGCACTATTTCCTAGATTTTCAACTATTTTGAATGGGCCAGAACAGTTTTCTGCGAGCTTACCCTCTTTGGAGTCTTTTCTCGCATCGTTTTGCAATCTCAGCACTAAGTCACCTTGCACAAATTCCCTTGGCTTCAACCTCAAGTTGTACTTCCGAGTTGCTTTTTGCTTGCATAGTTCTTCTCTGATTTTTGCCTCATTTCGGACTTCCTCAACCATGTCAAGCATAACTCGGATTTCTTCTTCGTTCTTACTTTGGTCATGATGTTGCCTTCGTAAAGAGAGTTCGTCGAGCTCAACTGGAATCATTGCATCGGTTCCATAGGTTAGCTTGAATGATGTTTCACCAGTTGAAGACTGCGGTGAGCAATGATAAGCCCATAGGATGCTTGGTAATTCTTCAACCCATGCCCCTTTTGATTGGTCTAACCTTCTTTTGAGCTTATTCAAAATGACTTTGTTGGCTGCTTCTGCTTGTCTGTTTGTTTGTGGATGCTCAACCGAGGTCACTTTATGTTTGATTCCGAGGTTGGAGTAGAAATCTCTAAGCTCTTTATTGGTGAATTTCTTTTCATTATCTGTGACAATTGCATAATGGAGGCCATGCCTGCATATGACGCTTTTCCATACAAAACTCTGAACCTTTTTAGCTATTATGGTAGCTAATGGTTCTGCTTCAATCCACTTAGTGAAGTAGTCTACTCCTACCAGCAAGAACTTGACTTGACCTTTAGCAACTGGGAAAGGACCGACTATATCCATCCCCGACATAGTAAAGGACCACGGCGAGAACATGGAATGGAGCTCTTCTCTTGGAGCTCGTGCTACATTGGCGAACTTCTAACAAGGCTCACACCTATTAGTCCAGGTAGAACAATCCAATCTCATGGTCGTCCAGTAAAACCCCGCTCGTAGGACCCAAGCTACTAGAGATCGGCCACCGGAATGCATTCCACAGATTCCTCGGTGCATCTCGTCCATTATGTACTCAGACTGCTCCTTTGCTATGCACTTTAGTAACGGCATGGAGAATCCTCTTCTGTACAGCTCTCCATCTCGGATGGTGAAATGGCAATATTTTAGACTAATCTTCTCACCTCCTTAGGGTCATTGGGCAATTTGTCAGAGGCTAAATATTCCCAAATTGGTGTCATCCAGCCAAAATCATAGTACTCGGTCATTATCACTTCGGCACTTTTTATGCTTGGTTCGAGGAGATTCTCCTGAATGAAAGTTCTTAGCTGGCCAGCTTTCTTGGTGCTAGTCAACTTAGACAATAGATCCGCCCTGGAATTTTCCTCCCGAGGTATATGCTCAATAGTAAAATTATCAAATTCAGAAATTAGACTACTAACTTTGCAGAGATACCTTGTTAGTTGGGGATCCTTTGTTTGATAATCACTCGAGACTTGTCTTGTTACAAGTTGTGAGTCACTTCGACATTTTAATTCTTTGACTCCAACCTCTTTAGCTAGCATCAATCCTACAATAAGGGCTTCATATTCTGCTTGGTTGTTTGAAGCAGTAAACCCAAACTTTAAAGATTGTTCCATGATTAGATCATCAATACCTTCAAGAATTATTCCAGCTCCGCTTCCCTTTAAGTTAGATGAGCCATCAACATATAGAAGCCAGATGAAGGATCCTGACCTCGTCTTAGAAGAGAGCTCGATAATGAAGTCGGAGAAGCATTGTGCTTTCATCGGTCATTGCAAATCGAACTCTGACAATTCTACTGACCAAGCTATCATTCGTCCGGCTAGATCGGGTTTCCTGAGCACCTGCTTTATTGGATGATCTGTTTTGACTATAACTTGGTGTGACTGGAAGTAAGGTCGTAACCTCTGAGCTGCCATGATTAAGGTGAGGGCTAGTTTTTCAATTACTTGATATTGTGTTTCTGCATCTTTCTGAATTCTACTAACGTAATACACAGGCATCTGTTGTTTTTCTTCTTCCTGGATGATTACTGCACTGATTGCATAATCATTGACAAACAGATACAAGTACATATCTTTGTCGAGCTGTGACCGAGTGAGGATCGGGGGAAGGCTAGAAAAAGTTTCAGGTCTTCAAAGGCTTTCTCACACTCCTCGGTCCAGATGAACTCTTTTGGCCTTTTCAAAAGCTGGAAGAAGGGTCTTGCTTTTTCTGTGAATTTTGGGAGAAAGCGGGATAGAGAAGCTAATCGGCCAGCTAACCTCTGAATTTCTTTCACATTCTGAGGGCTCCGCATTTCAATGACAGCTTTGCACTTATCAAGATTAGCTTCAATTCCTCTATGTGTTAACATATATCCTAAGAACTTTCCTTCTTGTACACCAAAGGAGCATTTTTCTGGATTTAACCTCATGTTGTACTTTCTGAGTTGGCTAAAAATTTCTTCGAGGTCAGCTGAGTGTTGTTTTAGGTCGTCAGACTTTACCACCATATCGCCAACATATACTTCTAGATTCTTTCCGATCTGGTTGACAAAGACTTTGTCCATAAGCCTTTGATATGTTGCACCAGCATTTTTTAAATCGAAAGGCATTACTCGGTAGCAGTAGTTTGCCCCATCGGTCATAAATGCCATTTTTTCCTCATCGGGTGGATACATCCTTATATGGTTATAACCTGAATATGTGTCCAAGAAGGACAAAACTCTATACCGTGAAACTCCATCTACAAATCTGTCAATGTTGGGAAGAGGATAAGAATCCTTTGGACACGCTTTGTTGAAATCGGTGTAGTCGCTGCACATTCTCCACTTACCATTGGCCTTTCTAATTAACACCACATTAGCTAGCCAAGTAGTGTATTTTACCTCTCTGATGAAATTTGCTTTGACCAGTTTGGCAGTTTCCTCGGCTACTGCTTGGTGCCTTTCTTCGCCAAGTTTTCTTTTTCTCTGAGCTACAGGCTTGGCTTCGGGACATATAGATAGCTTATGGCACAAAATATTGGGGTATATACCAGGCATATCCGATGTCTTCCAAGCAAACAAATCGGCATTCTTTTTTAAAACTGCTTGAATCTGTTGTTTGAGCAAGGGATCTAGCTGACTACCGACCTTGGTGCACTATTCAGTTTGGGCTCCCAATTGGAACTTCTCTAAAGACTCTGTTGGTTCGGCTCTGGACTCGTACATCTCTATCCTTGGGTATAGTTCAAACATGCTAACCGATCTCGCTGAGGTAACCGAACTGACCGAGCTCACCACTTCCGCTTTATCATCTTCGGCATTCTTTGCGATGTTCTGGTTTCGGGTAACCTTCAGACTGTCCACATAGCATTGTCTGGCCATCCTTTGGTCAGCTCGGACAGCAACTATATCTCCAGACTCGGCTGGGAACTTCATTGTGAGGTGTGGGGTAGAGACAATCGCTCCGAGTTCATTCAACGTCGGTCTTCCAATTAGGATGTTGTACGACGTTCTGGCATCCACAATAACATATCCGACTGATACGGTCCGGGAGAGGTTTCCCTCTCCAAACGTTGTTAAGAGGTCTATATAAGCTCGGGTTTTTACTTGCTCTCTGGCGAACCCTACTAGCTTGTCTTCCAGCTCTTTTATCAGTTTTTCTGGAATTCCAAGTTTCTTGAAGGTCGCTAGGTATAAAATATCAGTCGAGCTTCCCTGATCAACAAGTGTTCGATTGACTGAGAAGTTGGCTAATTTGACCGTTATCACCATTGGGTCGTCTTGATTTGGATCCAGCCCTTGGAAGTCATCATTTGATAATGTTATTGGAAGTATCGTCCTTGTAGGTTTTCCAGACACCATGTTTATAGATCGGATGACTTTTACATGACGCCGCCGAGCCGAACTCGTTGTTCCTCCACCTGCAAATCCTTCTGAGATTGTATTGATGACCCCTCTGACTCCTCCTTCTGTTTCTTCATTATGAGCCCTCTGATTGTTCACCCGATCTCCGTTCTGATTATTCCCTTGATGGTTTGCATCTCAGTTACGATTGTCATAACCGCGTCTCCCTCGTTGTCGACCAACTCGTCCGCCTCCATTATCATCTCGACGAACCAACTGGTCAACACGACCTGCCTGTATCAAGTCCTCATTTTTTTCCTGGGCTGTTTTACAGTCTTCAGTGGAGTGACCATAGTTTTGATGCCATTTGCACTCTTTACTTCTGTCTGCATTTGCCGGAGTATTAGACGGTCGAGGTAAGGTGAGTAACTCGGCGTTGCACACTTCCTGGAGAATGGTTGCCCGAGATCGGTTTAGCGGTGTATAGGACTGGTACCTGGGTTGCCTCTCTGAGAACCTCCTTTTCATTGGTCTTTTGGGCCCTTTGTGGATTAGTCCCCCTACCTCTTTCTTTGCTCAAGATCGAGCTCTTGTCTTCAAAACCTCTTTCTCTCCTTTTGGACTCTACCATCTCTTCCGAGTTCATGAAACCTGTGGCTTTTTCTTGCAACTCTTCAAAATCTCTCGGCGGTTTCCGAGATAAATACTCAAAGAATGGTCCCGGTTCAAATCACCCATGACGATATGTAGACAGAGTTCCGAGCTCATATTGGGAATTTAAATTTTTTTCGCACTAAAACGAGCCATATAATCTCTAAGTGATTCATTCTTTTCTTGTTTAAAATTCACCAGCGATACCGAGTGCCTTTTATACTTTCGGCTCGCTGCGAATTGTGCAGGGAACTTAGTTACAAGCACATCAAAGGAATCAATTAACTGAGGTGGAAGATTCGTAAGCCAGTTTAAGGTAGGGCCTTGCAAAGTAGTTGGAAAATTTTTGCACATTACGGCTTCCGAATCGGTCACCAAGTAAACAGAAGAAATAAAGGACTCTACGTGCTCGGTTGGGTCAGTGGTGCCATTGAATTTATCAATGTTGAGAGGCTTAAAATGTCTAGGCATGATTACCTCATCGATGTCATCTGTGAATAGTAACCTCGGTCGTCGGTCTGTTACCTTTTATTTCTGGACAGTCCTTTCTGTACGAGATTTAACTCCTGAACCCTCTGGGCGAGGTTTGGTCTTGGAGGTCGGATCGTATCATGATGAGAAGGTACGTACGATGGATCTTTTTGGCTACCATCGGGTGAGGACTGCTCTTCCTCGGAAGGCATCATCGATCTTTCTCTTTTTCGAGCTCTTAACAACCTTTGATTTTTAGCACGTATCTCCTCATTCTCCTCCCATAGCTGCCTTAAATGTGCCATAACCTCTCCCAGCTGAGGGTTATCTTCATTGATGGGCGGGGGCAGGGGATTGTCGCTGTTCTGGCTCGTGTTTGAAGCCTCATGATTTACATGGTCCGTGCTGTTCGCCCCTCCCTTCGGTCCATTCCGTGTAGTCACCATCAAGCTTTCTTATGGAACCGGGGAATTTTTTCCTCGGCCCCACAGTGGGGCCAAATGTTCCTGTCGAGATTCGACTTGCCTGAATCTCACCATAGAATATCTAACCAAGAACGAACACCGAGGTTGTTTTATATTATGGCTTGACAGAATATTGTATTCCGGTCCTACGTATCCTAATGGGAATCAAAGCCAGACGTAGATCTAGGTTCAACCCTTGGCCATACGGTGATCTCAATCCCTTAATCTTGTATCTGATGAATACCAGCGAGCAAGGACTCTTCAATAGTCTCTTGGTCAAGCTGATTCCTCTAATACGCTTAAGGGAGATTCACCTAGCTCGGTTAAAAGTGAGTCTCTCTTTTGTGTTCTCCTCCTTTTATAATAGAATCCTCATATCTTTAAGAGATATGGATTTATCTCCTTTTATCTCTTTAATCTTCTTTGAGATATGATTTCCTTAATTTGAGTGATATATCTCTTCTAACCGGATAATGTTATTTGAGATAATATCAGGATCATTAAAGATAATATCAATATCTTATCTTTCCTACCTTTATCGGATCGGGTATCCAAGCTCAGTGACTGGGTTTTACTCCTCGATCAGTACAATTTTGTTTCCTGTACGCATTAACATGAGAATAATTCTTATAGTATATACTTCGCTATTTCCTAAAAATAAGAACCCATCCTTGCAAGATTCTATAATTGAAATAGGATGATATGATATCCACGGACAGTTGTTTCTATAAGTAATTGATTCTTATGGAAGAACCCCAATAAAAAAAAGATGAGAAAAAATAATAGAAAATTAATTGAATATAATTATCTTGGTCCAAAAATTGAAAGAAACATAAATAAAAATAAAGATTGGGGGTCGTGAACACCCTATTTTGATCGGGTCTTTTAGTTTTCACTAGAAATTTCAAAACAAAATTAAAAATTGCAAAGAAAATAAAATAAAAAAATTTATATTTTGCCATCTTATTATTTATTTTTATCCCAAAAAATCCAAAAAAAATTTGGCAGACAAAAATAATAAAAATATTTTAATTTTATGTTAAATACTTAGGTTTATTTTTTTATAGGGCCAAATCAGTCAAACCCATTTCCTTTCATCATTCTCCTCCAACAAACCCTAGCAGCTCCCCCTTTTCATCCCTCCAACATTATTTTGAATTTGAATCCAGTTGGCAAATCCCTTGATTTTTGCATATGAGGCTCATAAGTTTTGATTCTATATCAAATCAGAGATAGAAATTTTAATCCTTGCAGATTTTTAGGATCAAAATCAAAGTGAATTTGGCATTATAAAATCACAAGAGATGCTACAGAATAAAGGGGGGCAGCCTACAGAAAGATTCAAAGAAACCTAGCCTCCACTCTTTTCCATCCTCTATCATATGTAACACCATCACCCACCACAAAAAACACTTATCACTTCACCATCATACAATAGCCACCACTCTCCTCCATTTAACCTTGACTCCAACCTTAACAGAAACAACAACAACTATCAATCCTTTTAATAACAAACTAGAACATTAAGAAAGAGTTATCTTGGCTCCTTTAATTCACAGACCAGCGCAACTACCACTGCTCCCCGACGCACGGTGTTACTCCGTCGCGTCTCTCTACAGATCGCGTCTCGCGATCAACGGAGAAAGAGTCACCCCCGCGTGCCTCCGCTGCCATCCAACCACCGTCCGAGGTCAGAATCGCCACGACCAGGTCATGTCTGATCCTGTCCGCCAAGCGTCTGTGCCGCAAGGTATAGATCCGGGACCGTCGATCTCTGTTCGCATTGGCTCAGCCACGACACCACCATGTTCCGCAAGCCGCACCCACGTCCCTAGCCGCTCCGCCATCCCGGGCCGCCACTACCTCCGCCTCCTTGGTTACCCATGCGCTACACTGCTAAGCTCTTGCCTGTTTGTTTTTCTCATTTTCTACTTTGATGATACAAGGTCGTGGTCCTTGCCCCTCATAGTTTAAGTCTCTTCCATTTTGGTTTTTTTTTTTAAATTATTTATTTATTGTTATTATTATTATTATTATTTTGTTTTCTTTCTTTTTCAATGAGTCAAAATAAATAAAATGTAAAAGGGGAATTAACTATAAATAATTTTGGGGATTGCTTTGTGAGATGTATCACACTCAATTCCTTAGATTCAAGATCGATCTGTGGACGTACCTGTCATGTTCTATCTCGTTTAGAACTTTTCAATATTTAGAAATTAGACAATAAAAAATTCAAAATTAAAAACTTTTTTTAAAATAAAAAAAAAACTTTTCATAAAAATCAAAACCAAACCATCAAATATTTTTAACAAGAACTACGTGGCTTTGAATTTCCCATCGCAGCGGGGAATACGTAGGAGCATGATTAAATATTATGTCAAGCCAAAACTATTTTTCCTTATTTTTGTGTTTTTTTAGCTAATTAAAAACAATTGAATTTGTGTTATTAATTAATGTTACTTAGGGATTGATCTATGAAAAGTTTTATGTTCAATCTCTTAGAATTGAGATTGTCTTGTGGATTTTTGTGTCATGTTCAACCTCTTTAGGGTAAATATTAATTAGTAATCTCTTTATTGGTGTAAAAGTTTTTGGGGTAAAATAAATAATTTAAAAGTTATTAATTTTGTGCAATTAATTCAAGGTACCATTCGTAGAATGGGCGATGTAGGATGCTTAACACCTTCCCTACTCATAACCGACTCCCGAACTCAACTTGGTTCCAAAGACCATTTTTAAAAGTTTTCCCATTTTTTCTAAATTAAATAAAATTGGTGGCAACTCTACTTTTTCTTAAAATCTCTTTTTGTCGCCGTTCTTGCCGTAATTTTTGGTTGCGACAGATGGCGAATCCACTGGGAAAGTTTTTCATAGAGTCAAGCCTAGTATAATTGATCGTGTAAATTTTTAGTAAATTTTAATTTATTTGTTTTACCCCTTTCTTTTATTTAAGAAAAACACAAAAGAAAAAAAAATAAAAAAATATTTTTGTTTGCTTTATCTAGATTTGATATTCCTTAATATTCATATTCACCTTTATTTATTTGGTATCCTTCATTGATGATAATTTGGCTTGTTACCTTGACCCTAGGGTAGGTGTTCTCTATTTGATGTATATATGTGTGGCTTAGTTTTGTAAGGTTTGTGGTAGTTTTTAGGGCTGTACAAGTTTGGATGCTCTCTCCACACACACTGCACTGTCACTTGCTGCACACATTTTTTAGTTCTATACCCGATCTTGTGGATAACTTAGGACTAGGCGGTGTCTCAGCATTGTCATTGATCGACTTGGTGCCCCTCTGATATTTGTCGACTCATCACTCAGATTGTTACTGGTATCATGGACTAGTCATCCTGTGAGGGTTTATCCCTACTTGTCGCTAAGGTCATGAGCCGGGTCCTTACCTTTAGAGACATGGGCAATATGGGAATCACTACCTTTAGAATTCTAGATCCATCCTGAAATTTTCACTAATAGTTCAACTTAGTGGCCAATCCCCTTTGAGTCATGACCCTTTACGGCAAAGTGGACCATTTTAGGACACAGAGCAATTTTTCCTTCTATCCTACATATTCTTGCACCTATAAGAAAAAAAAGGATGTATGGTCAACTTTTAAAAAAAATGATTTCATGTTTCTCTTTTTTCCCCCCTTAAATTTCCTCATCATAAAAAAACTTGTTTCATGTATCTCATGCATTTTTAAACTTTAAATAAAAAAAGACTCACCACATGCACAAACTTGCATTTTTCTTTCCAAACATGCCATGTATTATTTTTATTCTTTTTATTTCTTAAAAAAATTCAAAAAACAAAGAAGCTTAATTGAAAATATTGAGAAAAAAGGATTCATTTCAAGCAAAAAAATACATATCTACGCCTCACCTCAACATAAGTTTTGCATCTAAGAAAAAGCAGGGACAATGATTTTATCTATTTTAATCCCAAGAATGACTTTCTCACAAAAGAAAAGTTGAACCATTGCGCATATGATCAGCCTTTGGCTCATCTTGTTTTATGGCTAGTATGACCATGGTTTTGTGCTAATTATATTACGTTTCTCCCAAATTAGATTAGATTGTCCTCAAGCAAGGTTTTGAGTCTCTAAAGTAGTTTTAGGTTAATTTAGCCAGTTTTGAGTCAAATAAAGCACTTATGGCTATTTTATTGATTTCAGGTTTACTTAGTAGTTAAGGGAATAAAGAAACAGGGGAAATTTCAATCCTGGAGGTATTCGCCCCGCGAGAGTCCACTCACCTCGCGAAGCTGAAAACCAGCTGAACAGTGGAATGTCATTCACTCTGTCTCACCCCGCGAATCCTATTATCGCCTCGCGAGCAGGAAGGCCGACTGTTCCAGAAAAATGCAAGATTTTTGTGTCGCCTCGCGAATCCATCTCTTCGCCTCGCGAGCCTGGAAGTCAGAAAGCATCACGCACAGGCCCTGATACTCATCACGGGCGTAATAAGAAGACTCTTCAATTCCTCGCCTCGCGATCCATTCTTCGCCTCGCGAGAATGCCAAACATTGCAGATTCTCCATAAAATTCGCCTCGCGAGTGCGTGTTCGCCTCGCGAGAGGGCGCAGTTCCTGAATATTATAAATTGTTGTTCTGGGCAGATTAGAAGAACTTTTGGTTCTCCACTGTTTTTTTTATAGATTTTTTGGTTGTGCTACGTTTTTATGGAGAACTAATTCCATTTGATTAGTCTACTGTAATCGATTTCCACTGCACTTGAGGTTCTGTAATTCCTATTTTGTTTGTTTTTCCCTTTTCAATACTATGCTATATATTTCTGTTTGCTTAATTCAGGAGTGTATAGTGTTTGTGTTGATTTATTTCGGTGATGTTATGTTCCTATATTGAATCGCGTTTGCTTAATTCGCGTGTGTTCGTTCATGTTCGCTTAGTTCATGAGTACTTCACCCCGTTTGCTTAATTCGGGAATTAGGAACATATATCTTGTAGTAGCGATTTCGCTTGTTAATTGTTGCTACAACCGAAAGAGGATTAGAATCTGCTTAGGGCTTGGAATTTACATGAACCGATGATAGTTGGGAAATCGAGACCAGTAGATTAATCGTCTTTAGCTTATTTGATAATCCTTTAAACTGCTCTGTTTTTATTGCTCTGTTATTGCTTTGTTTTCCAATTGAATTTCCAACCCCCACCCCCCCCCCCCCCCCCCCCAAAAAAAAAAACTGATTTTTGTGGTAAATAACAATCTAAGAGTCCTTGTGAGACGATACTCGAGTTGTCACTCCCTTAACTACATATTTTGTAAACCGCTCGTTTTTTTGGCGCGTGCGCGACAGCACGTTCAAAAATTGGCGCCGTTGCCGGGGACTCTTGTTTGTTATTTTCGCATTTTTTTCTTTCTTCTTTTACTTTCGTTTTTGTTTTGAATTAGTCTGGCTACTAGGTCTACTTGCCCTGACTTGTGTGATTTTGATCCTGAAATTGAAAGAACACTGCACACACGCCGTAGAGCAATTCGGGCTAGCACTAGTGGTGATTCTAATTCTGAAACTATTTTTGATAACATGGGTGACCAAAGGACATTAAGACATCTTGCTGCCCCTGATGTTAGTTATAATGGCTTGTGTATTGAATATGCTGGTGTTGTTACTCCCTTTGAATTAAAATCTGGTTTAATCCATTTGTTGCCAAGGATCCACCCAAGCATCTGAAGGAATTCCAGGTTGTCTGCTCCACACCCTTGAGACCAGAGGGGATAACTGAGGATCACATCAAGCTGAGAGCCTTCCCGTTTTCACTACAGGGCGCTGCAAAGGATTGACTGTACTATCTTGAGCCAAGCTCTATTACCACCTGGAACGATTTGAAGAAGCTTTTCTTAGAGAGATATTTTCCTGCCTCCAGAGCTGCATCAATCAGGAAAGAAATATGTGGCATCAGACAAGGCAATGAGTCATTGGCTGAGTATTGGGAGAGATTCAAGCAGTTGGTATCCAGTTGCTCGCAGCATCAGATTTCAGAGCAACTTCTTATTCAGTATTTTTATGAGGGGTTACTACCGATGGATAGAAATATTTTGGATGCTGCTAGTGGGGGAGCACTTGTTGATAAGACTCCAGTTGCTGCCAAGCAATTAATTGAAAATATGTCACTGAACTCCCAGCAGTTTACAACCAGGAGAAATTGTGTTGAGACACGGGGTGTGAATGAGGTCCATGGCTCTTCTTCCAACCAGGCCCTTGAGAATAGAATTGATGAGCTCACTTCTTTGGTGAAGCAATTGGCAATGGATAAGGTTCAGCCGGCAAGGTTGTGTGGCATGTGCAGTTCTCCTGAGCACCCTTATGATGCATGCCCCATTCTGAAAGAAGGGTCAATTACTGATTTGCATCAAGCTTATGCAGTCCATCCTTACAATCAAGGCAACAATTAGAACCGGTACAGCGTTCCTGACCTCTCCACAAATAAGTACCACCCCAACTGGAGGAATCATCCCAACCTTCGGTATGGGAACTCATCCCAACAACAACCGATGGCACCACAACAGAATCCTCCTCAAGTGACCACTTCTGCACCCTCTGGACCTTCACTAGAGGACATGTTCAAGCAAATGACTTCACAAATAACTTCACAAATGACTGAACAAATGAATCTCCAGTTGCAGCAACAATTTGGACAGTTCCAGGCCTCACAGGCACAGTTTCAGCAGCGAACAGATGCTAGCATTCACAATTTGCAGACACAATTTGGACAATCTCAGCAGCGAACGGACGCTAGCATTAATTCTTTACAGACACAGATTGGACAGCTTGCCACTTCCATCAATAACATACAACAAGCTCAAGGATCAAACCAACTACCTGCACAAACAGTGATGAATCCCAATGTCTCCAATCCTAATGTGAGTGCCATTTATTTGAGATCTGGAAAAGTGGTAGAGGTAGCCCCTGGAAAAAATGAAGAAACTGTTGAGGTAACCCCTGAGCCTTCAGTTGATGTTGAAGTTGAGAGAGTATATGTGCCACCAATCCCTTTCCCACAAAGAGTGCAGAAAAATAAGAAGATTGGTGGGGGAGACAAGGAGAGGGAAATTTTAGATGTGTTCAGAAAGGTGGCGGTAAATATTCCCCTTTTGGATATGATCAAGCAGGTGCCCAAGTATGCTAAATTTCTGAAGGATTTATGCACCCACAAGAGGAGGTTGAAGGGTAATGAGAGAGTTAATCTAGGGCGAAATGTTTCAACCCTCATTCAGCCTAAGCCTGCACTTGAAAGGGTTACTGTTTCAGCCCCTACTCAGGCACTACCACAGAAGTGCAAGGATCCGGGCACTTTTTCTATTCCATGCACTATTGGGGACAGCAAATTCGAAAATTGCATGTTGGATTTGGGAGCCTCCATAAATGTCATGCCCACCTCTGTTTTTAATAACCTTGATCTTGGTCCCTTTCAGCATACAAGTCTCACTATCCAGTTGGCCAACAGGACCAATGCTCGCCCCATGGGAATGGTAGAAGATGTGCTGGTACAAGTTGATGAGTTGATCTTCCCTGCTGACTTCTACATCCTGGACATGGCAGGGGAAACAAATTCCAGTAGATCACCAATCATCCTGGGCAGACCGTTCATGAAGACAGCAAAAACAAAGATTGATGTTGATGATGGAACCATGTCCATGGAGTTTGGTGATATTGTGGCAAAGTTTAACATCTTTGATGCTATGAAGCATCCCCTGGAAGAGCACTCTATTTTCCAAATAGAGCTTCTCTCTGAAATTATTGATGACACCCATGAGGACTTGGTTTCTGATTTTCCATTTGTTTCTGGCTTTGATGATATTTATTCATGTACTGACTGTACTGACACTAACCCTTGTGTTGTTTGTGCTGAGTTTCTTGATTCTACTTTGTAGGGTGATAGTGTGAGTGAAGCTGTCTATTCAGCTGAAGTTCTTGACATCATGGCTGCTCCAAATATACCATCCATTGAGCAGCCACCCTCCTTAGAGCTCAAGCCACTTCCTGGGAATCTGAAGTATGCTTACTTGGAGAGGGATGAAAAACTTCCAGTCATTATTTCCTCCAGCCTTGACTCTGACCAGGAAGCTAAGCTCTTGGAGGTTCTGAAGAAGCACAAGAAAGAAATTGGGTGGACCTTGACCGACATCCCAGGAATTAGCCCCTCCAGATGTATGCATAGAATTCTGTTGGAGGATGGGGCTAAACCAGTTAGGCAGCCCCAAAGACGGCTCAATCCATTGATTCTAGATGTTGTAAAGAAGGAGGTGACTAAACTTTTGCATGCGGGTATCATATACCCCATCTCTGATAGTACTTGGGTAAGTCCAGTGCAAGTTGTACCCAAGAAGTCCGGCCTCACAGTGGTAAGAAATGATAATAATGAGATTGTACCCACTAGAGTCTAGAATAGCTGGCGAGTCTGTATTGATTATAGAAAGTTGAACCAGGCCACCAGAAATGATCACTTTCCTTTGTCGTTCATCGATCAGATGCTCGAACGGCTGGCTGGTAAATCCCATTACTGTTTTCTTGATGGCTTTTCCGGTTACTTCCAGATCCATATTGCACCAGAGGATCAGTAAAAGACCACTTTCACGTGCCCCTTCGGCACGTTTGCCTACAGGAGGATGCCATTTGGCCTTTGCAATGCTCCTGGCACTTTCCAGAGATGTATGCTTAGCATTTGTACTGAATTTATTGAAAGTTGCATGGAAGTGTTCATGGATGATTTCACTGTATATGGTTCCTCATTTGATGCATGCTTGCATAGTCTGAATTTGGCTCTAGAAAGATGTATTGAAACTGATCTGGTTTTGAACTATGAAAAGTGTCACTTTATGGTAGAACAGGGGATTGTTTTGGGGCATGTTATTTCTAAAGAGGGTATTTCAGTAGATCCTGCTAAAATTGATGTGATTTCTACATTGCCTTATCCATCTTGCGTTCGCGAGATTCGTTCTTTTCTTGGTCATGTAGGTTTCTACAGGCGCTTCATTAAGGACTTCAGCAAGATAGCTCTTCCTTTGTCAAACTTGTTGAAGAATGATGCCATGTTCCACTTTGATGACAACTACAAGAAGGCATTTGACTACCTGAAAAGAGCATTGACCTCTACCCCCATCGTCCAACCCCCTGACTGGACCCTCCCTTTTGAGCTCATGTGTGATGCTTCTAACTATGTTGTGGGAGCGGTCCTGACACAAAGGGTGGGCAAGGTCGCCCATGTCATTCATTATGCTTCTAGGACTTTAGATGCTGCACAATCAAATTACACCACCACTGAAAAGGAACTTCTAGCTGTTGTTTTTGCTCTTGATAAATTTAGGTCATATCTGCTAGGTTCCAAGGTTATTGTTTTTACTGACCATGCAGCTCTGAAATACCTGTTGAAGAAACCAGAAGCGAAGCCAAGATTGATTCGGTGGATGCTGTTGCTCCAAGAGTTTAATGTGGAGATAAAAGACAAGAGTGGAGCTAAAAATTTAGTAGCTGATCATTTGAGCAGAATAGCAAGGGATGAGGATCCTTCTCCCATCCAGGATGACTTTCCTGATGAGCAGCTTCTACATCTGCATGGGGTAACTCCTTGGTTTGCTGACATAGTTAACTATCTTGTTGTTGGTGTTTTTCCTGCAGGTGCAAGTAGATCCAAGATCCACAAACTCAAGAGTGATTCCAAGTACTATGTTTGGGACGATCCGTACCTTTGGAAGTTTTGCAGTGATCAGGTAATTCGGAGGTGTGTCCCCAACTATGAGATCGAGTCCATTTTGAACTTTTCTCATGCCTCTCAAGTAGGGGGACACTTTGGGCCACAGAGGACTACAAGGAAAGTCCTAGATTCTGGGTTCTACTGGCCCACCATTTTTAGAGATGCCTATGAGGTCTACCGGACTTGTAAGGAGTGTCAAACA
This sequence comes from Sophora flavescens, assembly GCA_030762895.1. Classification (NCBI taxonomy): domain Eukaryota; kingdom Viridiplantae; phylum Streptophyta; class Magnoliopsida; order Fabales; family Fabaceae; genus Sophora; species Sophora flavescens. The sequence continues at coordinate 13,633,412 of CM061067.1, forward strand.
GCAGGCACTGCCATCACTCGTAGGAGTGAAATGCCTCAGCAGCCCGTGCTTTTTTGTGAGGTGTTTGATGTGTGGGGAATTGACTTTATGGGTCCTTTCCCTGCATCTTTTGGTTTTGTATACATTCTTTTGGCTGTTGACTATGTCTCAAAGTGGGTGGAAGCTATCCCCACTAGGACTAACGATTCTAAAATTGTTTCAAAATTTGTTAGGTCCAATATTTTTTGCAGGTTTGGCATACCTCGGGCTATCATCAGTGACCAGGGCACTCACTTCTGCAACCGCACCATGGAAGCTCTACTCCGGAAGTATGGAGTTGTGCATAGAGTCTCCACTGCTTACCATCCCCAGACCAATGACAGGGCTGAGATATCAAACAGGGAGATCAAGCAGATCTTAGAGAAAATGGTGCAGCCGAATAGGAAGGACTGGAGCTGCCGTCTAGAAGACGCGCTGTGGGCTCAGAGGACCGCTTTCAAGACACCAATAGGAATGTCCCCCTTTAGGCTTGTATTTGGTAAGGCATGTCATCTCCCTGTGGAAGTTAAGCACCGTGCATATTAGGCAGTCAAGTGTTGTAACTTGGAAATGAAAAAAGCTGGCATTGAAAGAAAACTCCGATTCTGAAGACTTGAGGAGCTTAGGCTAGAAGCCTATGAAAGCTCCCGGATTTATAAAGAGAAAACAAAACATTTTCATGATAGGATGATTGCTAGGAAAGAATTTTCTGTGGGCCAGCAAGTCTTACTGTTTAACTCCCGCCTGAAAGTGATGGCTGGGAAACTTAGGTCCAAGTGGATTTGTCCATTTGTTGTTACTAATGTTTTTCCTTATGGTGCAGTAGAGATTAAAAGTGCAGGTAGCAACAAGGCCTTCAAGGTTAACGGGCAGAGGCTGAAGCTATTCCATGAGAGCTCGGTGCCTGAGGATGCTAATGTTGAGGAGCTCTCCTTGGAAGCTCCCACCTACACTGCCACTTAATCAGGGAACACCCTTTCCTTTCCCTCACTCTGATTTTATAGTTATGTTGTTTCATTGGGGACAATGTATGTTTTAAGTGTGGGGGAGGGAACCAATTGTAGTTTCGTTTTGTGTTTTGTCTTGTTTTTCTTTTAGCTATTGAAAAATAATTTGTGTGAGTCTTTGGTCGGTGAGCTTGATTGATTTTGATTGATTTGGCACAGATTTATTGCATGATTTATGTGATGATTTCCCCTAGGTTGAAAAAAAAATTTGTTTTTGAAAAGTGATCCCCATTTAAAAAATTTTGAAAACTGAACCATGAGATATTTTGTTGTGATGGCATGATTTATGATAAGTTTGGGGTGAAGGGAAGCACACACTAGGGATAGAATCTCAGTCAAACAATTTGCAAAAATGTCCAGGTGAGGATTTGAGCCTCCAACATGTTTTTAACTGTGAGAATCACTTTCAAGTTGCACTTTCCCGAATTTGCTTGAATCTCTTCATGGTTTGCATGTCTATGTGTTTGCATCAGATGATTTAGGCATTTTCTTTGTAAATAACCACTTGGCCTGAAAATAACCGTCCCTAATGCATGTTCCCTAGTTATCCCATTGAGCCTAATTAGCCTATTGTTCTTGATAACCTTATGTTATGAGGCAAAATCTGGAAAAACCATGTTATCCCGATCTTAGGATTAAGAGAGCATGGAAGCTTAGTAAGAGAAGGGTTGCAAGAAACTAAGTTTGGGGTGGCTACAAGGTGTAATGTGTTGTTTGGGATTGAGAAAAAGGAAAAGAATATAATAAAAAGGTTAGAGCCAAAGGCAAAAAGAAAAAAAAAGCAGGAAAAAAAAAAATAAAAATAAAATAAAATAAATAAAATAAAAATAAAAAGTGCAAAAATGTCAAAAAGGCTATTTGAAGGAAAAGGCTGTAGTCACCCGAAGCATAAAGAAAAAATGGAAAAAGGAACTTGAGTGGAAATTCAATGTATCAAATGTTCATGCTCTCTTAGTTCCCAGGGACTTAAGCCTAGTACCTTTGTATATCCTACCCTTAGCCAGGCCCCATTACAACCTTAAAAGACCTTCTGATGTTGCATGCATGTTTTCCGTGGGAACCATTTTGAGATGAAAATCAAACTTATGGGAAGTGCTCTTAAAAGTGAAATTGAGTGAAATGTTGATAACTTAGACAAACTGAGTGGATGAGTGAAACACTAAATGCCCTTGTGAGGAAGGCGATTGTTTTGAATTTGGTGATCTCCCTCTTGTGTGTAACTTGGATCCCTTGCTTAAATTGATGACTGCTTGAATGATGAAATTCTCAATTGTTTAGAATGAATGCATGTGGGGATTACTTTGTTTGAAAAGGGGGGAACATTGAAGGAAAAATTATTTTGGTGAATTACTTGAAATTTGTGCAAAGTTGATTGAATCTTTAAGCTTGCCATGTCTTGAGTCTTTTTGAGTTCTTGAGTTTTTGAGTTTTAGTTTGCTTGGGGACAAGCAAAGTTTAAGTTTGGGGTATTTTGATCAGCCTTTGGCTCATCTAGTTTTATGGCTAGTATGACCATGGTTTTGTGCTAATTATATTTCGTTTTCGCCCAAATTAGATTAGATTGTCCTCAAGCAAGGTTTTGAGTCTCTAAAGTAGTTTTAGGTTAATTTAGCCAGTTTTGAGTCAAATAAAGCACTTATGGCTATTTTATTGATTTCAGGTTAACTTAGTAGTCAAGGGAATAAAGAAACAGGGGAAATTTCAATCCTGGAGGTATTCGCCCCGCGAGAGTCCACTCGCCTCGCGAAGCTGAAAACCAGCTGAACAGCAGAATGTCATTCACTCTGTCTCGCCCCGCGAATCCTATTATCGCCTCGCGAGCAGGAAGGCTGACTGTTCCAGAAAAATGCAAGATTTCTGTGTCGCCTCGCGAATCCATCTATTCGCCTCGCGAGCCTGGAAGTCAGAAAGCATCACGCGCAGGCCCTGATACTCATCACGGGTATAATAAGAAGACTCTTCAATTCCTCGCCTCGCGATCCATTCTTCGCCTCGTGAGAATGCCAAACGTTGCAGATTCTCCATAAGATTCGCCTCGCGAGTGCGTGTTCGCCTCGTGAGAGGGCGCAGTTCCTGAATATTATAAATTGTTGTTCTGGGCAGATTAGAAGAACTTTTGGTTCTCCACTGTTTTTTTATAGATTTTCTGGTTGTGCTACGTTTTTATGGAGAACTAATTCCATTTGATTAGTCTACTGTAATCAATTTCCACTGCACTTGAGCTTCTGTAATTCCTATTTTGTTTGCTTTTCCCTTTTCAATACTATGCTATATATTTCTGTTTGCTTAATTCAGGAGTGTATAGTGTTTGTGTTGATTTATTTCGGTGATGTTATGTTCCTATATTGAATCGTGTTTGCTTAATTCGCGTGTGTTCGTTCATGTTCTCTTAGTTCATGAGTACTTCACCCCGTTTGCTTAATTCAGGAATTAGGAACATATATCTTGTAGTAGCGATTTTGCTTGTTAATTGTTGCTACAACCGAAAGGGGATTAAAATCTGCTTAGGGCTTGGAATTTACATGAACCGATGATAGTTGGGAAATCGAGACCAGTAGATTAATCGTCTTTAGCTTATTTGATAATCCTTTAAACTGCTCTATTTTTATTGCTCTGTTATTGCTTTGTTTTCCAATTGAATTTCCAACCAACCCCCCCCAAAAAAAAAAAAAAAAAACTGATTTTTGTGGTAAATAACAATCCAAGAGTCCTTGTGAGACGATACTCGATTTGTCGCTCCCTTAACTACATATTTTGTAAACCGCTCGTTTTTTTTGGCGCGTACGCGACAGCGCGTTCAGCGTACCAGAAAAGAAGTCACCAATCAAAATCGTGTTCACAACACTAGAGCTAGAATGGCTGCTAGCAATCATGAAGCAAGAAGGAATCTGAGTTTGGAAATGGATGGAATGAGAGGAATAATAGATGAGATGAATGAGACCCAAGCAAGACTAGAAGCAACATTGCAGGATATGAGGGAGTCACTAAGTTTGCTTAGTACAAATAGAAGTGCAAATAAAACTGGTCCATATAAGAATTCACAACAAACCTCTTCCATGGTAACAACACCAATGTTCTCAAGCATAAGTACAAGCTTTACACGGGGTTGCCTTACCAAGAGCAGTCGTATTGCACAACGCCAATAGTAATTCCCATTTGAGAAGGATATCAATCTTTGGAAAATGCCTATCATAAAACTCTTGGATATGTAGGACTCACCTGGAAACAACCTCATGTGTCCATTCTCAAGGACAAAAGGGAGGAGGAATGGATGGAGAAAGTGGAAAAGGAGATCAAGGCAATTAAAGGTTCTAGTGCTTATGGCTCCCCCAAAATAGAGGAATTGTGTCCTGCCATGGAAGTCATGATCCCCAAGGATTTTAAGGTTCCCGATTTTTCCAAGTATGACAGAAGCGGGAATACACTATTTCACTTAATCAGCCATGCCACCAAAATGGCAATTTGGTCTAAGGATGACAGATTCCTCATCAGTTTTTCCATGAAAGTTTGACCGGTCTGGCATTGGAATGGTACCTTCAATTAGATCATTCTAAGATCTCGAGGTGGACGGAATTGGCTGATATGTTCATGGATCAATACGAGTACAATCTGGATGCGGCTCCCACCCGTGAACAACTTATTGTGATGCAAAAAAGAGACGAGGAATCCTTCAAGCAGTATGCACAAAGGTGGAGAAGTTTGGCAGCACAAGTTCAACCCCCATTGACATTATCTGAGACGTGCTCGTATTTTTGGGAACCCTGGGAGCACCCTTTATATGGGCAATGACAGGAGTTGCTTATAAAGATTTTTCAGATTTGATCTCTACAGGGGAGAGAATTGAAATTTTGGCTAAAGCTGGGAAGCTGTCGGTTGATGATGCAGAAGGTAGAGAGCCAAAAAAAGTGGTTGACCCAAGGAAGAAGGAAGCCGAGGTAAATCACATACAACACCAAGAAACCACCATTCCCCAATATTCAACATTGTACCCAAGATATCAAACACCACCATATGATCCTAATACTTACTTTCTATACCGGACACCTACATTCATATACCCACCTCACCAAATCTTCCATCCCACAAATGTTATCCAAGCTCCATCATCATTTTGTCCATACACACAACCACACTCATCATATCCCACTGTTTCCCCACCAAATCACCCTAGCCAATTCCAACCCAAAGTGAACCCACAAATGAGAAAAACCTTTCACCCTCCATCAACCCTACCACCTTTCCCAAGGCTATCCATTTCCAAGGATGAGTTATTCCAACGATTATTTGATGTCCATATGATTTCGGAGAAGCCTGTGCGTCCAAGGGAACCCCCATTTCCAGCATGGTATGACCCAAATGTCACTTGTAAGTTTCCCATGGGGGTAGGTGGTCACTCTATTGATAATTGTGAAGATTTCAAGACCACTGTGAGAAGGTTGTTAGCATCTAGACTAGTTAGTGTTCAAGGGGAAGAGCTTGTCATTACAAATGATTCTTTTGACAATAGTGTGGAAAGACAATATTTGGCAGGTTGTTTTGTTCATCAATAGATTGTCATGATGATGGTTTAACTATTTGTTGTGTTTAGTGATTAGAATCTGTTGAGATCTAAGTTTTTGTCATCCTTCTTGAAGCATTAATATAATAAATTTGCATGGATTCCATCATAGTTTAGCTTTCTTCATTTGTGTTTACCTCTATCTTTCTTGTTGGTTTCTTCTTTGACATTGGAACTATGTGGGTATCCAGCCCTTAGATTTTTTCTTTCTTTCTTGATGAAACCCTTTGCGCATGTCCTATTTGCCCTAGGGAAAGAAAAGAAAAAAAATGAAAACAAAAATGAAAAAAGGAGTAAATGAATGAAGGTGCGTTTTTTACCATGTCTCAAGTTTAATTCTTTATGAAAAATGAGTAATCCTAATTTGAAATGAGGATTAGCTATCTTTCTTTATCCTTCATAAAAAAAAATCATTATCCTTTGTTACCCTTGTTGAGCCTTATAAATTCTTTCAAAATAACATTGGACAAGGATCACCCCTGCAAAGGGGGCTCGTATAAAAGATTGATTGCAACCACAATAAGTGAAGGAAAAAGGAAGAAGAATATGAAGAAGATGCTAAAAGAAAGAAGAAGAGGAATCAAAAGAAAAGGCAAAAGAAGGAAAAGGTGATGCTGAAAGCAAAAGGAGACAATGTTGGCAATGTAATTGAATTGAAAAAAAAACAAGATGAGAAGAAGAAAAATGAAATGAAAAAATAAAAAAGTTGTGCGTGCAAGTTAAAGCAAGCAATTATCTTGATGATGTAAGATCCTTTGTCTCATTCACCCTTAAACACTTGTTTGAGCCTTTTATACCTTTTGTTTCTTAACCCTTAAACCATGGCCACGTTACAAGCTTTAAAAGTTCATTATAATCAATGGGGAATTACTCTTATTTTCATAAAATATTTATCGTGAGACAAGTTATCGATACTTTCTTTTCCAAGCACTTTGCTCGTAAAAAAAAATAAAAAAAAGTCCATCAGACTGAAAACTTGAAAGGGCGGTCTAAGCAAAAGTTAGAGCGAGTGTAACATCCCTAGCTGCTTTATGGAATGACGACTGTCCCCACAAACTAACACGGGTCTTTTCATCATGCTTTGTCCTCACTCACATGCTTATCGGGAAAACTTCCCAGGAGGTCACCCATCCCAAAATTGCTCCAAGTCAAGCATGCTTCGCTATGGAGTTCTTAAGTGATGGGCTCCCGAAAAGAAGATGCATCTTGTTTTCGGAAGCCCATCACTTAAGAATTCCACAGTTAAGCGTGCTTGGCTTGGAGCAATTCTAGGATGGGTGACCTCCTGGGAAGTTTTCCCAGGAAGCATGTGAGTGAGGACAAAGCACGTTGAAAAGACACGTATTGGTCTGTGGGGACAATCGTCAATCCCTAGAGCAGTTAGGGATGTTACAAATGGTATCAGAGCGGCACCTGTAACACCCGGGTGTCGACGAGGGCGGGGAGTGATCGCCGGTGCAAGAAGACACGGACAAGGAGCGGCTCCTGGCAGGCTTCTAGGCGGAGGGACACATGAATGAACCGATTACACACCCGAATGAGAGGGATCCTGAGACTGTGTAGGTATGGGACTATACAGTTGAGGAAGGCTTATATGAATTGATTGGTACTACCCATATCAACAAGATGCATCTTCTTTTCGGGAGCCCATCACTTAAGAAATCCATAGTTAAGCGTTCTTGACTTGGAGCAATTTTGGGATGGGTGACCTCCTGGGAAGTTTTCCCAGGAAGCGTGTGAGTGAGGACAAAGCATGCTGAAAAGACCCGTGTTGGTCTGTGGGGATAGTCGTCAATCCATAGAGCAGTCAGGGATGTTACAGCACCTCTCTCAGTACGATGTTGTTCGGGGATGAACCAAGCAGAAGCTGGTGGGCATGTGACACCCGGGGCCGACGAGGGCGGGGAGTGGTCACCGGTGCAAGAAGGCACGGACAAGGAGCGGCTCCTGGCAGGCTTCTAGGCGGAGGGACACATGAATGAACCGATTACACACCGGAATGAGAGGGATCCTGAGACTGTGTAGGTATGGGACTATACAGTGGAGGATGGCTTATATGAGTTGATTGGTACTACCTATACTAACAAGATGCATCTTATTTTCGGAAACCTATCACTTAAGAACTCCACAATTAAGCGTGCTTGGCTTGGAGCAATTCTAGGATGGGTGACCTCCTGGGAAGTTTTCCCAGGAAGCCCGTGAGTGAGGACAAAGCACGCTGAAAAGACCCATATTGGTCTGTGGGGACAGTCGTCAACCCCTAGAGCAGTCGGGGATGTTACAACGAGAAGACCCATGTTGGTCTGTGGGGACAGTTGTCAACCCCTAGAGCAGTCGGGGATGTTACAACGAGATTTGGCTTGAATGAGGATAACTTATCCTCAAAACCATAAACTGGGGCAATGTCGTTCTTAAAAGGTGTACCCTTGGTTGTGTTTATTCTAGAACGCCTTACACTGGGGCAATTTTGTTCTTGAAAGGTTTACCCATGTTTGAGTTTTTGTTTTGGAATACCTTACACTGGGGCAAATTTCGATCGTGATATCCACTTTTTGAGAAAAGGTCAACCTCATTAAGATCATAACAATCCAGATTAAGAAAACAACCGCTTTGAAATCCCTACCATTCTTTGTGTCCCTTTCCTTGTTTTCCATGTCTTGTGAAGTCAAACGCACAAGTCAAAGTTATCGAGTCAATCAAATCCTTTTTCATCACACTTCTATTTCAAGAAAGATGAACCTAGACATAATAGTATAATTTAACCATCTAATGGTAATTTTGATGAACAGTTCGGACCAAAAGAACTTTGAAGTTTCAATAACTGAAGGAAATGACATCCTTATGGACAATAAAGATTGAGAGGTAGAAAGGGATATTCTGGAAGTCGCAAGCCTAAGGAGGCATTATCAAGTGAAAAGGGATATAGGCAATACCAATTTTGCAAAAAGGTTCCATTTGAATGAGTTTGATTAGTAAAGCTTTTCTGAGAAGCATTTGGTTCCACATTTTCTAAAAAGGCAGTTTTCAATAAATTTCTCGGGTCATGGCCCAAATCATAAAATTTTCAACTCAGTGGTCTTTTTTGTTATAAGGCTCATGGCTTTCTTGTTTTAACTCAAAGTCCATCAATTTCTCGGGTCATGGCCCAATCATAAAATTTTATTAAGGCTCATGGCTCATATGTTTTGACTCAAGGTCCACTGCATAAAATTCTCGGGTCATGGCCCAATCATAAAACTTTTCGGACTCAATGGTCTACTTTTTAAGGCTCGTGGCTCACTTGTTTTGACTCAAGGTCCACTGCATGAAATTCTCGGGTCATGGACCAATCATAAAAATTTTCTGACTCAATGGTCTATTTTTAAGGCTCACAGCTCACATGTTTTTGACTCAAGGTCCACTGCAACTTTTTGGATTCAATGGTCTACTTTTTAAGGCTTATGGCTCACCTGTTTTGACTCAAGGTCCACTACATGAAATTCTCGGAGCATGACCTAATCATAAAACTTTTCGGACTCAATGGTCTATTTTTTTTTAAGGCTCACGGCTCACATGTTTTTTATTCAAGGTCCACCGCATGAAATTCTCGGGTCATGGGCCAATCATAAAACTTTTCGGACTCAGTGGTCTACTTTTTGAGGCTCGCGACTCACTTGTTTTGACTCAAGGTCCACTGCATGAAATTTTCGGGCCATGGCCCAATCATAAAAAATTCTGACTCAATGGTCTATTTTCAAGGCTCATGGTTCACTTGTCCACTGCATGAAATTCTCGGGTCATGGCCCAATCATAAAATTTTTCTGACTCAATGGTCTATTTATAAGGCTCATGGATCACTTGTTCTAGCTCGAGGCCCGCTGCAAATTTATTTTTTCGAGATCTGAGGCTCACTGGTATTTTTATTTTTGGGTTCTGAGGCCCGCTGCAAATTTATTTTTCGAGCTCTGAGGCTCACTAGTATTTTTATTTTTGGGATTCGAGGCCCGCTGTAAATTTATTTTTTGAGTTCTGAGGCTCATTGCTAATTTTATTTTTGGGATCTGAGGCACACTGTAAATTTATTTTTCGAGCTCTGAGGCTCGCTGCAAATTTACTTTTGGGATCTGAGGCCCACTGTAAATTTATTTTTCGAGCTCTGAGGCTCACTACTCATTTTATATTTGGGATCTGAGGCCCACTGCAATTTATTCTTCGAGCTGAGGCTCACTGCAAATTTACTTTTGGAATCTGAGGCCCGCTGCAAAAAAAATTTCGAGCTCTAAGGCTCACTGCTAATTTTATATTTGGGATCTGAGGCCCACTGCAATTTATTTTTCGAGCTCTGAGGCTCACTGTAAATTTATTTTTGAGATATGAGGGTCGCTGCAAATTTATTTTTCGAGCTCCGAGGCTCACTGCAAATTTATTTTTGGGATCTAAGGCCCGCTGTAAATTTATTTTTTCGAGCTCTGAGGCTCACTGCTAATTTTATATTTGGGATCTGAGGCTCGCTGCAAATTTATTTTTCGAGCTCTGAGGCTCACTGTAATTTTATATTTGGGATCTTAGGCCTGTTGCAAATTTATTCTTCGAGCTTTGAGGCTCACCACTAATTTTATTTTCGGGATCTGAGGCCTGTTGTCATTATTATTTTCCAAGCTCTAAAGCTTAATTTTCTCCAGCCTGTTTCCCATCCCGGCCAAAATACGAGTTCATTTTCTTTACTAGTTCATTTTCTTTACTAGTTCCTTACTACTATTCTTTTCCGATTGATCAAAAAGAAAGTTCCTTACTACTATCACATGAAAAATCGTTTTTTCTTCATGTATTCTAGTAATGAACAAGTAAAGAGGGGCAACTGTGATCACCCTATTTTGACCGGGTCTTTTAGTTTTCACTAGAAATTTCAAAAATAAAAAATTGCAAAGAAAATAAAAAAAATATATTTTGCCATCTTATTATTTATTTTTATCCCAAAAAATCCAAAATAAATTTGACAGACAAAAATAATAAAAAGATTTTAATTTTATGTTAAACACTTATGTTTATTTTTGTTATTGGGCCAAATCAATCAAACCCATTTCGTTTCTTCATCCTGCTCCAACAAACCCTAGCAGTCCCCCTTTCTTCCCTGCAACATTATTTTGAATTTGAATCCAGTTGGCAAATCCCATGATTTTTGCATGAGGCTCACAAGTTTTGATTCTATTTCAAATCAGAGATAGAAATTTTAATCCTTGCAGATTTTTAGGATCAAATCAAAGTGAGTTTGGCATTATAAAATCACAATAGATGCTACATAATAAAGGGGGGCAGCCTACAGAAAGATTCAAAGAAACCTAGCCTCCACTCTTTTCCATCCTTTATCATACGTAACACCATCACCCACCACAAAAAACACACCAGCCACCTCAAAAAAGAAGGCCTAGCCTCCATTCTTTTCCTTCATCCATCATCCATCATACAACACCTCCATCAAAAACACCTATCACTTCACCATCATACAATAGCCACTACTCTCCTCCATTTAACCTTGACTCCAACCTTAACAGAAACAACAACAACTATCAATCATTTTAATAACAAACTAGAACATTAAGAAAGAGTTATATTGGCTCCTTAATTCTCATACCAGCGCAACTACCGCTGCTCCCCGTCGCGCATCGTCGCCGAACGCATGGTGTTACTCAGTCGCGCCTCTCTACAGATCGCGTCTCGCGATCAACAGAGAAAGAGTCACCCCCACGCGCCTCCGCTGCCATCCAACCACCGTCCGAGGTCAGAATCGCCACAACCAGGTCCGATCCTGATCGCCAAGCGTCTGTGCCGCAAGGTACAGATCTGGGACCGTCGATCTCTGTTCGCATCAACTCAACCGCGACACCACCATGTTCCGCAAGCCACACCCACGTCCCTAGCTGCTCCGCCATCCCGGACCGCCACTACCTCCGCCTTCTTGGTGACCTGCGCGTTACACTGCTAAGCTCTTGCCTGTTTGTTTTTCTCATTTTCTACTTTGATGATACAAAGTCGTGGTCCTTGCCCCTCTTAGTTTAAGTCTCTTCCATTTTGGTTTTTTTTAATTTATTTATTTATTGTTATTATTATTATTATTATTATTATTATTATTATTATTATTATTATTATTATTTTTGTTTTCTTTCTTTTTCAATGAGTCAAAATAAATAAAATGTAAAAGGGGAATTAATTATAAATAATTTTGGGGATTGCTTTGTGAGATGTATCATACTCAATTCCTTAGATTCAAGATCGATCTGTGGACGTACCTGTCATGTTCTATCTCGTTTAGGACTTTTCAATATTTAGAAATTAGGCAATAAAAAATTCAAAAATAAAAACTTTTTTTAAAATAAAAAAAAAACATTTTCATAAAAATCAAAACCAAACCATCAAATATTTTAAACAAGAACTACGTGGCTTTGGATTTCCCATCGCAGCGGGAAATATGTAGGAGCATGATTAAATATTATGTCAAGCCAAAACTATTTTTCCTTATTTTTGTGTTTTTTTAGCTAATTAAAAATAATTGAATTTGTGTTATTAATTAATTTTACTTAGGGATTGCTCTATGAAAAGTTTCATGTTCAATCTCTTACAATTGAGGTTGTCATGTGGACTTACGTGTCATGTTCAACCTCTTTAGGGTAAATATTAATCAGTAATCTCTTTATTGGTGTAAAATTTTTGGGGGTAAAATAAATAATTTAAAAGTTATTAATTTTACTGAATTAATTCAAAGTACCATTCGTAGAATGGGTGACGTAGGATGCTTAACACCTTCACTACTCGTAACCGACTCCCGAACTCAACTTGGTTCCAAAGACCATTTTTAAAGGTTTTTCAATTTTTCCTAAATTAAATAAAATTGGTGGCGACTCTACTTTTTCTTAAAATCTCTTTTTATCGTCGTTCCTGCTGTAATTTTTTGTCGCGACAGGGGTAACTTGTGAAACCCATTTAGTAAACATTTTAGTGTTGCACCATTGGAGTCAAGGGTTACTTTTAAAGGAAAAATGATTTTTGAACATCCAATTAAATATGGATAACAATACAATGTTTCTTTGTTTTTTTATGTTTTTTTTTTGAATACATGTATACCAAGAAAATAAAAGTAAGGTTGAGATACTGACATACATGGTGTCACAGTGATAAATGTTAAGTTTAATAATAAATCAGTAATGTTCAGCATTCTATTAGTTTATTCCATCCAAGTTGTTTGTTTTTGACTTGCTATTACATTGTAATCTTAATATTTATGAATTGCAAATGTAAAGAGAAGAATTAAGATTTTCTTTAAAATTATTATATTTAATATATTAAAAAGTGATATGCATAATTGTAAGAAAAATTTACTCTTTATTGATTTTTTAAATTCTGTGAGTACTCCCCCCTTTTTAAATAAGTAAGTATTTTTGACGGGAGTGTCAAAAACTCAAAATCAAAAGACTCGTTCAGTCATTCATTCGTTGTTTCCTGAGGCCTGAAATACAATTTGCCTCGGCCCATTTGTTCATTTTCCTTGTCTGCGGAGTGCGGAGTTCCATTCATTAATTTTCTCAAATTCTTTTTCTTTAAGGGCTAACCCGAACAAAGATAAGCCCATTAAGCTCTGTCCCTGTGTTAGGCCTAAATGCAATAATGCATATCAGCGGTTCCAGAACAAAAATAAATAGATAAGATGAAGTGGCATGGATAATGCTCTTTGCACCGTTAGCAGTTGGTGGTTGATAAAATACTCTAACTCGCCGGTTGTTAAACATAAGAATTGATTATCGTAAGAACCTTTTATTGGAGGTGAATGAGATGACTGTCAAGATGTAGGACTCACTTGGACGGTTTTTCTAAGAACCGTTTTTATCAAACAAATTTTTTTAATCATATTTTCCAATTAAAAAATGCAAGTGAAATAAAAAAGAAAATGCAATAAAAAAAACTGATTCTTTATTTATGTATTGCTCATTGTTTTAAATTTTTTGTGATAAATAATATAAAAAATTGCATTATTTTTATTTTTTTTGTGCATTATTTTTAATATAAATTTGTTTTTATTTTTAAAGTTAAAATATATATGAATTAATATTTTAAGTTGAAATAAAAATAAAAATAAATAAAAGTATAAATAATAAGTGGGATCACATGTGAGACACATTTAAGAACCCAAAATGAATTTTTTTATTGGAGTGAAAAGGAGGTTGGGTTCTTATATCTCAAGTGATATTTTTGGACCCACCATACGACAGTTAGGTGACATTATTTTGAGGTTTGAAATACTAGGATTATTAATACTCTGCATTTGTTTATTTGCTCAAGTGTTAACTTGGTAAGATGAAGGGTGGCCTGAAACCATTTTGTAAGATTCGGCATTCTTCATGCTGTTAAATTGGGTCAATGTTGCATTATAAATTGATTGAGCGCCATCTCCATTTGTGCAACATGTTCTGAACCATGAATTTCTCTTTACAATTAACTATTATTTCCATTTTGGTGTCCTTGTTATATCTCTGGTATGCTTACGTGGGAAAGAGGAGGATTAGAAATAGCAAGAGCAAAGAGGCTCCTGTCCCAGCCGGTGCATGGCCGGTTATCGGTCACCTCCACCTTTTGGGTGGTGATGATCAACTTCTCTATCGAACCCTTGGAGCAATGGCTGATCAATATGGGCCAGCATTTAACATCTGGCTCGGTACCCGCCGAGCGTTTGTGGTAAGTAGCTGGGAAGTTGCAAAAGAATGCTTCACAACTAATGACAGGGCACTTGCCTCACGCCCCACAACAGTTGCCTCAAAGCTCATGGGCTACAACTATGCCGTGTTTGGTTTTGCACCATATAGCCCCTTTTGGCGTGAAATGAGAAAGATTGCAACTCTGGAACTTCTTTCCAACCGCAGGCTTGAAATGCTTAAGCATGTCAGAGTGTCTGAGCTGAACATGGGCATAAGGGACTTGTACAACTCTTGTGTACAAAATAGCTCAGAGTCATGTGTGCTTGTTGAACTAAATCGATGGTTAGAGGAATTGACTCTAAATATGGTTGTTAGAATGGTGGCAGGGAAACGCTATTTTGGTGTCTCGGCTAACTCTGATGATGATGAGGCGAGGAGATGCCAGAAGGCAATCAATCAGTTCTTTCATCTGATTGGCATTTTTGTGGTTTCCGACGCGCTTCCATTTTTGCAATGGTTTGATGTGCAGGGGCATGAGAAGGCGATGAAAAAAACAGCCAGAGAGTTAGATGCCATACTTGAAGGGTGGTTACAGGAGCATCGCAAACATAGAGTTAACGGCGAGGTTAAGGCAGATGGTGACCAGGACTTCATCGATGTGATGTTGTCGCTTCAGGAAGGAGGTCAACTATCAAATTTCCAATATGATTCGGATACAAGCATCAAATCCACATGCCTAGTAAGTCATAAAAGAGAAGAACCTAACTTGCAACAACTAACTATATAATATCTATTGCCTTAATTAAGTTGTAAGTATCAACTATTGTATAGTTTAGTTATTATGATTGATATAATTTCTATACTATAATAATGTCTTTTGCTGGTAACATTATATATGCAGGCTCTTATACTTGGTGGCAGTGACACCACAGCAGGCACGCTTACTTGGGCTATCTCTTTACTCATCAACAATAACCATGCATTGAAAAAGGCACAAGAAGAATTGGACCAGAATGTTGGCATGGATAGGCAAGTTGAGGAGTCAGACATTAAAAACCTTGTATATCTTCAAGCCATTATCAAGGAAACCCTTCGACTATACCCAGCTGGTCCCCTCCTAGGACCCAGGGAAGCCAAGGAAGATTGTAATGTTGCTGGTTATCACGTCCCAGCTGGCACCCGCTTGATAGTTAACATATGGAAGATACAAAGGGATCCGAGGATTTGGCAAGACCCTTCTGCTTTTCTACCCGAGAGATTTCTCACAAACCATCCAATTGATGTTAGAGGCCAAAACTTTGAACTCATTCCATTTGGCTCTGGCAGACGGTCATGTCCTGGCATGTCATTTGCTCTTCAAGTTCTTCACCTAACACTTGCTCGTTTGCTTCATGCATTTGACTTCGCAACTCCATCTAATCAACCAGTTGACATGACTGAGAGCCCAGGTTTAACCATTCCTAAGGCAGCTCCATTACAGGTTCTCCTTACTCCCCGCCTTCCTGCCCAATTATATGCCTAACGAAACAGCTAAATGGTGTAATAAACTTTTTAAAATAAAGTCATTTTGAATAACAAATTGATGCAGTTTTAGTAGATTGATGTTATGGATGAAATGTTGGTGTTATGTGATTGATAATGTTTGTAACTTAAATTTGATTCATATCAATACCATCCTCAATCCAAAGTATCATAAATTAATTATTATTTTCCTTGAATGATTACCAAAACAAACATCGTACTTTATGCAAAACTATTATGAAGAAAGATGAGCAATTTTACTGAATGAATTTATTATTTAATTAAGGTAACATCAAGCTCCTTATATAGAGTACAATCCAGAGGTTATATCACGAGAATTGAACAAGGTTACTGACCAATAGTAATCATAACGATCTATAACTACTGCTAACCGATATCATAACCACTTCTAACTACTAACTACTAACTAATATTGCTGGTAACAGAATTTTCAGATTCTGTTCCATCACTCCCAGATTGGATACAAAGTCTTCAAAGGGAGATGAATCCAAGGCTTTGATTAAAACATTAGCCAGTTGATTTGAGCTCGCAATCGACAGTAAATGAATGGAAAAGTTTTTGTGTATATGTGTGTTTTCTTGTGGGGGGTATTAACCAATAAAACAGGATCTGAAAATTCTGTTACAGTTAGAAGTGGTTATGATATTAAAAGGGAAAAGTTTTCGGAATTAAGAGTTGCCACGATGAACAACTTCGGAAGAACTAATTATTAGCATTCACCGAAGTCTTGATGTGTATACTCTTTTTCTTTTCTCTATTTTTTTCGTTGGAGAGGGTTTTTCGCTGGGAAGGTTTTAACGAGTCACATCTAGAAGACATGCAGTTGGGTAATGGACCAAGTTAATCCGAATATGATAAAAGTACTCGTGTGATGGTGCTGGATGTATCCGGGAATGTAACCTTTGAAGCTCTGCAGTCTTCATAAGGCTCATAGCTTGGAGGACTGATTGTATGTCAGTAGTTAGTGGCTTGGGTTGGTGTTGCGACGTCGCATCCCGATGCCACCAAAAAAATTAAAAATAGAGGAGTCACAACCTAAATTTTTAATTGGAAAATTTTTGAAAAAAAACATTTATTTAATTAAAAACAAAAAAAGATTTGAATTCGGGAGTTTATTACGAGTAAAAAAGGTATTAGCAACTTATATCGTCCGTTAAAAAAAATATACCTCAGGTTAGTTATGTAAATTTTTAATAACTTCGAAAATATTGATTTTACCCCAAAATATTATTTAAACTTAAAGGATTGTGAACCAATTTTTTTTTTTTTTTTAAAAAGGTAAGACAATTGTGCCTTCATATTTACAAAGATGATGATAAAGAGAAAAAAAAAAGATTTTCATCAAGGAGACTTTCTATTTTATATATTTTTCAGCCCTAAAAATATTTACAAAATAAAGATTATTACATGATATTTACAAAAGAAGAGAAAGATTTTTGCTTTATTATTCTTTAATTTTGTCGATTCATTTTTATATTTTTGATTTTTTTTATTATTGTAACTAGTACTTGTGTGATGTTATGGCAACAAGTGCAGCTATTTAACTTCAAAGAAAAGGACCAGGAACGTATAATACGTATTGGCGAGGAATACAGCAAACTAAACAAACTTAAACACATCAAATATACTTCAAACTTGAACACATTAATTGCAAAAGGCAGAAATACAGCAAATGTAACTTGGAACCTTTTTTTTAGAGAAAATAAGAAGATGAATCACCACCCCAAGCAAACTACAGAGTGGATTAGAAACCAGATTCAAGAATCAAGATTCATACCAGTTAGATATCAATAACACAATATACATGGATTCTTTGACTCAATATTTCTCAATAACTGAGTAGAAGAGAAAATAAGGAGAAATATTAACATTATCAAGTAAAACCTTCTCAAAAGGATCGAATACGACAATGTAACCCTCTTAAACTCTCAAACTTATTTTTTAGAAATTTCTCGAAAAATGCAGAACACAACACTCCTCACAAATAAAACAGACAAATTTCTCCTCCAAAAATTCTAAATGTCTCCTTGATGAGGGCATATCAGACATTGTCTCCTTGATTTTGTGCAAAAATCTTCATCAGCTACAATTGCTATACATCCAAGTCAACATGAGCTGCAAACTTTGACTTCTTCTACCTTATATATCAGAAACGAGATGGTGAGTCCAAGTGGAGGATACCAATGTGTTAACCAGCGGTTATTATATGTGAGATACTTAACAATATGGGGTAAGACAGTTAGAACTAATTGCCGAGACATGGGGACGGGATTTCAGTGTATAAGTAGGTTTCTGATGTAACTTTGAAGATTAAGCTATTTTGTAATCGTGCCATGCTAGTAGTTCATAGAGATTCTAATAAAGGAGAGTGCTTTTGAATTAAGAGGATAGTGAATTATAGCAATATTGTTCTTCGTTAATTGCCGGAAATTTATAATAACAATAGCTATATGAAAAACCGAGTCTTGTCATTCAATGAAAAAGCTAAGGACCCGAAATATTCAGACACATACAGCCAACAAATATCAATAAATTTGGTTATATAAATGTATGGTGCAAAGAAATCACATTGTCAATAGTATCATACCATCCCTTTCAGGAAATGAACTAAAAAGGAGGCAGCTGAAGCATTTCAAGTTAGACGTGCCCATAAATATGTTGATACCAATCTTAAAGTGAGACGTGTGCTCATGGCCCTTGAGTGGTGAACACTAGCTGGTGCCCGTGTTGTACGAGAATGAGTTCTTTTATTGATATAATAATCCCTGTTTGTGGGACGGGGTTTCCACTGGTCAAGTATTGTTTTAACACTGTCATGAATCGAATCCGAGAACAAACTGAGTTGACCCTAGAGCATCATAGGACAGGCCATACATCTACTGGGTCAAGAGACTTGAACTAAAATCTGCATAGTTAAATGTTCTCGGGTGAATTCTCTTCTCTGAACGATGACACATCATCTTATGTGTCAACACGAGAGGGATTTAAGGAATAAATATTAATGCGCGTTAAATTCCTAATCTGACTATGATTGGTACCTTCAATGTCTAAAAATATTCAAATTCAAATATGGGTGAATATCTAAAATTTCGTCAATACCAGTTAAGCACACTATTAAGAAATTGATACCAAATATGAAATTAATTATTGCGAAATCCCTAAAGGTGAAATCATGCGAAAATCAATTAATAATCATGCAAAATCATGCGAAATTGATACCAAGTTTGAAATTAATTATTAGAACTTATCCTGATCATGCGAAATCATGCGAGATTGATACCAAATCATAAATAAACAATCATGCAGAATCAATTAATAGTCATGCAAAATCATGTGAAATTGATACCGAATTTGAAATTTTCAATTAAACACCATAGGTAACAACCATGCAAAACCACATCCCTAATAAATAAGATATTAGAGCGAATTTCACTTCATTTCATATATATATAATTTAGAATTTCCATCATGCCATATTCTGTTTCTCAGTTCTCGTCGTGCAGTACCACTATCATCAATCTCTCTCCGAGCTACTATAAGGTAAACACTTTTCTTTTCTTCTTCTTTTTTTACCACAATATGTTGGTGATATTGTTCTGCTCTGTTTTTATCTTTCTCTTTCTTTTCTCTTTTCTGTTCGACCTCTATACTTTGTTGGTGATATAATGTTCTCTATTTTTTCATTTCCATGTTGCTAAATGCCAACCCTCTATATGTGTTCATATTGCATGTCGTGCATGTCGCAAGAAGCACCACCATCACAAGCCCAGAGAGGAGAAGCCTCTTGGTCCTGGAATTTCGATGAAGTCAGCAAAAACGATATTTCCATCTGATATGTATTTTTCAAAGTATTGTTACCTTTCATGAATATTTTTACAAAATGGGCAATTTCTTATGATTTGTTTCCTATAGTATACTTTCATTTCTTCCTTTTATTGGTTATAAAAATAACTCTTCAGTGTTATTGTTTTTGGTTTTCTTCTCTTCCATTTTTGTTTATTATCATTATCATTATTTTATTATTATTATTTTTTGCAAGTGAAGACATAATATGATACATGTATTCAGAATTGGAGCCGTATGTTTTCAGAATTGATTTTCTTATTTGTGTTTTTTATTGTTTCTTTTTTGAGTTCTTAATTTTTATCTAAAGGACTAAATTTTGAATTTGAACCGTGTATGGTACCATTCAGAGTCCCTACCTGAATTAATTTCATATCATTTTAAATTAATGCTGATTAATTCGATAGGATTGACTTATCATTTAATAGTGTTAATATTCGATATTAATTGTGATTATTCAATATAATTGAGTTAAATATATGTTGATTCCACATTTTTTAAATTTAAACCTAAATAGCAATTCGATTCTGAATTATTTCCATATTGATTTGAATTTATTTCATATTCCATATCATTAAACGTAGGTCTTTAATGAAGTCATTAAATGCGGGAGAAAATTTCTAATTTGATATGATTTGATATATTTGGTTTATCACTTAATGATTTCAATATTCGATATTAATTGTGACTGATTCCATATAATTGAGTTCAATATATGCTGTTTCCACATCTTTTGAATTTAAACTTGAATAGTATCATTCGAAATATTTTTATGAATTATTTTCATATCATGTTGAATTAATTTCATATCATTAAACGCAAGCTTTTAACGTAGTCACTAAATGTGAGAGAAAATTTCTGATTTGATAAAATTGATTTATCACTTAATGAGACAATATTGGATATTAATTGTGACTGATTTCATATAATTGGGTTATGTTGATTCCATATTTTTTTGAATTTAAACTTCGAATAGTACTAATCAAAATATATTCAATCAAGTTATGGCCTTTTTTCGAATACAGAGGTGGCCAAATTTATGTAATTAGAAAAACAATTTATTTGATTAACGTCGTTGATTACAAAAAGGAATAGCATTTATGTTTTTTTTTTAAAGAATGAATAGCATTAACTTAATGGATATTAAAATTTGACATTTAAATTTAACAAAAAAACGGATAGCAAATGTCATGAATGATAATACATATCACATATTTAAAATTTATAGAATTAATATTCATGAAAAAAAATTTGCGCGTTGACAAATTTAAAATATTGTGAAGAAAATGAATAAATTTGCTCATTCACATTTTGATAAATGAATTTATGCATTTCAATATGCATATTCAATAGTGGAGGGAACAATTATTTTTAGAAAGAATGAAGTATAAATCACATATTAAATTTGACAACATTAATACATATTATCAATTTGATTTGATATTATTTTTAATGCAATTAATATTCAAAATAGTGCAACACAATACATGATTTGATATTTTTTAATGCAATTAATATTAAAAAAACATGGAGAAAACTTTTTAAAGCAATTTTAAAATGAAAATAAATGTAACTTTGATTTTGTCAAAAAAAAAAAGCATCTTTGTTAAGACTGATACTATATCAGTAATGATTAAAAATATTAAAACTGGATACAAACTGTTATTTTGAAGTAAAAATTGATGAGATTAAATCATATCAGGAATGCTGATATCAGGGGATATTAATAAAGGGGTGCCTTTTTCAAATCCAAAAGTGAATTCAAATAACAAATTTTAAAGGCTGATATGAAAAATAAATTAATATATCTTTAATAGTCATATTTCCCCTTCTAATGGGCGTAATCACGACAATTTGGCTGTCATGTTCTCTTCAACTTCAATTACCTGCATCTCAGAATCCGTTAAAGTAATTTATCCATAAATCATATTATCTAATTTAATTATAGCAATTTTAACAAATAAATAAATTATAATAATTAATATGAATAAATAAAATCATACATAATAAATATAAATTCGTAGTTGAATAAAGAAGTAAAAAATCTATCATATCATTTTATATTAATTTATATAATAATTAATTTTAAATACAAATTTAATAACTTTTTTATATTTAATCAATTGATTATATACATGCTTAAAAATTTTAATTGTCTGTAGAAATATACTCCAAATTAATTATCTTTGATCTTATGTAAATTAATTTTCCCTATCATTTACTTTAACTTTAACTATGAAAATTAATTATTTAAATAAATATCCTTCAAATTAATTATCTTCAACGGTGTAAATTAATTTATAATATTAATTTTCTTTAAACCCGAAAGTGCGGATTACTTGATTTTTTTTTTCGTTTATGCTTAAGAGCTTTGCTATGAATGTGGGGTTCTTTATAATCTGCCAAATCAAACTTGAAGAATATTATAGTGAGGTGATAAATAAGATTAATTATTTAATAACAAAAAAAAAGCTCTAAAAAACACAAAATAAAAAATACGATATCATACAATTTTTTTGAGAAGCAATTTTGATCAGTTATATAATTTTTAAATTTAAATATGAAATTAAATAATTATTTTTATATTTAATATATTAATATATAATTTATAATTTATGCAACGAAAATGTATGCATGAACATTTCTCACTCGTGTCGCTCCATTACGCATCCATCTCATCAGAATTCTATGTGTCGATCAAAGCACATACTAAAGGATGACCAGTCATATATTTAGTTGGATCTCAAAATAAAATATTCTATTGCATTAAAAATGGAAATTAAAAAATGAAAATAGTCAATAATCATTATTAACATTCAATAAATATTAAGACTTAATATTTTTTTGAATTTTGAAAGCAATAAAAATGCATTAATCTGTGATAATAAAATCGTAAAGTTAAATTTTTGCCTCCAATTTTCAGGATTTTAACATATCATTCTCTCTAAGTCAATATGAATCCAAGCACAATATGCATGACATGAATTATAACTCGATAGCACGTCCATTATTTAACATTAAGAATCAATAAATAATAGGACTTACCAAATATTATATGAAACTTGAATTCGAAATAGTTTGAATTCTAAAATCCTATATTAATTGTACAATGGTTGACACAACTCAAATGACGAGAATAAAAGTGATTAATGGTGATAACAATTTTGATTTCAAATATTATTAGGATTTGAATTTTGAAGCATGTTTTTAAATACAGGAATATTACATGTAGAAGATACAGTAATATTTAGTAGTGATTTCCCATTAATAAGGGGTAGGATGAGATACAATTAAATAAATGTATTATTGGAAAATGTGACTAATACTCCCTTCGACATTATAAAGTGACAATTAATTTTGAGACAAACCGATATTCATAATATGACATATAAAATGAGATGGAGGGAATAATATTTAATTTTATTTATTTATTATTTATTACTTCATCTTATAATATTTTAATTAAAAAATATATATTTTTGATCAATTTATCTTTTGTTTATTTTATGGTATTTCAAAGCATTTAATTTCTATAGAATTCATGATATGAATGACTTTTAAGGTAGTTAATTAGGATAAGAGTCAAACATTTTAACTTATGTGTAAATTTCTGATTTGTTAACTATGTAAAAATTATTTACACTAACGGTACATACCAATCAAATACTATTTTAAATAGAAAATTTCACTTTATATGATATGTTTGTATTTTTTTATTTATTCTAAAATTAGATTCAATTGTGGGCTTAATTTATTTTTTCAATTTATTATTTATATACTTATTTATGTAGAATCAATATAATTATTTTAATTTAAAAATTAACAATGAGATAAACTAAAGGTTATATTTATTTGGATGCTATTGATTTAGTAATTAATTTTAGATTGTTCAACTAATAATTTAGTCAAATAATATAATACAATAGCAGGACCGGCTCAAGAGCGAGTGATGTCTGTAACATCCTAGTTTTTACATATATAATTAATTATTTTATTTGGATGTTTATGTTTATTTTGTTATGTGGTTTAGTTTGAGTAATTAAATTACTCTCTTCAAATTATTTTATTGGGTGCGTTAACACTGACTTATTTCAGTGAATGCACGCATACTAGACAATAATTTAAGTTATTGTTACTATTATTACCGGTACAGAAAAATGTTTTAAATAATATGATTGAAAGAAAAGTATTTTAATATTTTATCCTATTTAATTTTAGACTTGAAAATAAATTGGTTTGACATTAATCGGAGATTAAATGTTGGACCGTGAATTTTCTTCGTTGATCAATTCGTCTATCAATCTCTACTTTATTTCAAATTTTGAAAGTATATATTTATCAACCTTTATTTGTACAATCAAAAACCAGAAACATGTATATTTTTAGACTCAATATTTTATCACTCATTTTTGTACCTATCACTAAATGTTAAGTTAAAAACATAAAATAAAAAAAACTCTCTCATTTCCCTCATCAGACCCGTAAACCCCCCATTTCTTTCTTTTTCTTCTTCTTTCCCTTCTTTCTTTCTTCTTATTCTTTCTCACTCCAACCTTACTCCCTTCCTTCACTTCCAGCCGGCGCCGTCCCTCCACCCGCAGCCACCGTCCGGCTGCCACGGATCGACGCGAGGAAGAGAGGAACCTGCGAACCAGCTTCCCCACACGTCTGCCATCGCGTCTCAGCATCTCCGCCGCGTCGCTGTCGTGGTGTGCCGCCATAGCTGCCGTTTGGGCTCAGTCCAGTCAGCGTGCATGGAGGAAGAAGACGAACCCGAGAGTGGATCCGGTGAGCTCGTTCTGGGTCGTCAACATCACAGCCACCGCCACGAACCGCCGTCCTCCGCCATGGCTGCCGTCATAGCCACCACTTTGTCTCTTCCTTGTCATCTTGGGTAAGTATTCTACCCTTAATCTCTTCCAGCTCAAAACCTCAAATCTGATTTTTTTTAAACCCTAACCCTAACCCTTTGATTTCAGATTATTAATCTTGAAATTAAACCTTATTTTATGAAATTGGGACAATGAATCAGTATTTCCCTAAACCAATTTTATCATTCTTTAGTTAAAATGAGTTATCCCCAAATTGATTTTGAAACCCCAACTTTTCATCCTACTTTAATCATGAAATTGGTTCAATTTTAGTGCATTTGGGACTTGTAATTAATGGTTTCTAAGGTTAGTTTTATGATTCTCTATTTAAATCCAATTTTCCCCAAATTGCTCTTTGAACCCTAAAACCCCAATTTGATTTTACTTGAATTTGGTTATGTTTTTGTGAAATTAATTATGATTTAGTGCAATTAGGACTCTTAGTTGATGATTTCTAAGTTGATTTTCATGATCCTTTAATCAAAACAAAGTTTCCTCAAAGGGTATTGTGAAGCTTAAGCTCCAAACATGATTTTCTTTGAAAATGACCTTGTTTGGTAATAAGATTAAGTGTTTAGATCAAATTAGAATGTGTGTTTGATCATGTGTAATTGATTTCTTGATTTCTGGTTGTTGCCCATTGTTGGATTCCCTCTCTGAGATGTTTGACACGGCTATGCTTGCTTGATGGAGTAGATAGTTACACTCTTGGGGCTAACGTGAGCCTTAAGACGAGGATCCTTTACTTGTCTTCAAAGGTAAAGGGAGCTTGCCTAGGGACATTCAATAACTATATGCATGGGTGTATGTGTGTAATTGAGTGTTGTGAATATTATTGTGATATCGAGCCAATACTTGAATAACTTGTTTACTTGAACTATTGTGGTTATTACTTGAAGTTGAACATTTCTTGCTTTAAAGTGCTATGAATTATATATATGTGATGAACTGTCATTAACTGTGATATTATTATTGTTGTGAATATATTACTGTTGATTGAAGTTTGAGAAGCCGGACTTGAGTCTGTGCCCAATGACTATAAGGATTAAAAGCCTTAATAAGCCTTGAATAGAACTTTGAAAGTTTTGGGTTCATTTATAAAAGTTCCTTGTTTAAAGTGCTTACTTCAGAAGAATAAGATCTTTGTTTTTAGAAAAATGTTGAAGTGATTTTAAGTTGAAGGAAACTACCTTTTTATGATCAAAAGTTTTGTACGAGAGAAAACCTTTTCGAACGGTGTGTTTTATGAAGGAAATACCCTTTGAAAATATTTGACTTTATTCCATCAAGGATTTCAAAAGCAAATGAATTTCCTAAATGTTTTAGAAAAGATTTTGCAAAGGAAAAGGATTTTCTCCTAAATGATTTAGAAACGTTCCGGTTACTTGGATAAGTGACCGATGTTTTGTTTTGGTTTTGATTTTCATTGAGCGAAAAGTAAGAACATGTGAAAGAGAATACTAGTTCGTGAGACGTCACCTCTAGTATTTAGTTGTATACACGCAATCTGGGATCCGTGTCAAGAATTATGGACCAAGGGTCCCAATCGTGATATTATGGGCTACGAGTCCTAATTTTGGAATTGAGGAATATGTGTCCTAATTTCGTTGTTATGGGCTAGGAGTCCTTATCATGTTAAAATAAAACATGGATAAAATTATAACTGTTTCTACAACCACAACCTCGGACTGCGGCATCGGTCTAAGGTGTTGTGATTGAGCACTCGGACTGCGTGTCCTGTGTCATTGATTTTCAAGTAATGAAAATTGTGAATAGTTGTTAGCTTTGGGCTTCGACAACGAAAAGGAGTGATCACAAAGAAAAGTCTCGATAATGAAAAGTCTTTTATTCACATGCATTTCCCCTTAGCAGACGTGCTTGAGTTATCCGAATACCCGCTTAAGATGTGATATTCGATGAGGTATACATCCGAATAGTCGTTATAAGGGATTCGTGATGATGTTGATCCGGGTGCATGAGATGACGGAGACAACTTGCCAAACGGGGCGTATGAGCCTGATCAGCTCTTTCTTTCTTAATGATAAAACGGTGTTGGTATCTCATGAGATTAAGTTTAGAGCCTAATTATTGAAGTGTCATGCATTCTCTTTATAAAACTGATTGTTCGGGTATGAGACCCACTGATATAAAACTTGTCATTTTATCTCTGAATAATAATTAAATGTTAATGTGCTGAGGTGATGTATGTATCGTGTATATGGTTGTTGTGTGATATATCCATTTGTTGGTATCTCACCCTTACAGATATATCAGGTTTCTTCTGGTTTGCTATTGTACCCTGGGTACTTTAGTACAGATGGTGCAGAGGAGTCTTCCTAAGTCACTCAGAGACTTAGATTTGGTTGTTTGATGAAGCATTTGATTGTGGAATGATCACGTGAGTTTTCCTCAGGAATAACTTTTCGAATGACAAACTTATGGTCTGAGACTTAGATTTTTGATAGTATGTATGAGTATGACTCAGAGAGTCTTTATTTTAAAATGGAATGTTTATGGCTCGGAGAGCATATCTTTTGAATGAAAACCTAAGCTTTTCCTTTTGGTCATGTATAGCTTATTGATATGATTATTTTTAGCATATTGCTGCCTGATTGTATTTGGTGCAACTGGAATTCTGCAATAAAAAATGTAATTATTTTAGCAGGTGTTCTTTTTACCTGGGATGTTTGAATTACAGAGGAGACTCTGTCGAAATTTTTGTAAAAATACTAGCTTTTATTCAAGTATATCTCTAAATTTAATAGGCTTGCCAGGCTAAGATTGTAAGTTGGTCTGCCGATCAAGGCTTAGGTTTGGAGTTGTGCCAAATTTTTATACCCATTTCACATGCTTATGCATTTATATAAATTATTTTCCGAAAGCAACCAGCAAATTATCTTTTTAATTTAAAATCCGCATGGGTTACGTAGTAATACCTAGTGGGGGTGTTACAAGTGATATCAGAGCTGGTCGAGTCTTTCGGGATCTTTGGGGAATAGGTCTGTTAAGTCTTTGTTGTGTGATCTCTGGTTGGTTCTTGTTTGAATTGTTTCTTGTTGAAGCAACGTGTGTTGACACACAAGTATATGTTTTCTTGATGGTTTTCCAAGGGTTTTATGTCCTGGGAGACCGTAGATCTTGAATGTTACTTGGGTTCGGATATGACATTCGATTATCCTTGCGAATCATGTTAGACATTCGAAACAAGGTGCTTGTGTAAAGGGTTTTTCCGGGAGTGTTCCCTAGAATTATTCTAGGTTTATGGTTAGAAAATGACATTGATTTTAGATTGATCTAATTTCTGGATTCGGTCAGATCTCTTTCGCTTTGTGTAGGATGTTGCCTACAAAGTTAAAACGAGTTGGACGACTCGATTCAACTGAAAGATCGGTGGTCTGAATCGTTTGTTAGACCGAGTGTTTTCCTTGTGAGACACCAATGTTGTGTGAAGGCTTGTGTCACCGTGTGGATTTTTGACAACTAATTAAAAGGACAAATTATGAACAAGTATTTTCTGACTTGCGTAGTTGATTTGGTAAATCAATTGCGAGGAGTTGTCGTCTACTTAAAGATCGACTTGAAGACGAGTTATTACCAGATTGGAGTGATTATCTATCTAAGATTTTGTGTCGCCGCCTCTGTATAAGGGGGTGTTGTTTTTGTAGAAGGAAGGGTAATGGAAATAGTTATGTGTGTCCGTAGTTTCGTTGTTATGTGTCTAAGAGGGGTGTCAGTTTAGAGGTGCTTGTATGGGTGTATTTTTTGACAGGTGTGTTGGATGTACTTGTTTGGAACTTTTTGTATTTGATCTAGTTTTGAGCTTATGATATGATGAGTTTTCTTCATCCGTTTCTAGAAGGGGGAGATTAATCATTGTGTTGCTTGAGCTAGATTCTATGAATAAAATTTATTTACTTATCCCCCAAAAAAAAAAATTTAATAACAAATGTATCTTCCCCCTGTACCCCCAATTACTTCCCCCAACGGACATGCAAGAAGCCTTTTTTTCTAACTTTTGCTTCATATTGAAAAGCTATGACTCTGAACATCAGTTTTCTTCAAATTTGTTAATAATATATTTTTATCTTAAAAATTATTCAAATGATATATATATATATATATATATATATATATATATATATATATATATTGTGAAAAAATATATTTTTTTTTTACAAGTTTTCGATAGCCATGAAAAAATGTTACAAAAATTGATGACAAGATCTAATGTTAAAAAAAATCAAATATTATAAATACAAACAAATAACTTCATACCCATTTTCGTAATTTACTAAATAAAAGTGATTTTTTTAACACCACCCAAACGAAATAGATTATCT
This sequence comes from Sophora flavescens, assembly GCA_030762895.1. Taxonomy (NCBI): domain Eukaryota; kingdom Viridiplantae; phylum Streptophyta; class Magnoliopsida; order Fabales; family Fabaceae; genus Sophora; species Sophora flavescens. The sequence continues at coordinate 13,662,254 of CM061067.1, forward strand.
TAAAATTACTTTTCAACAAACATACCCAAACAAAAACAGATTTTAATTATAATCGATTATCATAATAATCAATTATTTGAAAACAAATTATCAGAATAATCATTTTTTTCCAGTTTTCTCAAACACACTCTAAGTGGTTTTGTGAAAAAATTGGATGTTTGGGTAACTAGATTGTTATCTAAAAACGTTTTTCTCTCCCCATCTCAGCTGTTTTATAACCTGCATCTAGACTCGGTGTGTTTGGAAAAGCTGAAAAAAAAGATTATACTGATAATCAATTTTTGTATAATCGATTATAATTAGAATATGTTTTTGTTTGTGTTTGTTTGCTGAAAAGCGATTTTAAGATAATCTATTTCATTTGGGTGGTGCAAAAAAAAATCACTTTTATATAACAAATTAAAAAAAAGGGTATGAAGTTATTTGTATAATTTAATAATATTTGTTTAGAAGTTAGTTTTGTAGGGGTGAATAAGGAAGAGAGTTTTGAGAATGGAAAATAATCAAATCACAACAATCTTAACCTAGAAAATTAAAACTAAATGGCATAAAACAACTTTTCCCCTAAGAAAAAGCTTTTTTATAAATTTAATTAAAATGTCAAACATGATAGATTATCTATGAAACAGTTTTTAAGCTAAAAAATAGTTGAAATCAGGGAAAATAATCTTTCCCAAACACACTCTCAGCTGTTTTCTAACCAGCATCTATTCACAACATTCTCCATCTTTATTATATAAAAGTGATTATTTTTGCACCACCCAAACGAAATAGATTATCTTAAAATCGCTTTTCAGCAAATATACCCAAACAAAAATATATTATGATTATAATCATTATACAAAAATCGGTTATCAGCATAGTTTTTTTTCCAGTTTTCTTAAACACACTCTAAATACCCGAAAAAATTATGGAAACAGATACCAGATTGTATATCATATTATCCATCCGTCTCATATCTGTATATTTGTACCTAATTATTATTTTTTGACAAAAGCTAATTATTTTATTTTATTTTTATAAATAAGATTCGAATGATTTCTGAATATTATGCAAAGTTTTACATGTCATTATTTTGTGTTTGAAATACTACTATGTTTAATTATCTGAATTTGTTTATTTGCTCAAGTGTTAATTCGTAATTCATAAGATGATGGGTGGTCTGAAACCATTTTTTTAACATTCGGCATGCTTCATGCAATTCAATGGTCCATGTTGTATTATAAATTGTTTTTTATAACAAAAAAAGTATATAGATAAAAAGTATACTCAAACCATATACAAATACAGAACCAATAAGTGGATCCAATGTAAGTAAAATTCGGAAATTTTCAAAAGAAACCACTGTTACTATTACATATAAGCCTAACCTAAACCACAAATCACCAGAAAGTCCAAAAATTACCAAGCTAAACCAAACCATCCCAACGTAGAAGCTAAATAGCCTAAGTGTGTGTTTGGTTTGGTGGTGAAGATCTTCCAAAGTGTTTATCCAATGATCAAATGCAATTTGACTGAAAAAAATAATGTTTGGCTTCCAAGGTTGTAAATTGCTTCTAGCCCCAAAATCACTTTCAACCCAAAGCAGGAATTTGTAGCTTCGGGCCCAAACGTGATTTCTAATATTAAATTACACTAAGTTTTATGTCAAACTTGCTTTTAAAATAAAAACATCACTTCAAACTCAATTTTATTAAAATCAATTAAATCCAAAATTACATTTTTCAAACCATCATCCAATTACTACAAAATAACAGAAGAATCGAGCACAATTTAAAACCATGGTTTCAAATTCTTTAAAAAGTAAATACTAGAGAGCACCACGAAAAAAGACGGACAACCTTCCTGCCACGCTTGAATACAGCATAATAGCATTCTGATCCTCGTTTTAAACCCATTAGCACTACAGACAATCCAGCCAACAGTGGCCATCTCTGCCCAAGTTCGTCATCATTTTCTCTGTACCATTATGTGTAAATAAACTGGAAGGCTAGCTGGAGCGGCGCCGTATCAGACTCAAGTTGTTGGATCTGAATTGTAGATTCTCGGGGTAATGGGTGTGAAAGACAAACCAGGCGCTGACGTGGATGTTGTAATGTGGTTGGGTAGTGAGGAGGTTGTAGCAGACTAGCAGGGGTGCCAGGTAGGCTTTTCTGAAAAAGGATAAAGAATGGGATGTGTGGTGAAAAATCTTCATTAGGCTGGAGGGCTGCATTACTATTTTTTTTATTATAAATGCATATATTTCTTGGTGATATAAATTAGAATTTTACTGAAATTTATACACCAAAACTATAATAAAAGAACTTTCCATTTCTTTTGAGTTACTCAAGTAAAACACATAGGATGATGTGCAGCAATTAAATTATTCCCCCACCGGATATAATTATAAATAAAATTAATTAATTTTATACTTGTTAAGAAAATTAGTTAATTTAGTTTAATTGTTATGATTTATGTAAAAAAAAAGAGTTATAATTATTAAACTACTCTTTAGTTGTTTCGGGAGTGTGTAATACTCTTGAAAAAATAAGAGGAGAATTGTTTGGATTGATTAATTTTCTTTTTGAATTTTGGAATACCGACATTAAATAGAATTGAGTTGATTGGATATTGCTTATATTTGATTTCACAAAACATATGTATTTTTTTTTACCTATGAGAGCATCTCTAGTGTAAGTTGCTTATGGGTTGCTTACCCATAAGCAACCGTTGCTTATCAGATTTTAATATTGGAGCTGTGGATGTAGTTGCTTATAATTTAGTAAAGTTGCTTATATGAACAACCCTTGGTTGGGTTGCTTATCTATAAAAAACATTATTCTTGAATGATTCAGGCGAATATTAAGTGAATGAAAATTAAATAAATTTAATAGTAAATAAAAAAGAATAAAAAATTAGATTGCTCAAGGATTGTTTATTCTATATAGCATTGAAATGGAAAATACTAGATGAATTGTTTAAATATAATATAACATTGTGAGATTCATAATTGAATCTACTTAAACAACCAAAAATCAATTGCTTATCATTTAATATTGAAGATGTCCTAATTTGGGTGTTAGAGTGTGTGTGTGTGTTGGTATAGCTAAATGGGGGTGGTATAGCTAAATTAGTAAAACAACATATCGGTAACGCGGACAGTTAACATTAACGTTACCGCAACCCGTTGAGTGGCCAGCCAATGCGTGGCACCCATCCTTTTATTAATTGTGCATGATATTTCATTGTCCGGGACTCGAACACGTTAACGAGTAAATTGCTCCAAGGAATATAACCACTACCCCAATCACCAATTTTGTGCCAACTTTGCATCATTAATGGACTATTTAACTGTTAATATCATGCAAACTTCCAAAATTTTATAAAGAATTTTTCTATCATATGTACACAGGTTAAGAAAATAAAAAAATAAATTTATATAAAAACTTATTTGTTTTATATTTTTTAAACTGAAATTTTTAATGTCTCAATAAATAATTATTTTTTTAGATTTCTTAACCTACTTAAAGTTATATAGTTTAGAAAACCCCTTTTATAAATATCTCACGTTTTCTACGAGATTCCACAAAAATCTGATAATTAATGCTCCAACATCCAGCAGCAATGGACATCCACTAATGCGAGCATCCGAATATCAGCAGAAAAAAAAGAGAGCCTCACACTAGTCTATCACTGCCTCTCAATCATTTCTGTACGTCCCAGGAAATAGTCCCTCATTTTAGTGCACGAAACGATGTATCACTCTCTTTCACCACCCATATAAAGAGCCAATCCTGCGAACCCACCCACCAGCAAACCAAAGTGATAAACAAGCAAGGTGAAAGAGAGTATCCAGATATAATGCTATAAGGTATAAGAACCAAGCACTCTCCAAAAAATTCTCTCCAACTTAGATAAAAGAACAAATACCACTCCAAGTGTTTCACTCATAATGAAGAACATCGACTAGGGAAATCCGTGTGCATTCCTTGCCATCCTTATTGCCCTATAAAGCAAAGATGCCAAAACCAATACTCTGAAACGTCCCTTCATAGAACAAAATTAGAAGAACGTGTGATCTGTGAAAGAAAAAAACAGTCCAATCCTCGACCCCCTATTTAAGTGAGCCACCCTTTACACAAACTCTCTATAACCTCAGAACAATTGATTGAGTGCCATATCCATTCGTGCACTACATAACCATGCAATTAACTATCATTACCATTTTGGTGTCCTTGTTATTTCTCTGGTATGCTTATGTGGGAAAGAGGAGGGCTAGTAATAGTAAGAGCAAAGAGGCTCCTCTGGCACCTGGTGCATGGCCAATTATTGGTCACCTCCACCTTTTGGGTAGTGAGGATGAGCTTATCCATCGCGTCCTTGGAACAATGGCCGATAAATATGGGCCAGCATTTAACATCTGGATTGGTAGCAGCAAAGCATTTGTGGTAAGTAACTGGGAAGTGGCGAAGGAATGCTTCACAAGTGCTAATGACAAGGCACTTGCCTCACGACCCTTAACAGTTTCCGGAAAGCACATGGCATACGACAGTGCCGCGTTCAGTTTTACACCATATGGCCCCTTCTGGCGTGATATGAGAAAGATCGCAACTCATGAACTTCTTTCCAAAAGCAGACTTGAAAAGCTTACCCATGTCAGAGTGTCTGAGATCAACATGGGCATGAGGGAGTTGTACAACTCTTGTGTCCAAAATAGCTCAAAGCCTGTTGAACTAAAAGAATGGATATCGAATTTGACTCTAAACATGGTTGTTAGAATGGTGGCAGGGAAACGTTACTTTGGTGCCACACATGATGAGGCGATGCGGTTCCAGAAGACAATTAGAAAGTTCCTTCATCTGGCTGGCATTTTTGTGGTTTCAGATGCAATTCCATCTTTGCGTTGGATTGATGTACTGATGGGGCACGAGAAGGCAATGAAGCAGACAGGGAAAGAGTTAGATGCCATACTTGACGGGTGGTTACAGGAGCATCGCAAACGTAGAGCTGACGGTGTGTTTAAGGCAGATGGTGACCTGGACTTCATCGATGTGATGTTGTCGCTTCAGGACGATGGTCAACTATCAGACAAACAATATGATCCCGATACAAGCATCAAAGCCACCTGCTTGGTAAGTCACAAAAGACAAACAACCTGAAATCACTTTGCTTTATTTCTAGTGTTACCTGTTTTTAAATATAATTATAAAATTATCATATTATTTTTATTCTATTTCCTGATTTATTTTTTATACAGATATTTAAAGGGTCTTTTTGATTCTGTTTTGATTTTTTTCCTCTCTAAAAATTGTTTTATAAAGTAATTTATGAAAACTTTTTTTTAAAACAAAAATTTTAAAAAATCTGTTTTGTTTTGGAAAGAGTTTTAGAAAATAGAGATAAAAAAACCCGTTTGATAAAATTGTGATGAAAATGATTTTATAGCCAAAAAGTAGAAAAAAAATTCATGAGTAAACAACAAAAAATAACTTGATTTATGTCCTGAAATAGCAAATTGTAAAGAAATGAGTTTTAAAGGATGGGAACGAGTTATCGCTCTCACGGTCCTGTTCGATCATGGCGACATCTCCAAAAGAAAGGAAAGGAACCAGCCACTTGTATAGAGGATGCATATGAAAATGGTAAACTGAAATTTCAGGTGTGGGATGGAGGTGGTGAAGGTATGGTTGAGGATGACGATGGAGGGTGGCGAGGGTGGGGAGTTGCAGATTTCGAGGCTTCCTTGAAGAGTTGAGAAGTGGGAAGAGTAGTACTGGTGATGGACAAATGATGTGTTTCAATTTAGACTAAACCCCCGATTTGGTCCCTGAGAAAAACATTCGGGTCTGAAATAGTCCCTAACCAAAAAAAACTATCCATTTAGTCCTTAAGAATGTATTTCCGGGACAGATGAGTCATTCCGTCAGTTGACCACCTTTGATCGCAGGTAAAATGCTGACGTGTCGATTTCCATTCCAAAACGGCATGTCGTTTCTTCCTCCAACTTCTTCTTCCTCCAGCTTCTTCTTCCTCCAGCCTTTTTGCCATTTCTCCAGTAAAGTTTTTTCATTTCAGCAATAGTTACTGCCTATCACTATCGGAGGTTTAGTAGTCACCTTTTGCTCCTAACAACACACGCTTCAACAGAGAATCTATGATTTTTATTGATTTATAGGTCGAAATCATGACAACAAAAAATGGGCTCCAATTTAAAGTGAACGGCCATATCCCAGTTCTGAAACATTGGTTTAATTTTCAAATTGAAACCCCAACAAGCTAAAATAATAATAATCTCAAAGATTTAATTATTCAGAAGAATCATGACCTAGATTGCTAAACAAAAAAAGGACCATGCAACCAAGACAAAGAAAAAAAAATAATCAAGGTGAAATTTTGAGCTTCTCTTCCCTCGAATTTTGGATTTTTATCAACACCCAGATTTTAAAAATAAAAAAAGAAGAAGAAAATAGTTAGACGCAGAACTATCAACATTCAACACGCAAGACGCAAGGGACAGATCCAATCCAGATCCAAACCAATGGAAACGTTTTCTTAGCTTAAGCGCCGCAAAATTTTCATATTAGATTCCAGATTGAGCTTGCTCTTCAGGAAAGCCTGATATTATTTTCATATTAGATTCCAGATTGAGCAGCGCACGCGAGATTGAGCTTGCTCTTCAGGAAAGCCTGATATTCCTCTGAATCAACGGCCACAGGAGGACCAGGAGGAGGAGGCCCATTGGGCAGAACGACACTGTTTTTGGGAAGGGGCATGGCGTCGACGCGATCCGGTTTGGGTTGGTGGTTGTTGATCTCGACGATGGCGACGTCGTCGTTTCGATCAGCGGCAGAGGAAGAAGAAGGTGGAGAGTTAGCGGTTGTATCTTCCTGGAGGAAGCGCTGGAAGGCCCACTCGGAAGCGCTGCGGTTCATCTTGGAAGGCTCGCCGTCGACGGAGATTTCCTCGACTGAGAAGGCCCACTAAGAAGAAGCTGGAGGAAGAAGAAGCAAGAAACGACATGCCGTTTTGGAATGGAAACCGACACGTCAGCATTTTACCTGCGATCAAAGGTGGTCAACTGACGGAAGGACTAATCTGTCCCGGAAATACATTCTTAAGGACTAAATGGATAGTTTTTTTTGGTTAGGGACTATTTTAGACCCGAGTATTTTTCTCAGGGACCAAATTGGGGGTTTAGTCTTGAATTTACATTCCGGGACTTTAGAAGTGCTTCTTGAACGTGAAAGCTACTCACAATAGTTTTCAGTCAAAAACACTTCCACTCAAATCAATGATTTCCAAAAAGAGACCGAAGAGCTAACGGAAAAAGAAAATTTAATTTCGGTTTTACATAAATATTATATTTTTTGAATTTAATTTCTAGTAATCTTGATATTTTAAATTATAAGAGTAAAATTTTGTTTACGGAGGGACAAAATGTAAAAGAAGAAATTTGATATTCTGCATAATAAATGTCATCAATAAATGCTTCCTCTTTATCCATCGGCCCACACCAAAACTATACCAGAGTTACTGATGGCACCGTAGCAGCTCTTATATAATATTCTTTTCGATCTATAATATAAACAAAATTCTAAAAGATAATAGATCGAGTAAATATATTGGAATGAGTTAATTATAATTTGTATCGGCCGAGAAGGTAGGGCCGATGACTCGTCTATATTTTGGACTGACCGAGCTTACCCCGACAATGGGCCTTAGCCCAAACTCCTCCAAGGCCGAGGACATATCAGCACACCGGGCCAGCCGATGGAGGATAAGTACTCGGACTCGCCCGCCAGGGAAGTGCATCTCGGTCCCTCGCGGATCAGTCATAAATGACTGATCCGAATATCACTCCGCATAATCAGGGACCTGATCATAATATCTCTCCGAGTATCTCGGAGCCTGATCCTAATATCTCTCTGTATATCTCGGAGCTTGATCCTGAACAATCTCTATAAATAGGGGACTTGCCCCCTCATTCAGAACTACATTTGCTTTGATTCCCATTTGGATACGTAGGAGCAGAATCTCAATTCTGTCAAGCACATTCCAAAACACCCCACTAAACCTAGTTTGGTCGAGTATCTCTCATCCGAGGTATTTGGACGGAACATAATTAATATACATATATATTTCAAAAAACACCCACTCTAATTTTAATTAATATTTCGATAGCTTATAATTAATGACAATAATTAATAAGGGCAATATTGAAAATTAATATTTAATATGTATGAAAATTAATAGATGTAACTTATTTATTTCTTATATTATAAACCGAAGGGAGTATATATTTAGAGTTAAATATATGTTTTTATTCTCTAGAACATGGGGGTTTTGATTTTAGGTCCCAATAAAATTGTTTTATGTGGTTAGTATCCTTTAAAATTTGATATCACTATCTTTAGTCATTAGCATTTATGTTAGGGCAGACAAATAGAATTCATTTTTTGAGGAATCACATATTAACATGATACCACAGATGTTATTGAGTGATACTTGGGATGACTTGTGTGACCTTCTGTTAGACACATAAATAGTTAATAGATATCATATGTATAATAGGGACCGAAAATAATGATATTAAAGTTTGGAGGGATACAAACCAAATAAAAAAATTATAAGGACCAAAATCAAAACACTCTTATTTTGCAGGAACCAAAAACATATTTAATCTTGTATATTACGTTAATTAAGCTATAAGTATCAACTAGCTACATACTTACTAAGCATAATCTTCTAGAGTTTTTTTAGCTTTCAAAAATTATGTGCCATATTTGCTAACTTTTTAATGGGTGAACCGTTCTGTCCTATAAGAATTTAATTTTGGCTGCTTTTCTTTTTGGTTAGGTAGCAAAACTGTGCCAAAATTTCTTAAGTTATGATTTTGCATCCTATGGTGTATATAGTTTTGTTATTTCAAAAATGTTATTAGAACACCTCTCCCCGACACCTCAAACTCTAAAGGCTCGTTTGATGGTCAGGATAAGAGAGACATGATAGGATAAGCTATCATATCCTGTCTGAAACTGTTGTTTGGTGAGCTAGCAGGATAGGATAAGGCAATCCTATCACTTATCTTATCTTGTCCATCTAGTTAAAATTCTATCATGAGGGGAGGGTTGGGTTAACACTCAACAGGATAGGATAAGGTATTTTTTTCTGGTAACAAGTAGGATAGAGTGATTTAAAGTATAATAAAATATAAAAATGTATAATATATAATATATAAAATAATTAAAGTATAATAAAATAATAATTTAAAGTATAATAAAATTTAACATGATTACCAAAAAAAGTATAATAAAATATAAAATATTTAAAATAATAAAAATATTAATAATTAATTTTAAAATTTATTTATTTTTATCACAATGCTAATTTTATTATTTTATATTATTTTTAAAAACTGTAAAATATAAAAAATTATTCTAATAATTCAACTATGTGTAAATTAAAAACAAAAAATGAATATTTAAAAATATAAAAAATTAATTTTAGTTAGGCAATATTTAAAAAATTTAAAATATTATATGTAATTTTATCACAAGGATAATTTTGTCTTTTTATATTAATTTAAATAATGAAAATTATAAAAAAAAAACTAAATCTAATAAAAGATGAAAACATTTAGAATAAAACGAAAAATTTTAAAATTCATACTTAAATTATAATGTTGTCCAGTTGGTTATCTGGTGGACATCAAACGTTGGATAGGATAACAGTTTATTCTGTTCATATCTATCATACTCCTATCATGTTCTCTTATCCTATCCGTCTTTATCTTAACCTGACCACCAAACGAGCCCTAAAAGGTGCTTTTGGAACTGGGACATTAGCGGGCCCGTAAAAATCGTATATATATATATATATATATATATATATATATATATATATATATATATATATATATATATTGTTGTGCAAAAATAACACCGTTGTCGTTATTTTGATTGATTTCTATATTATAATGTCTTTTGCTGGTAAACATTATGCAGCCTCTTATACTCGGTGGCAGTGGCTCAGCAGGCACGCTCACATGGATCATGTCTTTACTCCTCAACAATCGCCCTGCATTAAAAAAGGCACAAGAAGAATTGGACGTGAATGTTGGCATGGACCGACAAGTTGAGGACTCAGATATTAAAAACCTTTTATATATTCAAGCCATTGTCAAGGAAGTCCTTCGGCTATACCCAGCGGGTCCCCTCCTAGGACCCAGGGAAGCCATAGAAGATTGTGATGTTGCTGGTTATCACGTCTCATCTGGCACCCGCTTGATAATTAACGCATATAAGATACATAGGGATCCGAGAGTTTGGCAAGACCCTTGTGCTTTTATACCTGAGAGGTTTCTCACAACCCATGCAACAATGGATCCTAGAGGCCAAAACCCTGAATTCATTCCTTTTAGTACTGGCAGACGGTCATGTCCTGGCATGTCATTTGCTCTCCCAGTTCTTCACTTAACACTTTCTCGTTTGCTTCATGCATTCGACTTTGCAACTCCTTCAAATCAACCGGTTGACTTGACTGAGAGCCCGGGTATAAATATTCCTAAGGCAACTCCATTGCAGGTTCTCCTTACTCCTCGCCCTGCAGCCAAATTATATGCCTAAAGAAACAGCTGAATGTTTATAATCAACTTTTTAAAATAAAAGTCATTTTGAATAACAAATGGATGCAGTTCTAGTAGATTGATGTTAGGCCAAGAGGTCGTTAGTGTGAAAGGTTGGTATTGTGATTGATAATGTTTGTAAGTTGGTTCATATCATGCCATCCTCCCTCGCAGGTATCATAAATTAGCTGAATGTTGTAATAAACTTTTAAAATAAAAGTCGTTTTGAATAATAAAGTTGATGCAGTTCTAACAGTTTGATGTTAGGCCAAGAGGCCGTTAGTATGAAAGATTAGCTATGTGATTATTATTATTATTATTATTATTATTATTATTATTATTATTATTATTATTTTTATAGAAACAAACTTATTTCATTTCAATAACAATAAGTTCAGCCATATAGATTGGAATAAAATCAAACACCTGATGGCTAGTGTTCCGTCCAAATACCTCGGATAAGAGATACTCGGCCGAAGAAAGTTTAGCGGGGGTGTTTTGGAGTGTGCTTGACAAAATGTGAATTCTGCTCCTACGTATCCAAATGGGAATCAAAGCAAACGTAGTTCTGAATGAGGGGGTAAGCCCCCTATTTATAGAGATCTTTCAGGATCAAGCTCCGAGATATACGGAGAGATATTAGGATCAGGTTCCGAGATATACAGAGAGATATTAGGATCATGTCCTCGGATTATGCGGAGTGATATTCGGTCGATCATTTATGACCGATCCGCGAGGACCGGGATGTACTTCCCTGGCGGGGCGAGTCCGAGTACTTATCCTCGGCTGGCCCGGTGTGCTGATATGTCCTCGGCCTTGGAGGAGTTTGGGCTAAGGCCCATAGCCGGGGTAAGCTCGGTCAATCCGAAACATAGACGAGTCATCGGCCTTGCCTTCTCGGCCGGTACACAAGCCCCCCGAGCTCCGAGCTTGAATAGGCGAAAGAGCTGATAAGCATGAAACCGAGCTTACTCTTCGGCTACACAGGCACCCGCATTCCCAGCTGTCATTTCAATCAAGTCTTCTCTCCCTGTAAGAGAAAGCAATCATTCCTAGTTAACATCCTTATATCTTTGGCCTTTAACAATTTAATTGGCTTGAACTCGGCCTTCAGGCTCAAACTTGGCCTTTAACAATTTAATGGCTCGTACTCGGCCTTCAGGCTCAAACTTGGCCTTTAACAATTTAGTGGCTCGTACCCGGCCTTCAGGCTCAAACTTGGCCTTTAACAATTTAGTGGCTCGTACTCGGCCTTCAGGCTCAAACTTGGCCTTAAGCATTTACTCGGCTCGAACTCGGCCTTTAGGCTCAAACTTGGCCTTTAGAATTTAACGGCTCGAACTCGGCCTTCAGGCTCAAACTTGGCCTTAAACAATTTAATCGGCTCGAACTCGGCCTTCAGGCTCAAACTTGGCCTTTAACAATTTAGTGGCTCGTACTCGGCCTTCACACTCAAACTTGGCCTTTAACAATTTAGTGGCTCGTACTCGGCCACCAGGCTCAAACTTGGCCTTTAAAAATTTAATGGCTCGAACTCGGCCACTAGGCTCAAACTTGGCCTTAGAAATTTAATTGGCTCGTACTCGGCCACCAGGCTCAAACTTGGCCTTAGGAATTTAACTGGCTCGTACTCGGCCATCAGGCTCAAACTTGGCCTTTAAAAATTTAATGGCTCGAACTCGGTCACCAGGCTCAAACTTGGCCTTTAAAAATTTAATTGGCTCGTACTCGGCCACCAGGCTCAAACTTGGCCTTAGGAATTTAACTGGCTCGTACTCGGCCACCAGGCAAAAATTTAATGGCTCGAACTCGGCCACCAGGCTCAAACTTGGCCTTTAAAAATTTGACGGCTCGTACTCGGCCTTCAGGCTCAGACTTGGCCTTAGGAATTTAACTGGCTCGTATTCGGTCATCAGGCTCAAACTTGGCCTTTAAAAATTTAATGGCTCAAACTCGGTCACCAAGATCAAACTTGGCCTTTAAAAATTTGACGGCTCGTACTTGGCCTTCGGGCTCAGACTTGGCCTTTAGAATTTAACGACTCGAACTCGACCTTCAGGCTCAAACTTGGCATTTAGAATTTAACGGCTCGAACTCGGCCTCCAGGCTCAAACTTGGCCTTTAAAAACTTGATTGGCTCGTACTCGGTCACCAGGCTCAAACTTGGCCTTAGGAATTTAACTGGCTCGTACTCGGCCATCAAGCTCAAACTTGGCCTTTAAAAATTTAATGGCTCGAACTCGGCCACCAGGCTCAAACTTGGCCTTTAAAAATTTAATTGGCTCGTACTCGGCCACCAGGCTCAAACTTGGCCTTAGGAATTTAACTGGCTCGTACTCGGCCACCAGGCAAAAATTTAATGGCTCGAACTCGGCCACCAGGCTCAAACTTGGCCTTTAAAAATTTGACGGCTCGTACTCGGCCTTCAAGCTCAGACTTGGCCATAGGAATTTAACTGGCTCGTACTCGGCCATCAGGCTCAAACTTGGCCTTTAAAAATATAATGGCTCGAACTCGGCCACCAGGCTCAAACTTGGCCTTTTAAAATTTGACGGCTCGTACTCGGCCTTCGGGCTCAGACTTGGCCTTTAGAATTTAATGGCTCGAACTCGGCCTTCAGGCTCAAACTTGGCCTTTAGAATTTAACGGCTCGAACTCGGCCTTCAGGCTCAAACTTGGCCTTTAGAATTTAACGGCTCGAACTCGGCCTCCAGGCTCAAACTTGGCCTTTAAAAATTTGATGGCTCGTACTCGGCCTTCCAAATGAAACATTTGCAGAGTAAATACATCGGCAAAATAAGAGAACATAATGTTCATAATAAATTCTTTTATCGAATAAAAAGAAGGTCTGCGGTGTGCCTCGTTAAAACCTTCTCGGTCAAAATCCTTTTTGGGACAAAATACCGAGGTAGGAAAAGGAGTACATCACCTGACTATATACATCAACTGTAGCTCAGTGCACTGATCGGCCTGTGATCCAAGCTGGAACTTCTCCAACTCCTCAATGGGTTGTGGCCGTTGTTCTTTCCTGTCAATTCTCGGGTCTAGTTCAACAAAGCTGACAGAATTTACAGACTTGTCTTTTCCCCTGTCTAGTGTTTCTGCAGGTGTAGGTTTGAGTTTTCTTACACGCAAACTATCAGCATAGCACTGTCTGGCCATTTTTTGATCCACCCGGATAGCAACTATGTCTCCCGAGTTGGAAGGGAATTTCATCGTGAGGTGGGGAGTAGAGACCACAGCTCCTAGCTCGTTCAAAGATGGTCTTCCGATGAGAATATTGTACGATGTTACTGCGTTTACCAACACGTACCTGACCATGATAGTCTTAGACGCTTTGCCATCTCCAAAAGTAGTTAGGAGGTCAATGTATCCTCGGGTGTCCACCTGTTCCCCAGTAAAGCCGACGAGCTTACTGTCGTATGGCTGAATAGATTTCTCTGGGATCCCGAGCTTCTGGAATGTCGAATAGTACAAAATATCTGCCGAGCTCCCCTGGTCGACAAGAGTTCTCTTGACCGAGAAATTAGCCAACTGCACTGTGATTACCATAGGGTCATCTTGATTAGGATCCACCCCAACAAAGTCTTCGTCAGAAAAGATAATAGGTGGGGAAATCCTCGGGGGTTTCTTGGGATCACAGGAGTTGACAGCCCGAATAGCCCGCAGGTGCTTTCTCCGAGCTGAACTTGTTGTGCCTCCCCCTGCAAACCCACCTGAAATAGTGTTTATCACACCTCGGACCACATTATCCTCCTCTCGCCTTTCATTCTGGCCCTCTCTGATCTCTGGTCTTTCATTATTTTGTCCACCGCCGCCCCTTCTCGAGCTTTGGTCACCTCCTCTCCTTCTACCTCTGCCACGCCCCTCCCCATTATTGTGGTTTCTCCGAACAAAATTATTGAGATGGCCAGCTTGCACCAACTCTTCAATCTTATCTCGCAGGACCCAGCACTCCTCGGTGGTATGCCCGTAATTACGGTGGTACCGACAATATTTCTGTCTGTCAACATTCTGGGGTGTGTGGCCACGGTTGGGGAGCTGCAAAAGTTCCGCGTTGTGTGCTTCCTCGAACACCCGAGCTCGGTTTGTGTTAAGGGGAGTGTAGTGCTCATACTTCGGCCCCCTATGCAAATGCTCGGATGGGCCTTTGAATTTTGGCTTATCACCTCTAGCCCTCCTCTTCTCTCTCCCTTCTCGCCTGTCAGCATCATCAGTTCTCTCCCTTTTCTTAGACTACTCAACCTCCTCCATATTAATGAATCCCGCAGCCTTTCTCCTCAATTCATCCATACTGGTTGGTGGCTTCCGAGCCAAGTGTCTGGCGAAAGGGCCAGGCCTTAACCCGGTCAAGATGGTGTGTAGTGCAACATCGGCATTGAGATTCCGGATGAGGACCGTCTCCTTGCTGAATCTGGCCATGAAATCACGCAGGGACTCCTTCCTTTCTTGCCTAAAGTTTACCAATGAGGCCGAGGTTTTTTGATGAGCCCGGCTCGTGGCAAACTGAGCATTGAACTTAGCCATGAATGTGTCAAAGGAGTCAACTGACGGCGCGATAGGCCGGGTGTACCAGGTCAACGCAGCATCCTTCAGAGTAGTCGGAAAGACTTTACACATGACAGCATCGTCGTCGGTAAAGAGGTACATCTGAGTGGTGAAAGCGTCCAAGTGGAGCTTGGGGTCTGAGGTGCCATCATATTTGTCAATGCTAATTGGCTTGTAGTTGGCTGGTAGGGGAACCTCCATAATAGCGTTTGGGAAGGGATGTCTCGGCTTCCGCACGTTGGCCCTTTCATTAAGTCTATTTGCCCGATGACGATTCGGGGGGCCTGCCTAGGAAATTCTTCCTCATCTACTCGGTCCATATGATGAGAAGCCCGAAGTTGTGGGCCTCCTTCTCTGTGCGAGTTTCTGGACCCCTCATTCTCAAGTGTCCGACGCTCTCTCTCTGGAGGAGACGAGACGGACCTTTCCCTGCTCTGCCCCGGTTTGCGGCGACTGTTTTGTTGCCTAATCTCCTCATTCTCCCTTCTCAATGTGGCAATCTGTGCAAGAAGTTCCTGGATAAGGGGGTTGTCGGTCGTCATAGCCGGGTTCGTGGACCGTTCCCCATTATCTCCGTTGTCAGCATTTTCTGACTCCTCTCTCCTGCAGTTTCTGCTCCTTGTTCTCACCATGATTTGTGGTATGGGAAAGTTTTGCTTCGATTCCCACAGACGGTGCCAAATGTTCCATCCAAATACCTCGGATAAGAGATACTCGGCCGAAGAAAGCTTAGTGGGGGTGTTTTGGAGTGTGCTTGACAGAATGTGAATTCTGCTCTTACGTATCCAAATGGGAATCAAAGCAAACGTAGTTCTGAATGAGGGGGTAAGCCCCCTATTTATAGAGATCTTTTAGGATCAAGCTCCGAGATATACGGAGAGATATTAGGATCAGGTTCCGAGATATACGGAGAGATATTAGGATCAGGTCCCTGATTATGCGGAGTGATATTCGGGTCAGTCATTTATGACTGATCCGCGAGGGACCGGGATGTACTTCCCTGGCGGGGCGAGTCCGAGTACTTATCCTCGACTGGCCCGGTGTGTTGATATGTCCTCGGCCTTGGAGGAGTTTGGGCTAAGGCCCATAGCCGGGGTAAGCTCGGTCAATCCGAAACATAGACGAGTCCTCGGCCTTGCCTTCTCGGCCGGTACAGCTAGCATAAAATCTTGCTCCTCTAGCTAGGCTATAAGCAACATGATTAGCTTGTCTCTTAATAAAACTAACCTCGAAGTTTTGCAAAGATCTTAGTCTATTTTTGCACTTGGCCGGCTAAAATAAATCCAAATTCTGTAAGGTAGGATTTTTCTCCAAGCAGACCATCCACTACCATTTTACAGTCCCGCTCTATAGTGACATTGTTGAGCCCCAAATCTTGCAGCCATTGGAGAGATTCCAGAGATTACAGTCTTGGCAGCTACAAACTCCCCTCTATCATTCCTCACACAAAGACCCACACCAAAGCATCCTTGCTCTCCAGACATCGCAGCATCCACGTTGCACTTAAAGCACCCTACTCAATGGCTTCACCCGGACTGAGTTGCACGCAGAGGCTGTGTCCGCATGCTGCTCCTGCGTTTTCATGTTGGCACTTTCCCAGTTTTGAAGCATATCCCTAGCATAGTCCATGGAGATCGTCATAGGTTTTTGCACATCCTCCCACACTTTCTCATTCCTCCTCCTCCAAATCACCCAAAACACATTGCACTCACCGTTTTTAGATGAGAAGGGCGGAGATTATATAAGAGCTTAAAGACAAGCTCGACACACCCTTCAGCTGACAAAACAGAGTCCGAAATGTGGTTCCACAACCCTGCCTCCGTCCAACATGAGACTGCATGCATGCAACCAAAAAACACGTGCCACTCATTCTCTATGTCTATTTCATAGTGAGGACACCCACCCGGGCAAACCACCCCTTTCGTTTGCAGTCTGGAGCGTGTGGGGAGGCACCCTCTCGCCACCCTCTAAATGGGCAGCTTCATCTTTTGTGGGATTTTAAGGCTCCAAATACTTGTCCATTCTACTGGGACTTTGAGTTCACTATTATCAATAAGAGGGTCTTCATAACATGATAGTATGCTGACTTCACAGAGAACTTCCCATCTTTAGTAAAATTCCAGATCAGCTTGTCTTCATCTTCCAAGTGCAATAACGACATCTTAACAATTACACTAACATCCCTCTGTTGGAATAAAATAGCCAAAATATGAGATTGTCATTGTTTAGAGTCATAAATTAGCTGAATGTTGTAATAAACTTTTAAAATAAAAGTCGTTTTGAATAATAAAGTTGATGCAGTTCTAGAAGTTTGATGTTAGGCCAAGAGGCCGTTAGTATGAAAGTTTTGCAAAGATCTAAGTCTATTTTTGCACTTGGCTAAAATAAATCCAAATTCTGTAAGGTAGGATTTTTCTCCAAGGAGACCATCTACTACCATTTTACAGTCCAGCTCTACAATGACAATATTGTTGAGCCCCAAATCTTGCAGTCATTGGAGAGCTTCCCGAAGACCCATAACCTTTGCTTCATGCACAAGAGGGACACTGTGACACCCTTCTACCTCGCATGTTATAAACACTTAAAGATATAAAGATATAAACCAAAATACATTTACTGAATAAAATAAACCTTTAAAAAAAATAAAATATTTGTCCTTGGATAGAAAAGTCCCACATGAACGAGTTCACAATGCGGAAAATTAAAACAAGTTAAAGTAAATAATACATAACAAATAAACAACCCAATTCCGATGTCACAATTCAGAGCTGGTACAACCGTTCCGAAACTATCAACGGAATACAACTGAAACTAACAAACTAAACTGAAAGGGAAAAGCCCTAACTATGAGTGGAGGCTCCTCAGAGTCACTCATCTCCTGACTGTTCGCCATCCTTTGCAAGGTGTCAATCAGGCCAAACAAACAAACAACAGATAACAGGGAGTAAGAATCATGTAAACATATATAGCAAGGAGATAGGAAGTAAAGTAAACAACTAAGCACAACATCATATAGCATACGTCGACAAGTAAGCATCATAGCATCAATCATCATCATCATCATAACAACAGTATGCTATGCAATGCAATGCATGCAACTCTACTCCGCTACTCCAACAATGCATGTGGATCCACTAAACTCAAGTTGAACAACTTCGGAGTTAAATATCCACATTGAGAATCTACTCAACGCCGGAGAATCTACTCCTCGGATAGCCAACGCATCAAACAATCGGATGCCTCATCATGGGGGCGCACGGAGAATCTACTCCTACCGTGGATGGTAAGATCGACGTACTCTCGGGTGACCTCCCCTATGTCAAACAACCACCAACAACAACGTCTCCAATGATGCATGAACAACCAACAAAACATCGGGCAAACGCCACCTCCTCAACTTCAACGGAATCAACAGAAAACATCAACGGAATCAACCGTAGCGGAATCTACCACAACAGCTTTAACCAGCGGAATCTACCGCAGCAGAATCGACTGCAACACCTTAGACTCAATCGGGTCAAGGCCCCCTTGGGGACAACTCTTGGCCACCAAGGTACAACATCAACAACGTGCGGTAACCCATCGGATACCGACTTAACCAACATAATATCTCACCAGCTCATCTCTTCAATCATCTTCATTAATTATTAACCGAGTTATCTAATCCATATCATTGTGTGATTGAGTCATCTTATCATCATCGGGGAAATTGGGGTTAGAAACCCCTTAAAAGCCTTTAGTCACCTTCTGGTCAGATAGGGGAGCACGGGTGTGCTGATCCCCTGCACTACCGTACTGGTCACATAAGTGAAGCACGGTCGCGCTCTTGGTTCTGCACGGCCGTGCTAAATGCGCAGCCTCCTTCCAGAATTCAACTGGGAGCACGGTCGTGCTCCCTGTTCAGCACGACCGTGCTCAATGCACAACAATACTATTCTGGGCAGAAACTAAGTCCGAAACTCTAACCAAATTTTAGGCCATTCAATCTATTAATTTCTAAATAGTTTTAAAACCTTATTTAACCAATTAACATATCTTATCAACATTCAGCATCATCATAAAAGTTATGGCATCAGCCATTTAACTAACATATCAACAACCATAAACAGATCATGTTTATCACGACTGCATATTCATACAATAGTCAATACGAACATGAAACACATAACATGACATCTAACATTAAACAAGCATATCATCAACACAGACATTTAGGCATTTAAAATCATACAATAGCATGCATCAAACCGGGGTTATGGAAACCCTTTTACTTTACTCTAACCCCCAAGCCTATGAGTACACTATCCTTCTCCCCATACCTGGATTGAAGGTAGCTCCAACGACGTCCTAAACAGCAAATCGGTCCCCAATCCACAAGCGGCTTACTCTGGTACCAAGCCTTGTTGATCAGAAACACAAACAATTAATTTCTCAAACCAAAAACGAAAGAGAAACTCAAAGGAAAAGGGGCCTTTACCTCTAACCCAACACTGACACACTAGGCTTCCCAAACTACTTCCAAAACTCCAAGGACTGGCTGAATTTAGTGGAAACAGGGAAGAGGGTTGTTCTGGCCGCACTACACGACGACTGATGACAAAAAATAGGGTTAATTCGTAACCCTCGGTTTATGTGACAACTTTATATAGACCACACCTGAGCACTGTCATGGTCACCCTTGAGCACGGTCGTACTTGACTTGGCGTCACCGAGACACGGTCAACATCTTGAGCATGGGCGTTGTCAACTTAAAATCAGAAACACGCTTCTGACTTTAAGCACAGGCGTGCAGGCTAATGAGCACGGGCATGCTGATCTACCAGAAAGGGACTTTTGAGCCAAAAATCTCACTAAGCCTTTAGCCAACAATTCTAACTTAACCAAACAAGCTTAAGAAAAGGACTTAACGAAGAGCGGGGTGTTACAATTCCACCCCCCTTATAAAAATTTCGTCCTCGAACTTTCTACGTACCTCAAACGAAAAGGTGCAGGTACGCTTCCATCATCTTTCTTTCCAGTTCCCAGGTAGCACTTTCTTCAGTTGCCTCACTCCAAACCACTTTGACCAAAGGAAACTCCTTGCCTCTTAGTTGCTTCACCCTCCTATCCTCGACTCGAAGGGGTAACACCTCAAACATCAAGTTCTCTTTCAACTGTATAGTGTCAGGTACTATCACGTGACTAGGGTCATGGATATACTTTGAGTTGAGACACATGAAAAACATTGTGGAGGTTTGACAAGAATGGTGGTAAGGCTATCTGATAGGCGACTTCACCGACTCCTTTAAGAATCTGGTACGGACCAATGAACCTCGGAGTAAGTCTCCTTGCCTTCATCACTCTACCAACCCCAGCCATCAGGGTAACTCTCAAGAATATATGATCGCCTTCCCGAAATTCGAGCGCCTTCCTCTTTTTATCATGGTAGCACTTTTGCCTACTCTGTGCAACTCTCATATTTTCCTGAACCAACCTGATCTTTTTTGTTGTTTCCTGGACTATTTCTGGTCCTAGCACCACACTATCACTAGGTTCACTCCAACACAAGGGTGTCATACATCTCCTCCCATACAGAGCCTCATAAGGTGCCATCCCAATGCTGGAATGGAAACTGTTGTTGTAGGTGAACTCTATCAGGGGCAAAAACTTGTCCCAACCACTAGACTATTCTAACACACAAGCCCTCAACAAGTCCTCCAAGGACTGGATGGTCCGCTCAGACTTCCCATCAGTCTGTGGGTGATAAGTTGTACTAAGCCTAAGCTTTGTCCCTAAAGCAAGCTGCAAACTCTCCCAAAACTTAGAGGTAAATCTCGGGTCTCTATCTGATACTATGCTAGAGGGTACACCATCAAGCCTAACTATCTCTTTGATGTACAGCTTGGCTAACTTCTCCAATAGATATTCCATATTCATCGGGATGAAATGGGCAGACTTAGTCAGTCTATCCACCACAACCCATATAGCCTCAAAACTAGCTGGAGTCCTACGGAGTGCAGACACAAAATCCATGGAGATGCTATCCCATTTCCATTTTGGGATACTCAAATGTTGCAACTTACCTGATGGCTTTTGGTATTCTATCTTGGCCTTCTGACACACTAAGCAAGCATACACAAACTCAGCCACATCCTTTTTCATCCTAGGCCACCAAAACATCATCTTAAGGTCCTGATACATCTTAGTGGCACCCGGGTGCACACTCAATCCACTCCTATGTCCTTCTTCAAGGACCAACTTCCTAAGCTCAGGAACATCTGATATGCACACTTTATCCTTAAACCTCAAGACACCATCGCTGCCGTCCTTAAAACTAAGGTCTCTACCCTGAGTATGTAACTCTCGTTGGTCTAAAAGAAACTTGTCTACCTTCTGACCCTCTCTAATCTTATCCATCAAGCTGTTGGTAACCTTCAAGGTTCCAAGCCTAATACCCTCATGGGTAAACTCACAAGCTAGACTAAGGTCTCTAAACTCTTCAAGCAGATCCATCTCCCTAACCATGAAAGCGGAGACATGAAGGGTTTTCCTACTTAAGGCATCGGCCACCACATTGGCCTTTCCTGGGTGATAGGTCAGTTCGAAGTCACAATCATTTAATAACTCCATCCACCAACGCTGTCTCATATTCAACTCCTTTTAATCAATGTAATACCTCAAAATCTTATGATCACTAAAAACCTCGAACCTCGCTCCATACTAGTAATGCCTCCAGATCTTTAAGGCAAATAACACGGCTCCTAGATCTAGGTCATGGGTAGGGTAGTTCTTCTCATGGGGTTTCAATTGCCTAGAAGCATAAGCAACTACCTTACCATTCTGCATCAACACACCACATAACCCTTGCTTAGAAGCATCGCAGTAAACCACGAAGGGCTCACTAGGATCTGGAAAAACTAATACTGGTGCTGATGTAAGCCTATCCTTAAGGGTTTGGAAACTCTTTTCACACTTAGAGGCCCACACAAACAACTGTCCCTTCTTGGTGAGACGGGTTAAGGGTAAAACTATTTTAGAGAAACTTGCTGTGAACCGCCTATAATACCCGGCTAACCCCAAGAAACTCCTAATCTCGGTTACAGACTTCGGCGCTTTCCACTGGAGCACCGCCTCTACCTTAGCTGGGTCCACTGCTACGCCACCCTTAGAGATAACATGTCCTAAGAAGCTCACTTCCTCTAACTAGAACTCACATTTCGATAACTTAGCATACAACTCCTTTTCCTTAAGGGTCTGCAAGACAACCCTCAGGTATTTCTCATGTTCCTCCTTACTCTTGGAGTACACTAAGATGTCATCTATAAACACCACCACAAACTTATCCAAGTAAGGGTGAAAGGTCTTGTTCATGTAGTCCATGAAGACCGTAGGGGCATTGGTCACACCAAAAGGCATAACCAAGTACTCATAGTGACCATATCGCATTCTAAACACTGTCTTCGGGATGTCGTCAGACTTAACCCAAATCTGATGGTACCCCGACCTCAAATCTATCCTAGAAAAGACGCAAGTGCCCATCAACTGGTCAATAAGATTATCAATCCTAGGGAGGGGATACCGATTCTTTATGGTCACCTTGTTGAGCTGTCGATAGTCGACGCACAACCTCATACTACCATCTTTCTTTTTCATCAACAACGCAGGTGCTCCCCACGGAGACACACTAGGCCTAATGAACTGCTTCTTCATCAGGTCCTCAACTGTTCCTTCAACTTAGCTAGCTCTAGGGGAGTCATTCTATAGGTTGCTATGGAGATTGACCCGGTGCTAGGCACTAAATCTATGGTAAACTCGACATCTCTCTCTGGGGGTAAGTTATAAACATCCCCCAGGAACGCTTCAGGAAAATCTCGCACAACAGGCAAGAAGGTGACATCGGGAGGGCTGCTTTCTATTTCCAAGGAAGCTAACATTATGTACACTTAGGCTTCGTCTTTCATCAAAGCTTGAACTTGGTTGGCAGAGAGAATGTCCGGATTCTTAGACTCCATTGGAGTTCCAAAAATCAGGGTTTTGTCAAAACAGTTCAAAAGGACATGATTGGAAGATAACCAATCCATGCCAAGAATAATATCAAGGTCTTTTAGAGGTAAGCATACAAGATCAGCAACATAGGTTTTATCATTTATGACTATATGACAGTTCTTGCATGCATAAGAAGTGGAAACATGTTTATTTGTGGGTGTGGACACAAGGAAATCAAACTCAAGAAAGGTAACAGGTAAACCAAGACTCTTGACCCTATCATGCGATATGAATGAGTGAGTAGCACCTGAGTCATACAATACAGTTAATTGAGTTCCATCAATAAAACATGCACCTTGGATCAAGTCATTAGACTCGGAGGCTTCGGCTCCACTAAGAATAAAAACCCTTCCAGTGGTCTTCAGTTTGTTGGCCTGAGGTTTCTGATTCTTATTGTCACTAGGAGGTTAGGCCTTAGTTCCCTTATATTCACGGTTGATATGTCCTGACTTGCCACATCTGAAACAAATCACCACCGACTCCTTGCACTGGGATGAATAATGATCCGGTGCTCCGTACTTACCACACCTCATAGCCCTGGGGGCATTAGAGAACCCGTCCCTGAATCTATCCTGATGAAACTGTGGCCTCTTGCCACTCTACTTGAAGTCCTTGCCGGTCGGAGCATACCGCTGCTTACCCTTGCCTCTCTGGTCAGTCCTCTTGCACTCTGACTATTCGATCCCTTGGAACTGGCAACTCTGAACTGACTAACATCCTTATAAATCCGGCATTTGTTGACTAGAATCGGGAAGATCCTGATCTCCTAGTAGCTGATAGCCTGCTTAATCTCAGGACGGAGCCCAGCTTCAAACTTGACGCACTTAGAGCGATCATCTGTCTCATGCTGATAAGGAGTGTAGTACCTCGCCAGCTCCTCAAACTTTGTTGCATACTCACCAACTGACAACGATCCCTGCCTAAATGATAAGAACCCCATCTCCTTCTTGTCCTTGATATCCGCTGGATAGTACTTCTCCAGAAACCTCTGCCTGAACACAACCTATGTCACCGATGTGCCCTCAGCTTGCATCCTCTACTTGCAGTTGTCCTGCCAATGCTCAGCCTCCTCAGTTAACATGAAGGTAGCAAAGATGAGCTTCTGCTGATCATTACAATTCATAGGTCAGAAGATCTTCTCAGTCTCCCTCAGCCACAACAAAGCCCCTTCCGGATCATACACTCCCTTGAACGACGGAGGGTTGTTCCTCTGAAACTTGTCCAATCCCTGGAACTCAGCCGACCTACCATTGTTGTTGTTATGGTTGACCTGTTCAATAGCATTGGCAAGAAGTGCCAACGCCTCCGCAATTGCCCGATTGTTGCGTCCTCTACCTGCCATGAGTTCCTGTACACGTCCAACGTAACTCTTAGATACAGAAACTTAAGCGGGTGAAGCTACAGGTAACTAACTTAAAGCATCATTGTCAATAACAAGTATAGGCAATTCAAACTAGAGCACACAACAGACTCATACCACAGTCTGATAGGACAAACCTGCTCCGATACCACTAAATGTGACACCCTTCTACCCCGTGTGTTATAAACACTTAAAGATATAAAGATATCAACCAAACATACATTTACTGAATAAAAGAAACCTTTTAAAAAATAAAATATTTGTCAATGGGTAGAAAAGTCCCACATGAACGAGTTCACAACGCGGGAAATTAAAACAAGTTAAAGTAAATAATACATAACAAAGAAACAACCCAACCCCAATATCACAATTCAGAGCTGGTACAACCGTTCCGGAACTATCCACGGAATACAACTGAAACCAACAAACTAAACTGAAAGGAAAAAGCCCTAACTATGAGTGGAGGCTTCTCAGAGTCACTCCTCTCCTGACTGCTCGCCATCCTCTGTAAGGTGCCAATCAGGCCAAATAAACAAACAACAGATAACAAGGAGTAAGAATCATGTAAACATATATAGCAAGGAGATAGAAAGTTAAGTAAACAACTAAGCACAACATCATATAGCATACGTCGACAAGTAAGCATCATAGCATCAATCATCATCATCATAACAACAGTATGCTACAATGCAATGCAACTCTACTCCGCTACTCTAACAATGCATGTGGATCCACAAAACTCAGGTTGAACGACTTTGGAGTTAAATATCCACATTGAGAATCTACTCAACACTGGAGAATATACTCCTCGGATAGCCAATGCATCAAACCATCAGAAGCCTCATCACGGGGGCGCACGAAGAATCTACTCCTACAGTGGATGGCCAGATCGTCGTACTCTCGGGCGACCTCCCCTAGGTCGAACAACCACCAACAACAACATCTCCAATGATGCATGAACAACCAACAAAACATCGGGCAAATGCCACCTCCTAAACTTCAATGGAATCAACCGAAAACATCGGCGGAATCAACCGCAGCGGAATCTACCACAACAACTTTAACCAGCGGAATCTACCGCAGCAGAATCGACTGCAACACCTTAGACCCAACCTGGTCAAGGCCCCATTGGGGCCAAATCTTGGCCACCAAGGTACAACATCAACGACGTATGGTAACCCATCGGGTACTGACTTAACCAACGTAATATCGGACCATCTCATCTCTTTAATCATCTTCATTAATTATTAAACGAGTTATCTAATCCATATCGTTGTGTGATTGAATCATCTTATCATCATCGGGGAAATTGGGGTTAGAAACCCCTTAAAAGCCTTTAGTCACCTTCTGGTCAGATAGGGGAGCACGGGCGTGCTAATCCACTGCACGGCCGTGCTGGTCATATAAGTGAAGCACGGTCGGGCTCAGTAGCACGGTCGTGCTCTTGGTTCTGCATGGCCGTGCTAAATGCGCGACCTTCTTCCAAAATTCAACAGGGAGCACGGTCGTGCTTCCTGTTCAGCACGGCCGTGCTCAATGCACAACATTACTGTTCTGGGCAGAAACTAAGTCCGAAACTCTAACCAAATTTTAGGCCATTCAACCTGTTAATTTCTAAATAGTTTTAAAACCTAATTTAACCAATTAACATATCTTATCAACATTCAACATCATCATAACAGTTAGGGCATCAATGATAAGCCTCTGGCTTATCTAGTTTTATGACTAGATGAACTAGGGTTTATGTGCCAATTAGTCGAGTTCACTCTCGTTTTCGCCCAAATTTTGCCATGTTTTGTTCCTAAGTTGGACTTTGACTCGTTTTGTGTCTTTTGTGTAGTTTTTAGCTTATTTTGAATAGAATTATACTTTTGGTTGCTTTTTGTGTTTTCAGGTCAATAAAGTGAAGCTCCGGGAGTCAAGGAAAGCCAAGAAATAGTGGAAATTGCAATTCTGGAGACACTCGCCCCGCGAGTGTACTCTCGCCTCGCGAGACTGAAGGTCAACAAAGCAGCAAAAGTCAACATTTCTGGATCGCCGCGCGAAAATCTTCTCGCCCATGAGAGTCGAAGACCAAAGAAGACAGAGACTATCACGGCATAGCCCTGATTAAGGTCACGGCTGTGACAAATTGAGGTCTGAAGACTCGCCCCGCGAGAGACATCTCGCCTCGCGAGAGCATGAAGACTTGGAAGTCAGAGACCATCACGGCCTAGCCGTGATGAAGGTCACAGCCTAGAATTGAAGACTCGCCCCACGAAAGGTGTCTCGCCTCGCGAGTCCCTGAAGACCATGGAAGACAGAGACCATCACGACTTAGTCGTGATGAATATCACGGCTGTGACAGATTAGGGTTTGAAGACTCGCCCCGCGAATACAAGCTCGCCTCACGAAAATCCAAAATTTGAAGCGCGTCAATACTAAATTTCGCGTCGCGAGAGTAAGCTTGCCCCGCGAGCTGGCGAGAAACAGAATCCTTATTTAAAGGCTGTCTCAGATCAGGATTGGAGATGAAGTTGTTAGCCACATATCAGAACTGTAGTGCGAATCCTTGTTTCTGGAGCTGCGTCTCCCTTCTCTTTTCTTTTCTTCTTTTAGTTTATTATTATGGAGATTATTGCCGATTGTTTGTGCGTCGTCACGGGCATGAGGAACTAATCCCCTCGTCCGAGGGATCAATGAAGCCACCCATGGCGGTGTAGTGTTCATATGATGTATGTGTTTCTCCCCTCTTTTTAATTGATGTTTTCTGATTCTGATTTGAATGCTTGATCATATGTATTGCGTGATTAATCAGTTAAACGTGTTTGAGGCCGAACGGCGATTCGCGTTTTAGAACTTGAATCGGGATCGCAAATGTTTTCCAATTCTGAATTGATTGTGTTGATCATATGTGTTGCGTGATTAACTAGTTAACGTGTTTGAGGCCACACGGCGAGTCGCGTTTTAGAACTTGAATTGGAATCATTAATCGAATAATGAGCACGACCGTGGATTTATTTGATTAGTGCAACCATATAGGGAACAAGGTTTAATAGAATTCGAGATTAGGGTTATGAGACCGAACAAGTAATTAATCCAATCGTCGAATACGTCCTATTGAGACACGACAAGTGGATATAGGAGAAATTGGGGGTCCCGGTTGACATTGAAATTGAACTTAGGGAGGAATACATCATCACTTGGGTACTATACATGATTGGGTAGGTGGATTTGAGACCTTGGATACTTTTAATTTCTGAATTTAATCACCTTAGTTTTATTCAATTTGTTACTTGAATTGCAATTATACTCTCTCTCTCTCAACCACCTTCTCTCGCTTGACCAAACGTATCGGATTTCCCGCGGATTAGTCGAATTGGTAGCCCAATCCCTGAGTTCGACCTCGGTAATTACTTACCGTGTTTCTTTTATTACTTACGACGACCGGTACACTTGCCGCGTCACAACAAGTTTTTGCGCCGTTCTGCGGGGATTGGCACAACGATTTTCCTAATTTTTAGGAAATTTGATTGATTAGTTAAGTTGATTTTTCTTTTAATTTTTCTATTATTTTTTTTTATTATATCTCTCTACTTCTTTGATTCCACTTGGTCTTGCCGTGTTTTTGTATGCGAGGTACCCTTTCACAAGAGGACTTGCTATTCGATTCGAGAGATCACCAGGGGCCGAGAGGCAATTAAGAAAAAAGGCCAGGAGAAAGGAAGAGGTTGGAAGCAATTAAAATAGAGGACATGGCCAAGAAAATCCTCCTCCTCCTCCTCCTCGTTACAAGCCTCTCTTTGAGTACGATCTACCCAGCTTGGGTGATTGTGATTCGATCGATTGTGAGGGCAACCTGAACACGAGACTCCTTGAGTTGAAGCATGTGTCACATTCCAGATCCGGGAGAATCAGTTTGATGGGAGTGGCAAACAGGACCCTCATAGACACATCACTCGCTTCCTTGAAGCTTGTGACTTACAGAAGACAAGAGGAGTCTCACAAGATGAGTTTCGCTTGTGGCTTTTCCCTCTCTCTCTTAGGGATGTCGCTCGCGATTGGGTAGACAGCTTGGATAGGAATAGCATCAGAACTTGGGAGCAAATGGCACAGAAGTTCCTAACCAAATATTTTCCTCCTCAGAAAGCGGCACAAGCAAGAATAGCCGTTACATCTTTCAGGCAGACAGAGGATGAAACATATAATGAAGCTTGGGAGAGGTACAATGGTTTATTGAGAAGATGTCCCTCTGCGTTCTTTGACCCGGTTTCCAAAGTACAGCACTTCTTTAATGGGTTGAGGGGCGCTATCAGATGAACTGTGATGCCGCAGCTGGCGGCTCTTTTTCCTACTTATCAGCTGAGGATGGATGGACATTGTTAGAGAAGATGTCATATAATGATTACAACCGTGGTAGGGAGACCTCAAGTGGAATCAGTTCTGGGACAATGGAAGCCATTTTAGAGCAAAACAGACTTTTGAAGATGCAGAATGAGGCTTTGTCGGGAACAAGAGGGTTAATGCGATACACGAGGGAATGCCTCCGGGTTGTGCAAATTGTAATGGAGATCATGACACTCAGATTTGCCCGCTAAATTTCCCTCAGGAACAAGTGGACTCTTGCCACAACTTTTATGACACTGTGCCCCAGAATAACTATCAGAGGAACAGACAAAATGACTATAATCAGAATCATAATAGGGGGTACATGAGGAGAGACCATCCGGGTTTCGCTTGGAGTAATGCTAATGGTGGTCTAGCCGGGCAACAACCTCCTCAGCAGAATTGGCAACAACCTCAGCAGGGTATAAGGCCGAACCTTGGAATTCAGCAGTGCAATACCCAGCAGGCTCTTCCAGGGCCTAATCAGTTGCAAATAACAGATGGTGGAAGACAACCGTGGGAGCTGGCTTTTGAGAAGTTGTCAACCTTTACAAGCACATCTTTTGAGAAGGTGAACACTGCCATTGACAAGTTGGCGACTCATACAGGATCGGCAATTCAAAATCTGGAGACACAAATAGCGCACTCATGAAGCAACTTAATGAGCGTCTTCCGGGCACTCTCCCGTAATATCTGAGAACAACCCCAAGGGACAATGCAATGTCATATCTACTAGAAGCGGAAGGGTGTTGGAACCTAACAGGGGTACAACTAGTTCTCAGGATGACAAGGCCCCGGAACCACCACACATTGAGGAAGAGCAACCTGAAAAAGAAAAGTTGGCAAGCGACAAGGCACCGGAGCAAGGGGGAAGACTGAAACTTGTAGATGAAGAGTTCCGAAAGAAGAAGTGGGTTGAACCCCAAGACCTCCCGCCCTACATGAAGGTACCGTATCCTGAAAGATTGAAGAAGCCTCAACAGGATAAGCAATTCAATAAGTTCCTTGATGTCTTCCGAAAACTTCAGATTAACATTCCTTTTGCGGAAGCCTTGGAACAGATGCCATCATATGCTCGGTTTATGAAGGAACTTCTCACTAAGAAGCGGAGGATTGTGGATGAAGAAACGGTTGCTTTGACTGAAGAGTGTAGTGCCATTCTTCAACGGAAACTGCCTCCGAAGTTGAAGGATCCTGGTTCCTTCTCGATACCATGCACCATTGGGGGAATGACCTTCGGAAAGGCATTATGTGATCTAGGGGCAAGCATCAACTTGATGCCCCTCTCGATGATGAAGAGGCTAGGGATCAAAGAAGTAAAGGATACGCGAATGTCATTCCAACTGGCCGATCGTTCTATCAAATATCCCTATGGAGTAGTCGAAGACTTGCTCGTGAAAGTTGACAAGTTCATATTCCTAGTGGACTTTGTGGTGCTCGATATGGATGAAGACGCTGAGATCCCTCTCATATTGGGTAGGCCCTTCTTGGCCACCGGGGGTGCCTTGATAGATGTGCGGCAAGGGAAGCTCACTTTAAGGGTGCATGATGATGAGGTGGTCTTCAATGTCTTTGAAGCGATTAAGCACCCGGAAGAGAAGTCAGCTGTGTATCGAGTGGATGTGGTGGACCCAACTGAAAAGGTAAAGGCAACTCGAGAAGACCATGATCCTTCACTTGCAACAAGATTTCGGTAGAATCTCATGAGGAAGGCAGGTGAGGAAAAAGGCCCTTCGGGGGATGAAGTCTACCTTGAGTGGCTACGAGACATGGAACCCATACCGAGTCTCCCAAGGGAAGAATGTGCAAGGAAAGAACTCAGCAGCAAAGGAATGAAAAAGAACAGTAAGGCACCAAGGGTGAAAGGTGGCACAACCGTGGTGGTCAATGCAAACAATGAGTTGATCCCAAAAAAGACCATCACGGGGTGGAAAGTTCGTGCTGATTATAGAAGGATGCTGGACTTAAATGAGTTGTCCGGGAACAGTAGGAGAGCTTATGAAAGGGCAAGAGCCTACAGAATACGGACTGAGGCATGGAATGGCAAGCAAGATCTACATCCGGATTAACCCTTACTTGAGTCAGGCTCGGGACGTTAAACAAGCGCTACTTGGGAGGCAACCCAAGCTAGGTATCCTTTGGTTTTAGTTTCTGTCATTTTCACATATATATATATATATATATATATATATATATAAATATATATATATATATATATATAAAACTTGATTCTCCACGCGAATCCACATTGGCCGCGCGAGACAGAAACCCTGAATCTCTGGGGTTGCTTACTTTTCTGTCTCGCGTCGCGAGGTCTACTTTCGCCTCGCGATTCTGAGCATCAGCATCTGTGGAAATTCCATATTCGCCTCGCGAGTTATCTCTCGCCTCGCGAATCTGCACTTAAGGTCTTAAATTGCAGGAGTTCTTCCAGGATGCTATGCAACAGAAGGGAGGCCGTGAGACCAATATTGATGAGGAGGCAACCATGGAAATTTTATCAGGGAGTATTCTCTCCTCTCCTCACTCTTGTTTGTTTTGTTTTTGATTTTCGTTTTGTTTTTTGTTTGTCACTCTTGAATAATTTGAGAAGATCAAGAGTTATTGTATGAATGTCGTGTCGGCAAGCTTGTTGGTTTCTAATTAAATTGAGCACAGATTGCATGAATTATTTTGATCATTGATGATTTCCCCCTAGGTTCTGAAAGTAGAAAAGTTGATCCCCACTTAAAAATTGGAAATTGAACTTTGAGATTTATTGTGATTACTTGATTTATGATAAGTTTGGGGTGAGGGGGTGCACACACTAGGAATCGTATCTCGGTCAAACAATTTGCAAACTGTCCAGGTGAGGATTTGAGCCTCCAACTTTGTTTTTGAATGTGTGAATCACTGTTAAGTTGCACTTTCCCGAATTTGCTTGAATCTCTTTATGGTTTGCATGTTTATGTGTTGCATCAAATGATTTAGGCAATTTTCTTTGAATTAACTACTTGGCCATAAATTGAACCAACCTTGATGAATGATCCCTAGTTAGCCACGTTGAGCCTTAAAGCCTATTGTTCTTGATAACCTTACATTACAAGCCATTAACTCAAAAACCATGATTTTCCCCTATCCTAGGATTTAGGAGAGTATGGAATTTTAGCTTTGTGAGTGTTGTTGTGGAACTAAGTTTGGGGTGGCTACAAGTTCATGAATCATAGTTGAGAAAAAGAAAAAAACGGAAGTAAGGGCCTAAGGCTAAAAAAAAAAAAGGGGGTGATGAAAAGCATTGAATATGTGCCAAAAAAGGCAAAGAAAAAAAATATATAAAAAGGAAGAGGTGTGTAGCCACCAAATGCAAGGAAGAGAATAATATGAGAGTGAACTCAATTGTTTTGATATTAGTTTCATGCTCTCATTGATCCTAGGGACTTAGCCTCTATCCTTGTTTATCCTACCCTGAGCCAGGCCCCATTACAACCTTTAAAAGACCTTCTGATGTTGCATACATGTTTACGTGGGAACTACTTTTGAGATGAAAATCAAATTCATGGGAAGTGATCTTGATAAGTGACATTGAGTGAAAAAGTTGAAAGCCTAGACGAATTTGAGTGAATGAGTGAAATTTTACATGCCCTTGTGAGGAAGGCAATTGTTTGAAATAGGTGATCTTCCTTTGTGTGTGTATCTTTGAGCCTCAGCTTAGAGTAATGATGGCATGAATGATAACTTCTCAATAGTTTAAAGTAAATGAATGTGGGGATTACGTTAATATAGGGGGAGAGATCATTGGAGAAAAACTGTTTTGAGTGCATTAAATTTGTGCGAAATCGATTGGTTCCATTAGGCTTGCCAAATCTTGAGTCGTTTTTGAGTTTTAAGCTTGCTTGGGGACAAGCAAGGTTTAAGTTTGGGGTGTTTTGATAAGCCTCTGGCTTATCTAGTTTTATGACTAGATGAACTAGGGTTTATGTGCCAATTAGTCGAGTTCACTCTCGTTTTCGCCCAAATTTTGCCTTGTTTTGTTCCTAAGTTGGACTTTGACTCGTTTTGTGTCTTTTGTGTAGTTTTTAGCTTATTTTGAATAAAATTATGCTTTTGGTTGCTTTTTGTGTTTTCAGGTCAATAAAGTGAAGCTCCGAGAGTCAAGGAAAGCCAAGAAATAGTGGAAATTGCAATTCTGGAGACACTCGCCCCGCGAGTGTACTCTCGCCTCGCGAGACTGAAGGTCAACAAAGCAGCAAAAGTCAACATTTCTGGATCGCCGCGCGAAAATCTTCTCGCCCCGCGAGAGTCTGAAGACCAGCAAGACAGTGACTATCACGGCATAGCCGTGATTAAGGTCACGGCTGTGACAAATTGAGGTCTGAAGACTCGCCCCGCGAGAGACATCTCGCCTCGCGAGAGCATGAAGACTTGGAAGTCAGAGACCATCACGGCCTAGCCGTGATGAAGGCCACAGCCTAGAATTGAAGACTCGCCCGCGAAAGGTGTCTCGCCTCGCGAGTCCCTGAAGACTATGGAAGACAGAGACCATCACGGCTTAGCCGTGATGAATATCACGGCTGTGACAGATTAGGGTTTGAAGACTCGCCCCGCGAATACAAGCTCGCCTCGCGAAAATCCAAAATTTGAAGCGCGCCAATACTAAATTTCGTGTCGCGAGAGTAAGCTCGCCCCGCGAGCTGGCGAGAAACAGAATCCTTATTTAAAGGCTGTCTCAGATCAGGATTGGGGATGAAGTTGTTAGCCACATATCAGAACTGTAGTGCGAATCCTTGTTTCTGGAGCTGCGTCTCCCTTCTCTTTTCTTTTCTTCTTTTAGTTTATTATTATGGAGATTATTGCCGATTGTTTGTGCGTCGTCACGGGCATGAGGAACTAATCCCCTCGTCCGAGGGATCAATGAAGCCACCCATGGCGGTGTAGTGTTCATATGATGTATGTGTTTCTCCCCTCTTTTTAATTGATGTTTTGCGATTCTGATTTGAATGCTTGATCATATGTATTGCGTGATTAATCAGTTAAACGTGTTTGAGGCTGAACGGCGATTCGCGTTTTAGAACTTGAATCGGGATCGCAAATGTTTTCCAATTCTGAATTGATTGTGTTGATCATATGTGTTGCGTGATTAACTAGTTAACGTGTTTGAGGCCAAACGGCGAGTCGCGTTTTAGAACTTGAATTGGAATCATTAATCGAATAATGAGCACGACCGTGGATTTATTTGATTAGTGCAACCATATAGGGAACAAGGTTTAATAGAATTCAAGATTAGGGTTATGAGACCGAACAAGTAATTAATCCAATCGTCGAATACGTCCTATTGAGCACGACAGTGGATATAGGAGAAATTGTGGGTCCCGGTTGACATTGAAATTGAACTTAGGGAGGAATACATCATCACTTGGGTACTATACATGATTGGGTAGGTGGATTTGAGACCTTGGATACTTTTAATTTCTGAATTTAATCACCTTAGTTTTATTCGATTTGTTACTTGAATTGCGATTATACTCTCTCTCTCTCAACCACCTTCTCTCGCTTGACCAAACGTATCGGATTTCCCGCGGATTAGTCGAATTGGTAGCCCAATCCCTGAGTTCGACCTCGGTAATTACTTACCGTGTTTCTTTTATTACTTGCGACGACCCGGTACACTTGCCGGCGTCACAACAATCAACCATTTAATTAACATATCAACAACCATAAACATATCGTGTTCATCAGGACTGCATATTCATACAATAGCCAATACGAACATGAAACACATAACATGACATCTAACATTAAACAAACATATCATCAACATAGGCATTTAGGCATTTAAAATTATACAATAACATGCATCAAACCGGGGTTATGGGAACCCCTTTACTTTACTCTAACCCCCAAGCCTATGAGTACACTATCCTTCTCCCTATACCTGGATTGAAGGTAGCTCCAACGGCGTCATAAACAGCAAACCGGTCCCGAATCCACAAGCAGCTTACTCTGGTACTAAGCCTTGTTGATCAGAAACACAAACAATCAATTTCTCAAACTTAAAACGAAAGAGAAACTGAAAGGAAAAGGGGCCTTTACCTCTAACCCTACACAGATGCACTAGGCTTCCTAAACGGCTTCCAAAACTCCAAGGACTGGCTGAATTTAGTGGAAACAGGGAAGAGGGTTGTTCTGGCCGCACTAGACGACAGTTGATGACAGAAAATAGGGTTAATTCGTAACCCTCGGTTTTTGTGCCAACTTTATATAGACCACACCTGAGCACGGTCGTGCTCACCCTTGAGCATGGTCGTGCTCGACTTAGCGTCACCGAGACACAGTCAGCACCTTGAGCACGGGCGTGCTAGCTAATGAGCACGGGCGTGCTCATCTACCAGAAAGGGACTTTTGAGCTAAAAATCCCACTAAGCCCTTAGCCAACAATTCTAACTTAATAAAACAAGCTTAAGAAAAGCACTTAACGAAGAGAGGGGTGTTACAGGCACCATTAAGCTTTACAGTCTTGGCAGCTACAAACTCCCCTCTATCATTCGTCACACAAAGACCCCCACCATAGCATCCTTGCTCTCCAAACATCGCAGCATTCACGTTGCACTTAAAGCACCTAATCAATGGCTTCACCCAGACTGAGTTGCACGCAGAGGCTGTGTCTGCATGCTGCTCCTGCATTTTCATGTTGGCCCTTTCCCAATTTTGGAGCATTTCCCTAGCATAGTCCATGGAGATCGTCATAGGTTTTTGCACATCCTCTCACACTTTCTCATTCCTCCTCCTCCAAATCACCCAAAACACCATTGCACTCACCATTTTTATATGAGCAAGGAGATTAGATAAGAGCTTAAAGACAAGCTCGACACACCTTTTAGCTGACAAAACCCAGTCCGAAATGTGGTCCACAACCCTGCCTCTATCCAACACGAGATTGCATGCATGCAACCAAGAAACACGTGTCACTCATTCTCTATGTCTGTTTCACAGTGAGGACACCCACCCGGGCAAACCACCCCTTTCGTTTGCAGTCTGGTGTGTGTGGGGAGGCACCCTCTCGCCCCCCTCCAAATGAGCAACTTCATCTTTTGTGGGAATTTTGGCGCCAAATACTTGTCCATTCTCCTGGGACTTTGAGTTCACTATTATCAATAAGGGTCTTCATAACATGATAGTATGCTGATTTCACAGAGAACTTCCCATCATTAGTAAAATTCCAGATCAGCTTGTCTTCATCTTCCAAGTGCAATAGCGGCATCTTAACAATTGCACTAATATCCCTCTGTTGGAATAAATTAGCCAAAATATGAGATTGCCATTGTTTAGAGTCGCTGTTTATTAAATATGCAACTCTCATATCCTCCATGCCAATTGGTTGATGGGATACTATATAAGAATTCTCCTCTCCCCTCAACCAAGGATCCTTCCAAACTCTCACTTTCTTGCCATCTCCAATACACCATCTCATACCCACTTTAACCACTACCTGGGAAGTGTATATACTAGGTCAAATATAACTTGGGTTGTGGCCCAACCGGGCCCCCACAAATTAAATCCTCTTTAGGAAAATATCTAGCTTTGAAGACACGTGACACAATAGCATCTTGGTTGGTTGCCAATTTCCAACCTTGCTTCCCTAGCATGGCTAAATTGAAGCCATAGTAATGACCAAAACCCATCCCACCATACTCCTTCCTCATGGATAGGTTATCCCAACTGAGCTAGTTAATTCCTCTACCTGATCCTTTATTAGATCCCCACCAGAAGGAATTAATCATATGTTGCAATTCCTCTCCAAGAGAGGTTGGTATCATGAAAACACTCATACATTAAGAAGGAATTGCTTGAGCTACTGATTTCACCAAAACTTCTCTGCTTGCCTTAGAAAGGTGTCTACCTGACCAATGCTGAATTTTTCTCCAAACCCTATACTTCAAGTAGCCAAAAAGATTTTTTTTATTTTTATTTATGCCTATCAAAGACGGCAATCCAAGATATTTTCCATTACCCAAACACTCTGAAACCTCCAGAATAGATGTGACAAGATTACGGGCCTCTAGAGTTGTGTTCTTACTGAAAAAACCCTCTGCTTTTTGCATGTTGATTGCCTGCCCTGAAGCCTGCTCATAGACTGACAAAATCTCTTTCATCGTCCTGCTCTCTTTCTCAACTGCTCTAAAGAAAAGGAAGCAATCATCCGCAAAAGGTAAATGAGAAATTAAAGGAGCACCTCTACAAACCTTACTACCATGGATGTCCCCTTTAGCTTCCACCCTTTTAATAAGAGAAGTAAGGCCTTCCGCACACAGAATAAAAAGATATGGCGATAAATGGTCACCTTGTCTAAGGCCCCTACCTGGAACAATAGGGCCCACTCCTTCACCATTAACCAAAACTGAATATTGCACTGTCTCCAAACACATGGACATCCAATTCACCCATTTCTGATCAAAACCCATTTTCAACATAATGCCCTTCAGATAACCCCAGTCAACTCTGTCATATGTTTTGCTAATATCGATCTTCAAGGCTACTTAACCCACTCT
Organism: Sophora flavescens; assembly: GCA_030762895.1. Lineage (NCBI taxonomy): Eukaryota > Viridiplantae > Streptophyta > Magnoliopsida > Fabales > Fabaceae > Sophora > Sophora flavescens. The sequence goes on from CM061067.1 coordinate 13,699,683, forward strand.
GCCACCTGTTTTACATTTCATGTGATGAATAATTTCAATAGCCTCCAGCACATTATCTAGAATTAATAGATCTATTCTCCACAAAAGCAATGTAATTTAGAAGCAAAGGTTTCAGTCTATTAGCAAGAACCTTGAAATAATTTTATACCAAAGTAGCGGCAGAGTTGGATTTTCATTTTATGAGGAAGAACATATCTTGAGAAAAATTTTACCTCACAACGATTACAAAATCTTGTAAAAAAGAGGTTGCAAGGGTCTAAGGTCCTTCATAGATGTTGGATTTTCATTTTTGGGGATGAGATCAAAAAATATTGTAGAATTATTAATTCGAGATCGAGGAGGATAGCAAAAAAGAAAAGAAACAAATTCACCGTGGTTGCATTTAAATGCTAAGGGGCTGTTTTTTTAGTTTTGGAAAAAAATTTAGCAAAATGGGTGTTGCCTCACAAAGATTACAAAATCTCTTGTAATAAAGCTGGGTTTTAAAACCATGGACTTAAGACCATCCGACCCCGAGCTTTATCTGAGTGCATTTGAAACAAAGATTTTTTAAACTCCCCCATTGTAAAAGGACGCAACAGCTGCTGGCTGTCCTCTTCAGAAACACGAGCGTTAACATGGGAGAGAACAGGATCATAAGAGCCATCATTTTGTTTGAAAAGCTCATCAAAATAATTTTTTGCACCTCACACATACCTTCTCGACTCTCATTCGTGGTCCCATCAACACCTGCAAGTTGGTAATACTATTATTGTTCCTTCTAGCACTTGCCATTGCATGAAAAAACTTGGTGTTTTTGTCACCGTCTTTCAGCCAAAACACATTTGCACGTTGCTTCCAAAAAGCATCTTCTTGAGCCAAAAGAGAACTTAGTCGCTCCCTCGCCTGATTATAATTAGCTACTGAAACTTCATCAAGACCCTCCCTGTTGCTTTCTATACCTCGCCTGCAAGCATCAATATCATGTTTATACTTCATCCTCAGCTTCCTACCCCACACATTCATCACCTCTGGATAATTTTGCAACCTAGCAAGGAGCTCGCCATTTTCCTCCAAACTCCAACCCGCACCCACCACTGAATCAAGCTCAGGTTCCTCTAACCATGCGTTTTCAAATTTAAACACCCTGGAGGAGAATCTCTTGCCAACGCTATGGAGCTTCAACAGAATGGGGAAATGATCGGACCTATTCGCGACTGCATTAATAAGATTACAATCTGGAAAAATATCCAACCATTGTTGCGTGACAAGAGCTCTGTCCAGCCTCTCTTCTATAGCATTAGAGGTTCCCTTACTCTTGAACCACGTAAACTGGTGGCCATTAAGAGGAAAGTCCTTCAACTGGAAATCTAAAATAGCCTCCCTGAACCTTCGAATAAGCCAAGCTGGATGCTCAACTCTACCAGTCTACCCCTCTTCTCTTTTGTTGATAAAATATCATTATAGTCCCCCATTATGCACCAAGGAGGAGAGTTGTCTGCTGCCAAACCTCTGAGAAGATCCCATGAATCTCTTCTCCTACTCCTATCAGCAACCCCATAAAAACCCATAAACCTCCATCTAGGCTTTCCTTTTTGCTCAATCTCTACGTTTATAAAGTTGGTTATGTGATTGATTATATTTGTAACTTATATTTGATTCATATCAGTACCACTCTCACTCCCAAGTATCATAAATTATTATTTTCCTTATGATTATTGAGAAAGCAACAAACTTTACGCTAAACATCTGATAGGGTGTGTTTGGTTTCATGGTGGCGGCAGAATTGATTATATCATTTATCAAACGTGATTTTAAAAAAAAATGTGATGTTTGATTTTAGTAAAAATGGTAGCGGTAAAATTGATTTTATCTTTAAAAGTGATTTTAAGTTACACGATTTTTTTTAAGATAAAAGATTTTTGATGTGCAAAAGCATCACAATAAAAACAGAGATTAGAGCTAGGTTGGTATCCCAACCTTTAACAATCATATGCAACACGTCAAATAATGAATTAAAAATAATAAAAGAATAAAAAAAACATGAGGGACTAAAACCAATATCCATGAAAGAAATGAATCAACTAAACCTATGATTAGGCAGTCCTAATCTATTGCAGAAAAAAAAAATCACTAATAAAATTAGGAATAAGATCCCACCAAGTAAAACAACGGCTATATATTTACACCAAAAGAAGCCAAACTATCTACGCAACTATTGCCTCCTCCTGAAGGTTGTTTTAAAATCAATGTGGATGGTGCTCGTGTTAACTCTTCTGGTATATTGCGTGTGGTGGGCTTGTCTGTGATGCCAAGGGATTGTTTGCTAGTGGCTTCTCATGTAATCTTGGGAGATGCTCTCCTTTGTCTGCAGAACTTAAGCTATGTTAATTGGCATGCAAGTTGCTCAAAGCATGTCTCTTAGTATGGTGATATTCGAAACTGATTCATTGACGACATTGAACATGATTTCTAGTGTCTCAACCTCTTCCCTCAGCTCAAATCTCTTTTGGATGAGATTATGCTTCTCTTTCGGTCAAGCTCTTGGCATGTGTCAATTGTGCATATATATTCCCAGATACTTCAACAAGTGTCCAGATTATTTAGCAAAGTGTGGATTGGAGGATCCTAGGAGTTTGCAGTACATTCATTTTGCTAATAATGTGTTAAGTTTGTTTCTTGTAAATGATTGTAATAGGCTTCATACCCAGGACCGGACCCATGTAAAAGAGATTGGGGGCAGCTCCCCACACAAGGCTGGAATTGTTTTTTATTAGATGTTAAGTTAATTTTTCCCCACTAAAAAATAAATTTTGCACCCATTATCTTACAACTTTATTTTAAATAACACTTTTTTTATTTTTCAGCACAACTTATAATATAATTCTAATGAGAATTTAATTTACAAAAAGAGAAAAAAAGTTAGAGAAAGAAAGAGAGTCGAGAGATTGTAAAGCATGAGAAATGATAATTGACATAATTTGTTTGACAAAGTATCCATATTTTTGTTAAAAAAAAAATCCATATTTTGTGAGAAACAAAATTGTTATTCGAGGTATGGATGATAAATTTATGAATCATGACAAAAGGAAAATGAATGCGTAAGCTTGAAAAAGTTTCACCTTGCATTAATTTTAAGTTGGGATATTTTATCAGGTAATTGATAAACAACTTCTAAAGCTTAATAATATATTTGTAGAAATGGACATTGGATTGTTTATTTGTATGGTAAGCTTAATTCAAGAGATTCATTTTTTTTTTTTGCACTTAATAACAAGTTGATTTGTTCAACTCGTATTTATCCATCAGAATTTTCTTCTATGAAGCTTATGAGGGTTTAACAGTCAACTTGAAAATTACATGATAGAATTCGAATTCAAATGGAATTTGATGATAGTGAAGATTACTTTTATATTCTCCAATTTTAGCTTAATTATAGTGATGCCATTATTTTATTAATTATGTATTAATATTTTTTTATAAAAATATTAATGATATATAATCTTGCCCCCAATAATCAAAATTCTTGGGTCCGTCCCTGCTCATTCCCATTGGCTAGTTGGTTAATGAAAGTTCCCTTCTCTCTCTATATATATAAATAGTTATATATATATATATATATTTATATTTATATTGTTATAAATATTTAGATATTATGGATGACTATATCAATTTGTTATCTTACTATATCTTTCTTTACCATTATTATGTATTTACTTCTTATTTACGATTGTTGATTTAGTCTAGGATTAGTGATCCATTTACCTCTATAAATAGGATCATTCGGTTTCACTCTTGTACTCACTTAATCAGATCAATACAAAGATCATAGCTAGTTCCTGAAGAACTAGCCTCTGAATCCTAGTTCCTGAAGAACTAGCCTTTCATACTCAATCACTATTTTTGGTATGAAAATCTTTTAGTGTCTTCTAATCTTCACATTTTTATCTTGTTACTCTTGATAAATTCCGGAAGAATTTATTATTCAAGTATCCTGAAGGATTGTACAAAAGCCAATGATTTGTGTCTTGGTAATTGTTTATGTGGAGATCTGTGGTATAGTTCCTAAAGAACTATACCTTTTGAATCATGATTGAAATTTAAAATATAATTTGATCTTGGTATATTTTGAAACAAAATAAAGTGAACAAAATATCATATATGTCTCTTAAGTATGCTCCCGAAGTAGCAAATGAAAAATGAGAAAGGCAACCAAATGGATTGAACTTCGTTTCCAGAAGTGAATGTCATGTATTATAATTTTTGGGTACGATAAGGCGCTCGTTGTTATAATCATTGATGTGATCGGGAACGGATTCAGAAATTTCGACTAGTGGGGGCAAGATCATATACTATAAATAGACTAAACCCCCAATTTGGTCCCTAAGAAAAACACTCGGGTCTGAAATAGTCCCTATCCAAAAAAACTATCCATTTAGTCCTTAAGAATGTGTTTACCGGGACAGATTAGTCCTTCTGTCAGTTGACCACCTTTGACCGCAGGTTAATTGCTGACGTGTCAGTATCCATTCCAAAACGCATGTCGTTTCTTTCTTCTTCTTCCTCCAGCTTCTTCTTCTTCTTCTTCCACAAGACCTAACAAACAGATAATGGAGATAGGAAAGGTGGAGGAAGAAGGTGGAGATATTTGAACACTTGGACATTTTACGTCTCAATACCTATCTTTGCACATTTACGCAATACATTTATGTCTCGAAAGGATCATGGATTTAATCCAGCTTTTACCTAAAAAACAGATAAAAATGTTTATTAACATTCAAAACAAAAAAGAGAAGGTTGAGACAAGCCACCTCAAACAAACTTCAATGAAATTCTTACCCCCATTTCGTGAGTACATTCCTCCACTTACATAACCAGAAATGAATGATGTGAGAGCATAACATACAATGAAGGTTGTGATAATTGCTCCTCGTCTGAAACACATAAATGGGCATTAAAAGAAATTTACATAAGGTCAAGGGACAAAATTTACATAAGGTCAAGGGACAGAATATAAAATCCATCCGAAAACTAGAACAATGAATAAATAGCTCAGATATGCAGGCAACAAATGCTATGCTCATATTAATCAACTGAAATTTGTACACAACCTCACTATCATTATTCAGAGTAATGTTTACAGTCAGTTTAAGGTTATACACAAACAGAAATGTTATATCATTCGGCTTAACATCTCCCTTCGCACAAGCATGTAAAGCTCCCATCATGGTAACATTTGTAGGTTCCACCCTTTCATCCAACATCTGTAAAAAAGTTGCATACGCTTCTTCAGATTCTCCATTTTGTGCATAACCATCAATCATTGTATTCCACGAAACAAGAGTCTTGCTACTCATACCCTTAAAAACCAACCTTGCAGTCCTAACAGATCCACATTTAAAGTACATATCTAGAAGCGAGCTCGCAACATTAACAAGAGATTCAAATCCCGATCTGAAAGCATACTGCGAACCCATTCTGCGCGAACCCATTTTTGGCAAGCTTCCTGCATCTCCAAAAACAACTGCAAAGCTCTCCTGGCGAACCCATTCTGTGCGTACCCTGAAACCAGCGTGTTCCAAGTAACCAAATCCTTCTGTGGCATTCTCTCGAACATCTTATACGTGTCATTAATCTGCCTACATTTTGCATACACATTCACAATAGCAGTCTTGGCAAACAAATCTGACTCATACCCATTAGTTATAAGCTGCCCATGAATCTCTCTACCTCTTTTAAGGTCCAAATTCATGCCACACAATTGCAACAGGTAAGTGAAATCATACACGATGGGAGGAAGAAGAAACTGGAGGAAGAAGAAGGAAAGACACGGCATGCGTTTTGGAATGGATACTGACACGTCGGTAATTAACATGCGGTCAAAGGTGGTCAACTGACAGAAGGACTAATCTGTCCCGGTAAACACATTCTTAAGGATTAAATGGATAGTTTTTTTTTGGATAGTGATTATTTCAGACCCGAGTGTTTTTCTCAGGGACCAAATTGGGGGGTTAGTCCTATAAATATTTATATAAAAAATACATCAATACAGAAGCGATAAAATAATGATATCATTATCACTGCTCAAAAAGTTGGAGATTACAAAAATTATAGCATTATATACCCAAAAAATTGAAGACACCTCAACATGCCAACATCTACAAACTATAACTGCTCCCTATGTGTCTTCATATTTTAAAATTGTTGTATGATTTTTTCATTTTCAACACTATAAAAGATATCCCTCTCTATATATGTGACCAAACAATCATTCTACAATTCATCTTCCATATGGACAGAGAAACTCCTTTATACTGTTGCGGTTGCCACATGCAAAATCAAAGCTAACGTCAGAAGTAAATACACCATTGTTGCTCAGAGCTTATGCCATCTTCCAAAATTATTTCAACCACATCACACACGGAGGGAAAATAGAAATCAACCTAAGTAATGTACCATAATGTGAGCACGTCTAGTGGGGGCAACACTTATTTTTTAGTGGGGACAAAAATAAAATTACTTAATAACCAGTAAGAAAAAGGTCAATGGGGGCAGCTGCCCCCAATTGCATTTTATGTGGATCCGTCTCTAAATGTGATAATTATTAATATGATATTTTAAGATCTAGATATGAGAATGTATCATATGAGTGAGATAACAATATAATGAGAAAAATATTGAAAGTATACTTGTTGTATATCAATATTTTTGCTGGATGAATTTTTTAATCAAGATAAAAATTGATTTTTATCTGTCAAATCCTAATGGTGAGTTATGTTTCGGTAAATATAGAAAATGACAAATTGACATATAGAAAATTTATTATATATGTATATAATATCTTACAAAATGACAAATTGAAATATAGAAAATTTATTACTGTGTCAATACACTTATACACCCCCGAAAAGAGATTAGGTTCCAAAGTAGTGCTCCATCTTTATACAAAAAATAATAATAAAATAGTGCTCAATTCGGTGAATCATCATGAGGTGTGGGTACCACTTAATTTGTCGTGTTAAGCACTTATAAATCCATCAATTGCATTTTTTTTGTCTCTTTATCAGTCTATTATTAATATAAAAAAATTATATTGACAATTAAATATAATAATACATATTTTTTTTTATTAAAAAAGTAAATATTATTATATATGTATATATATATATATTTTAAAAATTTTACATATAAGGTGATTGATAAATAATTGATACGGCATCAAAAATAATAATAATAATAATAATTGATAAGTAAAATTTTACACTAAAAAGACATCAAAATTAGAATATACCTTTATTTTATGTATCCATGTTTCTTTCTCTGACTAAGATACAAAATTCAATATTGCTTAAAAAAATGAAGATACTTTATTAAAACGTTTTATAAATTATTAATTAATTTTGTTATAAAAAAGTATATATAAATTATCTTTAGTTATCTATGATAAAATTAGTATTTAAGATACAAAATTCAAGATTGCTTAAAAAAATGAAGATACTTTATTAAAACGTTTTATAAATTATTAATTAATTTTGTTATAAAAAAGTATATATTAATTATCTTTAGTTATCTATGATAAAATTAGTATTTAATAAATAAAAATCTATCAAATCAAAACGACATAAAATTTGTATGAACTATGAAGCCCTGTCAATTTGACAATTTTTGCCCAGAAGAAAAAAAGTTTTCGTATTACAGAAAAAATAAAAAATAAAAAGACTAAAAAGATTAATTTTTATGTACGGCCACGGTAAAAGATTTTTATATTAATATTTAATAATATCTTTTTTTAATTTAGTATGAGGGGAAGAAGCCCCAAATAGGAAAAAACATTCGGGATATATGAATACTTTTAAAGGAATTTATATTTATTACACCTCAATGAAACTAATGAATGCTCGAACATGTAAGTGCAATCTATCATATACATAATATCTTCTTCTTCTTCTTCTTTTAACTAAAAAAGATATTCATTCGGCCAAATTGGTAAAATACATCGAAAACAACATAAATTCAACATCGCTAAAAATCGAAAAGGATGAATTAACGAACAAACTTACAGTATCCAGATTTATAGCATTACACGGCAAAATGCCAACAAATGTGACAAAACCAAAGTGGCCGGAATACCCATGCCTACGGATCTGTAATGTTGACGCTCAAGTCTTGATTGAATCTGTAATGGATCGAATCTGATATGCTAATCTGAACCAAACAAAAACCGCAACAAGACGGGAAACCAAACGACGCATCAACAAGACGACGAACAAAACACCGTCGCACGTAAACGACGAAAACACGGAAAAACATGAAAGAAAAACCAGATATATATGGAAAAACCACTTATTTAGATAAAAGTAGAGAAAAACAATTAGAATGGTGATTCCAGGCCAAAAAATGCCTAAAACCACCCCTTCCGATGGACGAGGAAGAAGGAAAAGAGGAGTAGAGGGAAGTTTGAGAGAGAGACGACTAGGGTCATCAGTCTAAATGAGTAAATATGTAAAGTATACGATAATATCTTGATAAATCAATATTATTATTATTTTACTCTTTTAGTCATTAAAATAAGAATTTAATTGATATATATTATTAGTGTAAAATTTTTTACACTATCAACCAATCACACATCATGATTTTAATGACTTTTAATAAATGTAAGTATAAATTTTTTTATATTGATAATACATACTATTCTTTTTTTATTAATTATAATACTTACTGTTTTAATCAATTAAAAAACGGTAACACGATTGGTGAGGGACATCGTATCTTTTGCCGCTAACTATGTTATCCACTGCGCTAGGGGTGTTCATAAACCGATCCAATCCAATGACAACCGCAGTGACCGAACCGAATAACCGATAACCGAAATAACCGAAAACCGCAAAAAACCGATTCTGTTAATTGGATTGGATCGGTTTTCGGTTCCAATTTGCAAAACCGATCCAATCCAAACCGAACCGAACTTCCATTTTAATATACATACTATCCTGCTGTATTTACGTTAATACCCTTATACTTATAACATATTTCCTATGTTAACCCTATTACCCTGACTCATTTCACCCTAACCCTATATTGCTGGCGGCCTTTCCTTTCCTGTCTTCCTGAGTTTCCTTCCATCGCATCGCGCATCTGCATCTGCATCTGCATCGCCCACCAGGCCACCACAGTGCCCTTCTATTTGGTATTTGCGACGGCGCATCGCGCATCTGCATCGCCGGTGCATCGCGATCCCTAATTTCCTTCCTTCGTCGACGGTGCATCGCCCATCTGCATCGCGATCCCTAACTTCCTTCCTTCTTCGACGGCACATCGCGCATCTGCATCGCCCACCACAGAGCCCTTCTATTTCCGTGGTCCTCTTCTCTCCCAGCAGCCGTGCACAGTACCGCCGAGCACCACCGCTCCCTGGTTGGTTGACGCCGTGTGTGGAGCCAGCTGCATTTTGGTGCGTATTGCGTAACCCTCCTTCTCCTCCTCCTCCTCCTCCTCCTTCTTCTTTTCATCTTAAGTGATTTTCGTTTCTGAAACTACTCTGAACTAATTGCACAGATTTTCATATGGTTTACATATTTACTTTGCCTATCTTCTGTTTGATGAAGTTCCTGAATAAACATTCCTGTGATATTTGCTCTGGTTGGTGAATTGAACTCTCAATTTTACTCATTGCGTACTACCTATTCGATGAAATGCTCATATCAGTTACCTTTGTTTTTTTCCTTAATTTTTTATTTTTTTTATTTGCTTCCATTAATGAGGATGATCATGGAATTTTATTGTTATATGATAACTGAGTATGAGGGGGTTGCACTGTAGGAGTGTATGATAATATAGTCAGTTTTATTTCTTGTAAGAAGCTCAAACTTCTGATATATTTATACATCTTTTGATCAGCCCCGGCACCGAAAGAGAGGAGGATTAAGATATGATCTACATCTTTTTTGCTGCAACTTTATGCCCTCCCATACTTCTAGAATGGAATGGCCTGAAAACAACATCATAGTATATTTATGTTTAGTGACAAAACAGGACCCAATTGTATTGTTACATCATATGCTTGATACACTATTCAAATGAAAAGGATCTCAATGACTCAAAACATAACTGAAATATCAGAAAACCAAACTCTAGTCATGTTCAATATATTATACAATAATAGGATAAATCATACTTGCATCTCCAAGGAATTATTGATATTGCATTTCAATTAGGAGTCTACAATCTTAGTTATTACTTCCAAACAGCCTCACTCATCTATTCCTGTAAGTTGTAATCATTGTTTTAGCAATGTTTTTGTACAAAACTACTTGTTGAAGGATAATTCAGACTAATTCTAGTATTCATATATTCAAGTATTCTAGTATTCTTATATTTTAGTATTCTTCTTGGGCAGGAAGTACATTCTAGTTTCACAGAAGGGCGCCACTTTTCAACAGAGATATATTGTTAAGGTGTTGCATCTACTCCAGGTATTTTAAAATGAATTGTTTTCTAGTCTTTATGTAGTGAAATTCTTAGAATTGATTACTTCATATTCTGGTTTTAAATTTAAATGAGGATTTTGCTAGTGATAGTACCTGGTTGTGCATTATACTATTATATATTATTCTTTCAAACTCTATTAGTCTTATCCTTCTTCCTATTTCATTCTATTTTTCTGAAACTACTCTGAACTAATTGCACAGATTTTCGTTTCTGCATTTACAAACTCATGTTTGATTCATTTTCATATAATGTTTGAGGAGGAGAGGATGTTCCTCATTTTCTGTTTCTCTGGTTTCTCTCGTTTCCCTGGTTTCCCTGGTTTCTCTGGTTTCTACAATTTTCATCTTCTTGGTTTCACTGAAAGTTTGGTTCTGTTTATTGTTTAATAATGCAGATTAACATTCTCAACCAGTGAGTTTGCCATCCTTGTTAGCCTCCTTGCCAGTTACCAATAATGTCTGAGGTAAGTTTTGAGCTTATTTAGTATAATTTTACTTTGAGATCATCACTAATTATTAACATTCTAATTTGCTTATTTTCTCTTTTCTGTATGTAGGCACAAAATGCTCAAGATGTTGAGAAAATTGTTGAAAATGTGGATTCCATGAAGTCTTCAAATGAAATCAGTGAACCCACTCCAAATGACCCAGAACCAGATGTATCCAAGAATAACAAGAAAAGGAAGGGTGGAGAAACTTCAGTTGAAGAACAAGATGAAGGTAAGAGGAAACCCACCAGACCTAGATCTTGGACATGGGATCATTTTACTAAAGAACTTCATCCTAAGACAAATGCCCCTAGAGCTAAATGTAATTGGTGTGGGACAACTTATGCATGTGATACACATAAAAATGGCACAAGTAATTTGAAAAATCACTTGTTGGGTAGTTGCAAAAAGTTTCCCAAAGCCTCTAATGATCCTAGTCAAACAACTCTTAGTCTCCAACAACTTAAAAAGGAAGATGGGAAAGGGGTTGGTAATACATTTACTGCTGTTGCATTTGATGTTGAAGCATGTAGACAAGCACTTGCTAGGATGATTATTGTTGATGAGTTGCCATTCAAGTTTGTTGAGGGGGAGGGATTCCGGTATTTCATGAGTGTTGTGCAACCTAGGTTTTTGATTCCTGGAAGGATCACTATTGCTAGGGATTGTTGGAATCTTTATACCAATGAAAAGAATAAGCTGAAAACTGTTTTTAGTGTTCCAAATCAAAGTGTTTGTCTAACTACTGATTGCTGGAGTTCTGTGCAAAATTTGAATTATTTATGCCTCACTGCACATTTCATTGATAATGAATGGAAGTTGCATAAAAGGATATTGAATTTTTGTTTGATCAAGAATCATAAAGGTGAAACTATTGGTAGGAGAATTGAGAAGTGCCTTTTGAGTTGGGGAATCTCTAAAGTATTCACTCTTACTGTTGATAATGCAAGTTCAAATGATACTGCTATTTCTTACTTGAAAATTAGAATGGAGGATTGGAATGGTCATCCATTGAAAGGTGAATATTTGCATGTTAGGTGCTGTGCTCATATCCTAAACCTTGTTGTTAATGATGGATTAAAGGAGTTGCATGTTTCAATTAATAAGATTAGGAATGCTGTTAGATTTGTGCGTGCTTCTCCTGGTCGTATGGATAGGTTCAAAAATATCATAAAGGATTGCAGGATACAAGAGAATTGCACTGTGCAATTAGATGTCCCCACTAGATGGAACTCCACTTACCTTATGCTTGAAAGTGCTCTAAAGTTTCAAAAGGCATTTAAAAGGTTGGGAGAGCGAGACACAGAATTTGCATTGATGTCAGGTGGTATTCCAAAAAATGAGGATTGGGATAATGCACGTGTATTTGTGAGGTTTCTGAAGATTTTTTATGATGTCACTAAGAAAGTATCAGGCTCCTTGTTTGTGACTTCTTCTCAATACTTTCATGAATATTGCTTGATATTGAGTACTTTGAAAAATTGGGCAAATAGTTTAGATCCATTGCTTGGGAGCATGGCTGAAAAAATGAAAGCTAAGCATGATAAATATTGGGGGAGCATTAAAAATATCAACATGATGATTTTTATTGCTGTGGTACTTGATCCTCGATACAAATTTGCATTTGTGGAGTGGAGTTTTGAGAGGCTTTATGATAAAGAAGATGCTGAATTTTTAAGTGGAAGAGTAAATGATACTTTCCTCAAAATGTTTAATTGTTATACACTTTTGGATGGAATCAGTGATTCTCAAACTACACAAACTCATGAGATGGATACTTCTGATACAGTTGTTGATACTACTTCATTTGCAACGCAGTTTGTGAACCACATAAATAAGAGTGACAATATGAATAAAAACGAGGTGGATTTGTATCTCATGGAGCCATTGGAGAAGAAATCTCATAATTTTGATATCTTGAATTGGTGGAAGGTGAATTCTAGTAAATATCCTACTCTTGGGCTAATTGCCAAGGATGTGTTGGCTATGCCAGTATCCACAGTTGCTTCAGAATCTGCATTTAGCACCGGAGGTAGAATTCTTAATAATTACAGGAGTTCCCTTACTCCTAAGATAGTTGAGGCTTTAATCTGTACACAAAATTGGTTCCGGGCCACTCCATTAACAACTGATATTGAAGAACTTTTGGAAGAATTTGAAAAGATGGAGCTAGGTAATCTACTTTATTCTTACTATTGCTATAGTTATTTATATTAATTCTAATTTTACAATCACTAACAAGTTTTTATTTTAAATCTTTAGATCTGGTGCCTCCTACACAACCAGCTGAAGATGATTCTGGAGCTGAGTCTGATTAATTTTGCCTAAAGGTATTGAATTGTCATTCTTTAAATATCATTTTCTATTTATGTCCTTGATAGTTTGGTGATTTAACTAGTTGCATCAAATTTCCATGGATTCCATAAAACTTTGCATTTGCTTGAGGTGTCTAAAATATGAATCTGAATTTTTTTCTTTGAATATGCTTCAGGTGGATGGTAGACACTTACAGAACTCCTGCAGATGAATCCAAGTTTAGTGGATTTGACCTTGCAAGTTGCTACTCCTGAAGGAATATGTTTTCAAGTTGTGTTTCAAGGATGTTATTATTTTACTTACGATGTTATTCTTATTTCTTATGTACTGATTTCAGTGATTTGTGATGTTATTTATATTTCGGATAGTAGACTGATTTGGTGATGACATTCTGTTAATGAGCTTGATATTGTGTTGCTATTGTAATGTCTTGGATGGTTGATAAACTTGATTTTGTATGCTAGATATTTTAATATGGTAGTAGATTGTGATCCCCATGTTCAGTTTCCTCATTTAGTGCTAATGCTGTAAATTATACGCAGGATATTGTGATAACACGACATAAGATAATTATGTAAAAATCTATAGGTAAAAACCGAATATCCAATCCAATCCAAACCGCATTTAATTGGATTGGATTGGATCGGATTTTTTTAAGAATGTCATCCAATCCAATCCAAACCGCGTGCTGTTTGTATCATCGGATCGGATGGTTTTTTGCCTAAAAACAGAACCAATCCAATCCGCGAACACCCCTACACTGCGCATATAATATACTTTTATTAAAAAAAATTAGTTAAATCGATTTTTTTTATAAGCTATTTAAATAGAATGTCAAGTAATAATCGTGTTCAAATTATTGCCTCAAAAAAATCATATTCAAATTAAATATTTTTTGTTATAAATGTAAAAGAAAATAGAGATAGAGAGAATAGAAATATATATTCAAATGCTAGTTCTTTCGGAACTAGGATTCAAAGGCTGGTTCTTCGGAAACTAGCTGTCATATTTGTTATTCATATTATGATCAAGTATATATCGAATACAATGTGACTACTATTATTTATAACATAATAGTAGACTCCTAATCTCAACCAATTTCCTATAAGATAAGATAAGAGAAGATAAGATAGGATAAGAGATAAGATGAGATAGTCATCCACTAAATCAATTTGTTTATAACACTTCCCCTTGCTAAGAAAAACCCAATGGGATAAAAACTTAGGGAAGAAAAAAGAGTACAATATTCATAATAACTTACTTCCCCTAAAAAAATACATCCATTATGAAAAATCTCTTAATTGACGCATTACAAAATTATGTCCGTGCTTCTTGAAAACTAGAGCTGGCATGAATAGATCTGATGGGCTGTCACTTTTATGTAGCCACCTTTGATTTGTGCTTACATACGGCATGATCTCCATGTCATATCGTTGACTTGTTATTATCTTTCACCAATCCACATGCTCCTCTAGTGTGTCATGTAATATTTTTTTAACCAAATATATTCATGACCTCTTCATGAATATAGCCAATATATTTGAATGCTTTGATAATGTAATCATGATTGTTTGCTTTAGAGACCACCATGAGATAATACCACTGCCACATATGAAGACATAACCATAGAGATAATTGTTTCACTTAATTCCAATACCTTTGAGTTTGTACAAAGCAAAATCTTTGTAGTAAACTGTTTGCAAAAGTTATATCTGGTATAGTGCTATTTATAAGACACAAAAATGCTTCAATGATAATAAGGTATGGTACTTCAGTACCAAGGTTCTTTGTTGTCAAATGGTCGAACTATAGGCCGAGATAGAACTTTAACTTCCAAAAACATTTTATAGGAAGATATTTCTTTATACCTTCCATAATTTAGAGCAACTTCAAGTCGCTCTAATAATATTCAAATAATCAAAATTAATAACAATTATATTAAACAAAATACAAAATTTCTTTATGTAGTCATATAAGAAAATAAAACTTTGAAATAAAATTACTCACAATTGCATGATATACCAACATGTATATAAACCAAGCATTACTTGTAACATCCTAAAATTCTAACATAATTAATTTGAAAAAAATAAATAATAATAATAATAATATTATTAAGTTATTAAAAAGTGTAGTGCAAATAAAATATAAATGAGAGATTTAGTGTAAAGAAGTGATGGTATAAGGATTTATTGCAATTTATTAACTATTATAGAAAATACAAAATTATATATATAAAGGAAGAAAGGGGCCAGATATATATATATATATATATATATATATATATATATATATATATATATATATTTGTAGTAACCAAAAAGAAAAGGAACGTGGATCAGCGCCGCAGAGAGGTTTAGTGTTTCCGTCAGTTCCGTTTTTCCTTGCCAGTGCAACCGTAATAATACAGATCCAAGAACGCCACCAAACGGGAGAAATTTTTTTAGGGAAGCACAAATCCTTATCATAAATAAATTTTAGAGCACATTGGAGGTCTTCGAGAGGTGAGCAACAGTATCTTTTAATAACCTTTTCCATGGTACATGTGTTTGTTGTGTTGAGCGATCTATCTATGATTTTATTCTTGTTACTGATGGCATGAAATACATGATTGGTAGTTGAATTAGTTGAATGACGTGCTTATTGGTGTATGTTATGCCATGTGAGTTTATTGGACATGCATGATAAGATCAAATATTTAATTTTTGGTAAATGAATTGTTACACGTATGAGACATGAAATTGTGCCTTATGATGAATTGTATGATGTTTGCCGTAATACCACCTATGATAGGGGTATCAAAAAGTAATACCACCGTAATGGGGTATCGAAAGTAACATCCCCATATAATTGGAATGTCGAAAATAAGTAATACTACCTAAAAAGGAGTATCGAAAGTAACACCGCCACAGGTTGGGGTGTCGAAAAATGAGAAATACCACCATGTGCACATGGGAGGTATAGAAATGGAAATGTCCCCGACAGGAGGGTGACATCGAAACACTCCTCGTGAGTAGGGGTGGACAATGGGACGTCATTGTCGTGTGATGTGTGAATATATGGCATGCCGACAAGAGGCCAATTTAATTAGGAGGTCTTCGGACCGCTTGGATTAAACTAGAATTTATCTGGTATATGGAATGTGATGTATTGAGATGAGATTATTATTGATATTAAAAGTATTTTCTTTTATATATATTATTTTGGAAAATTAGCGGGTGCCATGGACAGTTTTTCCGGTTACCGCGCCGGCTGAGAACAATGTTATTTTCGAAAATACTTTTTAAAACCGTATTGTTGATCACTGGGATTTTATATCTCATTATAAGTATTGTTTTTAGAGCACGAGGAGGACGTCATTGAAACTGAAGAGGCGTGAAGACTTAGTGGATTCTATTAGTTATTCTTTCTAGTTTGGTTAGTATTTTCTTAAATAAGGAGCCCTATGTGGCTAGACACATTTATTTGTTTATCGTTGGGTTTGTTAGTAGACGTCCGGTTTTTAGGCTTTTGGTTTTATTAGGATGTATGGATTTATTATCATATTATTACCTTGGATACTTTATTACTATTTTAATTAATGAGGTATGCTCGTACTCAGATAATTTACGAAATTTTTATGACATGTATGTTTTAATTTAAATGATTAAAAAATGATTTTTTTTATTGAATTTAATTTGGGATACTAATGTAACGAAGGACGTTACATTACTTCCCAATATAAAATGTTCAATATGACAAACAAAAGAATATAAATTATCTGCATATCTAAGTCAAGGTAGCTATTTTTATACTTTTGATCCTTCTGGGATTTTCCAAGTATAGCTTATTCCAGGGGACAACCATATGGTGCAATAACACATTTGTTTTAACAGAGTTTATACTTTATAATTAGACTTCAGGTCCATTACAACATCCTTTGAGGCACGAACTATAGGTTCAAAATCATCACATTTCATAGTACATATGTCATATTTTTAAATAATACATTTAAGATATCTTAAATCCTTCAAGGATATACTTCAGGCATCTTAAGTCCTTCGGGGATATGCTTCAGGCATCTTGAGTCCTTCGGGGATATGCTTCAGGCATCTTAAGTCCTTCAGGGAAATGCTTCATGCATCTTGAGTCCTTCAGCTTCAGGCATCTTAAATCTTTCAGGGAAATGCTTCATGCATCTTGAACCCTTCAGGGATATGCTTCATGCATCTTCAATCTTTCACGGATATGCTTCAGGAATAGCCAATATTTCTGAATGATTTGATGATGCAGCTGTGATTGTTTGCTTCACTGATCGCCATGATATATCAACTTTTCTACATGTGAAAACATAACCTGTTTGGGACCGGGATTTATAAGGATCAGAAAAATATCCAACATCAGCATACCCTACTAACTCTAACTTTACTCCATTTGAGTAAAATAAACCTATATCAGATGTTTTACGGAGATAACAAAGAACGTGTTTGACTCCAGCCCAATATCTTTGGGTTGGTTCTGAACTGTGTAACACCCGGGTGCTGACGAGGGCGGGGAGTGGTCGCCGGTGCAAGAAGGCACGAACAAGGAGCGGCTCTTGGCAGGCTTCTAGGCGGAGGGACACATGAATGAACCGATTACACACCCGAATGAGAGGGATCCTGACTTATATTGTTGATTTGATATGTTTACCTCTGTCTGGTCTGGATATTATTTTGGGCATGGACTGGTTGTCTCGTAATAATGCTATTATTGATTGTGCTAGTCGAACTATTTCTTTCATTCCACAGTCCATGTCTGTTGACTCTCCTAGAACAGAACATCTTATCTCTGCTGCCTCATGTCATAAGTGCTTAGTTGAGGGAGCTCAGGGATATATACTTCTCTTTTCTGCTAAGATAGAGGTTGAAAGTGATATAGCGGCGTTGCCTATTGTGTGTGAGTTCCCAGATGTGTTTCCTAAGGATGTCTCTAGTTTACCTCCAGATAGAGAGATTAAGTTTACCATAGATCTAGTACCTGGGAGTGGACCTGTATCAGTAGCACGCTATAGGATGACACCTCTAGAGTTGAGCGAGCTCAAGAAACAGATAGAGGATATGTTACAAAAGGGGTTTATTAGGCCTAGTGTGTCAACTTGGGGAGCACCAGTACTTCTAGTGAAGAAAAAAGATGAGAGTATGAGGTTGTGTGTTGATTATAGGCAACTGAATAAGGTAACCATCAAGAACAAATACCCCTTGCCTAGGATAGATGATCTCTTAGATCAGTTAAAGGGAGCGTCAGTGTTTTCCAAAATAGATCTAAGATCGGGATACTGATGTCGCGTAAGTCAACGCGCTCGTGCGATTCCGGCAAGTGTACCGGATTGCCGTCAAGTAATAAAAGATATCGAACCCACAGAGACTGTGTTCTCGAATTGCAATCGGTTTTCGAATTGAGTGAATCTGGACTTTGTAAAGGGTTTTGAAAAATGTTTGAATTTGAAATTGAAATGATAAACAAACAAAAAAAACAAATGTTTTTGGGGTTTTCGATTTAAACGAATTCCTAGGGATTTGGGTTACCTTTGAGGTTGTTTATGTTGCTAATCTGATTTACCTTGGTTGATTACCGAAATTGCCTTGAAGGCGAGTTTATCCTCTAATAGCTTAAGCTCCCTCTCGGGTTACAAAAGCCGTGCCCAATTGACCCGACCCCTACTCTCGTGGTAGTCGATCCCAGATTGGACCCTTTGCGTTCCGTGACAACTCGTTGCTCCTCGAGGGACGGCTTCTAACTCTCGTGATTTCAGTCCCAAGTCTGACTTCTATAGGTTCGACACCCAAGTTCACCGCTAGGTTCTTCCTTGAAATGTCTCAGTCATGCAAATAACCTAAGTTCACCGCTAGGTTCCTCCTTAGATCATCCACATCTCACAAACCAACTTCCGCCGGGATTTACGAGTGGAATACCCTAGAAATCCTAAGTTCACCGCTAGGTTCCTCCTTAGAACATCTACGTCACGCAAATAAGCGGTTGCCGAAATTTATGAGTGAATAACACACTAGAAATCAGATCTAAAGCAAATCGTAATTAACAAAGAGTTTACATCAAATTTACATCATAAACAAACTTGGGCAGAGCCCTAATCCCTAGAAACTATGCTACTACTCACGCCTTGCCATGGAGATGACAAGCATGATTATAAATAACATGAAAATACAAAAATCAGAGAAGAGAAGAGAAGAGGAGAAGAGAGATCTAAGCCTAGAGTCCTAGTTGTTATGGATGATCCATTCTCTCTGTATCTGATGCCTTGGTCCTTATTTATAGAAATGGGGAAGTTAGAGTCCCAAACCAACTCAAAATCTGATCTATTTCGGTTTCTTCAGGTCCAAGTAATGCGCGTCACACGGCCGTGATGGCCATCACGCCCAGGCGTGTGACGGTCTCTGCTTCTGGAAGTTGTGCAAAATCCGGTCATTCGCGACGCGAATATACTGCTCGCGACGCGAGCCTCTGTTTTGGCCCGTGAAGAATTTCACGACTGGGCCGTGATGTGCTCTGACTTGTGGTGGTTTTGGGTCACGGCCGTGATGGCTATCACGGCCAGGCCATGACAGACTCTGACTTCAGCCTTTCTCCTTTTTCAGTTTTTGCTCGATCATGGCCGTGATGGGCATCACGGCTAGGCCGTGATGGGCATCACGGCTAGGCCGTGATGGGCTCTGTTTGGCTCATTTTCTTCAGTTTTAAAGCTCCATCTTCATCCAAACTTCATCATGGTTGATCTTGAGCAATTTACCCTTTATATCTGCAAAACAACACACGAAAACCGGCTTACCCGTTCCAAAGGAAAATTAACCTAAAATCTAATAAAAATATGCCTAAACTACATGAAAATGCATGCAAAATGATGGACAAAGATGAGGTGGAATCACACTCATCAAATCACCCCAAGCTTAAAACTTTGCTTGTCCTCAAGCAATTACTCAGGCCATAAGATAAATCAATTAAAGCATGGATAGTGAACCAAGAACCCTAGAAGCTAATCCAAGTAATAGGCATTTTTAATAAGCACTCAAGAGATAATCAAGTTTAAGTCCAATTAGAAGCTTAGGTTCTTCAAGTTCATGTTCTCACTGATTTGGGCACTCATCTCACCTCACTCAAGTGTTTTAGGGTTTATTGACAATTCACTCAATTTCCTCAAGGAAAGTATTTTACCATAGGCTTGACTATTAACCAAATCTCTACTTTATTTATGAAAACACTTAAGAATCAAGAGGTCTTTTCCTTTGGTTGTATTGTCGCCATGGGATTTATTGTAAGGTGGGAAAATCAAGGAAAGGGAATTTCAAGAAGGCTAGACAGATTATCAAACATTACAAAGTATGACACCTTCTAAAATACCTTTTGGGGGCTTTGATTTACTTGTCCACCTTTCTTCCTTCTATTATTTTTTTTTCTTTTTCTTTTCATTTCTCACTTTCTTTGTCATCCCCTTCTCCATTTTTTTCTGTTTATTTCATTTTTATTTGTTTGGAGAAGGGGAGATTTATAGCTCAAGAGAAATATTTTCATCCCATTCTTTTTCCAACTACCATTTTGCCCTTTTTGTAATACTTTAAAAGGTGCCTTACCAAGCATTATTTATCAAAGCAATTCAAGGTACCAAGAAAAGTATTTTATCTTTAGGCTCAAAATTGGGCAACTAAGGGGTAGCATTTATCATTCAAAGCTCGGGAGGCCGGAAAAATACCTAGTGCCTCAATCATTTCCAAAAATGTTTTCAGAAATTTTTAAGTTTTGAAATGGTTTCAAGTCAAGTTCTAGAAAATACAGTCCATGAGGAATTAAATCACTCTATCACAAGAAATGGGGTAGATTTAGAGAATACCCCCTTTTTGGCTCAAAATCTTACATTTAGTAGTTCAAAAATCAGTGAGGTACACAAGTTTAAGGAACCACATGCTAATTATCAACTATCAAATGACTATCTCAAGAACTTTTATTTTTAGCCATATCACAAGAATAATGAAAAATTGGGTTCAAAATTCACTATCTCAATTCATTGGGCTCCAAGTTCTCACAGTCGGATGCATGTTCTAAGTGAGGAGCAATCTAGAGAATGTGATCATACCAATCCATGCCTATGAGAATGCAATATGAATGCAACAATGCAAATGCAAAAATAAATACCCCTACCCCAAGCTTGATTACTTACATTGTTTCCAATGTAAATAATCAAGTCGGAGAGAGGAGAAAAATGGAACAACTTACCGAGTCGGTAGCGGGTGTTGGCTCACATTCTAGTCAAAACTTGGGTAGAAATTTTCTCACGGCCGTGAGGCTCATCACGGCTAGGCAGTGATCAATTCTGTCCTCAGGAGTTGCCCTGTCACGGCCGTGGTCTACATCACGGCTAGGCCGTGATGCTCTCTGACCTAGGCATCCTACTCATCACGCCCGTGATGGTTGTCACGGCTAGGCCGTGATCCTTTCTGTGCTCTTGTTTAGTTTATCACGGCTGTGACCACTGTCACGGCCAGGGCGTGATGGCCTCTGACTTTATCTTTTTTATTTTTTTATGCTCTTCTTCTCTTTCTCAACCTGAAAACACTAGACAAACCTATTAATGATATTTTTGCCTCTTGATCTTCTCAAATTATTCAAGAGGTTAAATCAAAAACAAAAGGAAAAAGGGAAAGAAAACTTGGGTTGCCTCCAAAGAAGCGCTTGTTTACGGTCCTAAGCTTGACCAAACTTCCTTCAATCAACCGGGGTCGGCTGGGCATAGAAGTGCAGGCACACTTCTCTTCCAAGGAACTCCTTCAAATAGCCGTTTCTGCTCATACGGCCAGTAACGCTTCCGCTTTGCTCTTTTCTCTCGGAGCTTCCTAGCCTTCCTTCCTCCCGGCGGAAGTATTGTTTCTGCATGGACAGCAATCCCGACTTCACCACTGGTTGCATCTTCAACCATGCGTATCTTTGGGGTTGCTTCCATGCTAAGTTCTTTCTCTACCGCTGGAGACGTTACATCAATTCTGCACACATGGCTCTCAAAAGGAGGGTTGTTACAAGAGTTAGTCAACTGAAAATTTACCCTACCTTCCTCTACATTTAGAGAGAGTTTGCCATTCCTTACGTCTATTAATGCTCCAGCGGTTGCCAAGAATGGCCTTCCTAAAATGATGGGGAATTTAGAATTCCCTTTCATGTCCAATACCAGGAAGTCGGTAGGGATGAGAATTTTCCCTACCTTTACAGGAACATTCTCTAGTATGCCTAGAGGAGTCCTAGTTGAGCCATCCGCAAATTGTAAGGGGAATTTGAATGGTCTCAACTCTTTGCTTCCCAACCTTTCCATGATAGTGAGGGACATCAAGCTCGTGCTAGCCCCTAAGTCACATAAGGCTGGGTCTATTTCCACTTGTTCGATCGAGCAAGCGATGGAGAAACTACCTGGGTCTTTCATTTTAGTAGGCATTTTAATCTCTACATCTACTTGCTTTTTCTTGACCAACCTCTATGGGAAAGGTATCGGGGGTTGGTACGGTGGTGGAGGAACATATTTCGGTTCTGGCTCTTCCTTTTCGCTCGTGTCCTCCTCCGGTTCCACGTCCATTTCAGCTACCCCCACCCCAAGCTTATCATCCCTCAAGTGTATGACATTGCAATGCTCATTGGGATTTGCTTCGGGTTGCCCCGGGAATGTACCCTTAGGTCTCGAGTACGTGCTGGCTTGTTGGGCAATCTGGTTTTCTAGCATCTTGTTATGAGTTGCTAAGTTGTCTACCTTAGATGCTAGATCCTTTATTGCCTCACTCACTGCCCTTCCTTGTTGTCTAAACTCCTCATTCTGTTTTGTCTGAGTTTCAACAAAACTTTCAAATAAAGTCTCGAGTTTAGATCTTTGCACCTGAGGATACCCCGTCTTTGCTCTCTTATTACCTTGACCCTCTTGGAACTCATGATTAAGCGTGTTGCTTTGTAGTTGCCGTAGGAGAGGTAAGGGTTGTTCCTTCTTTGGTTGTAGGGATTTGGGGGAGCATAGTTGGGCAGCTTCGGGTTCGTATCGTAGTAGTTGTTACAAGAGTTCACTTGCTCACCCGGCGCCTGGATCCATGTGGGCATCCCATCATGTCATGTCCCCGCATTCCACAAATCTCACAAACAAGGTTAGTAGCACCTATTGCACTCACATTAGCTATTTCAATCTTATCTAATCGTTTATTTACTGAGTCAAATTTAGAAATAATCAGATCAATGCTACTTACTTCAAACTTACCCCCCGAAATCTTGTTCGGGTTATTACCTCTTTCGGATCCCCATTGGTGGTAGTTGGTGGCGACATTCTCGATGATGTTGAATGCCTCAGTGAGAGGCCTATTCATAAACGCTCCACCGGCTGCAGAATCTAGTGACACCTTCGAAGAGTAATCCAATCCGTTATAGAAGGTGTGCACTATTAACCACCTCTCGAGTCCGTGATGTGGGCACGACTCCAGCAGTCCCTTGTAACGATCCCAAGCTTCTGATAATGATTCTCCGTCTTTCTGGAAGAAGCCGGTGATCTGGGTTCTTATGTAGGCCGTCTTGGATGGAGGGAAGAATTTCTCCAAGAATGCCTGCTCCAATTGGTCCCAAGTAGTCAAAGTGTTAGCGGGGATTTGCTTTAGCCAGGCCTTCGCTTTTCCAGTGAGAGATGAGGGGAACAATCTCAAACGCACAACATCGACTGAGGCTCCATTAATCCTGATTGCATCGGTGAACTCTAAGAATGTTTCTATGTGATCAGTCGGGTCCTCCGAAGGCAATCCTCCAAATTGATGTTGCCTAATCATGTTGATTAGCATGGGCGGTATGGTATAGTTTTCCGCCTCAATCTCTGGCCTTGCAATCCCAGTTCGCAAGCCTCTCGCATTTGGGGCTGCGTAGTCCTTCAAAGGCTTTGTATCCGGTTGATTCGCCATGAGTGGAACAGGACTCAACCTTTCTCCCTCTCTTTGTAGTCTTCTACGTCTGTGGAAGGTCCTCTCGATCTCCGGATCAATCTCACTAAGGCTCCCAAGACTTAGAGATCTTTGCATATAACACACAGAGAGATGGATACAATAGAAGGAAAAGAAATTTTTTTGAATTTTTTTTTTCAGAAATAAAAATTAAACAAAAAGAAAAGGTCCAGAAAAATCAATTCAAAATTTGAATTGAGATTCGAAAAGGCACAGTCCCCGGCAACGGCGCCAAAAACTTGATGTCGCGTAAGTCAACGCGCTCGTGCGATTCCGGCAAGTGTACCGGATTGCCGTCAAGTAATAAAAGATATCGAACCCACAGAGACTGTGTTCTCGAATTGAAATCGGTTTTCGAATTGAGTGAATCTGGACTTTGTAAAGGGTTTTGAAAAATGTTTGAATTTGAAATTGAAATGATAAACAAACAAAAAAAAAACAAATGTTTTTGGGGTTTTCGATTTAAACGAATTCCTAGGGATTTGGGTTACCTTTGAGGTTGTTTATGTTGCTAATCTGATTTACCTTGGTTGATTACCGAAATTGCCTTGAAGGCGAGTTTATCCTCTAATAGCTTAAGCTCCCTCTCGGGTTACAAAAGCCGTGCCCAATTGACCCGACCCCTACTCTCGTGGTAGTCGATCCCAGATTGGACCCTTTGCGTTCCGTGACAACTCGTTGCTCCTCGAGGGACGGCTTCTAACTCTCGTGATTTCAGTCCCAAGTCTGACTTCTATAGGTCCGACACCCAAGTTCACCGCTAGGTTCTTCCTTGAAATGTCTCAGTCATGCAAATAACCTAAGTTCACCGCTAGGTTCCTCCTTAGATCATCCACATCTCACAAACCAACTTCCACCGGGCTTTACGAGTGGAATATCCTAGAAATCCTAAGTTCACCGCTAGGTTCCTCCTTAGAACATCTACGTCACGCAAATAAGCGGTTGCCGAAATTTATGAGTGAATAACACACTAGAAATCAGATCTAAAGCAAATCGTAATTAACAAAGAGTTTACATCAAATTTACATCATAAACAAACTTGGGCAGAGCCCTAATCCCTAGAAACTATGCTACTACTCACGCCTTGCCATGGAGATGACAAGCATGATTATAAATAACATGAAAATACAAAAATCAGAGAAGAGAAGAGAAGAGGAGAAGAAAGATCTAAGCCTAGAGTCCTAGTTGTTATGGATGATCCATTCTCTCTGTATCTGATGCCTTGGTCCTTATTTATAGAAATGGGGAAGTTAGAGTCCCAAACCAACTCAAAATCTGATCTATTTCGGTTTCTTCAGGTCCAAGTAATGCGCGTCACGGCCGTGATGGCCATCACGGCCAGGCCGTGACGGTCTCTGCTTCTGGAAGTTGTGCAAAATCCGGTCATTCGCGATGCGAATATACTGCTCGCGACGCGAGCCTCTGTTTTGGCCCGTGAAGAATTTCACGGCTGGGCCGTGATGTGCTCTGACTTGTGGTGGTTTTGGGTCACGGCCGTGATGGCTATCACGGCCAGGCCATGACAGACTCTGACTTCAGCCTTTCTCCTTTTTCAGTTTTTGCTCGATCATGGCCGTGATGGGCATCACGGCTAGGCCGTGATGGGCTCTGTTTGGCTCATTTTCTTCAGTTTTAAAGCTCCATCTTCATCCAAACTTCATCATGGTTGATCTTGAGCAATTTACCCTTTATATCTGCAAAACAACACACGAAAACCGGCTTACCCGTTCCAAAGGAAAATTAACCTAAAATCTAATAAAAATATGCCTAAACTACATGAAAATGCATGCAAAATGATGGACAAAGATGAGGTGGAATCACACTCATCAGATACCATCAAATTAGAGTTAGAAGTGAGGACATCCCTAAGACAGCCTTCAGGACATGGTATGGGCACTATGAGTATTTAGTGATGCCCTTTGGTGTGACCAACGCCCCAGCCGTTTTCATGAACTACATGAATCGGATCTTTAGGACCTTTTTGGACAGGTTTGTGGTGGTGTTCATAGATGATATTTTAATATACTCTAGGACACCAGAAGAACATGGAGAACACTTAAGGTTGGTGTTGCAGATCTTGAGGGACGAGTGTCTTTATGCCAAACCGGAGAAGTGTGAGTTTTGGCAAGAAGAGGTAAATTTTTTAGGACACACAATCTCAAAGGATGGTGTAGCGGTTGATTCCTCTAAAGTTGATGCGGTGTTGGGATGGGAACAACCTAAGACAGTAACCGAAGTGAGAAGTTTCTTATGCTTAGCTGGTTACTATAGGAAGTTCATAGAGGGGTTCTCTAGATTAGCCTTACCTTTGACTCGGTTGACTAGGAAGGGGAAACCTTTTGTGTGGGACCAGGAGTGTGAGGACGGGTTCCAAGAGCTTAAGAGGAGATTGGTGTCATCACCAGTCTTAACTATACCGGATCCCTTAGTGAGTTTTGTGGTATACTGCGACGCATCTAAGAATGGCTTGGGATGTGTCTTAATGCAGGAGGGCAAGGTGGTAGCATATGCCTCTAGGCAGCTTAGGCCACATGAGGGGAATTACCCTACCCATGACTTGGAGCTAGCAGCCGTGGTTTTTGCCCTTAAGATTTGGAGGCATTACCTTTACGGGGCAAAGTTTGAAGTTTTTAGTGACCATAAAAGTCTAAAATATCTGTTCGACCAGAAGGAGTTGAACATGAGACAACGAAGGTGGATGGAGTTCCTTAAGGACTATGACTTCGAGTTGAAGTACCATCCGGGGAAAGCCAATGTGGTGGCAGACGCCTTGAGTAGGAAGTCCCTACACGTGTCGAGCTTGATGGTGCAAGAGCTGAACCTCATGGAAGAGTTTAGGGACATGAATCTGGAGGTGTTGGATGTGTCCTTAAATGTCTTAAGTTTGAAGTTGAATAGGTTGGAAATTAATAGTGACCTTAGAGATGAGGTTAGGCGGGAACAACTTTTAGACCAGGAGTTGCAGTCTCGGTTAGGACAAGAGGGTTATGAGTTGTCAGTTGATGGGCTAGTGAAGTTTAAGAGTAGGATCGTTGTTCCTAAGGAGGGGAGCCTTAGAGAGAAGATATTAGAGGAAGCTCATAAGGGAAAGTTTACCATACATCCTGGAATAACTAAGATGTACCAAGACCTTAAGAGGATGTATTGGTGTCCAGGAATGAAAATGATGTGGCTAGCTTCGTAACTAGGTGTTTAGTGTGCCAAAAGGTTACGATAGAACATCAGAAACCTTCGGGGTTGTTGCAGTCCTTGGAGGTTCCGGAATGGAAGTGGGAGAGAATTTCTATGGACTTTGTGATGGGGTTACCTAAGACGCGTTTGGGCTTAGACGCTATTTGGGTGATAGTGGATAGGTTGACCAAGTTTGCCCACTTCATGCCAATTAAGGCAACCTATAGTGTAACACCCGGGAGCCGACGAGGGCGGAGAGTGGTCGCCGGTGCAAGAATGCACGGACAAGGAGCTGCTCTTAGCAGGCTTCTAGGTGGAGGGACACATGAATGAACCGATTACACACCCGAATGAGAGGGATCCTGAGACTGTGTAGGTATGGGACTATACAGTTGAGGAAGGCTTATATGAATTGATTGGTACTACCTATACTAACAAGATGCATCTTCTTTTCGGTAGCCCATCACTTAAGAACTCCCCAGTTAAGCGTGCTTGACTTGGAGCAATTCTAGGATGGGTGACCTCCTGGGAAGTTTTCCCGGGAAGTGTGTGAGTGAGGACAAAGCACGCCGAAAAGACCCGTGTTGGTCTGTGGGGACAGTCGTCAATCCATAGAGCAGCCAGGGATGTTACAAATGGTATCAGAGCGGCACCTCTCCTAGTACGGTGTGGTTCGGGGACGAACCAAGCGGAAGCTGGTGGGCATGTAACACCCAGGTGCCGACGAGGGCGGGGAGTGGTCGCCGGTGCAAGAAGGCACGGACAAGGAGCGGCTCCTGGCAGGCTTCTAGGCGGAGGGACACATGAATGAACCGATTACACACCCGAATGAGAGGGATCCTGAGACTGTGTAGGTATGGGACTATACAGTTGAGGAAGGCTTATATGAATTGATTGGTACTACCTATACTAACAAGATACATATTCTTTTCGGAAGCCAATCACTTAAGAACTCCACAGTTAAGCGTGCTTGACTTGGAGCAATTCTGGGATGGGTGACCTCCTGGGAAGTTTTCCAGGAAGTGTGTGAGTGAGGTCAAAGCACGCTGAAAAGACCCGTGTTGGTCTGTGGGGACAGTCGTCAATACATAGAGCAGCCAGGGATGTTACAAATGGTATCAGAGCGGTACCTCTCCCAGTACGGTATGGTTCGGGGACGAACCAAGCGGAAGCTGGTGGGCATGTAACACCCGGGTGCCGACGAGGGCGGAGAGTGGTCGCCGGTGCAAGAAGGCACGGACAAGGAGTGGCTCTTGGCAGGCTTCTAGGCGGAGGGACACATGAATGAACCGATTACACACCCGAATGAGAGGGATCCTGAGACTGTGTAGGTATGGGATTATACAGTTGAGGAAGGCTTATATGAATTAATTGGTACTACCTATACTAACAAGATGCATCTTCTTTTCGGTAGCCCATCACTTAAGAACTCCCCAGTTAAGCGTGCTTGACTTGGAGCAACTCTAGGATGGGTGACCATCTGGGAAGTTTTCTCGGGAAGCTTGTGAGTGAGGACAAAGCATGCCGAAAAGACCCGTGTTGGTCTGTGGGGACAGTCGTCAATCCATATAGCAGCCAGGGATGTTACAAATGGTATCAGAGCGGCACCTCTCCCAGTACGATGTGGTTCTTGGACGAACCAAGCGTAAGCTGGTGGGCATGTAACACCCGGGTGCCGACGTGGGCAGGGAGTGGTCGCCGGTACAAGAAGGCACGGACAAGGAGCGGCTCCTGGCAGGCTTCTAGGCGGAGGGACACATGAATGAACCGATTACACACCTAAATGAGAGGGATACTGAGACTGTGTAGGTATGGGACTATACAGTTGAGGAAGGCTTATATGAATTGATTGGTACTACCTATACTAACAAGATGCATCTTCTTTTCGGAAGGCAATCACTTAAGAACTCCACAGTTAAGCGTGCTTGACTTGGAGTAATTCTGGGATGGGTGACCTCCTGGGAAGTTTTTCAGGAAGTGTGTGAGTGAGGACAAAGCACGCTGAAAAGATCCGTGTTGGTCTGTGGGGACAATCGTCAATCCATTGAGCAGTCAGGGATGTTACATATAGCTTAGACAAGTTGGCATACCTCTATATCAAGGAAATAGTCAAGTTTCATGGGATACCCACATCTATAGTGTCGGATAGAGACCCGAGGTTTACCTCTAGATTTTGGAGAGCTTTTCAGCAAGCCTTTGGGACTAAATTGAACCTTAGCACGGCCTATCATCCCCAAACGGATGGTCAGTCAGAACGGACCATTCAGACCCTTGAGGACATGCTTAGAGTGTGTGTCTTGGATGAAGGAGGGAGTTGGGATAGATTCCTACCTCTCATCGAGTTTGCGTATAACCATAGTTATCACGCTAGTATAGGTATGACACCCTACGAGGCCCTATATGGGAGAAAGTGTAGGTCCCCTTTATGTTAGTGTGAGGTTGGTGAGAAAACCTTGATAGGACCCGAATTGGTCCAGGAAACCTCCGAGAGAATCAAAATGATTAGGGAGAGGATGCGCACGGCGCAAAGTAGACAAAAGAGCTATACCGTCAAAAGGAGAAAGCCTCTAGAATTCCAGGAAAATGAGCATGTATTTTTGGGAGTCACTCCTAAGACGGGGGTAGGGATGTCGATGAAAGTCCGCAAGCTAAATCCTCGTTTCATGGGACCTTTCCAAATCCTTAAAAGAGTCGGGCCTGTTGCTTATCAATTGGCTCTTCCGCCACAGTTGGCAAACCTTCATGATGTTTTCCATGTGTCACAACTCTGAAAACATGTACCTGATGAATCTCATGTGATAGCTCCCGAGTCTGTACAATTGAAGGATAATTTGATCTATAAGCCAAAGCCTAGTCAAATCTTGGACAAGAGCACTAAGACTCTAAGGAACAAGGCAATTCCATTGGTGAAAGTGTTATGGGACGGATTGACTCTTGAGGAAGCCACTTGGGAGATGGAGGAGGACATCGTGCGCCAATACCCAGATTTTATTACCTGAGGTATGGTAACCTTTACGTCTGAATATGTCGTATGTTAAAATAAGTGCGTGAGTGTGAGGCGAATTTCGGGGACGAAATTCGTTAAGGAGGGGAGAAAATGTAACATCCTAAAATTCTAACATAATTAATTTGAAAAAATTAAAAAATAATAATAATAATAATAATAATAATAATAATAATAATAATAATAATAATAATAATAATAAGTTATTAAAAAGTGTAGTGCAAACAAAATATAAATGGGAGATTTAGTGTAAAGAAGTGATGGTATAAGGATTTATTGCAATTTATTAAATATTATAGAGAATACAAAATTATATATATATATATATATATATATATATAAATATCTATATATATATATATATATATATATATATATATGAAAAAAAAAAGGATACTTGGGCGTTAAGCCCAAGCAGCCATGCAAGGCTAAAGAAAAAAAAAGAGGACAACCCTACGCTGACAATATATATATATATATATATATATATATATATATATATATATATATATATATATATATAGTGATTAGTAACCAAAAAGAAAAGGAACGTGGATCAGCGCCGCAGAGAGGTTTAGTGTTTCTGTCAGTTCCGTTTTTCCTTGCCAGTGCAACTGTAATAATACAGATCCAAGAACGCCACCAAACGGGAGAAGAATTTTTAGGGAAGCACAAATCCTTATCATAAATAAATTTTAGAGCACATTGGAGGTCTTCGAGAGGTGAGCAACAGTATCTTTTAATAACCCTTTCCATGGTACATGTGTTTGTTGTGTTGAGCGATTTATCTATGATTTTGAGATATTTTAATTGAATGATGCATGTTATTAATAAACTAATTTTTTTAGGGGTTTTGAATTAAAAAAATATATTATTAAATTGGGTATTTATTCTTGTTACTGATGGCATGGAATACATGATTGGTATTTGAGTTAGTTGAATGACGTGTTTATTGGTGTATGTTATGCCATGTGAGTTTATTTGACATGCATGATAAGATCAAATATTTAATTTTTGGTAAATGAATTGTTACACGTATGAGACATGAAATTGTGCCTTATGATGAATTGTATGATGTTTGCCGTAATACCACCTATGATAGGGGTATCGAAAAGTAATACCACCGTAATGGGGTATCGAAAGTAACATCCCCATATAATTGGGATGTCGAAAATAAGTAATACTACCTAAAAATGAGTATCGAAAGTAACACCGCCACTGGTTGGGGTGTCGAAAAATGAGAAATACCACCATGTGCACATGGGAGGAATCGAAATGGAAATGTCCCCGATAGGAGGGTGACATCGAAACACTCCTCGTGAGTAGGGGTGGGCAATGGGACGCCATTGTCGTGTGATGTGTGAATATATGGCATGCCGGCAAGAGGCCAATTTAATTAGGAGGTCTTCTGACCGCTTGGATTAAACTAGAATTTATCTGGTATATGGAATGTGATGTATTGAGATGAGATTATTATTGATATTAAAAGTATTTTCTTTTATATATATTATTTTGGAAAATTAGCGGATGCCATGGACAGTTTTTCCGGTTACCGCACCGACTGAGAACAATGCTATTTTCGAAAATACTTTTTAAAACCGTATTGTTGATAACTAAGATTTTATATCTCATTATAAGTATTGTTTTCAGAGCACGAGGAGGACATCATTGAAACTGAAGAGGCGTGAAGACTTAGTGGATTCTATTAGTTATTCTTTCTAGTTTGGTTAGTATTTTCTTAAATAAGGAACCGTATGTGGCTAGACATATTTATTTGTTTATCGTTGGGTTTGTTAGTAGATGCCCGGTTTTGAGGCTTTTGGTTTTATTAGGATGTATGGATTTATTATGATATTATTACCTTGGATACTTTATTACTATTTTAATTAATGAGGTATGCTCATACTCAGATAATTTACGAAATTTTTATGACATGTATGTTTTAATTTAAATGATTAAAAAATGATTTTTTTATTGAATTTATTTTGGGTTACTAATGTAACGAAGGACGTTACATTACTTCCCAATATAAAATGTTCAATATGACAAACAAAAGAATATAAATTATCTGCATATCTAAGTCAAGGTAGCTATTTTTATACTTTTGATCCTTCTGGGATTTTCCAAGTATAGCTTATTCCAGGGGACAACCATATGGTGTAATAACACATTTGTTTTAACAGAGTTTATACTTTATAATGTTTAGACTTCAGGTCCATTACAACATCCTTTGAGGCTCGAACTATTGGTTCAAAATCATCACATTTCATAGTACATATGTCATATTTTTAAATAATACATTTAAGATATCTTAAATCCTTCAAGGATATACTTCAGGCATCTTGAGTCCTTCGGGGATATGCTTCAGGCATCTTGAGTCCTTCAGGGATATGCTTCAGGCATCTTAAGTCCTTCAGGGAAATGCTTCATGCATCTTGAGTCCTTCAGCTTTAGGCATCTTAAATCTTTCAGGGAAATGCTTCATGCATCTTGAACCCTTCAGGGATATGCTTCATGCATCTTCAATCTTTCACGGATATGCTTAAGGAATAGCCAATATTTCCGAATGATTTGATGATGCAGCTGTGATTGTTTGCTTCACTGATCGCCATGATATATCAACTTTTCTACATGTGAAAACATAACCTGTTTGGGACCGGGCTTTATGAGGATCAGAAAAATATCCAACATCAGCATACCCTACTAACTCTAACTTTACTCCATTTGGGTAAAATAAACCTATATCAGATGTTTTACGGTGATAACAAAGAACGTGTTTGACTCCAGCCCAATATCTTCGGGTTGGTTCTGAACTGTGTAACACCCGGGTGACTGTGTAGGTATGGGACTATACAGTTGAGGAAGGTTTATATGAATTGATTGGTACTACCTATACTAATAAGATGCATCTTCTTTTCGGTAGCCCATCACTTAAGAACTCTACAGTTAAGCGATCTTGACTTGGAGCAATTCTGGGGACAGTCGTCAATCCATAGAGCAGTCAGGGATGTTGCAAATGGTATCAGAGCGGCACCTCTCCCAGTACGGTGTGGTTCGGGGACGAACCAAGAGGAAGCTGGTGGGCATGTAACACCCGGGTGCTGACGACGGCGGGGAGTGGTCGCCGGTGCAAGATGGCACGGACAAGGAGCGGCTCTTGGCAGGCTTCTAGGCGGAGGGACACATGAATGAACTGATTACACACCCGAATGACAGGGATCCTGAGACTGTGTAGGTATGAGACTATACAGTTGAGGAAGACTTATATGAATTGATTGGTACTACCTATACTAACAAGATGCATCTTCTTTTCGGTAGCCCATCACTTAAGAACTCCACAGTTAAGCCAGCATGACTTGGAGCAATTCTGGGATGGGTGACCTCTTGGGAAGTTTTTCCGGGAAGCGTGTGAGTGAGGACAAAGCATGTTGAAAAGACATGTGTTGGTTTGTGGGGATAGTCGTCAATCCGTAGAGCAGCCAGGGATGTTACAAACTAAATCTTGCTAATAAGTTCACTGCAAAGGCTATATCTGGGCTAGTGCTATTTGCAAGATACAAAAGTGCTCCGATAGCACTAAGATATAGTACTTCAGGACCAAGAATTTCCTCATCATCTTCTCTTGGATGAAAAATATCTTTTTTTTTTCACATCAAGTGAACGAACAACCATTGGAGTGCTTAATGGATATGCCTTATCCATATTAAATTGTTTCAAAATATTTTCTATATAAGAAGATTGATGAATAAGTATTCTACTCGCAAAATGTTCAACTTGAAATCAAAGACAAAGTTTTGTTTTTCCAAGATCCTTCATTTGGAACTCGTTTTGTAAGTACTCTAAGATCTCTTCTGGAGTCCCTATTATGTTTAAGTCATCAACAGAAACAACAACTATTTCAAACCTAGAATTTGTTTTCTTGATGAAAACACAAGGACAAATATGATTATTCTCATACATATAGTCACTCAAACGAGTGTAACACATTCGTCCTTATTGCTTTAATCCATACAATGATCCTTGCAATTTAACAGAGTATATTTGTCGAGGTCTTGAATTACATGCTTCAGGCATCTTAAGTCCTTCAGGGATATTCATATATATGTCATTATCTAATGAGCTATAAAAGTAAGTTGTCATTTCTTCTATTAAGTGTGTGCCAAATCCTTCAGGGACTACCAAACTAATCAACAATTCAAATGTAATTGCATTCATAACTATAAATGACAACTTCAGGTGTCTGGACTACTAGTCCAAATGCTTTAGTTTGGCTAATAACCATAACTCATCTTGCATTATTCCTTTCAAATTTTTTTTGTCCACTTAATTTAATGTCAACATTCCTCTATAATTTGAGCTTCACACACTCATTATCATTAATAATTTCATAAGCAATTGCTATTACATATGCAAATATATTATCAACAATTTATCTTCCCTCATATTTCCATATTTTAATGAGATCTCATAATTTACAGGTACCGGAACCACTTCTCAGGTTACTTATCTTGAAATAAGGGGTTGTTGATCTATATAACTTTTGACCTCTTCTAGAGTCTCACTGACCTCTTTTGGAGCATCACATTGAAATTTTATTTTCCTTTAAGGAACAATATTCTTTGCACCAATATGTCTACAACGCTTCTAGTGTACTTTAAATTCATGAGTTATGTACCATACTCGCAGGTTTTCCTTCTAGGATGATTAACCATGCAAAAATATTTGCGATTGGTACATGTGACTTATGATCTTCTGGGTCTATGACAATTGAACTTAGATGGTAGAAGCAATGATACCAAAGTACAAAAGATGGTAAGCACATCCAGTGCATATAACTTCACTCATCCATCATCACTTTTGTAGAATATAATCCTAATAAGAAACTTGAAAATTTCTATAACATGTACTTCTGGTACAAAGTTTGAATAAGTAATAAAGAGATATTTTGCATCTCCGCCATTTTTTGGTTTCAATACATCCCCTTTGTCATGCATATCTTTGAAACTTGGTAGATTTCTTCGGGATCTACTAGAATACAACACATAAAAAAAAACTATGTTCCATTTAGGAACCATAATATAGGATCTTTCAAAACATTTAATTACTTTTGCAAACTTCTGGTTGCAAATTGAAAGAAATCAAACATGTGATCATCTGGCTTCTAGCTTTAATCCTTTTGCATTCACAATGCATAACATATGAAAACTCATTATATTGAAGAATCTTCTGGTCCTTTAATGACATCAATATGAATCATCAATATTGACTTCGGATGGTGTAATTGGCCATATGCAAAATAACAAAATTATTTAGATTAGTAAACTTCTGGTTTACAACAATATAATTAACTTTGATTTTCAAGTGCATAGCAAACTTTAGGTTTACATTAGCACGTGTTTCAATCGCGTAATTGACCATATGCCAAATAATAAAATTATTTAGACTAGTCAACTTCTGATTTACAACAATATAATTAACTTTGATTTTCAAGTGCATAGCAAACTTCTGGTTGATATTAGCACGTATTTCAATCGCACCCGTTTATCGTAATTTATAATTGATATAATATCAATAAAAATCATAGAAGTAAATATCTTTTCTTCAATCAATAAAACCCCAAAAGGATAACCAAAAAATAAAAATATCCAAATGCACATTATTTATAAGATCATGAAAAAATGAATAATTTTCATAAGAACAATTTGGACATTAATCATATTCATAAAAGAAAATATGACAACTCATAATAATTATATTATTTTATAATTTTCAAAGAATAAATGATTGTTTATCAATAACCATTGTATTTGCCAAAACAAAAAGTCGTACTTTACAAATGTTATCAATCAAAATCATCATGAGAAATAATTAATATATCAATCTTTACCTTGATTGAAAAATTCATCCAACAAAATGTTGACATACGATAACTATGATCGAGATCTTTTCATACATGCTAAAAACATTAAGATAATTTTACTATTTTCAATATTTTCTCATATCTCACTCACAATCTCATACGAAGATTTTAAACCATCATGGTATTGGTAATATCTACCACATAAAAGATTATAACCACGACCCTTGTCGTACCCAAAATTATAATACATCACATTCATTTCTGGGAATGATTTTCAATCCATTTTATTTTCTTCCTAGTTCTTTCTAGTTTTTGCTACTCCAGGAGCATTCTCAACAGGCATATATGATTTTTCCATCACTTTCCTTTGTTTCAATTTATACTAAGATCCAATGATCTTTTAAATTTCAATCATGGTTCAAAAGTCTAGTTCTTTAGGAACTATACCACAAATCTTCATATAACTATTATCAATAAAAATTATTGGCTTTGTGCAATCCTTCAGGGATGCTTTAATAATAGATTCTTCCAGAATTTATCAAAAGCGATGAATTCAAGCTTTGCGAGATACGTGATGAAAACACTTGAAAAGAATTTGAATAAAAGAACTCATACATGAAAGCTATGATTAGGAAGAAGAAGAAAGGAAAATTGTTCCCTTGCTTAAAGATTCAAATCAGAAAAATTATTTGTTGATAACGTGTTATAAATGTAAAAGAAATTAGAGATAGAGAGAATAGAAATATAGATTCAAATGCTAGTTCTTCCGGAACTAGGATTCAAAGGCTGGTTCTTCGGGAACTAGCTGTCATATTTGTTATTCATATTATGATCAAGTATATATTGAATACAATGTGACTACTACTATTTATAACATAATAGTAGACTCCTAATCTCAACTAGTTTTCTATAAGATAAGATAAGAGAAGATAGGATAGGATAGGATAGGAGATAAGATGAGATAGTCACCCACTAAATCAATTTATTTATAACATTTTTCAATTATTTAAAATATTATTATCAATCATAAACTAATTTTTTAACCTCAATTTAGGAAAAAATATTTTTTAAATATCAATTATTTCAAAATCAATTATATTAAAATCTTTCTGCCAAAAAAAAATCTTTTAAAATCTAAAATAAACAAACTATAAGCTTTAGAGTGCATTATGTTTAGGTTTCTATTGGCTGGACATGGATTATTTTATAGTTTTGGTAAATTATGTCTAGGTTCTGGACACTATCTTTTGTAAAGAAAAGATTATCCTCCCTTTAGTTGGTGTATTTGTCTTTTCTGTAAAAGGGTTGGAGTATTCTTAATACTCTTCAAATTATATTAAAATAAAAAAAAATGCTTATAAAAAAAAGCTTTAGAGTGCACTTACACGTACTACCCAACTCACTCCATATTGTGAAAACCCACTTATATGCTTTGTTTGGTTTATGAGAGAAATGAAAGTGGAAGGAGAGAAAATATAGAAAATAAAATGATTTTTACTTTGTTATTTGGTTGACACGGACTCGGCAAGTGTACCGGTTCGTTGCAAGTAATAAAACGGTAAGACCGGATATCGTTCTCAGGGATCGTGGACAATTACCACTTCGCAAATTTGACTACTATCTAGGCGATCGAATTTTGGATTGAAGGTTGTTCTAACATCTAGCAAACAAACAAGAAGAAAATATTTTTGTTCTTTTTGGATTTTTCTCAAACAGTTGATGTGAAAACAGAGAGATGAATAACAATGAGATAGAATTGCTGGGGTTAAACTAAGCTAATCCTCCCTTGGTTGTTATGGAATGATAACTAACACGGTTCCTAGTTCTAATATGACAATCAAGTCTTTTCAGAGATACCCAAGCCTAATTCCTTAGGTGCATTGAGCCTAAAATCCCAAGTTAAACCCTAATTCCTTAGGTGGATTAACCTGAGATTTTGCATTAAGTAAAGACTTATAAGATTGCAAGCACCTCAAGACCTATTCCTAGGTTCATGAACTACCCGGCATTTGATTCATGAGCAAGCTCTAACACCAACCTTCCAGTTATCTATTAAAGCAACTAATCATTCATAGGGTGATCAAGCCTAAGAAAGCATTAAGCATGGAATCAAACACTCATAAAGAACAGAGAAACTGCATTATAATCAAGTCATTTTACAACCAAGTTCAGATAGCAATAGTCTAACCCCAACAAAGGGGAGTTTAGCTACACATAATTGAAAACAAAACAAAAGAGAGAATTACAGAGATGAACAAAGGAGAGAGCTCCATGGAACGATGCACACAGCCACAGCAGCAGAGGATTTTCTTTAGGGTTTTCTGAATTACCATTCTTCTGTTCTGCTCAGTTCTTTTATTACTCGTGGCCGGTCACGGCCGTGACAGCCATCACGGCCAGGCCGTGATGGTTTCTGACTTGGCACCGCTTCATTTACTGATTCATCACGGCCGTGATACTCATCACGGCTAGGCCGTGATCCTTTCTGACTTTTCCAACAAACAGGTCACGGCCGTGATAGCCATCACGGCTAGGCCGTGATCGCCTCTGACTTTTGGAGATCTGGCACAGCTGACACGTCACGGCCGTGATAGCCATCACGGCCAGGCCGTGACAGCTTCTGACTTTTGGCTCAATTCTTTCTTCACTCTCGCTTCCTCACTCACGGTAGTGAGGGCCATCACGACTAGGCCGTGATACTCTGCTTGGCTCAATTTCTTATCTTTCAAAGCTCTAAGTCATCCAAGCTTCATACTTGCTAATTCTTGGGCATTTAATCATGAATATCTGCAAAACAACACACAATACCACCTTATCCGTTCCAAAGGAAAAACTAAACAAAATAAACACTAAAATGGCCTAACTATATGCAAATGCATGCAGAAATGTACATGGAAAATGAGGTGAAATCACACTCATCAAATCACCCCAAGCTTAAGACTTTGCTTGTCCTCAAGCAAAAACCAAGGCCATAAGATCAAAATAAACAAAGCATGGATATTGAACTAAGAACCCGAGTAAAATGATCCAAGCAACAGGCATTCAATTATTTCAACAAGAGACAATCAATTCAAGTCCAATTAGGGGCTTAGTTTCCTAGACTCACAATCTCGCTGATTCGGGCACTCTATCTCACTTGAAGCTCACCCCAAGCTTGTTCATTTGCTTGGCTCTCTTTCTTGCCTCACTCACTCAAGTGTTAAGGGAATATGACATTTCACTCCATTTTCCTCAAAGAATGATTCCTACCATAAGCTTGACTATCAACCACATCTTCACTTTATTAATGAAAAACATCTAAGAATCAAGAGGTCTTATTCTTTGGTGTAATGGGGCCATGGGATCAATTTTCAGGTGGGGATTTCAAGAACAGGAAATTTCAAAAGGCAATACAAACAACCAAGCATTGCAAAGCACGACCTTCTAAAATACCTTTCTTTGGGTTTCAGTTTACTCTTCCACCATTCTTTCATTTTTTTTTCTTTTTCTTTTTACTTCTCATTCCTTTTTGTCATCCCCTTCCCCATTTTTATTTCTTTTTTTTTTTTTCTTTTTTTGAAGAAGGGGAGATTTTGCAATTCAAGAGAAGTAAAATTTTTAGATTCCTTTTTTCTTTTCATCATCCCAAACTTTCAACTACATTTTACAACCCATTTTTGCACAGTACTTTAGAAGGTCCCTCATAAGTATATTTAACACAACATTTCAGGGAACCAAGAAAAGCATGTTATTCATTCAGGCTCAAAATTGGGCAACTAAGGGTAGCATTTACACATTCAAAGCTCAGAAGGCCGGAAAAAATACCTATTTCCTCAATCATTTTCAAAAATGTTTCCAAAAATTTTCTAGTTTCGAAATGGTTTCAAGTCAAGTTCTAGAGAAAAAACAGTTCAAGAGGAAAACACTCTACACAAAGAACGGGGGCAGATTTAGTGAGTACCCCCTAATGGCTCAAAAGCTCACATTCATCAGTTCAAGAACCAGTGAGAACACAAATCCATAGAAACACATGCTAATCATCAACTATCCAAGAACATCTCAAGCAAATTTAATGAAGCCATATCACAAGAATATAAAATCAGGGTCCAAAAATTCACTATCACTGCCCAATTGGCACTTAGCTCTCACAATCAGATGCTCAATCTAAGCAGGGGGCAATTAATTCATGTGATCATGCAAGACTAGAGCCTATATGAATGCAATATTTACAATGCAAGCTAAAAGATTACCCCTACCCCAAGCTTAAAGACTTACATTGTCCTCAATGTAAATAATTAAGTTTAGAGAGGGGAGAAAATTGGAACAACTCACCAAAGTGGTAGTGGTGCTGAATCACATGCTTTCTGGTTTTGTTTCCTTCTGCCCTTCTTCTCCTCCTTCCTTCAAAATCTGGAATCACTCAACAAACTATTAACAAACCTCTTGAGCTTCTCAAATTATTCAAGAGGGGAATTCAAAAACAAAAGAGAAGATGAAGATAAAAAATAAAAATAATAATAAAAATTGGGTTGCCTCCCAATAAGCGCTTCTTTAACGTCACTAGCTTGACGGATGGTTTCTAAGATGGTGCCTCAAGAGGGATGGAGACTGCCTGACGATTAAAATCTCCTCCAAGGTAGTGCTTGAGCCTGTGCCCATTGACAGTGAAAGTATTTCCTGATGATGGATTTTCCAATTCAACTGAACCAAACGGAGAAACTGACTTGACATAAAATGGGCCTGACCATCTTGATCTCAATTTGCCCGGGAAAAACTTGAGTCTTGAGTTGAACAGCAAAACTGACTGGCCTTCTTCAAATTGCTTGGGAATAATGTACTTATCATGCCAGAACTTGGTTCTTTCCTTGTATATCCTGGCACTCTCATAAGCCAAGAGTCGGAACTCATCTAACTCATTCAATTGAAGCATCCTCTTGTCCATGGCCAGCCTTGTATCAAAGTTTAGGGCCTTCACTGCCCAAAAAGCACGGTGTTGTAGCTCTACCGGAAGATGACATGATTTCCCGAACACCAATTGGTAAGGTGACATACCAATAGGCGTCTTATAAGCAGTCCGATAAGCCCAAAGTGCATCATCCACTTTCTTCGCCCAATCCTTCCTTGCATTGTTCACAGTTTTTTCTAAAATCCTCTTCAACTCCCGGTTGGACAATTCTACTTGCCCACTGGTTTGGGGATGGTATGGTGTGGTAACTTTGTGGTTCACCCCAAACTTGGCAAGCACTGCATTGAACTCCTTATTGCAAAAGTGGGTACCCCCATCACTAATGATAGCCCTAGGGGTCCCAAACCGGGTAAAAATATTCTTCCTCACAAAACTGATCACAGTTCTTGCATCATCTTTCAAAGTTGGCACGGCTTCCACCCACTTGCTCACATAATCAACTGCCACCAGGATGTACTTGTTGTTGTAAGACGACGGGAAAGGACCCATGAAGTCAATCCCCCATACGTCAAAGAGCTCTACCTCCAATATACCCTTTAAGGGCATCTCATTTCTCTTGGAAA
This sequence comes from Sophora flavescens, assembly GCA_030762895.1. Lineage (NCBI taxonomy): Eukaryota > Viridiplantae > Streptophyta > Magnoliopsida > Fabales > Fabaceae > Sophora > Sophora flavescens. The sequence goes on from CM061067.1 coordinate 13,741,475, forward strand.
TACTGCCGGTCCTCTGGCATTTATCACAATTCATCACCCAAGCTCGGGAGTCCTTGAAAATAGTGGGCCAAAACAACCCGCTTTGCAAAATCTTCATGGCGGTCCTCTCACCACCAAAGTGTCCTCCATAGGGTGAGTTGTGGCAGTGGGTCAACACCCCATTAATTTCTTCTTCCGGTATGCACCTCCTCAGAATTCCATCCGAGCCTCTTTTGAAAAGATACGGCTCATCCCAAATATAGAACTTGGCATCATGAATGAGCTTCTTCTTTTGCTGCGCATTGAAGTCTTTAGGAATCTTATTGGCCGCCTTGTAATTTGCAATATCCGCGAACCAAGGTGCCACTTGCACCACAAACAACTGTTCATCTGGAAATTCCTCTTGAATTGGCAACTTTGCTTCTGCTTGGACATCTGCTTGTGGGATCCTGGACAAATGGTCTGCTACCACATTCTCCACTCCTTTCTTGTCCTTTATTTCCAAATCAAACTCTTGGAGTAGCAGTATCCACCTAATAAGCCTTGGCTTAGCATCCTGTTTAGTCATAAGATATCTCAAAGCAGAATGATCAGTGTAGACTGTAGTTTTACAACCAATCAAGTAGGATCTAAATTTATCAAAAACAAATACCACAGCAAGCAATTCTTTTTCAGTCGTAGTGTAATTCAATTGGGCATCATTAAGCACACGACTGGCATAGTAAATGACATGCAGCACTTTGTTTTTTCTTTGGCCCAAAATGGCTCCCACCGCATAGTCACTTGCATCACACATTAGCTCAAAAGGTAAACTCCAATCTGGAGGAGCAATGACCGGTGCGGTGGTGAGTTTTTCTTTCAAAATTTTGAAGGCATGCATGCAATCATCATCAAATATAAAAGGAGTATCAGCTACCAAAAGCTTGCATAAGGGTTTCACTATTTTTGAAAAATCTTTTATGAACCTTCTATAAAAACCCGCATGCCCTAGGAAGCTTCTAACACCTTTCACATTTAAGGGAGGAGGAAGTTTTTCAATCACTTCAATTTTTGCTCTATCAACCTCCATCCCTCGTGATGAAATTTTGTGCCCAAGAACTATACCCTCCCTAACCATGAAATGGCATTTTTCCCAATTTAAAACGAGGTTAGTTTCTTGGCACCTCTTTAGGACACAGGCAAGATTATTCAAACAGTTATCAAATGAATCACCAAATACAGAAAAATCGTCCATAAATACCTCAATAAACTTCTCATTCATGTCAGAAAATATGGAGAGCATGCACCTTTGAAAAGTGGCGGGTGCATTGCACAACCCGAAAGGCATTCTCCTGTATGCATAGACTCCATAAGGGCAGGTGAAAGCGGTCTTCTCTTGGTCCTCCCGGGTCAACCACAATCTGGTTATACCCGGAGTATCCATCAAGGAAACAATAGAAAGCATGACCCGCCAACCTCTCTAGCATCCGATCAATGAAGGGTAATGGAAAGTGGTCTTTTCTAGTGGCCTCATTCAGTCTTACGTAGTCAATGCATACCCTCCATCCGAGACACGGTCCTGGAGGGAATAAGTTCATTCCTTTCATTCGCTACCACTGTCATCCCCCTTTCTTCTGACAACTTGGACCGGACTCACCCATGGACTATCGGAGATGGGATAGATAATGCCCGCATCCAACAACTTCACAATCTCCTTCCTCACAACTTCCTTCATATTCGGGTTGAGTCTTCTTTGCGGTTGCCTAACCGGCTTGAATTTTTCCTCCACACGGATTTTGTGCATGCGAAGGAGGGGCTTATCCCTTTCAAATCGGACATAGACCATCCAATTGCAGATTTGTGCTCCCTAAGCACCCTCAACAGCTTCTCTTCTTCCAAGGAATTCAACCCACTACTCGATGATAACTGGGAATGAAGAGTTCATCCCTAGGAAGGCATAACGGAGATGGGATGGCAATTCCTTCAACTCTAGCACCGGTGGGGTCACCCTTGTCTTCAATTCTCACATCTTCCACCACTTTGTCTTCATCGGTATTCACAACCGGACAAGCCTCCGGAGATTTAATCATGAGATCAACTTCTTCTGCACATACTCCTTCTTCTACATCCTCTACCATTAGAGCGGCTTCTAACGAATCTTCAAACTTCTGTGCAAACTCTTGTCACTAATGAATCAATGAGGTCCACTATCATGCATGTGTCCTTGTCGCTTGGGTGTTTCATCGCTTCAAACACATTAAAGGTGACCTTTTCGTCTTGTACCCGAAGCACCAATTCCCCTTGATTGACATCGATCAAGGCTCCACCTGTTGCTAGGAATGGTCTCCCAAGAATCAGAGGAGTATCACCATCTTGACCATTCTAACACCACAAAATCTGCTGGAAAAATAAATTTATCTACCTTCACGAACAAATCCTCCACAACACCATAGGGATATGTAATTGAGCGGTGCTGCGATTGAAGAGAAATTCCTGTTGGTTTTACCTCACCAATCCCGACTTCTTGAAAATGGAGAGCGGCATCGATTAATACTTGCCCCTAAATCGCACAATGCTCTCCCTATGTTCAGATGACCAATCGTGCATGGGATAGTGAAACTGCCCGGGTCCTTCATTTTTACTGGCAGCTTCCTTTGAAGTATAGCGCTGCACTCTTCAGTAAGCATAACTGTCTCCTCCTTCCACCTTCTTTTGTTTGTAAGGATCTCCTTCATGAATTTTGCGTATGAAGGCATCTCTTGTAGAGCTTCAAAAAACGGGATGTTTATTTGTAGCTTTTTGAATACATCCAGGAACTTAGAAAACTGCTGATCTTTTGCCTCTTTCTTCAACCGTGGGGGTACGTGGGGATTACTAAATATGGGGGCAGCTCCTTGGGATTATCAGCCTCTTCCAGAATCTGTCTTCTGGTCTTTTTCTTTGCAAATTCCTCATCAACCAATTTCTCCCTCTGTGGTTCTTCAGCTTCTACATCAATAGGATTAGAGGTAGTACCTTGGGAAGTTCCGGGTTCTTCATTGTTTACCTCTCCAAATTGCCCCTTGTCAATTCCAGCATCACTTGTCTTCTCTTCCTTCTCTTTTTCTTGTGGACTTAACATTCTCCCACTTCTTGTAACAATGGCCTTACAATCTTCCCTTGGGTTCTTCTCAGTATCCCCAGGCAATTGTCCTGGAGGTCTCTCTGCCATCTGCCTTGCTAGTTGGCCCATTTGATGCTCCAAGTTCTTGATTGAAGCATTCTGATTCTTTATAGTCTCTTGAGTAACTTGCATGAACTGGCCTAGAAGGTTCTCCAATTTGCTTGAACTCTCTTGAGGAGGCTTTGCTTGAGTATTTGAACTTTGTCCTTGTCTCCAACTAAAGTTGGGATGATTGCGCCACCCCGGATTGTAGGTGTTGGAGTAGGGATCATTTCTAGGCCCTTGGTTGCCCATATAGTTTACCTCTTCTTGTCCCGAGCTTCCAACCACATTGATCTCACAGTTTCCATTTGCATGGTTGCCTCCACAGAAATCACACACCGAGGCACCTTGAACTTGAACAGCTTGTAGTTGAGAATTCTGCAGTTGGACCGACCCCAGTTGTTTGGTAAGAATAGCCATTTGTGCCTTGAGGGCACCAATTTCATCCAGCTCTAGAACACCTCTATTGATCATTGCCCGAGAACTAGGCATTTGATAGTCATTGTTAGCCATGTTCTCAATCAAGTCCTTTGCTTCTTCCGGTGTCTTTTGACTCAATGTACCTCCTGCAGCCGCTTCAATCATACTTCTTGAATTCCTGTTGAGCCCATTAACAAAAGTTGCGACCTGCTGCCATGTCTCTAGTTCATGATTTGGACAAGCTGTGAGTAAGGACTTGAACCTCTCCCAGGCTTCATATAGTGACTCACCATCCCTCTGTGCAAAGGCATTGATCTCTGACCTCAGCTTAATCATTCTTGACGGAGGGAAAAATCGAGATAAAAACTTGCTGACCAAGTCGTTCCAGGTGATGATGCTTCCATGAGGATGAGATTGAAGCCATGCCTTGGCTCTATCCCTCAAAGAGAAAGGGAAAAGCCTTAACCGAATGGCCTCATCGGAAGCTCCGTTTAACTTGATGGTGTCACACAGCTCAATGAAGGTACCAATATGAGCATGAGGATCTTCACTCTCCAACCCTCCAAATTGGTTTTGCTGCACAAGGTGGAGGAGTGAGGCCTTGATTTCGAAATTATTGCAGGCCACTGCAGGTATCACAATCGGAGTTCCACATCTATCAACTATAGGGGAAGTGTAGTCCCCCATTGTTCTCCTTGGTGCGTTCTCTTCTGCCATGGTGACAGCTGCTATTTCAATTTGTGGTTCTTGCACACTGGGTAACTCAACTTGCTGCTCTTGTCTACTAGAAGATGCTCTTTCTCTGTTCTGTCTTGCCTTGGTTTTCTTTCTATTCCTTCTGCAGAGTCTCTCGATCTCAGGTTCGAATTGGAGTTCACCTGGGTCGATTGTACCTCGCATACACTGAACAAACGGAGTAGCACAGAACAAACAGAAAAACAGCACTCGCAGAAATTCACAGCAGAGATACAGACAATAAGAACGAAAACAACACAGTAGGAAAATAGTAAAAAAAATAAAGTGCCTAAATTAGGAGTCCCCTTTGGTACTCGTGATATTGGCACACCGATCCCCGGCAACGGCGCCAAAAACTTGACACGGACTCGGCAAGTGTACCGGTTCGTTGCAAGTAATAAAACGGTAAGACCGGATATCGTTCTCAGGGATCGTGGACAATTACCACTTCGCAAATTTGACTACTATCTAGGCGATCGAATTTTGGATTGAAGGTTGTTCTAACATCTAGCAAACAAACAAGAAGAAAATATTTTTGTTCTTTTTGGATTTTTCTCAAACAGTTGATGTGAAAACAGAGAGATGAATAACAATGAGATAGAATTGCTGGGGTTAAACTAAGCTAATCCTCCCTTGGTTGTTATGGAATGATAACTAACACGGTTCCTAGTTCTAATATGACAATCAAGTCTTTTCAGAGATACCCAAGCCTAATTCCGTAGGTGCATTGAGCCTAAAATCCCAAGTTAAACCCTAATTCCTTAGGTGGATTAACCTGAGATTTTGCATTAAGTAAAGACTTATAAGATTGCAAGCACCTCAAGACCTATTCCTAGGTTCATGAACTACCCGGCATTTGATTCATGAGCAAGCTCTAACACCAACCTTCCAGTTATCTATTAAAGCAACTAATCATTCATAGGGTGATCAAGCCTAAGAAAGCATTAAGCATGGAATCAAACACTCATAAAGAACAGAGAAACTGCATTATAATCAAGTCATTTTACAACCAAGTTCAGATAGCAATAGTCTAACCCCAACAAAGGGGAGTTTAGTTACACATAATTGAAAACAAAACAAAAGAGAGAATTACAGAGATGAACAAAGGAGAGAGCTCCATGGAACGATGCACACAGCCACAGCAGCAGAGGATTTTCTTTAGGGTTTTCTGAATTACCATTCTTCTGTTCTGCTCAGTTCTTTTATTACTCGTGGCCGGTCACGGCCGTGACAGCCATCACGGCCAGGCCGTGATGGTTTCTGACTTGGCACCGCTTCATTTACTGATTCATCACGGCCGTGATACTCATCACGGCTAGGCCGTGATCCTTTCTGACTTTTCCAACAAACAGGTCACGGCCGTGATAGCCATCACGGCTAGGCCGTGATCGTCTCTGACTTTTCCAACTGATTCATCACGGCCTTACTATCCATCACGGCTAGGCCGTGATCGTCTCTGACTTTTGGAGATCTGGCACAGCTGACACGTCACGGTCGTGATAGCCATCACGGCCAGGCCGTGACAGCTTCTGACTTTTGGCTCAATTCTTTCTTCAGCTACTGCTCCCTCACGGCCGTGAGGGCCATCACGACTAGGCCGTGATACTCTCTGCTTGGCTCAATTTCTTATCTTTCAAAGCTCTAAGTCATCCAAGCTTCATACTTGCTAATTCTTGGGCATTTAATCATGAATATCTGCAAAACAACACACAATACCACCTTATCCGTTCCAAAGGAAAAACTAAACAAAATAAACACTAAAATGGCCTAACTATATGCAAATGCATGCAGAAATGTACATGGAAAATGAGGTGAAATCACACTCATCAAATCACCCCAAGCTTAAGACTTTGCTTGTCCTCAAGCAAAAACCAAGGCCATAAGATCAAAATAAACAAAGCATGGATATTGAACTAAGAACCCGAGTAAAATGATCCAAGCAACAGGCATTCAATTATTTCAGCAAGAGACAATCAATTCAAGTCCAATTAGGGGCTTAGTTTCCTAGACTCACAATCTCGCTGATTCGGGCACTCTATCTCACTTGAAGCTCACCCCAAGCTTGTTCATTTGCTTGGCTCTCTTTCTTGCCTCACTCACTCAAGTGTTAAGGGAATATGACATTTCACTCAATTTTCCTCAAAGAATGATTCCTACCATAAGCTTGACTATCAACCACATCTTCACTTTATTAATGAAAAACATCTAAGAATCAAGAGGTCTTATTCTTTGGTGTAATGGGGCCATGGGATCAATTTTCAGGTGGGGATTTCAAGAACAGGAAATTTCAAAAGGCAATACAAACAACCAAGCATTGCAAAGCACGACCTTCTAAAATACCTTTCTTTGGGTTTCAGTTTACTCTTCCACCATTCTTTCATTTTTTTTCTTTTTCTTTTTACTTCTCATTCCTTTTTGTCATCCCCTTCCCCATTTTTATTTCTTTTTTTTTTTTCTTTTTTTGAAGAAGGGGAGATTTTGCAATTCAAGAGAAGTAAAATTTTTAGATTCCTTTTTTCTTTTCATCATCCCAAACTTTCAACTACATTTTCCAACCCATTTTTGCACAGTACTTTAGAAGGTCCCTCATAAGTATATTTAACACAACATTTCAGGGAACCAAGAAAAGCATGTTATTCATTCATGCTCAAAATTGGGCAACTAAGGGTAGCATTTACACATTCAAAGCTCAGAAGGCCGGAAAAAATACCTATTGCCTCAATCATTTTCAAAAATGTTTCCAAAAATTTTCTAGTTTCGAAATGGTTTCAAGTCAAGTTCTAGAGAAAAAACAGTTCAAGAGGAAAACACTCTACACAAAGAACGGGGGCAGATTTAGTGAGTACCCCCTAATGGCTCAAAAGCTCACATTCATCAGTTCAAGAACCAGTGAGAACACAAATCCATAGAAACACATGCTAATCATGAACTATCCAAGAACATCTCAAGCAAATTTAATGAAGCCATATCACAAGAATATAAAATCAGGGTCCAAAAATTCACTATCACTGCCCAATTGGCACTTAGCTCTCACAATCAGATGCTCAATCTAAGCAGGGGGCAATTAATTCATGTGATCATGCAAGACTAGAGCCTATATGAATGCAATATTTACAATGCAAGCTAAAAGATTACCCCTACCCCAAGCTTAAAGACTTACATTATCCTCAATGTAAATAATTAAGTTTAGAGAGGGGAGAAAATTGGAACAACTCACCAAAGTGGTAGTGGTGCTGAATCACATGCTTTCTGGTTTTGTTTCCTTCTGCCCTTCTTCTCCTCCTTCCTTCAAAATCTGGAATCACTCAACAAACTATTAACAAACCTCTTGAGCTTCTCAAATTATTCAAGAGGGGAATTCAAAAACAAAAGAGAAGATGAAGATAAAAAAAAAAATAAATAAATAAAAATAAAAATTGGGTTGCCTCCCAATAAGCGCTTCTTTAACGTCACTAGCTTGACGGATGGTTTCTAAGATGGTGCCTCAAGAGGGATGGAGACTGCCTGACGATTAAAATCTCCTCCAAGGTAGTGCTTGAGCCTGTGCCCATTGACAGTGAAAGTATTTCCTGATGATGGATTTTCCAATTCAACTGAACCAAACGGAGAAACTGACTTGACATAAAATGGGCCTGACCATCTTGATCTCAATTTGCCCGGGAAAAACTTGAGTCTTGAGTTGAACAGCAAAACTGACTGGCCTTCTTCAAATTGCTTGGGAATAATGTACTTATCATGCCAGAACTTGGTTTAGGATTTTTATTACTTTGTTATTTGGTATGAGAGAAAATGAATAGAAAAAAAAATCAAAATTTTCTGCTCCTCTAATTTGATTGCGTCAAAAGTGAGAAGAAAATAAATAAAAAACTTAAAATGACATAAATATCCTTAAATAAAATAAGATTAATAAAATCATAGATGTTTAATCTTTTGGCACTTTTTTCTTCCATCTCTCCTATTTTCTTTTCAATTTTAGAAGAAAACATTGTTTACGTGGGATCCATAATTTTTCCCCCTTCTCCTTTTACTTAGTCAGTCAAATATATAAGAGAAAATAATTTTTTTCTCTCCTTTGATTCTCCTTTCACTCAAAACAAATCCTTTAGGATGAAGACCTGTACTTCCAACTTACTGAGATACTGTACTCTCTCCTTACTCCAAATCAAAAATACTATCCATGTTCACACAAGGTTATGAGTTAAAAGTTGTGATTTATTAAGTCAAAGTTGTAAGTTACTAAGTCAAGGTTATGAGTTACTAAGTCTTGTAGTTTTCCATTAACATTTAGTATTTTGGAATAAGGCATTATGCATTTATGTGATTAGTCAAATTGTCACTCTATTCTAGTTTAAATAGGGGACCACACTCTTGTATTTTGTGTGGCAAAGTAATAAAAATCCTCTTCTTCCAACAAAGTGGCATCAGAGCTTGAGTTCTAGAGAATTGAGAGAAACACTTTGTGAGTTGAGAGATGGCAAGCAATGACTTGAGTATGTTTCAACTCCTTCGTCTTACCAAAGGGAATTATGATAATTGGTGTCGTCGCATGAAAGCCTTGCTAGGTTCTCAAGATGCTTGGGAGATTGTAGAGAAAGGCTATACCCTAGCTACCTCAAAATGAGGCTACTTTGTCACCAAATGAGAAGGAGACTTTGTTGAAGTCAAAGAAGAAGGATCAACAAGCACTTGCCTTCATTCATCAAGGTTTGGATGAATCCATGTTCGAGTTGGTTTCAAATGCAACCACATCCAAAGAAGCATGGGAGATTTTGAAAACCTCCCTTGAAGGTGTTGATAAGGTGAAGAAGGTGCGCCTACAAACTCTACGTAGAGAGTTTGAATCATTGCATATGAAGGAATCCGAATCTATTTCCGATTTTGTCAATAAGGTGTTGGCTATTGTGAACCAAATGAATCGTTATGGATAAAAGATGGAAGATGTTTGTGTGGTGGAAAAGATCCTTCGCTCCTTAACCGCAAAATTTTATTATGTGGTTTGTGCTATTGAAGAGTCAAAGGATTTAGACTCAATGACCGTAGACCAATTAATGCATTCTCTTCAAGCCTATGAAGAAAGGTTCAAGAGAAGACATGATGAGCCGTTGGAGCAAGTCCTCAAAGACAAAGCTTCTTTGAAAGAAAATGGAGGAGAAAGTAGTCAAAGAGCGCGTGGACGTGGAAGAGGACGTGGTCGTGGACGTGGTCATGCCCAAGGAAGAGGAGGAAGAGGATATCGTGATAATTTTGACAATAATGAATGGAGGAGCCATCAATCCACTAGAGGTCGTGGAAGAGGAAGAGGAAGAGCTGGAGGCAATTATGAAAGAGCATATGAAAGGAGGTATGACAAATCTATTGTTGAATGTTTTAATTGCCATAAATATGGCCATTACTCTTGGGATTGTAGAACTAATGTTGAAGAGAAGGCCAATCTTGTTGATGACAAAGAAGTTGAAGAGCCAACATTATTGCTATCACCTAATAATGATGAGAAGGATGACAAATGCTTACGGAATCTTGACAATGGAGCAAGCAATCACATGTGTGGATGCAAAGAGAAATTTGTGGAGCTTGATGATAAGGTAAAAGGAAATGTTTCTTTTGGAGATTCTTCCAAGGTACGAATCCAAGGGAAAGGTACCATTTTAATTTCTCTAAAAGATGGTGCTCACAAATTAGTCACGGATATTTACTATGTTCCTAAACTAAAAATTAACATTTTGAGTTTGGGTCAACTTGTTGAAAAAGGGTATGAAATTCATATGAAAGATTGTTGTTTATGGCTTCAAGATCAAAATTCTAATTAGATTGCCAAGGTGTTTATGTCAAGAAATAGAATGTTCACTTTGAACATCAATACCAATGAAGCAAAATGTTTGAAGGCTAGCATAAAAGATTAATCATGGTGTTGGCATATGTGATTTGGGCACTTGAATTTTGGAGCACTAAAATCCGTAGGAGACGAGAAGATGGTGAAATGGATGTCTCTCATCAACCATCCTAATCAATTGTGTGAAGCGTGTCTCCTTGGAAAGCATGCGAGAAGGAGTTTTCCAAAAGAAGCCAATTCAAGAGCAAAGGAGCCTCTCCAACTTGTTCACACCGATGTGTGTGGCCCAATCAATCCTCCTTCATGTGGTAACAATAAATATTTCTTGCTCTTTATTGATGATTATAGTATAAAGACTTAGGTTTATTTTCTAAAGCAAAAATCCGAGGCATTTGTAGCTTTTAAAAATTTTAAAGCTCTTGTGGAAAAAGAGAGTGGTTATATAATCAAAGCTCTAAGATCCGATAGAGGTGACGAATTCACATCAAAAGAATTTAATGAGTTTTGTGAAAAACATTGGATTCGTCACCCTTTAATGGTTCCTAGATCTCCACAACAAAATGGGGTAGCGGAGAGGAAAAATAGAACTATTCTTAATATGACTAGACGTATGTTGAAGGCAAAAAATATGCCCAAGGAATTTTGGGCCGAAGCTGTTGCATGTGCAGTTTATTTGTCCAATTGCTCACCAACAAAGAATGTCAAAGATCAAACGCCACAAGAAGCATGGAGTGGAGTGAAGCCAAGAGTTCATCACTTGAGGGTATTTGGAAGCATTGCGTATGCTCATGTACCCGACCAAGGAAGATCCAAGCTTGATGATCGGAGTGTGAAGCATGTGTTCGTTGGCTATGATGCAAGCTCAAAAGGATACAAATTGTACCACCCAAGAAATGGAAAAACAATTGTGAACCGAGATGTTGAGTTCGATGAAGAAGGCACATGGAATTGGGAGGAGAAAGAAGACACTTATGATTTTCTCCCATACTTTGAAGAAAGAGATGAAGAATCCTTGACTCCAAATGATTCAACTCCACCTCCTTCACCAACTCCTTCAATCGATGAAGCCTCGTCATCTTTCGAAGGGAGTTCAAGTGAAAGGCCAAGAAAAATGAGAAGCATTCAAGAATTATATGATGAAACAGAAGTTATAAATGATTTGTTTTGTCTTTTTGTTGACAGTGAGCCCTTAAATTTTGATGAAGCCATGAAAGACAAAAGGTGGAGACAAGCCATGGAAGAAGAAATCAAAGCCATTGAGAAGAACAACACTTGGGAGTTATCAAGCCTTCCCAAAGGTTATGAAGCAATTGGAATCAAATGGGTGTTCAAAACTAAGAAGAATGCCAAAGGAGAGGTGGAGAGACACAAAGCAAGACTCGTTGCTAAAGGCTACAAACAACAACATGGAGTTGATTATGATGAAGTGTTTGCACCGGTTGCCCGCATGGAGACAATTCGTCTTCTTATTTCCTTGGCAGCTCAAATGAAGTGAAGAGTTTTTCAAATTGATGTGAAATCGGCATTTCTAAATGGCTATCTTGAAGAAGATGTCTATGTTGAACAACCAATGGGTTTTGTCGTTGAAGGTCAAGAAGGAAAAGTCTTGAAATTGAACAAGGCTTTGTATGGTCTAAAGCAAGCACCGAGGGCATGGAATAGTCGCATTGACAAGTACTTCCAAGACAATGGGTTTGTCCATTGCCAAAATGAGTATGCTCTTTATGTTAAAGCTTTTGATAATGGTGATGTTTTATTTATTTGTCTTTATGTGGATGACCTTATCTTTACTGGCAATAACCCAAATTTGTTTGAAGACTTTAAGAAGGCCGTGTCTCGTGAATTTGAGATGACAGATATGGGACTCATGTCATACTACTTGGGAATGGAAGTGAAGCAAATGGAGAATGGCATCTTTGTCTCACAAGAAAGCTATACAAAAGAAGTGTTGAAGAAATTTAATATGCTTGATTGCAATCTCGTAAACACACCTATGGAAGGTGGCTTGAAGTTGTCAAAGTTTGATGAAGGAGAGAAGGTAGATCCCACGGTCTTCAAGAGTCTTGTGGGGAGTTTGAGGTACCTAACCAATACAAGGCCCGATATTCTATATGCGGTTGGAGTTGTGTGTCGCTTTATGGAGGCTCCTACCTCTACTCATCTAAAAGCCGCAAAAAGAATTCTTCGTTACTTGAAAGGTACAATTGATTTCGGATTGTTTTATTCTCCTTCTAATAACTTCAAGCTTTTGGGGTTTTATGATAGTGATTTTGCGGGAGATGTTGATGATAGAAAAAGTACTACTGGATTTGTGTTTTTCATGGGTGATTGTGCTTTTACATGGAGTTCTAAGAAGCAAGCCATCGTGACACTTTCTACTTGTGAAGCCGAATATGTGGCTGCAACTTCTTGCACATGTCATGCCATTTGGCTAAGAAAATTGTTGAAGGAACTTCACTTGTTGCAAAAGGAGATCACAGAGATCTATATTGATAATAGATCTGCACAAGAATATGCCAAGAACCTGGTGTTCCATGAGCGAAGTAAGCATATAGATACAAGGTATCATTTCATCAGAGAATGCATTACCAAGAAAGAAGTGGAATTGACTTATGTGAAGACTCAATATCAAGTTACAAATATTTTCACCAAGCCTCTCAAATTTGAAGATTTTCGAAGATTGCGAGCAAGACTTGGAGTGCAGAAGAATTTTCAAATTAAGGGAGGATGTTAGATATTAATTAGAAAATTAATAATAGCAAGTTTTTAAGTTGATAATTATGAGTGTTATAATTGTGCAACTTTCTAAATTAAAAGTTACGATTTACTAAGTCAAAGTTGTAAGTTACAAAGTCAAGATTATGAGTTACTAAGTCTTGTAGTTTTCCATTAACATTTAATATTTTAAAATAAGATATTAAACATTTATATGATTAGTTAAATGATCACTCTATTCTAATTTAAATAAGAAACCGTATTCTTATATTTTATGTGACAAAATAATAAAAATCATCTTCTTCTAACAGCTCACACAATATTGGCATCATAACACTCATCAAGATCACCAAACGTAAATAAATTATCAGGCTGCAATGGATCGAGTGCAGACATTTCAATCCTATAGATTTCTAGAAATATAGAAAAGCTATTATATTCTACCTGCTACTCTAAATAATTATGCTAAAGATGTAATTTTTAAATGAGCTATCTTTTCAACTTTATATGTATAGATATGACTTTTTGACATAGTTATCTTGACAATAGAATTAGCATGTCCAATATGTGAGACGAGAATTTAGTACACTACATACCTCCGTACCTACGTGGTATAAAGAAAATTAAATGTGTACAAAATGAAGTGATGGACTTTTCTTTCATCACAGTGCGCCTAGCTGATGTATGTATAAAATCAAATCAAATGCTACCCGTTGAACCGAAGCATAGCAAATCACGATGAGTCTCATGTTTCAGTATCTTGCCGGAATTGTTGCCATACTAATAATTTCTTACTACTTACACTTCATCAAGAGTGCTAGAACAGATGATCGTGTCCACAAGAAGCCACCCATAGCACCAGGTGGATGGCCTTTGATCGGTCATCTTCCCCTCTTAGGTGCTTCTGTGAAGCCTCCTTACGTGACCCTGGGATCATTGGCTGACAAGTATGGACCAATTTTCAGCATCCGAATCGGTGTCCACCCAGCTGTGGTGGTGAGTTCTTGGGAACTAGCCAAGGAGTGTTTCACAACCCTTGATGTCATAGTCTCCTCTCGTCCCAAATTCACTGCTGCAAAAATCTTGGGACACGATTATGCTAACTTCGGGTTCTCCCCTTACGGGGATTACTGGCGTGAGATGCGTAAGATAACTAGTTCAGAGTTATTGTCTACTCGCAGGTTTGAACTGCATCGAGATATTAGAGACTTCGAGGTGAAGAGCTCGTTGAGAGAGTTATACAGAACATGGGTCGAAGAAAGAGACGGGTCTGGTTATTCCTTGGTGGAGATGAAGCAGTGGTTTGGAGACATGAATCTGAACGTGATTTTGAGGATGATAGCTGGGAAGCGATACTCTGCAAAAAGTGGAGATGAGCAAGTTGTGAGGCGAGTACGGAGGGTTTTCAGAGAGTTCTTTCGTTTGACAGGCGTGCTTTTGGTTGGAGACGCGGTTCCTGTTCTTGGATGGCTTGATGGTTTGGGTGGTCAAGTGAAGGAGATGAAAAAGATCGCTGAAGAAATGGACAACATCGTTGGTGAATGGTTAGAAGAACATCGCCAGAAAAGAGACTCTGGTGAAAGTAACAGAACAGAGCAAGACTTCATCGATGTCTTGTTTTCTGTCGTTCACGCAGCCGATCTTGCTGGTTATGACGCTGATACTGTCATCAAAGCCACCTGCTTGGTACGTATTAGTAATCATCACCACATCAATTCCCCTTCACCATCCTTCTTCTTTATGAGCACTAGTAATTCATTAGTAGTAAGGTTTCAAGTTGTGGTGGTATTAAGTTTTTCGTTATTATGACGTGAAAAAAATGTGATTGATATCATCGTAATTGTTTGTTACTATAGAATGGTTTCAAAGACTATCAAAACCAAAAGGTTTAACCATGATTAGGAGTAACCAAATAATGCATGTGTTAACTAATATTTATATATTGTGGATCAGGCATGAAAATATTGTACAAACTATTTAGAGGCATCAGTTTTCATAGATAACCCTCTACTGAACTTATTAATTAGTTTTTTTATTTTCTGAATCACTTAGCTAGTTTTATTCATTATTGATTTAATTAGTTCTGGCTTTTGAATTATTTTAATTGATGAGATGGGTTTGCTACCCAAAATTTGAAATTGTTGATATTTTTTGTTGCAGACGCTAATTGCTGGGGCAACGGATACTACAGCAGTTACTATGACATGGGCGATCTCATTATTGTTGAATAATCGCCATGCTTTGGAGAAAGTTCAAGATGAACTTGATGAACACGTGGGGAAGGAAAGAGTAGTGAAAGAATCAGACATGGATAAATTAGTTTACCTTGAAGCTGTAGTTAAAGAGACATTGCGATTGTATCCAGCAGGGCCACTCTCAGGTCCGCGTGAATTCTCAGAGGACTGTACCTTAGGTGGGTACCATATAAAGGCAGGTACCCGTCTGATTATAAACCTTTGGAAGTTGCATAGAGACCCATGCGTGTGGTCAGACCCATTAGACTTCAAACCGGAAAGGTTCTTGAGCACCCACAAGGGTGTGGATGTTAAGGGTCGGCATTTTGAGTTGCTTCCATTTGGGGGCGGAAGAAGGTCATGTCCTGGCATACCATTTGGCCTTCAAATGACACAATTGGCATTAGCTACTTTCTTGCAGGCATTTGAGGTCACAACTCCCTATAATGCCAAGGTTGATATGGGTGCCACCTTTGGACTCACAAACATCAAAACCACCCCACTTGAGGTTTTAGCCAAACCTCGTTTGTCACCTTCTCTTTATCAATGAAGCTTAGTGAAAGTGATTGTACCCTAGTCAAGTTACCAACAAGGCCTCTGTACTTTTACATCCTTCCATGTATTGGTTTGTGTTTTAGAATTTATTAGCTAGTTGATGTACATTTATATTTTGAGTACAATGTATTTTGAATTATGTTCTTTAATATAACTGAAGATTTTAGTCTGACCATGCATCTTTGCTTATCTGACCAAAAAAGTAGATAAGTGATGAAATCCATTCCTCCAACTTAATGTATGCCATAAAGGAATGATCAGTTCTTCATTTGGGAAATTGAATGTGAATGTTAAAATTTTATGTTACTAAAAATTGTGTTAAGAGTGTATATGTAAAAAGATTCGGATACTTGAGGAGATGAATTGTTTTAAATTAGGAGACGACAATCACTGTTATGTATGTTATATATAACTGTAAAAGGTGAAAAGTTTTCGGATGGATTTATAAACTAGTTTTTATGCTCCGAGCAAGCACAAGAGAAAAGAGGAATATTTTAAATTTAGATGAAATATACCTAAGATAAAAAAAAGAGGCTAGACAAGATATAATGAGAAAACATTTCCACAAGTACAAATCTTTATGTCTATCACAATAAATGCATTTTGACATTTTGTTATTATCAATAAAAAAGACAGGATATGCAATTATGAATTAAACTGTGTGATCGCTCCACCAAAGAAATAGTCAAGGGAAGATATAATGGCAAGTAATTTTTTCCACAAAAATAAGATAGTTTTTGTCTGCGTCATAAGAAAGCTAATCGATATACGTTTGAGTAAACAATTTAATTAAGAATTTATTACATAAGATCTTATCACACGAGAGCTTATATCATAAATATTTAAAGAAAGAAAGAAAAAAAGAAAGGAACATGATAGAATTCGAATAGCAAAAAATACGGAGATAGTGTTTAGTGCATAAGCTCTTATGATAATTCCATAAGTTTCTCCCAGTGACTTATGAAAATAAGTCAAAAACTCTTTATGGGATGACACAAGTTATTTTTACAAGCTCTATCAAACACACTGCATAAAAACTTATGTTATCAGATAAATCAAATGAAATTTAAATAAGCTCTTTCAAACATCACCTCACTACTGTGATATAATTCAAAGGTCTGAACCTGAAAGTATGAAAAATGTCACACTTTAGATAAACTCAAACTGAAGACATATCTCTATGAAGTGTGTACCACGTGACAGATGATATCATGTAGAATATCAACCATATATTATAACGATGAAGACAAAATCAATCACATTTCTGCAGTAAGAAACACAATACCTCTTCCACCCAGAGACAGACACATTCATATATGAGAGCTGCTAATTGAACATACATTTTGTACAACAATACGATATTAGTTACTGTAGCACTATTTTTTTTTTAAAATTTAGATTTTTTTTAAAAATAAAAAATTTATTTCTAAAAAAAACTCATTCATCATATAATGATCTGAATTCATCGGATATTTGTACATGATTCATCTGATATTTATACCTGATTTATTTATAAAAATTTATTTATAAAAAAAAACACATTCACCAAATAATGAACTGAATTCACCGGATATTTATACCTGATTCACCATATATTTGCACATACTTAACAAAAAAATTTATATCTCAAAAAAACCTATTCACCAGATAATGAACTGAATTTACCAGATATTTATACCTAATTCACCAGATATTTGCACATACTTAACCCAAAAAATTATTTCTCAAAAAAAACTCATTCACCAGATAATGAACTGAATTCACCATATATTTGTACATGATTCACCAGATATTTGCACATACTTAACCAAAAAATTTATTTATCAAAAAAACTCATTCACCATATATTTACATATACTTAACCAAAAAATTTATTTATAAAAAAAAAACACATTCACCACATAATGAACTGAATTCACCACATATTTATACCTGATTCACCATATATTTACATACTTAACCAAAAAATTTATTTCTCAAAAAAACCTATTCACCAGATAATGAACTGAATTCACTAGATATTTATACCTGATTCACCAGATATTTGCACATACTTAACCAAAAAATTTATTTTTCAAAAAAACCCATTCACCAGATAATGAACTGAATTCACCAGATATTTGTACCCGATTCACCAGATATTTACACATACTTAATCAAAAAATTTATTTATAAAAAAAAGGACCCGCCACAGTGCCGCACAGTGCAGCTACAGTGCACTGTACGCCACTGTTCATACGATGTCAACTGTATGATTTCCGCAAAACTGTGTCCGTTTAGCAAAATTCTTCATATAATGGGAGGGGTCCCCCCACCACCCACCCACAAAACAAACTCTCATTTTCTTTTTTCTTATATATATATATATATATATTCTAAAATTATCATATTTTAATTCTAAAATCACTAATAGGCTTGAAACTATTTCAAATTTATGTCATTGATTGATAAAAATTTTAAAAAAAAAATGTATATCCTCTTATGTATAGAGTGATAATTTTTATTCTCATACTTCATGATTCTACAATTACTATAGAACTGCATTTTTAGCTATGAATATAATGAAGACTAAGCAACAAAATGAAAGTTGAACTTTTGACTGACTGTCTGCTAATATACATTGAAAAAAAATTTGCTTAAAAGTTTAATATAGATTCAATTATAGATATTTTTGTGACATTCCTAAGAGATTGTATCTTGAAATATTATTAATGTATCTAACGTTTTGGAATATATAACTATGCATGTGTATATATTTATTGGATGAACTTATTTTTTATTTTTGGTCCCCCTCTATCATTTAAACCTGGGTCCGTCCCTGCTTCCACCCACACACACAGATTGATCAATGGATACAGGATACCTGCGGATATGTAAGGGTTGGAGTACCCTTGTACTTCATGTTTTTGGCTACGTCTAAGGTGAGGTGGTAAAATTGTCCCTCACCACATGAGGGAGCGTTTTTATAGGTAGTAGCAGGTGGACATGGGGCTTTATTCATAAAATTAAAACCTCGGAGAGAGAACTTGTAAATTTTTTTGTTTTGCAGTTTGGCCCCTCACTTAATTCTATATGTAATTTAACCTGTTTTTTATATATTTTTTTAAATCTATTTTTACCCTTCATCTCCATCATCTTCTCATCCCACTGCACCACCCCAAGTCCCCAACCACCCTTCTCCCATACCCACCGCCATCATATATTGATATCAATACATAAACTAAATGCGAAATATCCAACATTCAAACATAGAATTACAACGCCCATCAGACACGAATTAATAAATTCAAGTAATTTGTACAAGAATTAAAAATTATCAAATTTAAACAAACCCATCAAAATAATTTTAAACAAAAACAAAAAAAATGGGAAAAAAAAAAGAGAAGCCGCCGCCGCCCTCCAGAACCGCGGCGTCCGTTGCCCAGGTCCGCGCCGCAGCAGCTAGTGCTCCTTCGTGCACCATACCAGATGCGACCAGATCCGCTCCGGCCGCCATCCATAACGCCCTCCGTTCAACCGCCGCGCACCAGAAGCTCCACCATGTACAATCCACCCCATATCCAACCCACACACCCAGTCACCGCCTGAGAGTGTCTGAGACAATGACGTCCATGTCGGATCCAACAGATTGAACCGCCACCGCGAGCCAGAGGAAGAGCACCTCCATTCTAAGGAAGAACGACTTGAGCCCGCGGAACAAGATTAGCGCGTGGATCTGGAGGTGGAGCGTGACCGGATCGTGGTGGTGCACCGGTGAAATGTCACCGCCCACCTTGTACCGCCATTGAAGGTGTCTCACCCCCTCAATGAACCCTAAACATTTTTGCTTCTCCTTCACGATTAAGATTAGAGCTGATTTTTTCTTTTATATGTGGCAATTTTCAGTAACTAAAGGGGGCAATATGCAAAGTATTTGGATGACCTGAATAGAAGGTTACATCAGGAAAATCTCAATCGTTCAATTATTAAATTATTAAATCCAACGGTGTAGAATACTCCCTCACCATGAAGTGCATAGTTGGCCCCTCATGATAGAAGCCACCCATTTTTTTTATAAAACTTCATTGGTTGATAAAAAATACTTCAAATGATTTAATATTGTTACACAGTTTAATAATTCTCTATACAATATAATTTTTATTGATCTCATCATTAAATTGTAACTATGTATTATTTTGTATTAAATTTTAAAAATTTGAATATCAATAAAATTACAATAAAATTATATTTTTAAAATTAAATAAAATTACAATCAAGATTAGAGTGTGGACTTGGGCAACTGGTCGGATAAAGAAGGCAAATTTCTCATTCACCGATTGGAGCATCAACCCCAGGGCTTGTCATCAGTATGCGGGCCGTTAACTGTCAATGGGTTATGCAGATCACTGATTTTTTACGCATTGAATTTTTGCCATTGTTTAGTCAAAATCTGCAGGAAAATTGCAAGCAGGGTAGAGCTTCTCAGGGTGGAGGGCGCTATTTTTCAGGGCATCATGAAACTGGTTCTGCTGTGGCTTTTGGTTTTGCTTTTGGAAGCTTATCCACGAGTTTACAAAGCACGGATAACTTCCACATTGGGGTTTTGTTTCTGATTTGCTGCACAGAGGTTACATTGACTCTCTGGGACAGAGTTTGGGTATTTTTTGTAATATTTCATTTCGTCTTTTGGTGATGTGCAGGGGAGTTAGCATTGTAAAACAAATACTGGATATTGGTCTGTACTTTTACATCCTTCCATGAATTGTTCTGTGTTTTAGAATTTAGATGGTTAATGTACAATATTATATTTTTTTTTATCAGAAGTACAAATTTAAATTATGTTTTTTAAAATAACTGAAGATTTTAGTCAGGCCACGCTTCTTTGCTCATCTGACCCAAAAAGTAGATAAGTGAAATCCATTCCTCCAACTTAATGCCATAGAAGAATGATTACTTCTTCCCTTGGAAATCAAATTTGAATGTTAAAATTTCATGTTACTAAAGAATGTGTTAATTTAAGAGTGTATATGTAAAAAGATTCTTATACTTGTAATTTTAAGAGCATCTTAAATGGACAATATTTCAATCCACTTTGGGTTGTTTATCTCTTATTAAGATAGGTCTCATTATACCACAAAATATTTCAGTAACTCACTCATATTTTGTTCCAATGGACAAAACTTAAACAATCACTTTGGATTGCTTATCTTTTATTAATTTATTGGGTAAACATGATTTTATCATCCAAATAAAATAAATTGTAATGATCATTTTTCGACAAATTAAAATATTCGGACGTAAAAAAATTCTATAAATTGATTCTAACAATAATTAACTACATATATTAAAACAGTTACCGTGATTAATCGAAGGTTACGTGTATGAAGGCAAAACTATTAAAATAAACAAAAAGAATTATTTTTTAAATACACATTTATCTCATTATTACTCAAACTTCTCATTTTTTCAGTCGTTAGAAAGTTGACATTTGGATTTTTTTTTAAATTTCGAAATTTATTTAACTACCAGAGTAAATGACCCGTATCATGTATGAGGAATATGTTATTTTTTAGGATTTTATCAAAAAATATGTGATCGTTGATTTCATATTTTAAATTTAAAATTTTGTTGGTGAATTATACACCTCAAATTATTGATTTATGAGGTTAATTATGGAGAAATATTTGAAAAAAAAAATTCTTATGTAAAATATAAAAGATAAATCCTCATATAAGTTTAATTATAAGATATTTTTAAATCTATTTGATTTATAAATATTCTCCCTTAAAAAATTATTTGTTTTTTTTCTTTTCCCTGCAAGTTAGCAATTATTAGAAATTATATTTATCTAACATATTTTATCTTTTCTCTTCAAAATATATTTGATTTATTTATCCTCTTATCCCTATGCAGGTAAACTATTTATAGAAAATATACTTATATATCATATTATTAATTTATTTTCTTTTAAAAATCTATTTAATCTATTTATCTTTTTTCCCATGCAAGTTAACCATTTATAGAACATTTATATATTTATCATTTTTCTTCTCTCTTTAAAATATATTTGATTTATTTCTTCTCTTTTCTCGTGGAAGTTAACCAATTTTAGAAAATATTTTTATCTATCAGAATATATTTCTTCATCTCACTTGAAAATCTATTTAATTTATTTCTCCTCATTGCCCGATGCAAATTAATCATTTTTAAAAAATATATTTATCTATTGCATCATTTTTTTATTCTCTCTTTAAAATATTTTTGATTTATTTCTACTCTTTTTCCGATAAATCAAACCATTTTTAGAAAATGTATTTTTCTATCATATTATTTTTTCTCTTCTCTTAAATATATATTTGATTTATTTCTCCCTTTGCCTTGTGCAGGCTAATCATTTTTTATTAAATATATTTTTGTTTTATATTATTTTTATTCTCTCTTGAAAATCTATTTGATTTATTTATTCTATTTTCTCGTGCAAGTTAGCAGTTTTTAGAAAATATATTTATCTATCGTACTTTTTATTTTCTCTTGAAAATCTATTTGATTTATTTCTCCTCTTTCCCTGTGCAAATTAATCATTTTTGTTAAAATATATTTATCTATCATATTATTATATGTACTATTTCTCGAAAATCTATTTGATTTATTTATCATATTTCCCATGCATGTTAACCATTTTATAAAATATATTTATATATCATGTTATTAATTTTATTTTCTCTTGAAAATTTATTTGATTTATTTCTTATCTTTCCAATGTAAGTTAACCATTTTTAGAAAATATATTTATCTATAATATTATTTTTAAAAATATTATTAATTGATTTAGATAATATTATTAAATGATTTGTGCCTTTGAGTTTTATTATTGGATTTGCATTAAATGGTATTTTTCTAAGAGGATGACACATAGCATAGAATTCAATGAGGTTATTCCTAAATGTATATACTATAGATTTTATAAAATATATTTATACATCATATTATTAATTTTATTTTATATTGAAAATTTATTTGATTTATTCCTTCTCTTTCCGATGTAAGTTAACCAATTTTAGAAAATATATTTATCTATAATATTATTTTTGAAAATATTATCAATTGATTTAAATAATATTATTAATTGATTTCTGTCGTTGAGTTTTATTATTGGATTTGCATTGAATGAT
The DNA here is from genome assembly GCA_030762895.1 of Sophora flavescens. Lineage (NCBI taxonomy): Eukaryota > Viridiplantae > Streptophyta > Magnoliopsida > Fabales > Fabaceae > Sophora > Sophora flavescens. The sequence continues at coordinate 13,764,278 of CM061067.1, forward strand.
GTTTTTCTAAGAGGGTGGCACAAAACATAGAATTCAATGAGATTATTCCTAAATGTATATAGTATAGATTTTATAAAATATATTTTTATTATCATATTATTAATTTTATTTTTTCTTAAAAATTTATTTGATTTATTTCTTCTCTTTCCGAATGTAAGTTAACCATTTTTAGAAAATATATTTATCTATAATATAGTTTTAAAAATATTATTAATTGATTTGTGCCCTTGAGTTTTATTATTGGATTTGCATTAAATGATATTTTTCTAAGATGATGACACATGGCATATAATTTAATGAGGTTATTCCTAAATGTATATAGTATAGATAGATAGATTTATTTCTTCTCTTTTCGATGTAAGTTAACCATTTTTAGAAAATATATTTATCTATAATATTATTTTAAAAATATTATTAATTGATTTAAATAATATTATTAATTGATTTGTGCCCTTGAGTTTTATTATTGGATTTGCATTAAATGATGTTTTCCTAAGATGATGACACATGTCATATAATTCAATGAGATTATTCTTAAATGTATATAGTATAGATTTTGATAATTAAAAAAAGGTCATGCACAAGGAGAATCCTAAGACATCAAAAAGACATATTTTTATTATTATTGAGAAGTGTTATAAATATTATAGTATGTGCAAAAATATTGGTTAAGAAATGCGAAAAAAAAAATTTCATTGAAAAAATAAATATATTATTCTTTTAAGTATAAATACTCAAGTTTCTAATAAAATATTTCTTTTTTTTGTTGTTATTATTTTTCTTGAAAAAAAAAATAGTAGTCTTAAGCATTTTGAAACATTATTGCTACAAGAGTTCCTCTTTTCTAACTAGCCTTCACCTACATTCGGATGGCATGCCATATCATTTGTGTTGAGTCTCAGCCACATAAGAGATAGGTAAAATTATACTTTTGGTTCCTTAAGTTAATTGTTTTTTTTTAAATTGATCTCTTAAGTTTTTTTTTTTGACAAACTAGACCCTTAAATTAGGTTGGGTAACAAAATTTGGCTTCTTTTACCATTATTTAGACCCGAGCCTAGCTGGCACACTTATGACAATTAAATTGATAAATTAATAATTTTAATAAAGATAATTAATTAAAGAGACATTGCGATTGTATCCAACAGGGCCACTCGCAGGTCCGCGTGAATTCTCAGGGGACTGTACCTTAGGTGGGTACCATATTAAGGCAGGTACCCGTTTGATTATAAACCTTTGGAAGTTGCATAGAGACCCACGCGTGTGGTCAGACCCATTAGACTTCAAACCGGAAAGGTTCTTGAGCACCCACAAGGGTGTGGATGTTAAGGGTCGGCATTTTGAGTTGCTTCCATTTGGGGGCGGAAGAAGGTCATGTCCTGGCATACCATTTGTTGTATGTGTTATATGTATATGTGATTATTGTTCTATGTGTCCCCATCCCCATTTTATGACTATGTATTGTTGCTTATCTCCTTTCTATTCTACGTTTCTCTGTATGTAAAACCGATAGATGAGCAGCGCCATCGGGACGGAGACAGTGGCGGATTTGGGTTACCAGCCGAGGCACTATCTGCAGAGGATCCCTCCCTGAATCCCGATACTAGGCGACGTTGAGATCGTCTACCATGATGATCGTGGATGGCAGGTCGACCACTCACGATTCTTCATGACGTACATCGGCCTGGTTAGTTTCTACATACGGATGGGAGATGGTCCTTACTTTCACTTGGACGGCCCGTACCGCATTTCACAGAGGTTACCCTTTTCAGAGATGTGGTATCCCCCTCGTCAGAGAGAGTTCCCTGACGACATGTGGAACATGGTGAATCGCTCAGTGGTGACTAGCCATGTTGGTATGGTGCAGAGGGGTCGGAGGCAGCAGAGTGTTCAGACGATGTATCACTATCGTCGTCGACGCGTCATCATGAGCAGTGATGAGTCGGTTTGGGAGCCGAGGACCCGATACGGCAGAGTCTACCGACGCACCTATGGAGAGGGAGAGGGTAGCTCCAGGCGCCCATATCGTCGGTGTTATGGTTCTGTCGGATGCGCTTGTTAGGTCGTGTGTCTCTGTGAGCTTATTTTGTATTTTGGATGTATTTTGAGAGGCGGTCTGGATAGCTCTGTATTATGTCCAGTTTTAGTTTGACAGTGTTTGTATATTTTAGTAAACCTAAGATCCCTCTGTTGGGATTTATCGTACTTGGGTGACAGACGTACTTATTATGTATATATAGTTGATATGTGTTTTATCCCACTGTGCATGTTTTAAACGAATTTAATGTTATCGCTTCCGCAAATTAATTTATTTTCGTATGTATAATCATGCTAACGTTAATACAACGGATTAAGACTAGGTTAATTAGAATTTATTTAATGAGACATCAAGATATCCAATAGACACAGTATTGGCATCATAGCACTCATCAACATCACCAAACGTAAATAAATTATCAGGCTGCAATGGATCGAGTGCAGACATTTCAATCCTATAGATTTCTAGAAATATAGAAAAGCTATTCTATTCTACCTGCTACTCTAAATAATTATGCTAAAGATGTAATTTTTAAATGAGCTATCTTTTCAACTTTATATTGTATAGATATGACTTTTTGACATAGTTATCTTGACAAATAGATTTAGCATGTCCAATATGTGGGACGAGAATTGTAGTACACTACATACCTCCGTACCTACGTGGTATAAAGAAAATTAAATGGGTACAAAATGAAGTGATGGACTTTTCTTTCATCACAGTGCGCCTAGCTGATGTATGTATAAAATCAAATCAAATGCTAACCGTTGAACAGAAGCATAGCAAATCACGATGAGTCTCATGTTTCAGTATCTTGCCGGAATTGTTGCCATACTAATAATTTCTTACTACTTACACTTCATCAAGAGTGCTAGAACAGATGATCGTGTCCACAAGAAGCCACCCATAGCACCAGGTGGATGGCCTTTGATCGGTCATCTTCCCCTCTTAGGTGCTTCTGTGAAGCCTCCTTACGTGACCCTGGGATCATTGGCTGACAAGTATGGACCAATTTTCAGCATCCGAATTGGTGTCCACCCAGCTGTGGTGGTGAGTTCTTGGGAACTAGCCAAGGAGTGTTTCACAACCCTTGATGTCATAGTCTCCTCTCGTCCCAAATTCACTGCTGCAAAAATCTTGGGACACGATTATGCTAACTTCGGGTTCTCCCCTTACGGGGATTACTGGCGTGAGATGCGTAAGATAACTAGTTCAGAGTTATTGTCTACTCGCAGGTTTGAACTGCATCGAGATATTAGAGACTTCGAGGTGAAGAGCTCGTTGAGAGAGTTATACAGAACATGGGTCGAAGATAGAGACGGGTCTGGTTATTCCTTGGTGGAGATGAAGCAGTGGTTTGGAGACATGAATCTGAACGTGATTTTGAGGATGATAGCTGGGAAGCGATACTCTGCAAAAAGTGGAGATGAGCAAGTTGTGAGGCGAGTACGGAGGGTTTTCAGAGAGTTCTTTCGTTTGACAGGAGTGCTTTTGGTTGGAGACGCGGTTCCTGTTCTTGGATGGCTTGATGGTTTGGGTGGTCAAGTGAAGGAGATGAAAAAGATCGCTGAAGAAATGGACAACATTGTTGGTGAATGGTTAGAAGAACATCGCCAGAAAAGAGACTCTGGTGAAAGTAACAGAACAGAGCAAGACTTCATCGATGTCTTGTTTTCTGTCGTTCACGCCGCCGATCTTGCTGGTTATGACGCTGATACTGTTATCAAAGCCACCTGCTTGGTACGTATTAGTAATCACCACCACATCAATTCCCCTTTACCATCTTCTTCTTTATGAGCACTAGTAATTCATTAGTAGTAAGGTTTCAAGTTGTGGTGGTATTAAGTTTTTCGTTATTATGAAATGACGTGAAAAAAATGTGATTGATATCATCGTAATCGTTACTACAGTATGGTTTCAAAGACTATCAAAACCAAAAGGTTTAACCATGATTAGGAGTATTGATGATTGGTTACTAGTTCATTAGCCAAATAATGCATATGTGTTAACTAATATTTATATATTGTGGATCAGGCATGAAAATATTGTACAAACTAGACTAAACCCCTAATTTGGTCCATGAGAAAAACACTCGGGTCTGAAATAGTCCCTCACCAAAAAAAACTATCCAGTTGGTTCTTAAGAATGTGTTTACCGGGACAGATTAGTCCTTCTGTCACAAATTAGTCCCTAACAATTTTTAAGTGATACCAGTAAAGTCCCTAAGAAACATGACCGTGAGCCAAATTAGTCCCTATTAACATGCACTAATATGTCCCGGTATACACATTCTTAAGGACCAACTGGATAATTTTTTTTGGTTAGGGACTATTTCAGACCCGAGTGTTTTTCTCAGGGACCAAATTGGGGGTTTAGTCTACAAACTATTTAGAGGCATCATTTTTCATAGATAACCCTCTACCGAACTTATTAATTAGCTTTTTAATTTTCTGAATCACTTAGCTAGTTTTATTCTTTATTGATTTAATTAGTTATGGCTATTGAATTATTTTAATTGAAGAAGATGAGATGGGTTTGCTACCCAAAATTTGAAATTGTTGATATTTTTTGTTGCAGGCGCTAATTGCAGGGGCAACGGATACTACAGCAGTTACTATGACATGGGCGATCTCCTTATTGCTGAATAATCGCCATGCTTTGGAGAAAATTCAAGATGAACTTGATGAACACGTGGGGAAGGAAAGAGTAGTGAAAGAATCGGACATGGATAAATTAGTTTACCTTGAAGCTGCAGTTAAAGAGACATTGCGATTGTATCCAGCAGGGCCACTCTCAGGTCCGCGTGAATTCTCAGAGGACTGTACCTTAGGTGGATACCATATAAAGGCAGGTACCCGTTTGATTATGAACCTTTGGAAGTTGCATAGAGACCCACGCGTGTGGTCAGACCCATTAGACTTCAAACCGGAAAGGTTCTTGAGCACCCACAAGGGTGTGGATGTTAAGGGTCGGCATTTTGAGTTGCTTCCATTTGGGGGCGGAAGAAGGTCATGTCCTGGCATACCATTTGACCTTCAAATGACACAATTGGCATTAGCTACTTTCTTGCAGGCATTTGAGGTCACAACTCCCTATGATGCCGAGGTTGATATGGGTGCCACGTTTGGACTCACAAACATCAAAACAACCCCACTTGAGGTTTTAGCCAAGCCTCGTTTATCACCTTTTCTTTATCAATGAACCTTAGTGAAGGTGATTGTACCCTAATCAAGTTACCAACAAGACCTCTGTACTTTCACATCCTTCCATGCATTGGTTTGTGTTTTAGAATTTATTAGCTGGTTGATGTACAATTATATTTTGAGTAGAATGTATTTTGGTTAAAGTAATATTTTGGTCCCTACACTTGATACGAATTCTTGATTTGATCCCTGTACATAAAAAATTATTAAAATGGTCCCTATACATGCAAAAAGTCTCCATTTTGTCCCTATACGTTACCCGTTTGGTCCTTATACGAGCAAAAAATTATCAAATCAGTCCCTAAAATTTTGTACGGCAGGGATCAAATGGAGACTTTCTGTATGTATAAGAATCATTTAAATAATTTTTATGTATAAGGACCAAATCAAGAATTCGTGTCACGAACAGGGGACTAAAATGTTACTTTAACCATGTATTTTAACTTATGTTCTTTAAAATAACTGAAGATTTTAGTTTGGCCACGCTTCTTTGTTTATCCGACCAAAAAAGTAGATAAGCGAAATCCACTCCTACAACTTAATGTATGCCATAAAAGAGTAATTAGTTTTTCCCTTGGGAAATCAAATTTGAATGTTAAAATTTCGTGTTACTAAGGAATGTATCAATTTAAGAGTGTATATGTAAAAAGACTCTTATACCGGTTATTTTAAGAACATCTCCGATGAATAATACTTCAATCCACTTTGGATTATTTATCTCTTGTTAAGATAGATCCTATTGTACCATAAAACATTTCAGTAACTCACTCATATTTTGTTCCAATGGACAACACTTAAATAATCACTTTGGATTGCTTATCTTTAATTAGTTTATTGGGTAAACATGATTTTGTCCATCCAAATAAAATAAATTGTAATGATCATTTTTCGACAATTTAAAATATTCAGATGTAAAAATGATTTTATAAATTGATTCTGACAATAATTAACTACATATTATTAAAATAGTTACTGTGATTAATCTATGGAGGCAAAACTATTAAAATAAACAAAAAGTATTATTTTTTTAAATACACATTTATCTCACTACTAGTGTAGTGACTCGTGCCGTGTACGGGATATATGTTAGCTTTCAGATGTTTCTATAAAATATTTTAAATTTTTACCACATAAGAATTTTGTAAAATTTTGTATTAGGGATTTTCTATAAAAGAATAATTTTATTTCAATTATAAAATAAAAAGTATAGCACTTTTTAAATTATTAACATTGTGCATTGTAAATAGTTGGTTAAATATTTAGTTAATTATCATCTTTAAATAGAATATAGAATATATGAGAAAAATAAAAATAAATTATGGACGCGGTAAAAAAATATTGTATATGATTGTTGTGAAATAATATTTCTACCAAATTAAAGTGAGAGTTGCTCGTACAAACAAAAACGTAAAACAACAAATATATTTAGAGGATATAAATTAGCACTATTAATTTCCCATTATCTTTATATTGTACTTTTCTCAACATTTAATTCCATCACATATTTATTTGTTAAGCTACAAAACTGATTGAATTTAAAAAAAAAAACATAAGAGTGTTTGAAATAGATCATGAATATATTCATCCACATGCTCATACTAAGGTTGTGGCAAAATAAAGAATTGAACAATAGATAAGTCGTACATCGAATATGTATCTCAAATAGAATACAACCTTTTGTGGAGAGTACGATGTGTTTTCTTCTTTTCCCTTCAATTTCTTTCTCTGACTGATTCAACGTGGCTATCCTTAACTACATATGAACTTCAAATTCTTTATTCTTTTCGTGTAGATTTATGTGAATATGCTTTTTCCCTTAATCTCAATCTGTTTGTCAAATTTTAAATATCTTAACATGAGCCAAAAATAAAATGATTAGATATTCCATTCCTGTTGCCATATGTCAGCTAAAGAACATGAGCATATTAGATCTTTCTCACAATAACCTTCTCGGGCAGATACCTTCATGCTTGAGTGATGTATCATGAGGACTTTGGACCCGTTAGATCTTGCATCCTTAAGAGTTCCTATAAAAAAGACTTATGATTCACAAATTATATTGTATCTGACAATGATGACACAGGACCATGAACACATAAAACAACTCAAAAAAAAAGTAAAAAACCATATGGAATATCTTGTTGGAATTTTCATCCAAAAGAAGTCCCACATTGTGTGGAGCTCAACTTGGAGAGCCCCCTTGAGCCTATATAAGGAAGCTTAAGGGGTGTTAACCAAAACACACCAATCCTCACCAATAGAGTGAGAGATAATAGAGAGAGAGCCTCACAAGAGAGTGAGAGAAAAATAGAGAGATCCTTAGAGAGAGTTTTCTAAGAGAGAAAAATAGTGAGCCAATTTGTGAGAGTGTTATCCACAAATTGAGGATACAATATTTTTGTATTTTTTTTGTATTCCCATTATTGTTATAGTGGAGGTTTAAGCGGCCTACGGGTCCCGTGGTTTTTTTCCTTGCTCACATTGAGGAGGTTTTTCCACGCTAAAATTGTCTGGTGTTGTTACACTTATTTTTACGCTTCCGCTTAGTGCCTATTTTGAGTTCACAGAGGAGGGAAATTATGCAGGCATTTCCCAACAGTGGTATCAGAGCTCTCAGAGCTCTGGAATACTAGGTGCCGGATTTATAAGAAAATTCTTAGTATGCTCTGTGGCTGCAGCATTGTCTGATCTTCCACATCAGAAAAGAATTATTCTTGTTGCTTTGGAAATAAAGTGTGGTAGTGTGAAAGTGCATGCTTAGGTAAGTTCTGGCTAAGGAAAGACTTGGTATTTAAGAGTGTCTTTTGACCCACCTCTCTTTCCTGGGAACTTCCTCGGTACGTTTTTCACCTAGTACAATAAATTCCAGCATTCGGTCCTAGTATCCTTTTTCGTCGGAACCCAATTGATTGGAAGAGCTATTGGCCTGTGTAACTCAAGATGGAGGGAGCTGTCACTCATGATGGAGATATGTTCAAGCTAACTGCAGATAACTATTCCTATTGGAAGCCGATGATGGAAGATCATCTATACTGCAAAGATCTGTATTTGCCAATCACCCAGAAGGAGATGCCGAAGGATATGCCAGAAGTGAAGACTGATAAAGATTGGGTGCTTCAGAATCGAAAAGCGGTGGCTATGATCCGAAAATATATTGATCGAAGCTTGTTCGAGCATGTATCAACTTATACCAATGCGTATGAGTTGTGGACAAAGCTTGAATCCTTGATTCAAAAGAAAACGCCTAGGAACAAAGCCCACCTTGTCAGAAGATTGGTAAAGCTGGAGTACATGAACGGTCAAAATATGATCGAGCATCTGAACACATTCAAAGGCATTGTTAATCAATTAACAAAGGCAGGCATGAGTGTTGATGATGAGTTGCAAACTCTTCTACTCCTCAGTTCTCTACCGAGAGTTGGGACACGCTAGTTGTCACTCTCGGCAATTCTCGCTCCCAGACGGAAAACTTAGCATGGATTCTCATTGCATCGCTTGCTAAATGAAGAGTCAAGACGGAGAGAAAGAGGCTTGAACAGTCAGTTCGAAGCCAATGTTGTTGAAAATAGAGGAAGGAGTAATAATCGTGGAAAAGGAAGCCGTGGAAAATCACAAGGTAGATCCAAATCTCGAACCAGGCTAGGTTGTTATTATTGTGGCAAACCAGGCCACATAAAGCCTGAGTGTAGATTCTTGAAGAGGGATCAGCAGGCTGGAACAGTCCACCCTGACCAGATTGATCCAAAGAAGAAGAAAGAAGATGGATCAACTACTGCAGTGGCCTCGAATGATGAGAATATATTTCTTGTCAGAGAAGAAAATTATCTAAATATTGCATCCGATGATTGCATATGGATAATTGACTCAGGAGCATCTTTCCACGTCACACCTCATGAAGAATTTTTCTCATCATACCAAAGAGGAGATTTTGGTACGGTGAAGATGGGAAACCATGTCACAAGTAAAATCGTCGATCTTGTGAAGTAACTTTGTTGACAGAGAATGGAAACAAGCTTGTCTTTGAAGGAGGTCGGACATGTACCGAGATGCGTCCCGAACCTTATCTCAGTTGGAAAGCTAGATGAAGCCGGGATGATAAACCAATTTGGTGCCGGCAGATGGAAACTCAGCCAAGGAAGCATGACTGTTGCTCGCGGCAGGAAGGAAGGCTCCTTGTATATCATGCAGGGAAAGATATGCATGGGGGAGACTAATGTTGCGCAAGACGCAAGCAAAGAATTGTGGCACAAACGCTTGGGTCACATGAGCGAGAAAAATTTGGAGATCCTCGCAAAAGATCACCTTCCAAAAATAAAAGGGCAACCACTTGAATCCTGTGAAAACTGCTTAGCAGGCAAGCAACACAGCGTATCTTTCAAAAGATCAGATAATGCAAGAAGAAGAAAGCAGATTCTGGATCTTGTCCATTCAGATGTTTGCTCAACATCTGAAAAATCCCTTGGTGGTGCTCAATACTTCGTTACCTTCATTGATGATCACTCCAGGAAGTTGTGGGTGTATCCATTGAAGACGAAAGATCAAGTTCTTCAAGCTTTCAAGGAGTTTCATGCTTCAGTAGAAAGAGCATCTGGAAGAAAGCTGAAATGCTTGAGAACAGATAATGGCGGAGAGTATCTTGGCCCATTTGAAGCATACTGCAAAACTCATGGGATAAGACATGAGAAAGTACCTCCCAAAACACCTCAGATGAATGGTGTAGCGGAGAGGATGAACAGAACGATTGCGAGAGAAAGTCGGGAGCATCTTGTCTCACGCAAAACTCCCAAAGTCATTCTGCAGGCGAAGCGATAAATCTGCTGTTGTTGATTTGATCAATCTAACTCCTTCAAGAGCGTTAGATGGAAAGATACCCGATGAGGTATGGTCTAGAAAGAAAGCTTCCTATGGTCAACCGAGAGTCTTCGGATGTAGGGCATTTGTTCACATTCCGAAAGATGAAAGAGCAAAGCTTGATGCTAAGATGAAAGAGTGTATATACCTTGGTACACCAAGAGATGAACTTGGCTTCAGATTATGGGATCCTGCAAACAAGAAGATTGTTCGAAGCAGAGATGTGGTGTTCTTTGAAGATCAGACAATCCAAGACATCAAGCAATCTGAGAAGTCAAAGCACAGAGTGATTCCTGATTCAAGTCCCATTGTGATACCCAATTCAGGGGGAGAGATTCCTCAAAGAAATGATGAACCTGATCAGACTGAGCAATCTGACAATGCAGAACAGACAGTGCAAGAAGAACAGATGGAGACTGATGAGGTAGGGCAAGAGCCTCAAATCAGAAGATCAACGATAGCCAGACAACCATCGAGAAGATACTATTCAGATGAATATGTCACTCTCACTGATGAAGGGGAACCTCAAAGCTTTGTGGAAGCCATTGAGATGAATGATAATGATAAATGGTTGCAAGCTATGGAAGAAGAGATGCAGTCCCTTGTTGTGACTCCGGCAAGTGTACCGGGTCGTCGCAAGTAATAAAAACACGATAAGATTCTACCGAGGTCGAACACAAGGATTGGGTTACCAATTCGACTAAATTGTCAAGAAATCCGATACGTTGGTTAAGCAATAGAAGGTGGTTGAGAGAAAGAGATTGAGATAGCGAATTCAAGAATCGATTCAAATAACGCTACGGTGATTAAATTCAGAAATAAAAGCATCTAAGGTTTCGAATCCACCTACCCAATCATGCAAAGTACCCAAGTGATGATATTCTCCTCCCTAAGTTCAATTTTAATGTCAACCGGGACCCCTAAATTCTCCTAAATCCACTTCCGTGCTCATTAGGACGTATTCGATGATTTGAGTTAATTACTTGCTAGGTCTCTTAACCCTAGTCTCGAATTCTATTAATTCTTGTTCCCTATAGGTTGCATCGATCTCCTACTCACTCTCGTGCAATACTCGACCGATGTTCCCAATTCAAGTTCTAGAACGCGAATCGCCGCTAGGCCTCAACACGCTTAACTAGTCGATCACGCTAGCATATAATCGACACAATGAAAACAGAATTGGAAAATCATAATTGAATTAAAGGATAGAGAGTTACATTACATGAACACTATGCCGCCATGGGTGGCTTCATCGATCCCCTAGACAAGAGGATTAGTTCCTCATGTCCGTAACAACAACGCACGTACAATCGGAATTCATCCTAAGCCTATGAATTAAGAGAAAAGAAGAGAAGAAGAAATCCCAGAATAAGGGTTACAAAAAGTCTCTGAAAATTCTGATCCAAAAAGTCCTCTTTTCTGTTCTGATCTGCTCTATTTATAAGGAGGCCACGCGTCACGGCCGTGATGGCCATCACGGCTAGGCCGTGACGGCTTCTGCTTCTGGCGCACTTCTGGGATTTGAACATTCGCGACGCGAAGGATGTCTCGCGACGCGAGTCTTCTTGTCACGGCCCGTGATGTCAATCACGGCCAGGCCGTGATGTTCTCTGCCTTGTGTGGATTTTAGGTCACGGCCGTGATATACATCACGGCTAGGCCGTGATGGTCTCTGATTCTGGTACTTTTCTGGAGTTCACACACTCGCGACGCGAAGAACGTCTCGCGACGCGAACCTTCCTGTCACGGCCCGTGATGTCAATCACGGCTAGGCCGTGATGGTCTCTGTCTTCCCAGATCTTCAAACTATCGCGGGGCTAGCCTCCTCTCGCGGGGCGAGAATCCCCAGAATGGCAATCTCCACTATTTGTTGACTTTCCTTAATTCTTAGAGCCTCACTTATGGACCTGAAAACAACACAAGCAACCACAAGCGTAATTCTCTCCAAAATAACCTAAAAACTACACAAAAGACGCAAAACGAGTCAAAGTCCAACTTAGGAACAAAACAAGGCAAATTTGGGCGAAAACGAGAGTAAACTCGAATAAATTGGCACATAAACCCTAGTTTATCTAGTCTTAAAACTAGATAAGCCAGAGGCTTATCAAAATACCCCAAACTTAAACCTTGCTTGTCCCCAAGCAAGCTTAAAAAACGACTCAAGACTTGGCAAGCCTAAAGATCTAATCAATTTCGCACAAATTTCATGCGACTTTACAAAACAGTTTTTCTTCTTTGATTCCCCCCTTTTTTCATCAATGTAGTCCCCACATTCATCTACTTTAAACAATTGAGAAATTATCATTCATGCCATCATTACTCTAAGTTGAGGCTCAAAGATACACACAAAGGAAGATCACCTATTTCAAACAATTGCCTTCCTCACAAGGGCATTTAGTATTTCACTCATTCGCTCAAGTTTGTCTAGGCTTTCAACTTTTTCACTCAATTTCACTTATCAAGAGCACTTCCCATGAATTTGATTTTCATCTCAAACATAGTTCCCACGAAAACATGCATGCAACATCAAAATGTCTTTTAAAAGGTTGTAATGGGGCTGGGCGAGGGTAGGATAATCAAGGATATTTAGGCTTAAGTCCCTAGGAACTAAGAGAGCATGAGCATTAAACACATTTTTCCACTCAAATTCCTTTCTTTCCATTTTTCATTTGGGCTCGGGTGACTACAACCTTTTCCTTGATATTATTTTTGTTTTGCCCCTTTTCTTTTGGCAATTTTTTTGTTTTCTTCTTTTCTTTTCTTTTTGCCTTGGGTCAACCTTTATTTTCTTTTTCTCATCCCAATATGACACATACCTTGTAGCCACCCCAAACTTAGTTTCTCACAACCTTTCTCTTGCTCATTTCCATGCTCTCCTAATCCTAAGATTGGGTCAACATGGTTTTTCAGATTTTGGCTCGTAATGTAGGGTCATCAAGAAACAATAGGTCAATTGGGCTCAATTTGGCTAACTAGGGAACATGCATTAGGGATGGTTCATTTCAGGCCAAGTAGTTAATTCAAAGAAAATTGCCTAAATCATTTGATGCAGCACATAAACATGCAAACCATATAGAGATTCAAGCAAATTCGGGAAAGTGCAACTCACAGTGATTCACACATTCACAAACAGAGTTGGACGCTCAAATCCTCACCTGGACATTTTGCAAACTGTTTGACCGAGATACGATTCCTAGTGTGTGCACCCCCTCACCCCAAACTTATCATAAATCAAGCAATCATAATAAATCTCAAAGTTCAATTTTCAATTTTTTTAGTGGGGATAAACTTTTCTATTTTCAGAACTTGGGGGGAATTCATCAATGGTCAATATAATTCAAGCAATCCATCTATGCTCAATACAATTAAAATCCAACAAGCTTGCCGACACGACATTTCATACAAAAACTCTTGATCTTCTCAAATTATTCAAGAGTGACAAACAAAAACAGAACAAACACAAAAACAAAAATAAAAACAAGAGTGAGGAAAGGAGAGGGTACCTAGCTTGGGTTGCCTCCCAAGTAGCGCTTGTTTAACGTCCCGAGCCTGACTCAAGTCGCCTCTCAGGGTTAATCCGGAGGAAGATCCTGCTGGCCATGCCATTCCTTGGCCTGTTCTTTGTAGGTTTGTGCACTTTTATATACTCGCAAGCTGTTCCCGGACAGCTCATTTAAGTCCAGCATCCTTTTATAATCTGCACGCACTCTCCACTCCGCGATGGTCTTTTTTGAGATCAACTTGTTGTCTTTTTTGACCACCACGGTTGTACTACCTTTCAGCCTTGGTGCTTTACCCTTCTTTTTCATTCCCTTGCTGCTGAGTTCTTTCCTTGCACATTCTTCCCTTGGGAGACTCGGTATGGGTTCCATGTCTCGTAGCCACTCAAGGTAGACTTCATCCCCCGAAGGGCCTTTTTCCTCACTGTCTTCCTCATGAGATCCTACCAATACTGTTGCAAGTGAAGGATCATGGTCTTCTCGAGTTGCCCTTACCTTTTCAGTTGGGTCCACCACATCCACTCGATACACAGCTGACTTCTCTTCCGGGTGCTTAATCGCTTCAAAGACATTGAAAACCACCTTATCATCATTCACCCTTAAAGTGAGTTTCCCTTGCCGTACATCTATCAAGGCATCCCCGGTGGCCAAAAAGGGTCTACCCAATATAAGAGGGATCTCAGCATCTTCATCCATGTCGAGCACCACGAAGTCCACTGGGAATATGAACTTGTCAACTTTCACGAGCAAGTCTTCGACTACTCCATAGGGATATTTGATAGAACGATCGGCCAGTTGGAGTGACATTCGCGTATCCTTTACCTCTTTGATCCCTAGCCTCTTCATCATCGAGAGGGGCATCAAGTTGATGCTTGCCCCTAGATCACATAATGCCTTTCCGAAGGTAATTCCCCCAATGGTGCATGGTATCGAGAAGGAACTGGGATCCTTCAACTTCGGAGGCAGTTTCCATTGAAGAATGGCACTACACTCCTCGGTCAAAGCAACTGTTTCTTCATCCACAATCTTCCGCTTCTTAGTGAGAAGTTCCTTCATAAACCGAGCATATGATGGCATTTGTTCCAAGGCTTCCGCAAATGGAATGTTAATCTGAAGTTTTCGGAAGACATCAAGGAACTTATTGAATTGCTTATCCTGTTGAGGCTTCTTCAATCTTTCCGGATACGGAACCTTCATGTAGGGTGGAAGGTCTTGGGGTTCAACCCACTTCTTCCTTCGAAACTCTTCATCCACAAGTTTCAGCCTTCCCCCTTGCTCCGGTCCCTTGTCACTTGCCAACCCTTCTTTCCCTGGTTGCTCTTCCTCAACTGGTAGTTGTTCCGGGCCCTTGTCATCCTGAGAACTAGTGGTACCCCTGCTAGGTTCCAACACCCTTCCGCTTCTAGTAGATATGACATTGCATTGTCCCTTGGGGTTGTTCTCAGTACTACCTGGAAGAGTGCCTGGAAGACGCTCATTAAGTTGCGTCGCGAGCTGTGCTATTTGTGTCTCCGTTTCTGAATTCGCGATCCTGTATGAGTCGCCAACTTGTCAATGGCAGTGTTCACCTTCTCAAAAGATGTGTATGTATAGGTTGACAGCTTCTCAACTGTCCCGGTCATCTTTTCAAAGGCCAGCTCCCACTGTTGTCTTCCACCATCTGATATTTGCAGATCGATTAGGCCCCGAGGAGCTGCTGAGTATTGCGCTGCTGAATTCCAATGTTCGGTCTCAGACCCTGTTGAGGTTGTTGCCAATTCTGTTGAGGGTGTTGTTGACCGGCTAGACCACCATTAACATCACTCCAAGCAAATCCCGGATGGTCTCTTCTCATGTAGCCCCTATTCCGATTTTGATTGTTCCTCCGATAATTGTTCGGGGCACAAGTGTCATAGAAGTTGTGGCAAGAGTCCACATGTTCTTGAGGGAAATTTAGCGGGCAATTCTGAGTGTCATGATTTCCATTGCAATTTGCACAACCCGGAGGCATTCCCTCGTGTATAGCATTAACCCTCTTGTTCCCAGACAAAGCCTCATTCTGCATCTTCAAAAGTCTGTTTTGCTCTAAAATGGCTTCCATTGTCCCAGAACTGATTCCACTCGAGGTCTCCCTACCACGGTTGTAATCATTATATGACATCTTCTCTAAAAGTGCCCATCCGTCCTCAGCCGATAAATATACAAAAGAACCGCCAGCTGCGGCATCACAGTTCATCTGATAGCGTCCCCTCAACCCATTAAAGAAATGCTGCACTTTGGAAACCGGGTCAAAGAACGCAGAGGGACATCTTCTCAACAAACCATTGTACCTCTCCCACGCTTCATTGTATGTTTCATCCTCCGTTTGCCTGAATGAAGTGACGGCTATTCTTGCTTGTGCCGCCTTCTGAGGAGGGAAGTATTTGGTTAGGAACTTCGTGCCATTTGCTCCCAAGTTCGATCTTTGTTCCTATCCAAACTATCAACCCAATCGCGAGCGACATCCCTAAGAGAGAGAGGGAAGAGCCATGAAGCGAAACTCATCTTGTGAGACTCCTCTTGTCTTCTGTAAGTCACACGCCTCAAGGAAGCGAGTGATGTGTCTATGCGGGTCTTGCTTTCCACTCCCATCAAACTGATTCTCCCGGAGCTGGAATGTGACACATGCTTCAACTCTGAAGGAGTCTGTGTTCAGGTTGCCTCTTACAATAGAAGAGTCACAATCCACCAAGCTTGGTAGATCGTACTCAAAGAGAGGCTTGTAACGAGGAGGAGGAGGAGGATTTTCTTCAGCCATGCCCTCTATTTTAATTGCTTCCAACCTCTTCCTTTCTCTGGCCTCTTTTCTTAACTGCCGCTCGGTCCTGGTGATCTCGGAATCAAATAGCAAGTCCTCTTGTAGGAGGGTACCTCGCATACAAAAACAGGCAAAGACCAAGTGGAATCAAAGAAGCAGAGAAAAATAATAACAATTAAATAAAAGAAAATAAAACTAAAAGTCAGCTTAACCAAACAGCCGAATTTCCTAAAAATTAGGAAAATTGGTTGTGCCAATCCCCGGCAACGGCGCCAAAAACTTGTTGTGACTCCGGCAAGTGTACCGGGTCGTCGCAAGTAATAAAAACACAGTAAGATTCTACCGAGGTCGAACACAAGGATTGGGTTACCAATTCGACTAAATTGTCAAGAAATCCGATACGTTGGTTAAGCAATAGAAGGTGGTTGAGAGAAAGAGATTGAGATAGCGAATTCAAGAATCGATTCAAATAACGCTACGGTGATTAAATTCAGAAATAAAAGCATCTAAGGTTTCGAATCCACCTACCCAATCATGCAAAGTACCCAAGTGATGATATTCTCCTCCCTAAGTTCAATTTTAATGTCAACCGGGACCCCTAAATTCTCCTAAATCCACTTCCATGCTCATTAGGACGTATTCGATGATTTGAGTTAATTACTTGCTAGGTCTCTTAACCCTAATCTCGAATTCTATTAATTCTTGTTCCCTATAGGTTGCATCGATCTCCTACTCACTCTCGTGCAATACTCGACCGATGTTCCCAATTCAAGTTCTAGAACGCGAATCGCCGCTAGGCCTCAACACGCTTAACTAGTCGATCACGCTAGCATATAATCGACACAATGAAAACAGAATTGGAAAATCATAATTGAATTAAAGGATAGAGAGTTACATTACATGAACACTATGCCGCCATGGGTGGCTTCATCGATCCCCTAGACAAGAGGATTAGTTCCTCATGTCCGTAACAACAACGCACGTACAATCGGAATTCATCCTAAGCCTATGAATTAAGAGAAAAGAAGAGAAGAAGAAATCCCAGAATAAGGGTTACAAAAAGTCTCTGAAAATTCTGATCCAAAAAGTCCTCTTTTCTGTTCTGATCTGCTCTATTTATAAGGAGGCCACGCGTCACGGCCGTGATGGCCATCACGGCCAGGCCGTGACGGCCGCTTCTGGCGCACTCGGGATTTGAACATTCGCGACGCTAAGGATGTCTCGCGACGCGAGTCTTCTTGTCACGGCCCGTGATGTCAATCACGGCCAGGCCGTGATGTTCTCTGCCTTGTGTGGATTTTAGGTCACGACCGTGATATACATCACGGCTAGGCCGTGATGGTCTCTGATTCTGGTACTTTTCTAGAGTTCACACACTCGCGACGCGAAGAACGTCTCGCGACGCGAACCTTCCTGTCACGGCCCGTGATGTCAATCACGGCTAGGTCGTGATGGTCTCTGTCTTCCCAGATCTTCAAACTATCGCGGGGCGAGCCTCCTCTCGCGGGGCGAGAATCCCCAGAATGGCAATCTCCACTATTTGTTGACTTTCCTTAATTCTTAGAGCCTCACTTATGGACCTGAAAACAACACAAGCAACCACAAGTGTAATTCTCTCCAAAATAACCTAAAAACTACACAAAAGACGCAAAACGAGTCAAAGTCCAACTTAGGAACAAAACAAGGCAAATTTGGGCGAAAACGAGAGTAAACTCGAATAAATTGGCACATAAACCCTAGTTTATCTAGTCTTAAAACTAGATAAGCCAGAGGCTTATCATCCCTAAAGGAGAATCAGACGTATGACCTGGTGAGATTACCAGACAGGCGAAAGGCATTGAAAAACAAATGGGTGTTCAAGCTCAAGACTGAAGAGAACAACCCAAACCCCAGATACAAAGCAAGGATTGTTGTAAAGGGGTGCAACCAGAAGAAAGGCATAGATTTCGAGGAAATCTTCTCACCAGTGGTGAAGATGACATCTATTAGAGCAATTCTCGGTCTAGCTGCAAAACTAGACTTGGAGATTGAACAGCTCGATGTAAAAACAGCATTCTTACATGGAGACCTAGAGGAAGAAATTTATATGGAGCAACCAGAAGGTTTTGCAGAACCAGGCAAGGAACACCTAGTGTGTCGTCTGAAGAAAAGTCTCTACGGTCTGAAGCAAGCTCCAAGACAATGGTACAAGAAGTTTGATCTCTTCATGACCCAACACAATTTCAAGAAAACCTCCGCAGACCATTGTGTGTTTGTGAAGAACTATGAGAATGGTGAATCCATCATACTTCTGTTGTATGTTGATGATATGCTCATTGTTGGGAAAGACAAGGCGAAAATAGCTGCTATCAAGAAGGCATTGAGCAAGTCCTTTGCCATGAAGGATCTGGGTGCAGTGAAGAAGATTCTTGGGATGAAAATCACTAGAGATCGTTCTAGAAGAATGTTGTGGATGTCACAAGAAGACTATATCAAGAAAGTTCTTGAAAGGTTCAACATGCATAATGCCAAACCTATGCATGTTCCATTACCTGGTCATCTCAAACTGAGTAGGACTCAATGTCCCGGGAATGAAAAAGAAAAAGAAGAAATGAGCAAGGTGCCCTATTCTTCAGCAGTGGGTAGTCTTATGTATGCAATGGTCTGTACAAGACCAGACATTGCTTATGCTGTCGGAGTTGTGAGTAGATTCCTCTCAAATCCAGGAAAGGAGCACTAGAATGCAGTGAAATGGATACTACGGTATCTAAAGGGAACTGCCAAAAGCTGTTTGTGTTTTGGCAATGGAAATTTAAAGCTTCTTGGATACTCAGATGCAGATATGGCAGGAGATGTGGATTCCAGAAAGTCTACATCAGGATACCTGATTACTTTTGCAGGGGGAGCTATCTCTTGGCAGTCAAGATTACAAAAGTGCATTGCTTTAAGCACTACGAAGCGGAATTCATCGCAATCACTTGAAGGTTGCAAGGAGATCTTGTGGATGAAGAAGTTCCTACAAGAGTTAGGCCTGGATCGGAAAGTTATATTCTTTATTGCGACAATCAAAGCGCAATCCATCTCAAAGAAGAACTCGACATTTCATTCAAGGTCGAAACACATCGACGTAAGGTATCATTGGATCCGTGATGTGTTGGAAAGTAAATCTCCAGAGATTGAGAAAATACACACAAAAGATAACGGGCGGATATGATGACAAAAGCTCTACCGAAAGAAGATGAAGTAAAGAAGTTGCGAGTTAAACATCAACCCCAAACCGATTCAAGGATATTTTCCCTTTGGGTGAGAGATTGTTGGAATTCACATCAAAGGATCCCACATTGTGTGGAGCTCAACTTGGAAGAGCCCTTGAGCCTTATAAGAAAAGGGTGTTAACTCACCAATAGAGTGAGAGATAATAGAGAGAGAGCCTCACAAGAGAGTGAGAGAAAAATAGAGAGATCCTTAGAGAGAGTTTTCTAAGATAATGAGCCAATTTGTGAGAGTGTTATCCACAAATTGAGGATACAATATTTTTGTATTTTTTGTATTCCCATTATTGTTATAGTGGAGGTTTAAGCTGTCCCATGGTTTTTCTTGCTCAGGGGGTTTTCCATGTAAAAGTGGTATTTTTTTACGTGTATTTTGGTTCATGAGGAGGAATTTGGGTTTCCAAGAATGGGATGTAATTTGGTGGAAACTCTCATGGAGAGGAAAACGGGGTAAACCTCTATACATAAGGGAATAAAAAAATAAAAATATTGTATCTAGGGATAACACTCTCATTGGCTCTATTTTTCTCTGACTCTCTCTGATCTCTCTTTTTTCTCCTCTCTTGTGGGCTCTCTCTATTTCTCTCCTCTGGTAACACCCTTAACTTCCTTTTGGCTCGGGGCTTCGAGAGAGTTTTCCTAAGGGAAAATATCGAATCGGTTGGGTTGTGCTAAGTGCTTTTATGACTTCTATCTTCTTTGAGGTATCATATCCGCGTTATCTTTTGTGTATTTTTCTTTTTTTTCCAACACTCCCATTATTGTTATAGTGGAGGTTTACAATCAATTACATTTTAATAGAGATATAAAAAGGGGGTACTCGGAGGGAGGGGTGAAGAGGAGCATGGGAGTGTTGCGAGTCACCCTGGACAAATGCATCTTGGTTGTTGCACAAATTCAAAAGCTTCAACAAATACAAGGGAAATGATTTGAATGGTGGAAGTATGGAGAAATATTAATGAAAAATAATGTTGATAAAGTTTATTACACATACATATGCACAGGTCTTTGTGTGAAGATTGAACTACTCAATCCTTGAGGTACAAATTGTTCAAGGAAATTGCTTCTTCCAGAGTCTGAGCATAAAAGTAGCTAATTTCAATAAGAATCTAAACTGCAAAAGAAATAAAATCAATGATTTTATACAATTGCAATACTGCAAAAATCCCTATGTTCAATTCTCCTCATTTATAAATTCTCAAACACCTCATGTTCATTTTTCAGAATCAACTGAAGAATCACCAACAAATAAGAATCAAATTTGATTTTCAAAATCAATCGGATTAATATAAATCAAGCATTAAAAAATATATATACCAGCAGCAGACAACATAGAACAAAGAAAATGCAGTAAAATAAATAAATAAATACATATTGTATATTGAGGACCAGAAAACTCACCTGCTTTGAAGCAACAACTTGAAGCTAAAAGCTGGCAACCCTTATGCATAAAAGCAGAAATATATGGGTTGAAGGAGATGGAACCCAACCTGAAAAGCATAAAGGTTATGAATTATGGTAGCAATACAGATCTTAACCCATGGAAGTACTGCATCCAAAATCAGTTTATGATATTGCAGTCACCATAAAGCAAATCTAGAACAATATGGAAGAAAGCAGAAGCAAAAAACTGGAGTTAGCCATAATCACCCATTAAGTCGTACAATTTTGAAAAAAAAAAGGAAGATGAGAAAACAGATGACAAAACCGTTCAGCTTATGTTGTAGTAGTACCTTCGTTTTGGTTAACAATTTCAATGACAGCCTCTTCTACGGTTGCCTCCAAAGTCTTATAAATGAACTCTATATGCCTAGTTCTCTTCACATGCAAATCACTCTCCTACATGATTAAATAGTGACATAATTGAGAATCTAAGATATACACATTGCTTCAAATTTTCTTTTACAGATATGTCACAGGTTAGCTCAATTTTGAAAGGAAAGTTGATTGTAAAGAACTTAACTCCAATCAACATAAAAAAAACTATTGTAAAAATTTGGTTTCAGGATAAGACAGAATGCAGTTTTGAGGAAGCATGAAGCTTGAAAAAAGTTTTGATCATGTTCTTCTCACTTCTCCATAATCAGGAATTATCTCATAAGAGATACCAAGTTTTAATAAGTGTTTTTCTCGAATACTCTAGAATTAATAGAGAATAACGTCATCATAAAATTATAAAACTATTCATAGGACAACAAGTAAAAGAAAATCACAACTTTCATTTTTTTTTTCCTTCCTATAATCACCCTTTAAAAGTTGAGCATACCACATCTTTGGCTGATATTAATCATTTGGCTAATTTAATTCAAATCACTGTCCTTTTAGGGAATCCACAAAAAGGAAGATGACAATTAAATTAAAAATTTAAATGTCAAATTCTCGAAAAACTTCGAACACTTGTCAATTCTAAGCAAATAAACGCCACAACAATGCCAAAAGTTTTTTGCTTTTTAATTAGCTTCGAATTAATCACTCACATGGCACAAAAAACTAAAACATAAAGGTAATGGAACTCAAACACAAATTCAAAAAAGGAGTTGAATTTACCAAATTATTACAATTGAAGCATCTTCGATTGAGTGCACGCTTTATGAGACCCTGGTAGTTTTCTCGATCTTCTCTTCTTCTGTTCTACCTCCCAATTTCGACACCTCCCCATCAGAAACCCTAGAAGCTTCAATCGAAATCAAAGGGATTCCCAAGAAAATAAATAGATAGAGAAAGAAAGAGAGAGAGGTAACCTTCACCGATGGCATGTTTACCCTTGGACGGAGTCATAAATTCGTTTTCCATCCATCCGACAACAACTCACAAATGGCGTCCTGCTTTTCTAATTGTTATCCAACACCTTTCATGTTCTTCGATGTAAACCTCTAGCCTTGAACTAACAGGAATCACGTTTTGCAATTCTGCAATCTGGAAACAAAAAGAAACCACTATAAAAAAGTAAAAAATGAAATGAAATGTCACATTAAAATTGGGGTCCTAGCCGAATCTTCAAGAAATTTTAATAACCAATTAATTATATTATTTAATTTTGTATCAGTTCAATTTTTTTGAAAATAAAATCACATGTGTGAAATGAAATTCAAATTTATAAATGGTTTTAATGCAGATAGTTTGAAATTAATATTGTAATTAAATTATTCCTCAAATCAGCTATATTGATAATTAATTAATTAATTCAAAATTAATTATAGTTATCAGATAGGTGTTATTACTCTTATTTGAATTCAAGTTTTTTTTCTTTCTAAAATCAAATAATATCCCCAAATTATATGAAACGCATTAAAAGTGGAAGGCTGGCATCGGGTTTTCTTTTTTACTTCCTTAAAAATGCTTGGAGAGGTTGATTGACAATATGAAATTGGGGATACATTTACGTACTCTTTTTTTTATATAGATACATTTACGTACTCTTATTGTACCATTTTCATTATATTTAATTATTACAATATCAAATTTATCCACCAAAAAAAAAATTATTACAATATCAAATTGGTTTTTTAAAGGTGTGATATTTATTTGTGTGGATTATATCATTTTATTTTTGTTGTTATTCATACCAGATTCTCCCAAATTTATTGCCTCCATGATGCTACACGGTTTTGGTGATTTGATCCCAAAAAAATCAATTTGAATCAATTGCTTATTATGACTTGATAAAATGATATTATTTGAAAATTTAAAATTATATTGATCGTGGTTTAATGTTGAAGCGTATAACTTTTGGGGTTAATTGTGGTTTAATGATATTATGCTATGTTTTCTAGTTTGTGTTCTTAAACACTTGAACTTCTAAAATCTCTAGAAATTAGTAAAAAAATTCATTTGAGTTGAAATCAATTTCTATGGACCCACAATGAACTCTATGTTCACTATCTACGAGCTTGCAAGAAAAAAAATTTCATTCCCTATTTTCCTAACAAGGCCGAATGTAACGCCCTTTGTTACATTAGTAATCCCAAGATAAAATCAATAAAAAAGAATCCATCAAAACATTTAATTAAAATATGCTGGTCATAAAATTTTCTCAATTATATAAGTCTGGAAAATGTCTCATATTAAATAAAATAATAATAATGTATCAAAGTAATAAATATAATAATAATCCATACATCTGGATAAAACCAAATAAAAGAAAAGCCTCAAAACCGGGCGTCTAATTACAATCTGAGAAAAATAATACATAAGATCAAGAACGTCGTTCGCATAGTACTATCCGCCATACTACATTACTAACCCGCTAGTTAATCAAGGGATGACTCTTCAGATCTCTAGGTCAACAGCGATGTCCTCGGACTCTGAAAACAACACTTATAATGAGATATAAAATCCTAGTGAACAACAATACAGTTTATAAAATATTTTCGAAAATAGTATTGTTCTCAGTCGGTGCGGTAATCGGAAAAACTGTACATGGCACCCGCTAATTTTCCAAAATAATATATATAAAAGAAAATACTTTTTTTAACAACAATAATCTCATCAACTCAATAGAATATAACGTAACAACAACTTATCTCAATGCATCACATTCCACGTACCAAGTAAATTCTATTTTAATCCAAATGGCCTGAAGACCTCATAATTAAATTGGTCTCTTACCGGCATGCCATAAATTCACACATCACACGACAATGGCGTCCCATTGCCCACCCCTACTCACGAGGAGTGTTTCGATGTCACCCTCTTGTCAGGGACATTTCCATTTCGATACCTCCCATGTGCACGTGACGGTATTTCTCCCTTTTCGACACCCCATCGCGTGGCGGTGTTACTTTCGATACCCTTTTTTGGTGGTATTACTCATTTTCGACATCCCAATTACATGGGAATGTTACTTTCGATACCCATTACTGCGGTATTACTCTTCGATACCCCTATCATAGGTGGTATTGCAACAAACATCATACCATATATCATAAGTCAAATATCCCATGCCTCATACTATAACAACTCATTAATCATAATTTAAACATTCAATCTTATCATGTATGCCAAATAAAAACACATCATGTTATCGAATAAAATTGGTAGATACAATACGACGATCATGAACATCATAATTTCAATAAAATAATTATTCCTTCTTATAAATTTACATATCCATTTATTTAAACTTTCAGGTGATGATGTGAAGGAAAAGAAGCTCGATCCGTCAATATATCTGACAGCTTCCAAGGTTTTAATACAATATAATCAGGAACATAAAAACATGAAATTCTAAGGTTTCTTTTATGCACTGGCAAACTGAACATAATTTACATGTTGTGCCTTGCAGAAGCTGGGTGTGTCAGAGAAAAACTGCTTGGTGGTAGAGGATAGCGTTATCGGGTTACGGGTAGATCTTCTCATATTGTCAATTTCCTATGCTCTTAAGATTTAACCCACAATATATATATATATATATATATATATATATATATATATATATATATATATATTCTTGTTTGAAAACCTATAATATATTTATTCTTCTCAAACCTTAATGTTTCTCTCGTTACATTTGTTTCATATGTCAAGTCACTGGTTACTATAAAAATCTATAGGCACTGTGTACTTGTCTTCTTGCAGGCATCATGAAAAAAATTAAACTTTAGTATCTCACACTCACTGTACAAACAGATAGTTTTTACAAACAAAAAAATTACAATTTTAGCAGGGATATTACCACCTCAAGCACAACTAACGAAAACTCTTTCTCACCCCGCAAATATCATCCTCTAGCAATTGAAACATGAGATCACATATTTTAAAATTACCATAAACACATAAATATACCATGGAAAGGGTTCATAAAAAAATATTGTTACTCACCTCTTGAAGGCCCCCAGAGTGCTCTAAAATTTTTGTATGATAAAACTAATGTCTCCGTAAAAAAAATCTTCTTCCCTTCAGTGTCACGATTGCACTACCAAAAAAAAGAAACGTGTCTCAAAACCCCCTCACACTGCCCCCTCTAATTCTCCTCAGTGCGGCGCTCCTAAACCATGCGCAGTGACCGAATTGATACATATATATATATATATATATATAACATTAGGCAAGTCAACTAACGCATAGAATTTTTAGGTTTTATAATTCTTTTTTTTTGTTTCCTATTATTATTATTAAAAAAAACTCAAGGCCCATATGCTGTACTTGGGCTTTAACGCCCATTACACTATTTTCAATACATATACTTATTTATTTTGTAGTTACTAACCAATCCTTATAAATTTTATACTAACAAATCTTTTATACTAACACTCTTAATTATATTTACTTCTACTATATTTTTAATAACTTAATCTTTTTTTTTTCTTTTTTTTAAGCTAAATAATTATATTATAATTTTAGGATGTTACATTTTCTACCCTCCTTAATGAATTTCGTCCCCGAAATTCATCTCATACACACGCACCTATTGTAACATATGTCATATTCAAAACTAAAAGGTTACCATACCTTAGATAATAAAATCTGGATATCGACAAACGATGTCCTCCTCCATCTCCCAAGTGGCTTCCTCAGGAGTCAATCCTTCCCATAACACTTTCACCAATGGAATTGACTTGTTCCTCAGAGTCTTAGTGCTCTTGTCTATGATTTGACTAGGCTTTGGCTTATAGATCAAATTATTCTTCAATTGTACAGACTCAGGAGCTATCACATGAGATTTATCAGGCACATATTTTGAGTTGCGACACATGGAAAACATCATGAAGGTTTACCAACTGTGGCGGAAGAGCCAATTGATAAGCAACAGGCCCGACTCTTTTAAGGATTTGGAAAGGTCCCATGAAACGAGGATTTAGCTTGCGGACTTTCATCGACCTCCCTACCCCCGTCTTATGAGTGACTCTCAAAAATACATGCTCACTTTCCTGGAATTCTAGAGGCTTTCTCCTTTTGTCGGCATAGCTTTTTTGTCTACTTTGTGCCGTGCGCATCCTCTCCCTAATCATTTTGATTCTCTCAGAGGTCTCCTGGACCAATTCAAGTCCTATCAAGGTTTTCTCACCTACCTCACACCAACATAAAGGAGACCTACACCTTCTCCCATATAGAGCCTCATAGGGTGCCATGCCTATACTAGCGTGATAACTATTGTTATACGCAAACTCAATGAGAGGTAGGAATCTATCCCAACTCCCTCCTTCATCCAAGACACACGCTCTAAGCATGTCCTCAAGGGTGTGAATGGTCCACTCTGACTGACCATCTGTTTGGGGATGATAGGCCGTGCTAAGGTTCAACTTAGTCCCAAAGGCTTGCTGAAAAGCCCTCCAAAATCTAGAGGTAAACCTCAGGTCTCTATCTGACACTATAGATGTGGGTATCCCATGAAGCTTGACTATTTCCTTGATATAGAGGTATGCCAACTTGTCTAAGCTATAGGTTGCCTTAATTGGCAAGAAGTGGGCAGACTTGGTCAACCTATCCACTATCACCCAAATGGCGTCTAAGCTCAAACGCGTCTTAGGTAACCCCATCACAAAGTCCATAGAAATTCTCTCCCACTTCCATTCTGGAATCTCCAAGGACTGCAACAATCCCGAAGGCTTATGATATTCTATCTTAACCTTTTGGCACACTAAACACCTAGTTACGAAGCTAGCCACATCCCTTTTCATTCCTGGCCACCAATACATCCTCTTAAGGTCTTGGTACATCTTAGTTATTCCAGGATGTATGGTAAACTTTCCCTTATGAGCTTCCTCTAATATCTTCTCTCCAAGGCTCCCCTCCTTAGGAACAACGATCCTAGTCTTAAACTTCACTAGCCCATCAACTGACAACTCATAACCCTCTTGTCCCAACCGAGACTGCAACTCCTGGTCTAAAAGTTGTTCCCGCCTAACCCCATCTCTAAGGTCACTATTAATTTCCAACCTATTCAACTTCAAACTTAAGACATTTAAGGACACATCCAACACCTCCAGATTCATGTCCCTAAACTCTTCCATGAGGTTCAGCTCTTGCACCATCAAGCTTGAAACGTGTAGGGACTTCCTACTCAAAGCATCTGCCACCACATTGGCTTTTCCCGGATGGTACTTCAACTCGAAGTCATAGTCCTTAAGGAACTCCATCCACCTTCGTTGTCTAATTTTCAACTCCTTCTGGTCGAACAGATATTTAAGGCTTTTATGGTCACTAAAAACTTCAAAATTTGCCCCATAAAGGTAATGCCTCCAAATTTCAAGGGCAAAAACCACAGCTGCTAGCTCTAGGTCATGGGTAGGGTAATTCCCCTCATGTGGCCTAAGCTGCCTAGAAGCATATGCTACCACCTTGCCCTCCTGCATCAAGACACATCCCAAGCCATTCTTAGATGCATCGCAGTATACCATAAAACTCACTAAGGGATCCGGTATAGTTAAGACTGGTGATGACACCAATCTCCTCTTAAGCTCTTAGAACCCGTCCTCACACTCCTGGTCCCACACAAAAGGTTTCCTTTTCCTAGTCAACTGGGTCAAAGGTAAGGCTAGTCTAGAAAACCCCTCTATGAACTTCCTATAGTAACCAGCTAAGCCTAAGAAACTTCTCACTTCGGTTACTGTCTTAGGTTGTTCCCATCCCAACACCGCATAAACTTTAGAGGAACCAACCGCTACACCATCCTTTGAGATTGTGTGCCCTAAAAACTTTACCTCGTCTAGCCAAAACTCACACTTCTCCGGTTTGGCATAAAGACGCTCGTCCCTCAAGATTTGCAACACCAACCTTAAGTGTTCTCCATGTTCTTCTGGTGTCCTAGAGTATATTAAAATATCATCTATGAACACTACCACAAACCTGTCCAAAAAGATCCTAAAGATCCGATTCATGTAGTCCATGAAAACGGCTGGGGCGTTGGTCACACCAAAGGGCATCACTACATACTCATAGTGCCCATACCTTGTCCTGAAGGCTGTCTTAGGGATGTCCTCGCTTCTAACTCTAATTTGAAGGTATCCCGATCTTAGATCTATTTTGGAAAACACTGACGCTCTCTTTAACTGATCTAAGAGGTCATCTATCCTAGGCAAGGGATATTTGTTCTTGATCGTTACCTTATTCAGTTGCCTATAATCAACAAACAACCTCATACTCCCATCTTTTTTCTTCACTAGAAGCACTGGTGCTCCCCAAGGTGACACACTAGGCCTAATGAACCCCTTTTGTAACATATCCTCTATCTGTTTCTTGAGCTCGCTCAACTCTAGAGGTGTCATCCTATAGGGTGCTACTGATACAGGTCCACTCCCGGGTACTAGATCTATGGTGAACTCAATCTTTCTATCTGGAGGTAAATTAGAGACATCCTTAGGAAACACATCTGGGAACTCTCACACAATAGGCAACGCCGCTATATCACTTTCAGCCTCTATTTTAGCATAAAAGAGAAGTATATATCCCTGAGCTCCCTCAACTAAGCACTTACGACATGAGGCAGCAGAGATAAGATGTTCTGTCCCAGGAGAGTTAGCAGACATGGACTGTGGAATGAAAGAAATAGTTCGACTAGCACAATCAATAATAGCATTATAACGAGACAACCAGTCCATGCCCAAAATAATATCCAGACCAGACATAGGTAAACATATCATATCAACAATATAAGTCAGGTCTTGACACAATAAAGGACATTGCAGGCAGACAGAAGAAGTAATCAATCTATCTTTACCATGAGTAGAAACACACAAATCATATGACATTTTAGTAACAGGTAACTCTAAGAATTGAGCACATTTAAATGAAATGAATGAATATGTGGCTCCCGAATCGAACAATATGATAACATCATGATCTCTAATAAAGCCCTTACCTTGGATCAAACCGTCGGACTCCTTCACCTCATCTCCTTGGACGGTAAAGACCCTTCTGTGGTTCAATGATCCGGTTTGAGATTGTCCTCCTGACTTGCACATCCTAGCAAAGTGTCCCATCTTTCTGTATTTGTGGCAAGTGGTTTGTGCCGCGGGGCACACGCGATCTCCATGTTGCCACCCATACTTGTAACATGCATTCCCCTTCTCACCTTGAGCACCTTGAACCTGCTTACCCTTCGTGATTGTAGGCACAGGTCGTAGGCTCTTTTGGAAATTACCCCCCTTTCCCATGGAACCTCTTACTGTCACTGAAGCTCTTCTCCTTCGACCTCTCAGCCAGCACAACTTGCATATTCTGCTCCACCACCCTACACTTGTTCACTAAAGTGGGGTAGTCTCGGATCTCTAGGAGCCCAATAAGGCTCTGTAGTTCTGGCTTCAAACCCTGCTCGAACTTAATTGCTTTCCATGGACCATCGGGATTATCCCTCACCTGTGTGGAGAACCTTGCAAGCCTCTCAAACTTGGCCACATATTCTGCCACCGTCATACTCCCCTGGCGAAGATGTAGAAACTCCATCTCTTTCTGTATCCGGACACTGTGCGTAATGTACTTCTCCAAAAATATCTCCTTGAATCTGTCCCACGTGATAGGGGCACCCGAAGCAAGCAACCCGCCCCGGGCACAGTTCCACCAGTGCTCTGCATCCGACTCTAACATATAGGTAGCAAAATCCACCTTCTGAGCATCAGAGCACCCCATGTCCCGGAAGATCTCTAATTTCAGTAACCATTCCTCTGCCTCAATAGGATCGGTGGTCCCTCTAAAAGCTGGCGGATTATTATTCCTGAACTCTGACAAACCCCTGTACTGTGGATCTGGAGCTGTAACCGGTACCACGTTAAGCACGTCCCCCTTATCCCTCATCTGACGGAGGGTCTCCGTCTGCTCCTGCATAACTCTGGCCATTCGAGCCAAAGTCGCTGCAAGTGCATCATTTCTCCCTCGCATATTCGCTGCCATAATCTGCATACAATCAATCAAACAGTGGGTTGATCAAGTCCAATATCCAAAAGAATATAATGCAGAATTATAACTCTAACAAGCATCCTATGCGCCCAAGTTTTGTTTTTGAAAAGGCCCCACTACCAAAGTCCGATTTAGAATCGAACTGCTCTGATACCATTTTTGTAACATCCCTGGCTGCTCTATGGATTGACGACTGTCCCCACAAACCAACACAGGTCTTTTAAGCGTGCTTTGTACTCACTCACACGCTTCCTGGGAAAACTTTCCAGGAGGTCACCCATCCCAGAATTGCTCCAAGTCAAGCACGCTTAACTGTGGAGCTCTTAAGTGATGGGCTCCCGAAAAGATGATGCATCTTGTTAGTATAGGTAGTACCAACCAATTCATATAAGTCATCCTCAACTGTATAGTCCCATACCAACGCAGTCTCAGGATCCCTCTCATTCCGGTATGTAATTGGTTCATTCATATGTCCCTCCGCATAGAAGTCTGCCAGGAGCCGCTCCTTGTCCGTGCCTTCTGGAGATCACATATTTTAAAATTACCATAAACACATAAATATACCATGGAAAGGGTTCATAAAAATATATTGTTACTCACCTCTCGAAGGCCTCCAAAGTGCTCTAAAATTTTTGTATGATAAAACTAATGTCTCCGTAAAAAAAATCTTCTTCCCTTCAGTGTCACGATTGCACTATCAAAGAAAAGAAACGTGTCTCAAAACCCCCTCACAAGCACTGCACGGCCTCCTCTGTGCGGCGCTCCTAAACCATGCGCAGTGACCGAATTGATGCATATATATAACATTAGGCAAGTCAACTAACGCATAGGATTTTTAGGTTTTATAATTCTTTTTTTTTGTTTCCTACTATTATTATTTAAAAAAAAACTCAAGGGCCATATGCTGTACTTGGGCTTTAACGCCCATTACACTATTTTCAATACATATACTTATTTATTTATTTTGTAGTTACTAACCAATCCTTATAAATTTTATACTAACAAATCCTTTATACTAACACTCTTAATTATATTTTACTTCTACTATATTTTTAATAACTTAATCTCTTTTTTTTTCTTTTTTTTAAGCTAAATAATTATATTAGAATTTTAGGATGTTACATTGAATCTAGGTGTTGATGGAGCAAGGAAGTTTTGTTTCAACTTTTGCTAAATGATCATTGATTTGGACTCTTTGGTACCTTTAGTTGTTAAATCCAAGAGCTTGAAAAGTTTGAAAATTTCGAGCCTATTTTGAAGGTCAAGACCGAAACCCCTAGCTTGTAGCTTAGAGGAGATTTTGTTCAACCTTTGTTGAATGATCATTGTTTATAATACTCCAATACTTAAGGATCATTAGTCCATGAGTTTGAGAAGTTTTGAAATCTCTAACCCTATTTTCATGATGAGACCGAATCTATGTCTTAAGTAGAAATGATGTTTTTGGTTGTTTTTCACTTGTGATTATGTGTTGGAATCTTTAGACTTCCATCGTGAAGCAAGCAAGGAAGATTGTGGTACACAACAAAGGACAAGAAACACCTCCGCTTTGAACTCAGGTAAGAGGGGACAACCCGAATGCATTTGTTTGTGGGTTATGATGTGGTCTTAAGTCTTGTTGTGATTATCTAAAATGATTATGTGATTGAACTATCTATGCTAAAATGTTTGAGCCTAATGATTTACTTGATGATGCAATGAGAATTTGATATATGGCATGAACTATATTACTGTCATGATATTGGTGTGGAAATATTACTGTTGATTGATTGATTGTCTGAGAAGCCTGACATTCGTCGGTGCTCAATTAACTATGATGGTAAAAGTCTTAAAAAGCCTTATGAAAAATTTGGAACAAAAATGTTTATTTGATGATTTCTTGATGAAAGAATGAATATAAAGTCGGGATTTATGAACGGAATATTTTAGTATGTTATCAATTTCGAAGAATGAGAAGGAAAATATTTTGAGAACTAAGTGTGAAATATTTTAAAGCTAGAGGAAAATCTTTTTTTCTTAAAATAATTTTAGTATAAGTGAAGATAATTTTTAAAGTATGTTTTATGAAGAAGAACTTTTGGAAATGGTTGACAATATTTTAGAAAGAAATTTGAAAGGATTTTGACAACGTTATAAAGATGGTTTGGAAGAAAAAGAAGGATTTCAAAAGAAAATAGATCTTTTTAACTTAGCATTTTACAAATAAATTTCCAATGAAAAGAATTTCTGGAAAAATTTACTTTTGAAAATATTCCGGCAAGCTTGGATAAGTTGCTGAAGTTTCATTTTGTGTGTGTGTTTCACTGAACGAAAAAGAATAAAAACGTTGGAAAGTGAATCTAGTATGCGAGACGTCGGAATACAAGTGTTCTGTAGTTTTACACATAGATCTATGATCAGTGTCACGTTGTTGTGGACTGTGTGTCCTAATCACATTGTGATAAACGTTATTAAAGGTGAATGTTGTTTTCTACGACCACAAGCCCAGACTGGTGCATCGGTTTAGGGCGTTGTGATTGAGCACTCGGACTTCGTGTTCCGTGTTGATGTTGAAGAATCTTAAAGTTAAATATTTTATGAACGATTGGTAGCCTTCGAGCTTCAACAAGGAAAGAATGTACACACAGATAAACTTTGAGAATAAAATTATTTTTACATGCATTTATTTTGCAGACGTGCCATGTTGCCAGTGAGAAATCATTGAGTCATGTGTGGCCAATGAATTTTGGGGAAATACGCCCTTGAACTACAACAACCATTGGTTTCTATGTGATCTGCCAATGCGTGGACAGAAGTTTCCTGTTTATCATAATGACAATTGAGATGTCATAACTTGTGTACAATAACCATTGGCTGCTGAGTGATCTACCAATGAGGTACAAAGGTGTTGGACATTGGAGTCTTTTCCTTGACAATGATCCATGTAAAAAGCTTGATCAGCTTAAACGAAAAATGAAGTTGATATCTCATGAGATTAGGTTAGAGCCTAAATATTGAACTGTCATGCATATTTTATAAAAAACCATGACTGTACGGGTATGAGACCCTTTGATATAATACTGTTTATTTCCAAGAATTATATGGTATATGACTTTACTTGTTATTTGATGTTTTGCATCGTGCATATGGTTATTGTGATAAATCTATATATTGGTATCTCACCCTTGCACATTTTCTTGTTGTTTTCTTTTCCTATATGGAATATATATATATATATATATGAGTTTAGATGGATCCAAACATCCCCCTAGATCCATCGGGCAAGATGACACTGATTTTTGACAATGCCCATAATCCGGGAGCGTGGGACATCAACCCGGGATCCCACTCTGCAACCTATACCGGGCCGGTTAGTTCATTTGAAGGAGCTGTAGAGGGCGGACCATAACGGAGGATTCAGATTGTTCAGTCGGTAAGGATTACACTACCACCTCCATGGTATTACCTGCATGTTTTGGTGGAGCGAGGACAGTTGCACGAGCATCCACCTCTTGGAGTGCCACTTCTCGGAGTTGTGCCTAACTCACCCCTGGAGTATGATCCGGAGGAGTTCATCGATGAAGAGCCAGAGTACATAGCTCTTGATGAGGACGATGACGATGGCTTTCCTGACGAAGGAAGGGAGGTTCTGGATGTTAGGCCCGATTCGACTTCTGGGAGTGTGGGTGTTCATTCTGGCCTTCCTAATGGTCATCTCTAGTTGGACCAGCTTTGTGTTTTCTTTTGTGGGGTAGTTTATCCTAGTCCGGATGGTTCCTGGTTTCTGAGAACCATGGTATTTTGTGATGTGGTTCCGGACCTTTTGCTTTATGATGTTTATATCTCTATTATCTAATCCTTTGAAACTATGTACTTATGATGTAACTGCCATACTGACTTAGATATGTATGGGTATGTATTTCTGCTATTAATGTCCTGAGTATTCTTTGACCTTAAGGGGGAAAAAATTATCACCATTTTTGGTATACTTATTTAATAAGAAAATATTATTTTTCGAAAGTAACCAGCGTTTTAAATACTATTTATTTTTCGCAAATGGGTAACCATGTAATGCCCAAGTTAGGGTGTTACATTGTTCCTGTAGAATGCATCAGAGAGTGGCACGCGTAAAAATTTTAAATTTAAAATCATCTAACATCGTCTTTTGTATATATTATAGATAGATTGTAGATTATATATATTATAGATGACTGAAATCAAATTAATCTACCATTATGATATCAAATTATTGTTGTTACAATATAATATTAAATTTACTTAATTTTTCTTTCGAGGATATTTAATAGCTGATTAATGGTGATTTACAACAGCCGAAATATGGTGGAATGTGAGAGGGACATGTGTGCATTGTTCCTGTAGAATGCATCAGAGAGTGACACGTGTAAAAATTGCATAATTTAAAATCATCAAACATTGTTGTACTGGCCGAGGTGGCAATCTCGGTCACCGAGCTTGGAGATTCAGTCTACCAAGGATAGGAAAAGGTAGGACTAAGAGATGACACTTATCTAAGCCTATCTAACAACATGATCTCAGTATAAGAGATAGACCTTATCAAATAAGAAGATCAAGTTGGCTTAAGAGTTAAGAGATAAGAAAAGATAGACTTGATCCTAAGAAAGAGGATCAAATGACTCAACTACAAAAGGAGTGAGAACCCTAAGAGGAGGACACTTTCACATAACCTAGGTGAATCTCCTTTAAGAGTATTCGAGGAACCAGCTTAACCAAGAGACTACTGAAGAGTCCTTGTCAACTGGTATTCATCAGATACAAGATTAAGGGATTGAGATCATCGTATGGCCAAGGGTTGGACCTAGAACTACATCTGGCATTGATTCCCATCGGGATACATAAGACCAGAATACAATATTCTGTCAAGCCATAATCTAAAACAACCTTAGTCTTAACTCTCGATTAAACATTCTCCGTCTAGATTCCGGTAAGTCGGATCTTGGCAGGAACATCTGGCGCCCACCGTGGGGCCAGGTAAAACTTTTCAATGGCCACACTCTAAAAGACCATCAGTCGTCGTGCTATTTCCCCGAGTCTTTTCACATTTCTCCTTCGATCTGGACATTCTTCTTGCCGAGGCAGCGCTTAAGTTGGTTGGAGTTCTATTCCGGAGATGTGAAGCTCCCTGAATTACAACTAATCGCCGAGTTGCACCAACCATATTGCGCTTCGGACCCGCACTGGGAGGATTATCAGCGTCGTCATGCACACAGCCATCACGGCACACTGTAGAGAAGGTCAACCGTGGTGATATTCCACAGAGACTCCCTGGCTCGGTTTGAGGAAAAAAGGTTCCAGACACTAACCGCTTGAAAAAAAAGTGTTCTCAGATATCAAAATGGCTAGCTAAAGCCGTGATACAAAAGTGAAGTCCTTCACTTTAAAAACAAAGGCTGAGAAGAGTTCAATTAAAGTAAAAAGCATCAGCTAAAGTGGAATTAAAATATGAAGTATATGTAAAGCACGACAAAGCCCTTCGTCACCTATGAAGCGATAAAATTAAATTCTTTGAGGAAAGGCAAGTGGAAGCCGAGACTCGATGATCATAGGGAAATAAAAGTAAAGTTCCCCCTACATTGGTGACAAAAGGTGGACTTTCAAGATCCAGGTGATATTCCTCTTTATCTTCCTATCTTGCTTAATGCATAATTAGATGATAGAGCCTATGTGTGACAACCAATAAACATTAGGCTATGTTTAGAAAAATGCTTAAGCGACTAAAATGAAAGTATACTTGAAGAGATTAAAGGTTAGCATGTATATTACACGTATCCTAGTAGATTCACCGATTTAAAAATCAAATAATGTTGATATATCTTGGTTTATCTTGGATCTGCAAAGCATGATATGAAGAAATATATTTAATATTTCCTATATAAAAAAAAGAATATAGAAATATATTTAGTGTTGTGTTCATAACTGCATAAAATATCTACTATTTTTTGGGTATGTTGATAAGAGGATAAAAGCCTGAATGCTTTCTCTTTGTGTGATTTAATTGGTATTATTTAATCTGATCAGATACCAACATGATAAGTTCATAACTGAAGGAGAAGTCAATTCAAAGATGAATCGGATACAATCTTTTTAATGGATAAAGTTGGTTAAGTGGATAGACCTAAGGCAATCTTAGCGAAGCTATTTGGCTTTCATGATTTTAAATAACCAATATCCTTTAATTTTCATATTATAATAATATCCTCGTAGTGAGCATGTCAAATGTGCCAACACAGCTCGGCCTCGGAGAGAAGAAGAAGGTATCTTAGAGAGCTCGGCCACCATAGTTCGGCCTCGGAGAGCAGAAAAAGGTATCTTAGAGAGCTCGGCCACCACAGCTCGGCCTCGGAGATAAGAAGGTATTTTAGAGAGCTCGGTCACAACAGCTCGGCCTCGGAGAACAGAATAAGGTATCTCAGAGAGCTCGAACACAGAAGAAGGTATCCTAGAGAGCTCGGTCACCACAACTCGGCCTTGGAGAGCAGAAGAGGTATCTTAGAGAGCTCGGCCACCATAGCTCTGCCTCGGAGAGAAGAAGGTATCTTAGAGTACTCGGCCACCACAGCTCCGCCTCGGAGAGCTGAAGAAGATAACTTAAAGAGCTCGGCCACCATAGCTCATCCTCAGAGCAGAATAAGGTATCTTAGAGAGCTCGGCCATCATATCCCAGTTCGATCTAGGAGAGCTCGGCCATAGCAGCTCGACCTCGGAGAACTCCGCCACCACAGCTTGGCCAACTGATGCCATCAAATGAGGTTTGTGCATCTTTTAGCACCCCTGTAGCATCCAAATCACGCCACTAAATGGTGCTCTTACACAATAGATGAAGATAGTCATCATATGGGAAAAGCATTGATAGCCTTCATAAAGGTGCAAATGCAGGATTATTTAGTGCCCGGTACAAGTACTACTCTTAGCATTAACTTTAAAAGCCATTGACTAATTAAGAAAAAAGGACAGCTGAAAGAGGTTGGAAATATCAAAGTAAGAATAAGGAAAATAGGCACTCTTGTGCTTATAAAGGAAACAAAAGATTCAACGTCTAAGGATTAGATAAAAGATCAAGACATGCTCAACCTCATCTCAACAGTTTGGGAACCAGGCCAAAATAAATATACAATATTGCACCATATTGGAGGGGCAAAACATTTTCATCCACCAGAAAGAGGTCGATCGAGCTAAAATCGAAATGTCGGGCCGAGATGGCTGACCGAGCTAAAGTCAAAATGTCGGACCTAAAAGGTAAACAGATAACCTAAAGAGGTCGACCGAGTTAAAGTCGAAGAGCCAGACCTAAATAGGAAAATAGTTAACCTAAAGAGGTCGATCGAGCTAAAGTCGAATAGACGGACCTAAAGAGGAAAACAAGTACCTAAAGAGGTCGACCGATCTAAAGTCAAAGAGCCGAGCCTAAAGAGGAAAACAAATAACCTAAAGAGGTAGACCGAGATAAAATCGAAAACCCGGACCGAAATGGTCGACCGAGCTAAAGTCGAAAAGTCGAACCTAAACAGGCAAAACTAAAACCTATAAAGGTTGGCCGAGCAAAAATCGAAATGTCGGGCTGAAATGGTCGACTGAGCTAAAGTCGAGAGGCCAAGCCTAAAAAGGTAATAAAAAACTTTAAAAGGTAAACAAAAGACCAAAAAAGGTTGACCGAGCTGAAAGCGGAATACCGGGCCGAAATGGCCAACCAAGCTAAAATTGAAAGGCCGAACCTAAAAAGGTAAGCAAGAAAAACCTAAAAGGGTTAACTACGATAGGTTTAAAGGGTCGAGCTCAAAAAGCTAACCAGCCCAGATTAAAACGCCAAGCATAAATGGTGGGTAAAAACTTGGGAGCGTTAACCGAGTAAATCCAAATGTTGGGTTAAATACCAAAAAAAAAAGAAAAGAAAAAAGGCTAGAGCTTGGGATAATACTCTCAAAGCATAAAGCCATAATCAGAAAAAGTACAGAGGAAATTTGCGAAGATAAATGGACCATGACCCCTTCTTTGTTAAAGTCCTTATCCACATCGATCCTTGAAAGGTGATCATCAGGAAGGAAGCGTCGGATTTGTTCCACAGCGTGTGAAAACCCAGAAACATGCTCCTTCATCATCCAGGCTTCAATTTCCTTCAACTCGGTTCAAAGCTTGTGTTTCTCTTTTCTTTTCAGCCTCAAGAAATTGCTGGTGTTTTACCCGATCGACATGATGGGTTTTCAGTTGTCCAACCAACCGAGGTTGAGCTCCGGCTCCCTAAAAGACCACAGATCGAACTCTGACCCCTCTTGAGCTAACTAAAAGGAGATCGAGTTTGGACTCCCTCTATTAAAATTTCAGAAGTAGAGCTCAGACTCCCTCTATAATTAAAAAAAAAGGTTGATATCGGACTCAGTTTCCCAACCAATCGAGCTTGATCATCGCACTTTTTAGAGTCTTCTCAAGCTCATTCCCAGTGCGTAAAGCTCGGGCAGCTTCAGCCTTCATGCCTTTCATCGTCTTCACATTATTAGAAAGCTTGTGGCTCGAAAAAGGGCAATGGAGGAGACTCAGCATAAGCAGCCGCGGCTTTCATGCTCGTGTCAGGGCCCTATTCTAGTAAAAGCCGAGCATATGCTAGATTAAGAACATGATAATCCACTAAAGGACTCGGGTTAAAATTGTCTCGCCAAAGAGCAAAGGGCAGAATCCTGAAAAGCCGAGGTTGAGCATCCCTCCCTCACACTAAAAATCCGAGGTCGAGTTATACTCCCTCGCACTGAAAAGTCGAGGTCAAGCATTGCTCCCTCACACTGAAAAGCCGAGGTCGAGCTATACTCCCTCACGCTAAAAAGTCGAGGTCGAGCTATACGCCCTCTCACTGAAAAGTCAAGGTCAAGCATTGTTCCCTTGCACTGAAAAGATGAGATCGATCTATATTCCCTCGTGCTAAAAAGTTGAGGTCGAGCATTGCTCCCTCGCACCGAAAAACCAAGTAGAGGTCGAGGCAGTGCTCAACCAAGTAAGCCGAAAACCCAAGAAAAACTTGGTTCTGCAAAAAACACATTTTCGAGTAATGCTCCCGCGAATCACAATTCAAAGTCCCTGGCACCAGAAAGTGTATTAAAATATGCAGGTTGATATTTAAGCTCTTTCGCTTATTTGAAGCTCAGAGCTTAGGGGGCTTATAAGGATAAAGGAAGGATATTCTCGAAAATTACAAAGAAAGGATATCTCTTAGCCTACAGCTCGATTGTTATTATGAAGAACTTATATGACAACTATTTTCTCATACAAATTGGAAAAGATATTAGGAAAGTTTATTCTGAGACACACCTTCAAGATCATATAAATAATGACATTCAAGGTCAAGCTTCAAGTTAGTGGGTATTTCAAAATCCACCAGATGAAAGGTTAAGAGATCTCGTTATAAAAAGCTTCAGAGACCAAGCTACACTCGGAATCTAGGTGACTCAAGTTCAAACTCTCAAGATAAGCATCTTTAAGGCATCAAATATTTTATCCGAAATACAAGCTTGAGGTAAATTCCTAATGACCGAGTTTGAGCTTGACTTTCCAAAAGATCGGTTTGAGCCTGAATCATTGATAAGTTGAATCATAGCTACCAGCATCTAAACTTGTCTTAACAAAGGGAAGATTAAAATATCTTCTGTTCAGAACATGTTACTA
Organism: Sophora flavescens; assembly: GCA_030762895.1. Lineage (NCBI taxonomy): Eukaryota > Viridiplantae > Streptophyta > Magnoliopsida > Fabales > Fabaceae > Sophora > Sophora flavescens. The sequence goes on from CM061067.1 coordinate 13,804,396, forward strand.
GCCGAGATGTGAAGCTCGACCACTAAACTCGAGTACTGTCCGATATGTGAAACTCGGCCACCGAGCTTGATTAGTCGAAGTAAGAGGATCTATACAAATCCTTGACTTTATCGACACTAAGGACAAGCTCGGCTTCTTTCATAAAGCTTTTACACTCTTCTGAGCTCAAAGCTTTAGGGGCTTGTATACTAGCCGAGATGTTAAACTCAGTCACCTAGCCTACCAAACTAAAGTATTGACCGAGAAATAAAGCTCGACCACCAAACCCAAATAATCAAAGGGAAATGATTACTAGGCTCGCCCATCGAGCCCACTGAACTTAAGAATTGACCAAAGTGTAAAGCTCGGAAACATTAAAGCCAAGCTCGGTTTCTATCATGAAAGCTTTTACGCTCTTCAGAGCTCAAAGCTTGGGGGGCTTGTTTACTGGTCAAGGTGGCAAGCTCGGCCACCGAGCTTGGAGATTCGATCTACCAAGGATAGGAAAAGGTAGGACTAAGAGATAACACTTATCTAAGCCTATCTAACAACATGATCGCAGTATAAGAGATAGAACTTATCAAATAAGGAGATCAAGTTGGCTTAAGAGATGAGATATAAGAGATAAGAAGAGATAGACTTGATCCTAAGAAAGAGGATCAAATGACTAAACTATAAAAGGAGTGACAACCCTAAGAGGAGGACACTTTCACATAACCTAGGTGAATCTCCCTTAAGCGTATTCGAGGAATTAACTTAACCAAGAGACTACTAAAGAGTCCTTATCTACTGGCATTCATCAGATACAAGATTAAAGGATTGAGATCACCGCATGGCCAAGGGTTGGACCTAGAAATACATCTGGCTTTGATTCTCATCGGAATATGTAGGACCGGAATACAATATTTTGTCAAGCCGTAATATAAAACAACCTCGGTCTTCACTCTCGACTAAATGTTCTCCGTCTAGATTCCGGTAAGTCGGATCTTGGTAGGAACAATTGTCTTTTGTATATATTATAGATTTCTCAAACTTTATTTTTTCAATCATTAGGAAGTTGAAATTTGGATTTTGTTCTTCCAAATTCTATAATTGTGAGACAAGTCTCGTGTTTGGGAGAGAAGAGACTATCGAAGGGGATGGGAGCGATTCAGATCGCGACTGGGAAGGGATGGAGTGGAAGATGCGAAGGAGGGGAATGGCGACATCGACGTGGCGGTTATGGAGGGTGAGAAACTGCGAATGAGAGAGATGGAAGAAGATAGGGTCCCGCGGCTTGTGGAAGGAGGTCGTGGCAATACAGTGGTGGTAGAAGGAGGTCGTGACAGCGCCGCCATGCAAAATCCATGCTTTAGGTGCTACCGAGATCTAAAATTGAGGGAACAACAATCCTTCTCCGAGAAACTGATGCTCAATTTGTCATCTCCGGAGGTGGTGGTTTCTCAGCCATTGTCTTTTTCGACGGCGGTCGGTCTGACTTTCGAGGTCGAGGTTGATCCACCACGCGTCGCGAAGGAAGAAATGAAACTGATTTAGGTGACGCAGTAGATTGATGATGTGCGGAAGCCGTTGTTACCAGGAGTAGCACGAGTTCAATTTCAAGGGGTGGTTGGGGAATGATCAATGGGGAAAAGCATGTGAGGTGTTTTATGAAATGTTTAGAAGAGAGTGCAGCCTAGTGTTGTGACTTATAATAGTCTCATTGGGTTCTTATCTAAAAAGGGTGATTTGGATACAGCAATGAGGTTGCCTGAGGACATGAATTGGAAAGGGAAATATGCTAATGAAGTTACATATACCGTTGATGGAAGGCTTGTGTTCTTCGGAGATGTATGAGGAAGCTAAGAAACTATTGTTTGACATGGCGTATGGTGGGTGTAAAACTCAGCTGATCAATTTTTCTATTTTGATGAATGATTTGGGAAAGATAGGAAAGATTGATGAGGCAAAGTTTTTACTCAATGAGATTGGGGAGGTAAGAGGGTGCATAAAAATTATTGAGAGGAGGAATATATTAAAGCTTTCACAAGGAGAATATGTTGCTGTTGAAAACCTGGAGAATATTTATGGCCAACTTTCATCTATTGAATCCTTTATGCAGCCAATCCTACTTTCATAGCAACGGAGGTAAGACGGCAGTGGCTTACAAAGTCTTGATTGAAATGCAGATCGGGGGTTGTGTGCCAAATGCTGCAACATATAGGATGATGGTTGATGGTTTATGTTAGATTGGGGATTTTTCTGAATATTTAGAATGCAATGCTAGCCGATGGACACTGTCCGTGGTTTGAAACGTTTAATTGTTTGGTTGTTGGTCTATTGAACTCTGGGAGTATTAATGGTGCATGCGTTGTTTTAAGGTACAAGAAGTTATAAGGAAAAATCAGAGAAGAAGTTATAAGGAAAATTCGGTGAAGAAAGAGATAAGGTACAAGAGATAAGGTACAAGAAGTTATAAGGAAAAATCAGAGAAGAAGTTATAAGGAAAATTCGGTGAAGAAAGAGCTCGTGTGGACATACGGAGCTATAAAATGAAATGAGTTATAAAGAAGAAAAATGAGTCAGAAGGAAGGAAAAAACTCGGGTGGACATAAGGAGTTATAAAAAAAATTGAAAGGAGTTATAAGAAAGAAAAAAGAGTCATAAGGAAGTAAAAACTCGGGTGGGCATAAGGAGTCATAAAAAAAATGAATGAAAAGAGTTATAAGGCAAAAATATAAAAAAGAAGAAGAAAAGAAAGGAAGAACTTGGCGAAGAGTTCGGTTAGGAAAAGGAGTCATAAGGAAGGAAGAGCTCAGTGGGAAAAGGAGTTATAAGGCAAAAAAATACATAAGGAAGGAAGAACTCAGTGGGAAAAGGAGTCATAAGGAAGATGTATGTGTATGTGTGTGTGTGTAAGGAAAGAAGAACTCGGCGAAGAGCTTGGTGGGAAAGGAGTCATAAAGTTGAAGGCGTTATGAGGCAGAAAAAACAAAAAGTAAGAAAGGAAGAACTCGGGGAGAAAGGAGTTATAAGGCCGAATGAGTTATAAGGTAGAAAAAACAAAAAGTATGAAAAGAAGAACTAGAGGAAGACCTTGAGGAGAAAGGAGTTATAAGGCAGGAAAAAAAAAGGAATGAAGAACTCGGTGAAAAGCTCGGTGGAAAATGGATAAGCAAGAAGAAGAAGCAGAAGCAAGAAGCAGAAAGCTCGGCTTACCCAAGATGAGGAAGAGGAAGAGAAAGGCGAAGAAGAAGAAGAGGAGAAGCAAAAAGTAGAAGCAATAAGAAGAAAACTCGGCTTACTCGAGATGAGGAAGACGAAGAATAAGAGAAACCGAGACAAAAAGCGAGAAAAAGAAGCAAAAGCAGGAAGAAGAAGAGAAACAAGAAGAATAAAAATCGGTTTACTAAGAGGAAGAGGAAGACGAAAGGAAAAGCGAGAATAAGAAGCATGAAGAAGAAGCAGAAGCAAGAAGAAGAAAGCTCGGTTTACTAAGAAGAAAAAGAAGAAGAAGAGTTGAAACATGTATGATCAGCTCTGTAAAAAGCTTAACTTACTTGAAGATGTTTATCAAAGTTATTTCGCATGTGTACTCTTTTTCCTACCCCAGGCTTTTTTGCTGAAAAGGTTTTTGCTCGGGAAGGTTTTAACGAGGCACGCCGAATGTTTCTTTGAAGACATCGACAAATCAGCTTGGAAAATGCTCGGATTTGCCTGGAGACTTTTATACTCAGCTCGGGAAGAGTCCGGTTTACTTGATGACATCACTTAAAGCTCTTTCGCCTCTTTGAAGCTCAGAGCTTGGGGGCTTGTGCACTGTCTGGATAAATTGGGAATAGGTTAGGTTGAGGAGACCAAGTCAAACAAAGGGGAGAGTGGGGCCAAGCAGTTAGACCAGTGGTTGAGAGATCATGGGAATGTAGCAGTTACTTGACAGGGAGGATAATGGGAGGAGCAGTTATATTCTATAGTCTATATATACAGATGTTTATTGAATAGGGAGGCAAGCTATTTTTGTAACTGCTACATTCGCATGATCTCTCAACCGCTGGTCTAACTGCTTGGCTCCACTCTTCCCTTTGTTTGACTTGGTCTCTTCAATCTAATATACTCCCAATTTATCGGACAATATAGATTTCTTTTTAAATTTCAAAATTTATTTAACTATTTTGATAATTAAAAAAAGGTCATGCATAACGAGTATCCTCAGACATCAAAAAGACAATCTTTCTAATCGATAAATGCTATATGCATTACCATATGTGCAAAAATATTGGTTAAGAAATGTAAAAGGAAACAAAATACTTCATTGAAAAACTAAATATATTATTCTTTTTAAGTATAAATACTCAAGTTTCTAATAAAATAATTTTGTTTTGTTAGTATTTTCCTTGGAAAAAAAATTAGTAGTCTTGAGCGTTGTGAAACAATGTTGCTAACGGAGTTCCCCTTTTTTTAAATGGGCTTCACCTACATTCGGATGCCATATCATTGTGTTGAGTCTCAGCCACAAAGAGATATCACACTGCAATCCATCTTGTGCATTATCAGTGGATCCCTCACCCTTTTTTGAGCACTCACAACCAATAGATTTCCCAGCCACGCTACCAATGGATAGCCCCTGTCCCACACTTTGTTTTTACTTTCCTTTCATCACAGTGCGCCCAGCTGATGTATGAGTGTGCGTTTGGATGAGCGTTTGACAAACGTAATTTTGAATGAAAGTGATTTTGTAGAATTGATTTTGATTAAAAGTGAGTTGAGTGTGAAGTGATTTACTTTTGGATGTATTGATGGAAAAAGTGAATTTCATTAATTAATGTTGTTTGGATAGTTTGGATCAAAATTGCTTTTGGGTGCGTAATTACTAAAAAGGGCTTTAATATACATATGTATATATAATATATATATTTAATGTATATCCTCACATTTTAAGTATATTTTGTTTTCCATTTTACTTTTATATATATATATATATATATATATATATATATATAATTGAAAGAGAATGAGAATGTTCCATAACTATAAAATTTGGAATTCTAAAAAAAAAGTACAAGCAGAGAATATAATTTGTAGTGCAATACAACATTGTAACATAACTACAATATAATACTAATTAATTTGGTTGTACTCTATAATTCATCCATCTAATTGAGTCTTGAGCACGATCCATCTTCATTAGAAAACAAAAGGTACATATATACACAGGGTTAGCTACCATCACTCCTATAGTTTCTCCTATGGTAGCTGATACAGCTAAGAGATCCCGAGAATAAGGGGATAAATAAGGATACAATCATAAACAGACAAGCAAAGATACAATCAGAATTAATTGCTATACAATCAGAATCATTATTCTGCAATTAATTATTATACAATCAGAATCAATATTCTGCATTAATGATTGCAAAGTGTTTGTATATAGATAGAGTCAATTAAAAACTAGAGCACACATAAGAAAAGGGCAAGAGCAGAATCACACAGGCAAACAAAAGAACAAACGAAACCATATATTGCCAATAGCAAAACAAGCGTGCACAAATTCTACAGAGCAAAAACAAATAGCAAAAAGAGAAATGGACAAATAGCAAAACAAAGCTAACACTTGCAATTTTGTAACAAATTCTATAGAGCAGAAACATTGCAAATAAAGACTGATACCAAGAGTGCAAAGGGGCAAAACATACCCTGCCTCTGGAAGAATCTGATGAAGATACTACAACACAATAGTTCCACCGAATTGTTCTCAAGCAAATGAAGAGGGAGTCTATTCGTGTATATATGAGTGAAAGAGAATGAGAATGGGCAGTAAATATGGTTGAAATGAATAAATTCACAATAAATTGTAACAACTAAAAGTGAAATTTCATTATCTGGTACCTTTTCATAGCCGCAAACAAGCTTTGAGGTGTAGGAGAGGCAGAGTTTCCCTCCAAGAGAAAGGAGCACAATGAATGAATGATCACCATATTAGTAGAATAATTACCACAAAGGAAAGAATTGAAGGAAGATGATCGATGAATGTGAAGGGAAGAATTGAAGATTTGTTGGTGAGCAACATAAATGACACCATAAAATAGACACACAATAAATGACATACCACAGATTTCCGCCCGATTTGTACAGCTACCTTCGATTTGTTGAGCTCCAAAGAAGGGCAAAAAAGTGAAATGATTCTCTCCCTGATTCAGAATCGAGTTTCCAATAACACAGAAGCTCCTTTATGCAGCTTTGCTTCCTACGCGCTTTTGGGGTTAACAAATCACGTTCATTTAGGTTGCCAAACATGTAGGACTGAGATAGAAATCGCGTTGGAGACCCAGACTCGCGTTTGATGGACAGAAAACGCAGGACCAAACACACACTTAGTGTGCTGCTCAATGTAGACTTCCTCAAGTAATTTACCATTAAGGAAAGCTGATTTTTTATCAAGTTGGAAGATGGGCCATGAGTTTTGGGCTGCTAATGAAACCACCAACCGAATTGTATCCTGTCTTGCTACAGGAGCAAAAACCTCATGATAATCAACTCCATGCTCTTGCTTATAGCCTTTCATAACAAGCCTTGCTTTGAACTTGTCAATTTCTCCCTTTTCATTCAGCTTTGTCTTATAAACCCACTTCACACCAATGGTTTTTTCCCCTTTAGGAAGATCAGTTAATTCCCAAGTCTCGTTCTTTTCTATTGCTTGAATTTCTGCATCCATGGCCTTTTTCCATTTTTCTTCTTTCACTGCTTCTGTGAACGGTATAGGATCAGAACCTGCAAATAGGGCAAAGTGTGCAGTAGTATCCTCATCAGATAATTCATCTCCGCTCACATAATCTATCATCCAAGATGGCCTTCTCCTTTGTCGTTGTGGTTCTGAAATAGATGATTGATCTTCAACTGGAATTGAAACACTTGGTGAAGGACTTGGGAAGACTTCTCCAAGGGACTGTGCAAGAAGCTGCAATTGTGATTCAGACTCCTGACTTTCCCCGTCAACTTCCTCAAGATCAATTAACGTTTGTTGTTGCTCGGTGCTGCTCCAATCCCATGTATTTTCTTCATCAAATAGATCATCTCGACTGATGATTATTTTCCTGGTAATGGGATTATATAACTTGTACGCCTTGGATTCCTCACTAACCCCAATAAAGACACACTTCACACTTTTACCATCAAGCTTTGTTCTCTTTTCATCTGGAACATGTGCATACGATGTACACCCAAAGATTCTGAAGTGATCCACTGATGGTCTGACTTCACTCCAAGCTTCTTGTGGTGTTATGTTTTTTACAGCAAGAGTAGGACTTCGATTGAGTACATGAACACTCCAATTGACTGCTTCTACCCAGAAAGTCTTTGGAATACACTTTGTCACCAACATGCTTCGCACCATGTTCATAATCGTCCGATTCTTTCTTTCAGCCACACTGTTTTGCTGCGGTGTGTAAGCAGCAGTAAGTTGTCTCCGTATTCCATGCAATTCACAAAAACTTGAAAAATTATGTGAGTTAAATTCACCACCATGATCTGTACGAAGGATCTGAATGTACTTGCCAGATTCTTTTTCAACTCGAGCCTTAAAGCTTTTAAAAACAATAAAAGATTCAGATTTCTCTTGCAAGAAATACACCCATGTTTTTCGACTATAATCATCTATAAAGGTAATGAAGTACCTTTTGTTTCCATTCGATGTTGGATTGATTGGTCCACAAATGTCTGAATGCACCAACTGTAGGATTTGCTCAGCTCTCCATGATTTTCCATGTGGAAAAGAATCACGATGTTGTTTACCAACAATACAATCTTCACACATTTCTATGGGATTGTTGATATTGGGCAGTCCTTCCACCATATTCTTCTCATGTAGGATTTTCAATCCTTTGAAGCTCAAATGACCATAACGCAGATGCCATAACCATGTTGGATCTTGCACTCTTGTGGAGAAACACTTATGGACACCGCACTGAATGTGCAGAGGGAACATACGATTGGTTGTCATTTCTGCTTCTGCTATTAGTCCATTCTCTAGATGATGAATTTGACGCCTACTTTGTTGGATGATGATGATGTAACCCTTCTCTTGTAGTTGGCCCATACTGATGAGATTGATTTTCAAATCTGGGATATAAACATACTAGAAATTGTATGCACAATATTGTTTTTCATATGGAATTTAATATCCCCTTTCCCCATGACAGAAATGCAAGAGTTGTTACCAAGCTTCACAGTTTGTCTAAATGTTTCATCCAAATCATAAAACAAAGATTTGTTTCCACACATGTGATTGCTGCAACCCGAATCTAAATACCAAGTATTACTTGATGAATTATTCTTGTCGATGTAAGCCATCAAGAGCAATTCTCCTTTAGTTTCAGAATAGTTTGCCTTAGTTTCCTTCTCTTTGTCAGGGCATTCATACTGATAGTGGCCATGCTTGTGACAATGATAACATTCCACCCTTGCCTTGTCAAATTGTGTTCCTTGATTGTAATATTGGCGTCCTCTACCTCTGCCTCTTCCTCGAAATCCACCACGTCCTCTTCCTGGAGAGATAGTTCTTTCAGAAGCAGTGACTTTCAAGGCTTGCTCCTCCACAACATAGCTGGTCATCCTCTGCTCATGAACTAATAGTGAGCTTTGCAACACATCAATCAAAAGACTATCAATGTCAAAAGACTATAACGCTTACTCTAGATCTAATTTAAAAGTTTAAGACTAGTTGAAGTACCAAAGATCATACCCTTTAAGATGAAAGTTGTCTATACAATTTGCGGTTACAATTGTTTTGATTAATCTATGTAAATTTATATAATCTCAATTAAGGTTTTACTCACTAAACTCTCATACCTATGCTCAGCACGAGTCTATGAGCTAGTTAACAATAAAATCCACATCTTCTACACATCAAATAATTAGAAACATGATATTTATTTAGAAGTTGTTGAAATAATTAAATAACTAAAAAATAAAATAATTCAAGAAATTGTTTTTACATAATTAACACATATGTTATATTCATTATTATTTGTTAGGGTGTATGCTAAAAAAAATTTGTTTAATCACACTCATTTTCTATACATGATTTTGTTTTCCCACGTACTCTTTTATGAGAATGTGAGAGATGTGTCAAGATTAAGAATGTGCACGGACAAATTTGTAACACATTATTACACCGTGCTAGTACGTTTTTTCAATTTTTTATTTTATTTTATGAAGGCAATGTTCTTAAGAGTTGGCTAGCTGGTATCACTTTAATGGATAGAGATCACCAATCTCATTTGGGTATATCAGATATTGTCTCAATTAATAATATCTTGTCACATATCCTATATATACTTATCTTATTACATACAATTTTATTGGTTGAGACATGGTATAATGTATCAAAATGAAACCGGTGAACTATATCCCACTTTAACATATCTATTAATACTCCCATTTTAAAATTTGGAGAATGCTAGCCAATGTTATAAAAAGTAGAGAAATAATATTTTGACACCAACTTTGGATACCATCAATTACTGTGGGTTTAGAAAAGAAAATGATAAAAAATGATAGAGAAATAATAAATAAATATATAGTAAAAATATAAAAGTAGTTGTTGATGTTTGGTTTTTGTGTCAAAATAACACTCCTCTCAAGCGTATTGACTAACAAAGCAAAAAAAGAAAACATTTTATTAAAATTATCTTTAAATTCTCTCACCAATGTTTTTAGGGTAATTTTTAGCACGACCCTTTAAATTTTTATTATACTTCTGATGAATTTAATTTAATAAGTTTATTTATTTAAACAAAAGTTAAAATTAATTTTTTATATTGTAGTTTCTTATATATACAGTTTAAACTAATTATGATTATTTATATTCTTGATCCAATTTATTTAATTTATTGGTTGAACTTATAATTTATGTACGATTAAGTTTTTTATTGAAAAAAAAACTGTTTTATATTTAAAACAAGCTGGATTGGATGGAAAATGAAAAAAGTTGTTTTCACCTAAAACCCACTATCAGCGTTATGTTGGCTTATATATTATCTTTAACCCTGTATTTTTCCGTTGAGATGAGAATGGGGAGCTTCCCTTTGTGTATTTTTTTTGGTTGCACGATCGTAATGATTAATCCTCTGAGATACTTGGATATCTTGGACGATATTTAAGGATTGATGGTTTTCTCCATATTAAAGAATGAGGGATTACTCGTTGTTAATTAGACCTAACCACAAACCATATGTTGGTGTATATATGTGTAACTTGATATTTAAATAACACAAATTATAAAAAAATAAAATAACTACTTTTGAAAATAATAAGTAAAATAAAAAGACTAAAAACGTGTATTTTAAGAAATAATATTTTATTTATATAATTGAATCCACGCATGTCAAACCTTTTGATCCCCCTTTGCCTGTTTCTCATCTTCAATGAACCTCTCTTTTCTGTTCTTTCATTCACAGAATAGAAAGCTTTGAGGTAGGGAAAGCATAGGCACCTTCCAATCACCAACAGACTGATCAGGAGATTCTAGTCTATAACGAAAGCGACAATCATGGAGTTCAAAAACCTCCTATCACAATCAACCGCTCCATTTATTACCATCATTGGGCTGCTCTTACTTGTCTTTATTCTTTCATCCATATCGAGAAGACGCACCGCTGCTGTTAGAAAAGCACCGCCAGAAGAAGCTAACGGTGCTTGGCCTTTAATCGGGCACCTCCACCTCCTAGGTGGGTCACGGCCACCTCACGTGACCTTGGGCGACATGGCTGACCAATATGGACCAATCTTCACCGTGCGACTTGGCGTTCACCAAACTTTGATTGTGAGCAGTTGGGAGATGGCAAAAGAGTGTTTCACAGTAAACGACAGAGTATTTGCAAGCCGTCCAAAATCTGTACACTTTGAAATTTTCAGTTACAACTTTGCCATGTTTGGGTTCAGCCCTTACGGTTCTTATTGGCGTCAGATCCGAAAGATAGTCACCCTGGAGCTCCTTTCCACTCACCGGATACAGTTGCTCAAGCACGTCAACGAATCGATAGTGAAGAAAGCGATGAAAGAGAGTTACAATGTCTGGTTAAAGATGAAGAACAAGAGTAGTAGTTCGGAAAAGGTGGTGACTGAGATGAATAAATGGTTCGGGGACATAACCCAGGACGTAATGTTCAGAACGATAGTAGATGGAGATCAGAAAGAAGAGAACAGAGGGGTCCATAAAGTAGTAAGGGAAATGATAGATCTCAGTGGGAAATTCCCGGTTTCCGATGCACTGCCTTATTTGAGATGGTTGGATTTGGATGGGCTATTGAAAGAAATGAAGAGAACCGCAAAAAAGTTAGACGAGTTTGCTCAAATTTGGCTTGACCAACACAAACGCAACAGGGTCAATGGAGAATGGAAGGGTAAGCATGACTTCATGGACGTGCTTCTTTCTACCGTTGATGAAAGTGAAGAGTTTGAAGGACGTGATGCTGATACTACAATCAAAGCCACATGCCTGGTATCTATCTTCTTCAATCCTGGTCATTTGAAAAACTCTCATTTACAACTCACTCATCTTTCTTTTTTAATAACCTTTTTTTTAACCATAACTTAAACACATTATCTCTTGTCTATCACTTTTTAAAACTTAACTTAATGGATCCGGCACACAAAAATGATTCAACATTATGATTCAACAAAAATGTTTGGAAATACTATATTATTTGGATTTCAGTTATTTTCCCTCGTAAAAAAATTGTTTTATAAATAATCGACTTGTTTGACATTTAATTTAAATTTTTTTAAAAGTTTTTTTCTAAAAAAAAATAATCTGTTTTCATCCTTCTAATACCAAGGACAGTTTGATTATTTCAATGTAATTATTTTCTTTTGTCATAAATCTCTTCCTATCATACCCCACTCCCAATTGACTACTTTCACTTACCATCATCTATTATATTAGCGAATGATATGACCATCATTTACTTTATATGACTATTTTTATAAAAGCAAATATTTTTTCAAATAAATAAATAAATAAATATCCAAATGAAATATTTATTATTTTTATATAACTTTTCAAAAAAAAATTATCTTCACATTCTTTTCATGGTCAAGAAAAATGTTTTTATTCAATTTTTTTAATATAAAAAATTGATGATAAAAATATAAAAAGATAAACATTTCAACAAGTTTAAATGTTAAAAAGAATCAAATATTAAAATTAATATAAACAAATAACTTCTTACCATTTTAAGTAATTTAATATATATAAGTGATTTTTTTCACCATCCAAACGAAATATATTATCTTAAAATCGTTTTTCAGTAAATAGACCAAAATAAAAATAGAATCTGATTATAACTGATTATCACAATAAATCGATTATACAAAAATCGATTATCAACATAATCTTTTTTTTTTCAACTTTCACAAACGCATTCTTAATCAACAATTTTACAAAATAGACCTTATCCATGTGTTTTAAAGTACAATAATGACCAATCTTTTTTAAAGATCCAAATGCTTGTACAAGCACCACACTCACTCTAGTTGGTGCCTATAAGTCACCTCACTCCAATGGTTATCTCTTTTTTTTATAAGAATAAGAATGGTGCTTATCAAGTACAAGTGCGATAGCTGTCAAAAAAAAAAAAAAGTAGAAGTGGGATAAGCCATTGGAGGTTGCCTCCCGTAAAAAGAACAATAATACTAAACGGACACACTTTTGTGGACATCGTACGATTACACTGTATGAACAGTGTCGTACTGTGCGACACTGTAGCGAATCTTTTTTAAAAAAATTTAATTTTTTTATAAATAATTTTTTTGATTAAGTATATGTCAATATCTGATGAATCGGGTACAAATATCTGGTGAATTCAGTTTATTATCTGGTGAATAGGTTTTTTTGAGAAATAATTTTTTTGATTAAGTATGTACAAATATATGGTGAATCCGGTATAAATATCTGGTGAATTCAATTCATTATCTGGTGAATAGGTTTTTTTGAGAAAAAAATTGTTGTTTAAGTATGTGTAAATATATGATGAATCAGGTATAAATATCTGGTGAATTCAGTTCATTATCTGGTGAATGTGTTTTTTTTTATAAATAAATTTTGTTGGTTAAGTATGCGTAAATATCTGGTGAATCAGGTACAAATATCTGGTGAATTCAATTCATTATATGGTGAATGAGTTTTTTTGAGAAATAATTTTTTTGGTTAAATATGTGCAAAAATCTGGTGAATCAGGTATAAATATCTGGTGAATTCAGTTCATTATATGGTGAATGGGTGTTTTTGAGAAATAAATTTTGGTTAAGTATGTACAAATATATGGTGAATCAGGTATAAATATCTGGTGAATTCAGTTCATTATTTGGTGAATGTGTTTCTTTTTATAAATAATTTTTTGGGTTAAGTATGTGTAAATATCTGGTGAATTGATTTTTTTGATAAATAAATTTTTTTGTTAAGTATATGCAAATATCTGGTGAATCATGTATAAATATCTGGTGAATTCAGTTCATTATCTGGTGAATGGGTTTTTTTAGAAATAAAATTTTTATTTTTTTAAAAAAGTCAAAATTAAAAATAAAATAAAAATGATGCTACAGTAACGCTGCTGTAGCATGTGTCGTATTTGTGTCAAAAAAAACCTGTCCTTTTAGCACAGCTCTAAAAAGAAAACGTGGTGGGATCCTGGGAGGAAAAAGTTATTCCATCTAGACTGGAAAAAAATATATCATTTTTTTTTCAATGAATAGAGATCACCTATTTCATTTTGGTTTATTATATTTTATCTCAATCAATAATATATTGTTATATATTTTATTTTTTAATATTAAATTAAATTTTAATTTATATGATAAGATATTAATGATTGGAACATGATATAATATATCAAAATGGGACATGTAATCTCTATTTTTTTTACATGGTTAGTTTAAAGTTTTTAGTTTTATATAATATATCAATCATTTACACATCATATTCTTGAATGTAACTTTAAGATAGTTAATATAAAAGTTATATATTATTAATGGTGTATTCATATATGGTTAATCATGTAAAAATTCATACAGTAACAGTGCATTATAATTAATTTTTTATAAAATTATATAATATTTCTTTTTTATAATTTATTTAGACAAAACCATAGTAACTTATATATTTATATATGTAAATTATCCACTAATATGACGTTGGTCAAAATGGTAATAAGCTCGGAACCCTTAAACAAGTGGTCAGAGGTTTGACTCTTGGATTTTGTATGAGGAAACCCGGTTGATAGGGATAACCCTTAAATGTCGTTCAAGTGGCCCCCTGACATAGATTAATCACTATTTACGATAGTGGACACTTCGTACCAGTAACCTGGTTTACCAAAAAAAAATTTGTTCATTATCTTAAAATATTAATATTTGGATATTCAGATAAACTTACATAAATTAAATATTATTTTAATATTATTAAAAAAGTGTTCCTTACATTTTAATCACGTGCTATTATCCACTTACTCAAAAGGATATAAAATTCATTATTTAATTATGTGTTTTACTTCATTTCATATAAACAGTTTCGTCACTTGGTTTTTTTTTTTCTTTTGAATCATATCAAAAATCAAAATGTTTCTTTGAATGATGTGAGTTTAATTTTTATCGATATGTTACCAGTATAGAGTTTTTATATTGACAATTAATTAGAAATTGTTTATATATAATTTTTAAAATAATTATGATAAGAATTAAATATTTTTAATAATGTGAAAAATTATAATATATATATGTATGATGGAAAATACCATTTTAATTTTCTGTGGCCTTTATTAAATTTTATCTTTACTTTTCAATTAAATCGCAAACTATGTTGAAAACAAATAAAAACTTTCTCATTTTTATTTTTATAAATTCAACATCATTCTTCTCATGACGTTTTCTCGCCACTGATTTATTGTTTTTTTTTATCAAGACAACTGATGTGGTTTAGCACGAGTGTACAAAAAGATGAAAGTTTGTTACTCTATATTAGCACTAATTATAGCCTCACACGGACACTACAAGAGGGGACATTGACCTGGGCTCTCTCATTACTGCTCAACAATCGGGAAGTCCTGAACAAAGCCATACACGAATTAGACACACAAATTGGGAGGGACAGGTTGGTGGTGGAAGCAGACATAAAGAATCTAGTGTATCTCCAAGCCATCCTCAAGGAAACACTGCGTTTGTACCCAGCTGCACCACTCAGTGTGCCACACGAGTCCACGGAAGACTGCACCGTGGGTGGATACCATGTGCCTGCTGGCACGCGTCTCTTGACTAACATTTCAAAACTTCAACGAGATCCCCTTATATATCCTGATCCCTTGGAGTTCCGACCAGAGAGATTCCTCACAACCCATAAACACGTCGACCTTCGGGGCCAGCATTTTGAACTCATTCCATTCAGTGCCGGAAGAAGAATGTGTCCTGGACTCTCATTCGGTCTTCAAAGTATGCAACTTACACTTGCTAATCTGCTTCATGGGTTTGACATTGTAACTCCTGATGGGGTACCGGTTGATATGGTTGAACAAATCGGGCTAACCAACGTCAAAGCATCTCCACTCCAAGTCATTCTTACCCCGCGTCGTTCTGCCCATGTTTATGGTGAAAACTAAACGCTAGCTCCAAATAATGGATAACATTGCTATTGCTACCTCCCATTTAGGTATAAAATAAACATGATCAAAGCTACTTCACTCGTTGTTCTTATCAAACCTAGTTTTTCTTCTCAACGAATAAGTGTGTGTTTGAAGGAAGTGGATTTATTATCTTATTTTAGTATACGACATTTTGTCTTTATAGATAATATCTTGCTACATATTCCACTACAAGAAAATAGTTGATTTGCGATCGAAAATTAGCGACCGAACAATATCAGTCGCTATAGTAACCGAATCAGCGACGGACAACGGGTTTTATAAATGTTGGTCACATGGATAATTTTAGCGACCGAATTTGTGATCGATAATGTTCAGTCACTATTAGTTCGGTCGCTAATCCGTTTATTTCGGTCGCTAAAATGGGATTTAAAAAAGTCAAAAAACTTGACTAAAATAAGATCGTGTCAGCGACCGATCAACGGTCACATTTAGTGACCGAAAAGTAGTCGGTCGCTAAATTTAAAATAGTCGGTGGCTAATTATAAAATCTAATTAGCTGACGCGGGCTCCCCCTTCCCCCATTTTCACTACAAGAAAACATGGATTTAGCGACGGTTGTTTACTGACGGACTTTTTTCCGACGGAAATTTTAACATTATGACGGAAAAAACCATCGGAAATGCGGAATACCGAAAATCACTGAAGATTTGGCAGGAAAAAGGGCACGAAAATTTGGCAGGAAAATTTACCAACGGAAATTTACGTCGGTAAATTACCGACGGGAATTTACGTTGGTAAATTACCGACGGAATTTTCTGTCGGAAACGGGTCTCGAAAATCCAGCGGGAAAAATTACCGGCGGAAAAATCTGTCAGTAAATTACCGACGGATTTTCCGTCAGAAACGGGTCTCGAAAGGCGGGCGGGCAGCGGGGTACCGACAGAAATTTCCGTCGGTAATGAGTTGGTCCGATCTGGGTTATTTACCGACGGACGAGTCCGACGGAAATGCTGATCCCGTCGTCGATAATTTGAATCTGTCGCCTGGCTACCGATGGCCCTGTCCGTCGATAACCTCTTTTTTCTATAAATCAGTTTTTCCCTCCCCCCGGCCGTCGATAACCTCTTTTTTCTATAAATCAGTCCCCCCCCCCCCTTCCCCCCTTCCCCACCATTCATTTTCTTCCACCTCTCCCCCAACTTTCTTCTCCCTCTCCAACTCCGCCCCACTTTGTTTTTTCCTTATCTTCCTTTCTCCTTCTTCTCTAAACCTAGCCTCCCTCCCCACCAACACCAACTTCATCATCTCCTTCCTCCTCCATAGCTGACGCCCTCTCTCTCCATCTCATCATTTTTCTCTTCCATAACTCATGCCAGCACTGCCATTCCTTGTCCTCTGCTCGCCTCACCCACCATGGTCATTACATCAATCAGCTTTTTTTCTGAAGCAACAAAAAGGAAAATTTTCTTTATTTTCCCCTTTCTCTTCTTTACTGTTCGTGACCCTTATTTCAAAAGGGGAAGAGATTAGAAGCTTGCTTGCAATTTGTAATATCAATTTGTAACTATACTTGCTTCTGTCTTGTTTTGAAGGAATCACAGTAGCTATGTAACTTCATTTATATATATATATATATATATATATATATATATATATATATATATATATATATATATATATATATATATATATAACTGGTATATATATTCAGCACTATGTTTCATGAATTTACCTGCACTGGGAATTCTGTTTTGTTCACTTATGTGTTTATACATTTTTCATCTTCTATACTTCTTTCTTTTTATAGTTTTCGGTTCTAGCTTTAAGAATTCTACAAGTTTATATTTGTCTTGGTGTGAAGATAAGTAAAATAAAAATTATAATATTTTAAATAAACAAAATTAATAATTTATTCTGAAAAATATATATATATATATATATA
Organism: Sophora flavescens; assembly: GCA_030762895.1. NCBI lineage: Eukaryota > Viridiplantae > Streptophyta > Magnoliopsida > Fabales > Fabaceae > Sophora > Sophora flavescens. Next base: position 13,821,925 of record CM061067.1, read on the forward strand.
TATAAATTATTTAAAAAAAATTACCGACAGAAAAATCCGTAGGTAACGTTACCGACCAAAAAGTCTGTCGGTAACAATACCCATGGACATTGACCGTCGAAAAATTATCAGGAAAAAAAAATTTACCGACGGAAAAGTCTGTCTGTAACGTTACCGACAAACTTTTCCATCGGTAATTTTCCGACGGCCAAAGTCCGTCGGCAACGTATCCGACAGAAATTTCCGTCGGTAACGTATCCGACGGAAATTTCCGTCGGTAAGTTTCAGATGGATCTGCCAGTCCATCGAGAACCATTAGCAACAGGCTTATTACCTACGGAAAACAGTCCGTCGGAAACGCGTATTACTGACGGATTTTCGGTATTTCCGACGGACATTGGCCGTCGGTAAACAGTGATTTGTTCTGTAGTGTTTCCCCTTTCCCTCCTCGCTCTCCCTCCCTCATCTCCCTCTGCCTCAATCCCTCTCCTCACCTCCACCCACCACTTGCCACCCCCATCACCGGCGAGCCACACTTCGGTCCGGCTAGGCACCACCGCGAGGTAAGCCTTCTCTCTCTCCCTTCCCCTCCCTGTCTTCCCTGCGCGCAGTCGAGCACCACCACAAGCCACCCCACGCGGTGGTGGTTCCTTCCCCTTCCCAACCCCACCCCCACGTGATGGTGGTGCCTTCCTTGTCCCTATTCCCTCTTCCCTCTTCTCCCTTTCCCTCTTTGTTTTTTTTTTTTGTTAATTTAATTTTTTTTTTGTGCAGAAATTAAGCTCTGCTTTTTCTTTCTTTTGCCTCTCAGAGACCCCGACAAGGTAAACTGGCCTGGATATGTGCAAGCTACATAATTTCTAATGCAATGCACAAAGCAAATGTTTTCATTTGGCTATGACTTTGTTGTTGGGTATCTGCTATTTCAGTTTCTAATGCAATGCTAGGATGATGGATTGGGCACTAAATAAAAACAATACCATTTATGATTACTTAAAAAGTATAAACAATAACAATTATGACATTGATAGGATATATTGCCGGGTTTAGAAATTAAGATATTTAGACATTTGAATGGAATTTAATCCTGACTGTATTTGAGCAAGGTTGAATCACTATATTTTTTATTAACTTTGTTAAAAGGCATTTTACATTGATATGTTGTTTGTTAATAGAGAGCGGACCTCAATAGGGAATGGTTGTATATTTTGTACTTTAAGAAATATGCTTGTATTTGTATGATTGATATGTTGTCTGTTAGTAGAGAGTGAATCTTGATAGGGACTGGATGTGTGCTGGTAGTTTAGGAATTGTGCATGTCTTTGGTAAATTTATATGTTTTATGTTAGTAGAGAGTGGAGCTCAATAGGTTCTAATTGCTAAGTCCATGTACGCTCTATGTTTCTAAATTTCAAGTTAGTGGATTTTGAGATTTACATTTGCCGTATGAACTTTAGTTTCGAGTACTTTGGGTTAAGGTTTTTATTTTATTTTATTTTATCGAAAGCCATAGAATCCCGTTTGAGATGCAATATCAATGAGCACGTGTACTTTTTCACGATACACGTGCTCATTATATTTAATCTTGAATTGTCCAAGTTGGACAGTTTGGGAAAAACATTTTCTTGACAACGTTAATGGTTATTCTTTATATTCTCGTATCTTACACTAGAGTGAATTTTGGTATGTTACTTTTCCTGTTGTTCTTCGGGTGCATATTTGATCGTGGTGGAATAACTGCATTCAATTCGTGTATACCAGAGACCAATGGGAAATGCTGCCGAAATTTCATCTGGTATAAGGCATGAGAATTAAGGAATAACTGTTAACAGAGTATTGAAAAGGTTTGTTCTCGAATGGGTTAGGGTCATACCTCGTAATAAGAATTGGAGAACGATGGAGCTATGGGACTGAGAATTCTTGTGGTAGTCAGCAGTGATGAAAGCACCTGACAATCGAAAGTGGATGGATAGAAGGAAGGATCGTAGACGACTGATGCGCGAGTTCATAGAGGGAGTGAACGAGTTCGTTGTTTATGCGAGCCACCAAGAGGAATATCTAATCCAAAAGGATCCAAAAATTAGGTGTCCTTGTAAGATACATTAGATAAAATTCGGTCGCTGGTTCGGTTGCAAAAAAGAAGATAAATATAATCAACTTTTGTTGACCTGTTAGCGACCGAAATTGCGATTGAAGTTGCGACCGAATATAGCCTGATGGTTGAATTTCTTAGTACATTGCGATCGATTAAATTTTGGTCGCTAATGCGTTCCAAAAAAAATTAAAATTGCGCCATTTAGCAACCGAATTCATTTCGGTCGCTAAGTTATGATGGGTAAAATTCCAAATATTATCCTTTAGTGACCGACTTTGCGACTGGTTTTAAAAATTAACCATTGCGACCGAAATAGCGACCGATTAATTCAGTTGCTAAAAACTAAGAATTCCCTTTTCTTCTTCATTTTCGCGATCTCTCTTCCTCTCCCTCACTCACTCTCTCTCTCTCTCTATATATATATATATATATCTGTGTGTGTGTGTGTTTCTAACCATTTCTCTTTCTTAGTTCCATCCTCCGTGCGGCTACACTGGTACCACCAGAGCAGCACCGCCGTCCTCCTCCTCCTCCTCTGGCATGTTTTCCTCTCCTCGCCTCTCTATCTCTCTCTCGACGTCCTCCACTTCCTCTTACTTTGGCAATTTTTTTTTTGGGCATTTCTATTTTGTAAGTTCCTGAGTTATATTTGGAGATTGAGAGATTAATCTGTGTTATTGTTCTTGATCAATTGGAAAGGCCTCTATTCGGTGATATTCATCTATTTGCAATCATCATTGTAAAGCAAATGCTTAGATGAGTGAAACTGTTTTGCATTCATAAAAAAAATGTCTCTTCTACTCTGTTATAAGTTACTGGTTGTCCAAGCAAAGATGATTTGGATGATCTAATGTGTATCTGCTGGTGCATATTATCTGTTTGATGAAAAGCCTGATTGAACATGAAGTTTAATACTTGTTTATTTTTTTAAGCAAGTTTAATACTTGTTAAGGTTTATAATATGTTTAAATGATTATATATTGGTGTATGTTATTGGAATAATTTTCTAAATGCTTGTGGTGATTTAATACTCATGTTATTACTATGCTGTAAATTTGTAAACCTCTTTAATCATTTTTTTCCTCCCATATGATTTGTGTACTTTTGGCTTTTTTTCATGATTAATGATATACTTTATATTTAGTCCAGTCTTTGAAAATTTGAAACCCTGATGATCCACAAACAATTTTCCATTATCACATAAATGTATATTTTATGTCAAATATTAATGGTTGAATTTCATGATAATGATTCTTTAATTGCCATTAAGTGATTGATTGCCTTGGGAGCTTATGCATTATGCACAAGTTTGCTATCTTCATTCACATGAGAAAGCAGCTCTGTACACAATATTATGAAAGCAGCTCTGGTTTTCTAGTCATTTGTTTCACTAGGCAATGGAGTTGGAGTGTGTCACTTGAAATGAAATACTTGTTGATGAACGATTCAACGATGTCTGGATACTTCTCCAATAATAGGTTATCGAGGCACTTCCGGTAGGAAAAGTCCTCTCTATGATCATCCTTCAAAGCCATGTAAAAACATATGTTTTCCTGAAAACTATTATGTCTGCTAATCTGTAAAAACAAGTCCCAACATTAAATTAAATACACAAAATGCATGTGTGTGTGGATAGATTAAAGGTATTAGTTTCCTTGCCCTGAAGTTGCATGTGAAGTTGCATACTAGTCTGCTACATGGATATTTCCATCTTTGCTTATTATCAGTTGATGAAGTTTAGACATATGATTTGTGTGAAGTTATGCCATTGTGCTTACTTCCTAATCGTTTTTGTTTGTTGTCCTTATCGTTTTATCAGAAAATGGATCTGACTAAATGTTTTGAGACAACCATCCATTTAGACCAGGTACGGCATCTTATCAGGTGAAGAATAACGATCGAAGAAAAAATTAAGATCATTAAGGCATAAACTAATCATTACTAAATTGTTCGTGTGTATTTGCAGGATTTGATTTCAATTCCGCGATCATTCTACCGTCGTTGCGGACCAGGAATACTGCGTGTTGTGTTTGCTGCCCACTGGTACATATTTTGCATGAGGATCGCCCATATTTTGCAACAGACACAAAGGGTATCAGGGAGTTGTATTTGCTGTCCACTAGTGCATTGACAAAGTTTAAATACCTTAGGGGTTGTCGCTTCTACGTGTTCATTCCTTTGGAAGATTGATGAGTTTTGATTAGTACTTATTGATTGTGGTGTGTTTTTATGTTTTGATTTTTAATTAGTATATTATTAAACTTTTTTGTGTTTTGATAAACAATTATTAAACTTGCATTAATTAATGTATGTGTTTTCTTGGTCATATTGACTTTGGTGTTTTGGATCATTAGTAATTTATATTCATTTTTATATTTACCAAAAAAAAACATTGATGTACTTTGTTTATATCAGAAATTAAAAATCAATGGTGGTATTTTTTGAAAAACAAAATTCGGTCGGAAGGATTAAGTTATAGGAAATTTTTTTAAAAAAATTTATTTTCATGAATAGCGACCGAAATAGCACCGAATATCAGTCACCAAATTTGGTTATCTGAGCATGCGACCAACTATACGGTGACCGAAATATATAATTTAATGACCGAGATATCGGTCACCATTTTGCGACCGAAATACAAATTCGGTCGCTAAATATTTAGCGACCAGGGTTTCTGCTACCCCCTTAATTCGATCGCTAATTCAGTCGCTAAACAGGATGGCGACCGAATTAGCATGTTTAGCGACCGAATTTTTCGGTCTCTAAACAAGTTTTTTTTTGTAGTGACTTTCATGATGCATGTAGAAGTAGTAGCATAAGCTATTTACTTTGCGTTTGAATCATGAGCTTCATAAAAAATAGTTCTTGTGATATTTTTTATATGGACATTATTTTTCAATAAAACATGACTGGTCCACACTCTCTCTTTTTCTCTCTTTTGGAAGAAACTTCTTTTTTTTTTTTAGAAGTTGGGAATTTATATTCTTCAAAAAGCACTTAAGTATTTTTTTTCACTACTTTTGCATTTTTAAAAATCCATCCAAATATCTATATTTTTTGTGAAAACACTTATATTTTAAAAATAGGTTTTTTTTTTCAGGAAAAAATTTCATCCAGATAGGCTCTAATTAAATGATGGGATCAACAAAATTAAGTTATAATAACGTAACGATTTAATATTGGTTGATTCTTGCTAAAGATATGTAATTGATTATGTCTTCATCATTTTACTCTTTAATTTTTTTTATAGTTTAATTGATATATAAGATCAATATAAAGATTTTTTATACTGTCAATCAATAGTAAATCGTTACGTTATTAAAAATCTTTGATTCTTATCCAAATCATCTTAAAAGTCATTCATAAATCATATCATGATTTATGACTAGTTGATAATGTAAATATTTTTATACTGACGATACATACCAATTAATTTTTTTTTTACGTGGTTGACATTCAACGTCATAGAATTTTTTTTACAAGCAAAATTTAACGTGATAGTATCTGTCACGTGTTACATATACGGGTGTATATAAACTAGTCAAACCCAATCAAGTACTTGTACCTTGCATTTGGATTATGTAAAAATAGGTTGCTCAAGTTTGACTCATTTATTTAAATATGTCTAATTCAAAGTTTGAGTTTGGTTTGTTTAACTTATTTATAACTTAATTATTGTTTTATTTATGAAATTTTTTCTTAAATTGTTTTTAAAATTTATCAATTTAGTATTTAATAAAGATTTTAATATTATAAAATAATTTATAAATAGAAATATGTGCTGATACATGATATTAAAAATTCTAGATTATTACATTTTCATAACTGGTAAATAAAAAATTCACAACTTATCGATTACTACAAAATAAACTTCGAAAGTATTTTTTTTTTGATAGAAACTTCCAAATTACTTTTTAAACTTTAATAAAGTTTTGCATATTTCCACATTATCATACATTTTAACTCACAAATAAAAAAAATCATAAAATTTTGAAATTAAAAAACTATACAAAAGTGTTTATATACAAAAAGTATTATATATAGTAAATTTTATTTTTTGATTATATATATATATATATATATAAACGAACTATTTACGAGTCGTTAATGTCAAGCTCGTAAGGTTTGTGCTTGACTTATTTAAATAATTGAGTCTAATCTCAAGCTTGAGTTTGCTTATTTTATTTTATAAGCAAATGTATATTGATAAGAATACTGGGATACTCACACTCGTATACAAATAAAGTAATAGATCTACATATGAAGAAACAAGGTAAAAAATCAACCATAATACACAAACAAAATCTATACGGTTGAATTCCTAACTTACCCCACTCTACCAAATAAAAAACATTAGCTTGTTGGGCAAATACTCCCTAAATATTCCGGCCACATAAGATATTAAGTTTGTTTATTTAATTAAACAAACGAGCTTGTGATGAATTTAATGAGTCAAGGCAGAATAGTTCACGAATAATTTAACTCACTTGCATCACTTATCTAAAATGTCACATTTTTGACACTTACACATTCCGACCTTTGAATTATAGCACACGAATGATTAGCTTTCTTAAATTCTTGTGATACAGACATAAACTATCTTATTTGTGGAAAAAATTACTCGTTATTATATCTTGCCTCGTTTCTTTCATATGATCGGTCATTGTATCTTGTATGGACTTTGTTTTGAGAAATTATATTTAAACAATCAAATTGGAACACCATACTGTAGACATATGTCCAAACCTCGTTTAGTTATCACCTTCTCTCTAAGTAATCTTTATACCTTATCATTTATCAAATGTGAATTTTAAAATTTCATGTTACTATATAAAGAATGTGTTAACTGTTAAGTGAAGAGTGTATCTATGTAAAAATATTCTAAAGTAGTGTTTGACCCAACATTTTTTAGCTTCAAAAGTACAAGTTGGGCCAAACTCTTTTGCTCTTTAAAAAATAAAGATATTGACTGTGTTTGGGTAAACAACTTAATTAAAAGATTATCATATAAGACCTTATCGCATGAGACCTTATGCTATAAACACTAAAAGAAAAAAGAAGAAAGAAAGGGGCGTGAGATGATTCGAATAGTAAAAAACATGGAGAGGGTGTTTAGTGCATAAGCTCTTATGATAATTTCATAAGCTTCTCTCAGTGACTTATGAAAATAAGTCAAAAACTCCTTATGGGATGACATAAGTTATTTCTATAAACTCTTCCAAACACACTGCATAAAAACTTATGTCATCAGATAAGTCAAAAGGAACTTAAATAAGCTCTTCCAAACGTCATCCTTATTTATAAAGAACTAAATTATAAAATAAGGAGCTTTTGCAAAAGTTAGTTTTTTCTACTTTTTCGAAGCTGTTACCCTATTCGATCCCCACCTGACCAGTTTTTCCTCGCTCTTTCCTTTTTATGCAATTGCCATTATCTCCTCCCTAGGCCCTCCTTCATCACTATCCCTCTCACTTCTGCAAACCCTCCTTCATTACTCTCCCATTCACTTCTCCTGAAATTATACCCTAGCCCCAATTCAGTGAGCCCTCATCCCAAATTCTTCCATGAACCCCAAAATCCCAATTACCAAATCCTTATCCTAACCCCAACTCGTTCGCCATTCCGAGATTAATTTGTTATTCTTCATCCGGTGGATGACGCACTGTGCGTGACTGATGAGAGGAGGAAGCGATGGTGATGACGCCGTCTGGAGCGGTGGTCTCGTCTGAAGCGAGAGGAGCTGGGCTTCAATAATTGATTACAATAATTTGTCTTCTGTTACAAAAATTGATTAATTGTTATTTTCTGAGTGATTCATTAGCTGGTGCTTCTTCGACTGTATTAATCGCAACAGATTATACAATTCGCACTAAATAAAACTTCACGTAATATAGATTTATGTTAAACTTTAACTCTTGCTGTGGATGAAGTGAAAATGTTGGATGGAGAGGTTTGGGTAGCAATGCGTTGTTTTGGAGTTGCTGAATTAATGGTTGGTGTTTTGATGAGATGGGTTCTGTAGGAGGTGCTTCGCTTTTTTTTCCTTCTTTTGGTGTTGATGGTGAAAGAAGGTTGATGGAGATGAGTTTTTCTTTTGTAAATCATTTTTGTCCTTCTTCCGTGATTAAATTAAAAGTAGCTTTAGTTAAAAATAATTGAAATCACCAAACAACTTAACCTTTTATTTTTAAAGCTCTTATTTCTGGTTATCCCTTTAAAGTAGCTTTTAAGCCTAAAAAAAGCGAGACCAAACATAACTTGTACTTAGTTATTTTACGGATTTCAATCAAGATAGTGTTAAATCTTTTGTGGAACAACGTTTAAACTAGTTATTATTTGTGAAAATTTCTCTTTTTGGCTTTTTGGCACAGCCGTATATTTTTTGGGCACCCATGATAGGTGTGGAGTATGTATCGTCGTTAAGAGTGACGAATATCCACCGGGGAATATGAAGGCACATAAGATGGATAGTTCCTTCAAAACATGTGTTTTTTTTTTTCCATTCGCAAGAGTCAGAATTCAAACCTCTGGTCACTTGCTTAAGGGATCCAAGCCCTTACCAGTTAAAGCAATCTAAGTTAGTGGACACACCCGTATGACCCAACATCTTTCATTCTCACTAGGAAGAAAACTATTCATCATCTTAACCATTAATTATGTGGTAAATGCTAATAACGCTCAATTATCTACCAAAAACTCAATTATTAGATGGAGTTCGTGCGAGATTTACTAAATAAAGAGTAAACTCATGTAACTTAGTGAATCTCAAATGAAAAAGTATGTTAAAAAAAAAACTTAGAAGATGTATTGCTAGTATTACTTATTTCTCTACTTTACTTTATTCATGTATATGGTAGTGAAGGTGATTACTATAAAAGATTTTATTCCATAATAATATTGTTTGATTTAATTCTTAATCATAGACTTCTCTGAATTCATCATATTCATATCAAATCATAAATTTTTTTTAAAAAAAAAACTTAATTGATCGGTGTCTCCTGTACACTTGTGTCCATCTTCACATAGGATATCATATTAGCAATTTCATTAATTTTGTTAACGGTGTTAGCAATTACAACAAATTTAACAAGTCTTAGAAAAAATCGAAATAAAAAATTTAAAATTGTAGTCCTGTTAAGCACAACAAAATTGCTTTTCTATCAGAAATATATATATATATATATATATATATATATATATATTTATACATTTAAATTAGAACAATGGCTCAATTCAGGGACAAACTTTTGATTCTTGAAAAAAATAAATTAATCATTTAATTCATTAAATTTATAAACATAGGACATATTAATCACTCATTCTACTTTCAATATCGGTTTACTTCCATTTCGTGGAAAGTGAATAAAAAGTAAAAAAACATGCACAATTTTCATATATTCAACTGGAGTCTACTGGGGAAATGGAAATGGAGACTGTTGAACGAAAAGGACTCTTTGTGGTTTAAGGTTGTGAAAGGGAGATACAGTGATGCTTTCTACCCTTGGCAGACTCACCATAGGTTAGGGAGATCTTCTCAAAGTTTTGTGTGGTGGAAATATCTAAAGAAGTTAGTATTGAGGAATATCCAGGTTGGTTCAGAGAAGGTTTGATTAAGAAGGTTGGGAATGAGAAAACAACATCGTTCTAGTTCGATCCTTGAGCAGGAAATAGTTCTCTTTGTGAGAGATTTGAGAGGTTGTTCCATATCTCTGGAAACAAAAATGCATCAATAGCAGACTTTGGCTCCTGGAGCGAAGGTAGGTGGTCGTGGTTCTTTAGATGGAGAAGGGTTTTGTTTGTCTGGGAGGAGGAACTGGTGTGGGAACTTAGGTCTATTATTGAGGCGATTGAGATAAAGGCTGAGTGTTGTGATATGGTACATTGGGCTTGGCCCAAATAACAAACCCTTTCTGGCCCATCTAGCTCTGCTATTCCTCTCAAGCCTTCCACTTTGGCCCATCTTCAGCTGCTTCCGTTTCGCAAGCCTTGCATTCCATCCAACAGAATCAGTTAGATTAAGAACAGAATTTGTTGCTTCTATTCTGTTCTTGAGGTCCCTTTCTGTTGCTCTGTTAGGGTTATTGTAGGCTGTATATAAGCCACGATTCAGGGTAGATAGAGGTAGAGATTTCAATACTTTCTTTCTGAGTGATCATTAGAGACTTGTGTGTGTGATAAGCAGAGAATTGAGGGAAGGGAAGAACTGAGAGGGAGATCTAGGGAACTTGCTGGAACAATCAACAAGTTCTGTGATTGTATTGAAGAGTTGTAATCTTTGATTCATAGTGAACTTCTCAAGTCGGATTCTGTCCCGGGGACGTAGGAGGAATTGCTCCGAACCTCGTTAACAATTTTTGGTGTTATCTCTTCCTTAATCTTTTACATTCTAAGTCTTTTATCTTCTTGCATGTTTAGATTCATGTTCTGCAAATTTACTGCATGTTCTTTTTATATTTGTTTGCTGCATTTCCAGGCATTGAATCACACGACTGTGTCCTCTGTCATAACAACTGGTATCTAGAGCTCAGGTTCTGCGGTTCTGAGAGGCATGGCATCAACCAAATATGATTTGGAGAAGTTCAATGGGAAGAATGACTTTGGCCTATGGCGTCTCAAGATGAGAGCTTTCTTGGTTCAACAAGGGTTAGGGGAAGCGCTGAAAGGAGAAAACAGTCTCCCTCCAACTCTTTCTGAATCAGAAAAGAAAGAAAAGATGGACAAGGCTCATAATGCTCTGATCTTGAGTCTTGGAGACAAGGTGCTTAGGGAGGTCTCAAAGGAAACTACAAAGAGCTGCAATTTGGCTCAAGTTGCAACATCTCTATATGACAAAGTCCCCTGGCAAATAGACTCTACTTGAAACAAAGGCTCTACACCTTCAAGATGCAAGTGGGAGATCTATTGAAGACCACATGGATGAGTTCATCAAGATCATAATAGATCTTGAGAACATTGACATAAAGATAGATGATGAAGACCAGGCATTACTGCTCATCAATTCCCTGCCCAACTCGTATGAAAACCTATGTGATACATTGGTTTATGGAAGGGATTCTTTGTCCCTGGAAGAGGTTCAATCAGCTCTAATCTCCAAAGAGCTAAAGAAAAGGACATAGGGCAAAGAGGACAGCGATGGAGAAGGGCTGTTCATGAAAGGAAAAAGCTGACAAGAAATGCTCAAAACAAGAAGAAGCGAAAACAAGTCCAAGGAGAAAGATAAAGAGAAGTTCAAGAAGAGGTGTTTTCTATGCAAGAAAGAAGGACATTTCAAGAAGGAATGTCCTGACAGAAAGTTCAAGAGGAAGGATGATAATGATGAAGCTGGCAAGGTCTCTATAGCATCAGATGGTTTTGAAAAATGCAGAGGTATTGATGGCTACAACAACCATTGCGAGAAGAATTTGGGTTCTTGACTCGGGATGCTCATTTCATATGACATCAGTAAAGGAATGGCTTCTAGGTTACAAAGAAACTGATGGAGGCAAGGTTGTCATGGGAAATGATTCAGTCTGCAAGGTTGTTGGTATAGGATCAGTCAAGCTGAAATTTGATGATGGAACAGAAAGGGTTCTGTCAGGAGTTAGATATGTTCCTGACCTAAAAAGGAACTTAATCTCTCTGGGAATGCTGGAAGAATCCGGGTGCTCATACAAGGCAGAGTTTGGTGTTCTTAAGGTCATCAAAGGGGCTCTGGTGGTTATGAAAGGAGTTAGGGAGCATGGCATCTACATACTAAAAGGTCATGCTATAACAGGAAGTGTAGCTGCTGTGACTTCAAGCACAGACAAGACAAGTTTGTGGCATCAGAGGCTAGGTCATGTTAGCATCAGAGGGCTGCAGATTCTTGGAAAGCTGGGTGTGTTCTGTGGAGACAAAATCAGTAACTTGGAATTCTATGAACATTGTGTATTTGGCAAAATGCACAGGGTGAAGTTCACAACAGGCCAGCACTGCTCAAAAGGAGTCCTAGACTATGTGCACAGTGACTTATAGGGGCCTTCTAGGATTCCTTCTCATGGTGGCAACAGGTACTTCATTCTCTTCCTAGATGACTATAGCAGGAAGATTTGGATATATGTTCTGAAAGGCAAAGATGAAGCACTCAAAGCATTCAAGGAATGGAAAGCCATGATTGAAAACAGAACTGAGAGGAAGATCAAGAATCTGAGGACAGATAATGGCTTAGAGTTTTGTGGAGAAGAGTTTTCTAACTATTGCAAGGAGCATGGCATTTATAGGCACAGGACAGTTAGAAAAACACCTCAACAAAATGGTTTGGCTGAAAGAATGAACAAAAACTTGCTAGAAAGGATGAGATGCCTTCTATCAAATGCTGGCATGCCAATCAGATTTTGGGGAGAAGCTGTCCACACAGCTTGTTACTTGATTAATATGAGTCCTTCAACTGCAATTAATCTGAAGACTCCTCGGGAAATGTGGACAGGCAAGCCAGCCAACTATAGCCTCTTAAGAGTGTTCGGGTGTGCAGCCTATTATCATGTTAATGAAGGGAAGCTGGTTCCAAGAGCTAAGAAGGGCTACTTTGTTGGTTATCCAAGTGGTGTAAAGGGGTTCAGAATATGCTGTCCAGAAGAAAAGAAGTGCATCATAAGCAGATATGTTACCTTTCAAGAAACTGATCTATACAAATCTCTAAGAAGTCCAATTGATCAACTTTATGATCAAAAGGACTTGGAGAGATTTGAGATGGAGGTGGAGCCAAGAGGAGACAGAGATGCTCAGTTAGAAAATGATCAAACTGCAGAAACTGATCGAGCAGAAGAACAAATCCTACCAGAAGAAGATCAACCTGCCCCTCAAGATTACAACCTCACCAGAGACAGAGTCAGAAGGAACATCAAGCCACCACAAAGATATGGTTATGCAGACATGATCAGCTATGCCCTACAGGTTGCAGAAGATGTTGATCTTGATGAATCAAGAAGCTATGCAGAAGCAGTAAAAGGCAAAGATAGTCAGAAATGGATATTGGCCATGACAGAAGAGCTAAGTTCACTTGAAAAGAATAACACTTGGTTGCTGGTTCCCAAACCTAAAGGCACAAAGATAGTGGGAAGCAAATGGATCTTCAAAAGGAAGGATGGAATTCAAGGTGTTGAGGCTCCTAGATTCAAAGCTAGGCTAGTTGCAAAGGGGTTCACTCAAAAGGAAGGAGTGGATTACAATGAAATCTTCTCTCCAGTAGTTAAACACTCTTCCATTCGCATAATTCTTTCCATGGTAGCTCACTATGACATGGAATTGGAGCAAATGGATGTCAAGACAGCCTTCTTGCATGGAAATCTGAATGAAACCATTCTGATGCAGCAACCAAGCGGTTTTGAAGTTGAAGGCAGAGAGGACTGGGTCTGCCAGCTGAAGAAATCCCTTTATGGACTCAAACAATCACCAAGGCAGTGGTATTTGAGGTTTGATTCCTTCATGCTGAAACATAAATATGTTAGGTGTAATTTTGACTGCTGTGTGTACTTCAAGCAATTATCAAAAGACACCTACATATATCTCCTATTGTATGTTGATGATATGTTACTAGCATGTAAGGACATCACACAGATCAACATATTAAAGGAGCAGCTGAAAAAGGAATTTGAGATGAAATATTTAGGGGCAGCAAAGAAAATTCTGGGAATGGAATTAACTAGATTCAGAGATCGAGGGAAGCTAGTTATTTCTCAGAAAGGTTACCTAAGTAAAGTGGTTAAGAGGTTCAACATGGATGATGCAAAACCTACAAGTGTTCCCTTGGCTGCACACTTTAGGCTCTCATCCACTCAGTCACCAGACACCATTGAAGATAAGGAACAGATGATGAAAGTTCCATATGCCAATGCCATTGGAAGCATAATGTATGCTATGGTATGCACTAGGCCTGACATTTCTCATCTTTGTCGGTGTAACCAGCGAGTTTTATGGGAAATCCAGGCAAGGAACATTGGCAAGCTGTCAAATGGGTGCTAAGATATCTTAAAGGCACTCAGGAAACAGGTTTAGTATACTGTAGAGGCAGTGACACATCTCAGCAGGTTCAGGGTTTTGTGGATTCAGACTATGCAGGAGACCTAGACAAGAGGAGGTCTCTTACTGGGTATGCATTCTCTCTCTTTGGCAACACAATCAGCTGGAAGGCATCACTTCAACATATTGTGGCACTCTCAACCACAGAGGCAGAATATGTAGCCTTAACAGAAGCCATAAAAGAAGCTCTATGGATCAAGGGTTTGGTCTCTGAACTGGGTTTGAATCAGAAAACTGTCTGTGTTTTATGTGACAGCCAAAGTGCAATACACTTGAGTAAAAATCAAATGTATCACGAGAGAACCAAACACATTGATGTCAGGCTACACTTCATCAGAGACATTGTTGAAAAAGGTGAAGTTGAAGTTGCTAAAGTTCATACTAGTGACAACCCTGCAGACATGGTAACCAAGGCTGTAACACTCAGCAAATTCAAACACTGCCTGAATTTGCTGAGGATCAGAGTTGATTGATGAATGAACTGGACTAGATGAATCTGCATTTGAGAAGCTCTAAGTATCCAATCTCAATGTACCAAGGTGGAGAATTGTTGTGATATGGTACATTGGGCTTGGCCCAAATAACAAACCCTCTCTGGCCCATCTAGCTCTGCTATTCCTCTCAAGCCTTCCACTCTGGCCCATCTTCAGCTGCTTCCGTTTCGCAAGCCTTGCATTCCATCCAACAGAATCAGTTAGATTAAGAACATAATTTGTTGCTTCTATTTTGTTCTTGAGGTCCTTTTCTGTTTCTCTGTTAGGGTTATTGTAGGCTGTATATAAGCCACGATTCAGGGTAGATAGAGGTAGAGATTTCAATACTTTCTTTCTGAGTGATCATTAGAGACTTGTGTGTGTGATAAGCAGAGAATTGAGGGAAGGGAAGAACTGAGAGGGAGATCTAGGGAACTTGCTGGAACAATCAACAAGTTCTGTGATTGTATTGAAGAGTTGTAATCTTTGATTCATAGTGAACTTCTCAAGTCGGATTCTGTCCCGGGGACGTAGCAGGAATTGCTCCGAACCTCGTTAACAATTCTTGGTGTTATCTCTTCCTTAATCTTTTACTTTCTAAGTCTTTTATCTTCTTGCATGTTTAGATTCCTGTTCTGCAAATTTACTGCATGTTCTTTTCATATTTGTTTGCTGCATTTCCAGGCATTGAATCACACGACCGTGTCCTCTGACACAACACTGAGAATGAGGATTTTTGGTGTTGGAGCTATTCCTCTAATGGCTGCTTCTCATCTAAATCGGCATACCTGTGGATTCTGAAACAATCTCATGCTTTAACCAACCAATGGGATGCCCCAGGTAATTCCTTCTTTCAAAGATTCTGGTCAAACTCTATATTCCACCAAAAGTTTTGACTTTTGCTTGGCAAATGATTCTTAATAGATTACCAACTATGGCAAATCTTGCAAGAAGGAACATTCTTGGTGCACAAAATTCTGATTGTGTTAAATGTCGACTAGGGGCTGAATCTGTTTTCCATCTTTTCTTCAATTGCTCATTCGCTTTTCTTGTCTGGGGTAAATTATATGACTGGCTCGGCTTTCAGGTAACCTTCTCTGTTGAACCAAAATTGCATTTTAAGAGTCATCTCAGTTTAGTAAGAGGGAAGAAACTGAAGAAGATCTTGGATGGTGCCTTGGTTCGCAACTGTTTGGACTATTTGACTTTGATTAGCTAGAAATAAGAAAAATTTTCAAGATGAAGGTGTTGATTTATTAAATGTGATGAACCAGATTAAACTCCGATCTTGCCACTAAGTGAAATTAAAATATGGCGGGTACTTATCCTTTTGTGATTGGTGTAATTGTCCATTGGAATGTATGCTTTTGGCCTCCAAGACCTTGTAACTCGACTATCACATTTTCTCTGGAAAGGTCTTTATGGATTCTGTAAAGTAGTCCTAGAGTTCTAATTGAGTGTGGAGAAGATGAGGGGTGTCAACTTTTGTAGTCTAAGAATCACCATTCTTCTTTCAATCTTTCTCCTGGGTAGGAATCAGAGATTATTTTCATACAATTGTGTGGTGTGACTGCTTTCAGGGGCGAGTTTTCTAGTGTATGGGCTTAAATAGGAAGTCTTTATGGATGACCTACTCTTTTATCTGTGGTTTTTTTACTCTCTTTGGCTAACATTAATATTAAATGAGATGAGAAATTCCGCTTGAGTCTTTTTTGCAGGTTTGGCATGAGGATGGCTGGCAGGTTGGCTAGTCCTGATGAAGATGAGTGTTGTGAGGAACCAAAATTTGAGTGATTGGAAGTATGAGAGTCATTCTACTTTTTGAGTGATCTTACTATAAAGGTGAGGTTGTGTGGTATGGGTGAGAGAGTCAAGTTGAAGATGAGTGGTTGTGAGGTCTTCTTACTATAAATGATGAGATTGAGTTGTTGTGGTGAGAGTGAGAATTATTGTATCTGAGTGTTTTTGTTGGCAATTCTTCTTGGATCTATGATTCCAGTGGAATTTTAGGTTACTCTTTCTGAACATACATGGTTCTGGTTCTGCGTTTTCCTGGGATAATTCAAAAAGGCATTTGCTGGATTGATCTTTTTCAGCATACAACATGTTCTGGATTTCCGGACTCTGAATTTGTAACTGATACACTTGGTTGGGTGTTGCATAGGCATATCCTTCAGCAATTTTTCAGGGTGGTAGATTTCTCTCGCTATAGTTTCTCTTCTAGTCAAGATGAACCTCTAGTCTCGGTCATTAGTATGCTAAACTGCAGTCCATTCATGAATCCCTCAGCAAGTGATTACTCTTTGATGAAGTTATTGTCAAGTCATTGTTTCTTCAACTAATCCATGGATCGGCGCTGCATAGGAGTATTCTCCATCTTTGCTTCAGGGTGTTGGACTTCTCCTTTTGTTGTTTCCCTTCTGCGTGAATTGATCCCTTGGTCTTGTTTTGCTGCCTGCATTTTTTCCTTGCTACTGCTTCAAGAACTTATTGGCTAGAAGCTTTATGTTGATGAAGTAAATGCTAATTCCATGTTTTTCTTCTTTGGCTAGGATATGCTCTGACAAGCGTACCAGATCGAAACAAGTAATAATAAAACGGTGAGAAACCGAGTATCGAATTTAGGGATTGAGAAACCAAGTATAACTTCACAAATAAAAAAAACTATTTAGATTAAAAAATAAATGTGAATAGACTTCAAGAAAATAAAAGAAACAATAAAATAAAATCAAATATTTTTGGGGTTTTTAAATATGAAGAGATTTCCAGGAATTGGGTTACCAACAAGACGCTCATGCTACTAAATTGACCACCCCTCTTTTGTTAATTATCAAAATTGCTTTGAAGGTGAATTTATCCTAAATAAGTTAATGTTCCCTCTCGAGATACAAGAACCGTGCCCAATTAAACCAACCCCTACTCTCGTGGTAATTGTATTTAAATTGAACCCATTAAGATTCGTAACAATTCAATGAACCCTCGAAGGACCGCTTCTAACTCTCGTGATTTAAGTCCTAAGTTCATTCCTTATAAATTCGATACCTAAGTTCACTGCTAGGTTCGTCCTTAGAGTATCTATGACATCTAAATAAGTGCGCACCAAATTCACAAGTAATTCATGCAATAGGAATTAAATCAAAAGAAAATTGGAACTAACAAAGGGAAAACATCAATTCATAACATAAAACAAGTATTGGCATAGCCCTAATTCTTAGAAATAAAAAGACTACTCAAGCATTTCCATGGTCATGGCAACCTTGAATAACAAAAGCATAAAAATCCTAAGAGAAAAGAAGAAATTGAGAAGAAGAGAAATCCTAATTTTTGTCTAAGGTAGCAGCCAAGAGATCCCTATTTTCGACCCTAATTGCCCTATTTATAGTGTAGGTCAACTTGGGATTAAAGGAATTACAAAATCAAATCAAATCAGCAAATCAAAAAAATTCCAGATTTTGCACGTCACGGTCAGGCCGTGACAGAGTCTGTCCTAGAGAACTTGACACTGGTTGGTCTGTCACGGCTGTGATAGGTTCTGACTTTGTGGTCTTCTTTCTTTTTCAGCCCTGCTCGATCATGGCCATGCTGCCTATCACGGCCAGGCCGTAATGGGCTCTGTTTGACTCATTTTTCTTGTATTTCAAGCTCCGCCTTCATGCAAACTCCATCATAACTGGTCCTGAGTATTTTAATCTTCGTATTTAATTGCCAAATCAATATCTCCAAATTAATTTCCAAATCTTATCATATCCTTTATTGTTGTGATAGGTAATTATTATCGAAATCCAAATTGATTTGGATCCAATATTTTATCTCAATGTCAATTGAATTATCTTTTAATCATAATAATTCAAATCCAAATTGATTTGGATTCAAATCCATCATGTGGGTCCTTGCAATTTACTTGGCAATCTTCAATTTAATTGCAATCATTCTTCTTTGTCCTTTCCTAAAAATAAAAATAAGAAAATATTGAGAAAATCAATTAAATTCTAATTAAAATCAATTAAATGCACACATTGACTCTAAAATAACTAAAATAGGAAAACAAAGTCTAGTTTGGGTTAAATCAAGTATTCAACTCAACTTAATTGATTAAATCCACTCTAAAATAATAGATAAAACATGATAAGCCAGCGGATTATCAAAATACCACAAACTTAAACTTTGCTTGTCCTCAAGCAAACTAAAAATCAAATACACTCAAAAGTTGGCAAGCTCAAAGAATTCAATCAATTTCGTACAAATTTCATGCAATTTTATCAATTCAATTTTTATTCAATGTTTTCCCTTTTCATTATAGTAATCCCCACATTCATTTACTTCAAACAAAGAGAATTTCATCATTCATGCAATAATCAATCTAAGCAAAGAATCCAAGTTACACACAAAAGGGAGATCACCAATTTCAAACAATTGCCTTCCTCACAAGGGTATTTAGTATTTCACTCATTCACTCAAGTGTCTAGGTTATCAACTTTTCACTTAATTTCACATTTTAAGCACACTTTCCATGAATTTGATTTTCATCTCAAACATAGTTCCCACGAAAACATTCATACATCACAAAAGGTTTCTTAAAGGTTGTAATGGGGCCTGGCTAAAGGTAGGATATACAAAGGTGCTAAGCTTTAATCCCTAGGAATTAAGAGAGGATGAAACATTTTACCTTGACTTTCCACTCTTATTCCTTTTTCAATTTCTTTTTTCATTATTTCACTTTGGGTGGCTACAACATTTTCCTTTTAATACCCTTTTTTGAAATTTTTCAAATTTTCTTCTTTTTCTTTTCGCCCTTGACTTCAACCTTTATTTTTTTCTTTTTCTCGTCCTAAAATAACATATCAAATCCTTGTAGCCATCCTAAGCATAGTTTCTTACAACCCTTGTCTTGCTAAGCATCCATGCTCTCCTAAATCCTAAGATTTGGTTAACAGGGTTTTTCTGGATTTTTGGCTTATAACATTAGGTCATCAAGAAACAATAGGCTTATTAGGCTCAATGTGGCTAACTAGGGAACATTCATTAGGGATGGTTCTTTTTAGGGCAAGTAGCTATTTCAAAGAAAATTGCCTAAATCATTTGATGCAAACATATAACCATGCAAACCATGAAGAGATTCAAGCAAATCCGGGAAAGTGCAACTTAAAAGTGATTCATACAATTTAGAAACAATGTTGGAGGCTCAAATTCCTCACCTGGACATTTTTAGCAAATTATTTAACCGAGATACAATCCCTAGTGTGTGCACCCCTTCACCCAAAACTTATTATAAATCATGCATTCACAACAAAATTTCTCAAAGTTCAATTTTTAATTTTCATGGGGATAAATTTTCAATTTTCAAATCATTAGGGGAAATCATCAAAAATCAATTTTTTTATGCAATCCATCTATGCTAAATTCAATAAAATTCCTTCAAGCTTACCAACACAAGACTCACACACATATGACTCAAGTAAAGAAAAGCAAAATAATTAAAAATAGAAGGGTTTAGAAAAACTCAGTGAAGACGCTTCCACCCGGATCCCATAGGCTGTGGTACAAAGAGATGCCCAAGATGTCAGACCTTCCTCTCGGATCCCATGGCTTGTGGAGTGGAGATGGAAGAAGCAAGTGTGATGAGATTCTATTTACTTCTCTAAGTGCTATTATGAGCCCACTTTCTCCCGGGTCAAATGGTAAGTCACCTACTACAAGAATGACCTTTATGTAATTAGTTTCTCCATGAAGCACTAGAACCATAACTTTTTGAGGCGACCTTAGAGCCTTTGCCGCTATTGATGAAAACTCTCAATTCTCAGGCAATGACTTGAACTCCAAAGTTGGTATTTTTACTAAGTAAGGTGATAGACAAATTGTAAGCACCAACTTTGTAACATCCACACATGCATGCAAACCAACATATTTATCCAACTCAGGATTTTGAGACTTCTCAATAGGATTGGTGAGAGAAGTATTTTCCACATGATTTGTCTCATTTGTCCCTTGCAAAGGAACAATAGGACTTATTTCCTCCTTGCACTCCTCTTCACGATCCTCTCTTCTTGAATCATATTCCGCCACCACTTCATCTTCATTTAAGTCCATATTGGCAACAACATTCTCTTCAATTTGAGTCTCGTACGACTTTTCTGCTAGCAATTTAGAAAATTCGTCAGCTTGCTCTTCTAACCTCTGAAAGTTGTTACTTAGCATCTGTTGAGTCACCGGCAAGTGTACCGGGTCATCGTAAGTAATAAACACGGTAAGTAATTACCGAGGTCGGACACAGGGATTGGGCTTCCAATTCTACCAATTTCCAAGAAATTCGATACGTTTGACCAAGTAAAAGCAAGTGGTTGAGAAGAGAGAGGAAATAAGATAGCAATTTAAATCAACAAATCAATTAGAGATAAAGTAGGTAGCGATAAGATAAGATAAGAATTAAAATCTGGATTAAATATCTAAGGTCACAAATCCACCTACCCAATCATGCATAGCACCCAAGTGATGATGATCCCCTCCCTAAGTTCAATTGCAATGTCAACCAGGACCCCCAAATTCTCCTAATGACACTATCGTGCTCAATAGGACGTATTCAACGATTGAGTTAATTACTTGCTACAGTCTCATAACCCAATCATCAAACTCTATTAAATCTTGTTCCCTATAAGGTTGCACTGATCTCCTACTCACTCTCGTGCAATATTCAATCAGTGATCCTAATTCAAGTTCTAAACGAGAATTACCTATCAAGCCTCATCACGTTAACTAGTCAATCATGCATACTTATGATCAACACAATAAATTCAGAATTCGAAAACATGAATTGAGGTAAAGGAGGGAAACATACATCACATTGAATGCTACACCGTCATGGGTGGTTTCATTGATCCCTTAGACAAGGGAATTAGTTCCTCATGCTTGTAACAACGCACAAACAATTGGAGTTCATCATAATTGTAAAATAGGAAAAGAACATAGGGAGACGCAGCTCCAGAGAATAAGGATTTGTCTCAAAAACGATCTAAAACAAGTGGTGAACAAAGGGTATCTCTAATCTGCCCTAAAACAGTCTATAAATAGAGGTTCTGGGTCTCGCCCGCTCGCGGGGCGAGACTTGGTTCGCGAGGCGAATCTTATGAATCAGATCTTCAGAGATTGGTTTTCTCGCGAGGCGAGATGGTGATTCGCGAGGCGAGACAGAAAGGGTGACATCTCTGGCACAGTCAAGCCTTCAGGCTCGCGAGGCGAGATGGTGACTCTCGAGGCGAGACAGAAAGGGTGACTGTTGCTGTTCAGGCTGGTCTTCAGGCTCGCGAGGCGAGATCCTGTCTCGCGAGGCGAAACTTCCAGAATTGCTTTTTCACTGTTTTCTTCATTTTCCTTGACTCTAAGAGCTTCACTTTTAACCTGAAACAATAAAAGGAAACGAAAAGCGTAATTCTACTCAAAATAAACTAAAAAATACTAAAAATGCATTAAACGAATCAAATTCTAACTTAGGAACAAAAAAAGACCAATTTGGGAGATTAGCGAGGTTGACTCGCCCGATTAGGCACAAAATCTACCCCTTTTTTAGCTGGAAACTAGATGAGTCGGAGGCTTATCAAAACACCCCAAACTTAAACCTTGCTTGTCCCCAAGCAAGTTAAACAAAAAATACAATCATATGGATTTAACTGAGTTAACCGAGCTTCCTGCAGTTATTCACTATTTCTATCTTGCAAATTCAATGTCCCCTCCCCTTATTCTTTATAGCTACCCCACTCATCAAGTGAACAAAGAGAGATCAGTCATGAATGCAGTCAATACGACTAAGATAGGGATCCAGTAGTGTGCAAAGGAAGATCACCAAATTCAAATAATTGCCTTCCTCTCTAAGGGTATTTAGTAAACACTCTTGCGCTTAATTTGTCTACGTTAGCAACATTCACTCTATTTCACAATTCAAGAGCACTTTCAATGGATTTGATTTTCATCTAAACAAAGTTCCCACAAAAATATGTATGCATCATCAAAAGGTCTTTCATAGGTTGTAATGAGGCCTGGCTCAAGGTAAGATATGCAAAGGATAGAGGCTTAGTCCCTAGGATCAATGAGAGCATGAAACTAGCATTGCAACAATTGAATTTACTCTCATATTATTATTCTATTCCTTGCATTGGGTGGCTACAAAGCTCTTCCTTTTTATACTTTTCACTTTGCCCTTTTTGGCATATATTCAATACTTTTCATCACATATTTTTTTTTCAAGCCTTCGGCCTTTAATTTTGCTTTTCTTTTTCTCAACTATGATTCATGAACTTTGTAGGCACCCCAAACTTAGTTCCACAACGACACTCACAAAGCTAAAATTCCATGCTCTCCTAAATCCTAGGATAGGGGAAAATCATGGTTTTTCTGAGTTAATGGCTTGTAATGTAAGGTCATCAAGAACAATAGGCTTCAAGGCTCAATGTGGCTAACTAGGGATCATTCATCAAGTTTGGTTCAATTTATGGCCAAGTAGTTATTTCAAAGAAAAATTGCCTAGATCATTTGATGCAACATATAAATATGCAAACCATGCACAGATTCAAGCAAATCTGAGAAGGTGCAACTTAAAAGTGATTCACACAATTAAAACAATGTTGGAGGCTCAAATTCCTCACCGGGTTATTTTTCAAATTATTTGACCGAGATACAATTCCCAAGCATGCACCCCTTCAACCCCAAACTTATTGTACATCATGCATTCACAATAATCAAACTAAGTTCAACCTCTTTATTTTCACTAAGGGCTTTTCAACATTCAAAGCATCGAGAGGGGTTCATTGAATTTCTATTTTTGGTTAGTTCATGCATTCAACTTGGGAGTTTCCTCAATTAAATCCATTTTTTTTAACATGCATTCATATGTGAAATTACTAATAGGATTAGAAGGAGAAGGAATAGAAAAAGAGAAAGGATAAGAAATTTTTATCTCAAGGGGGTCCGAGCGGACCCCATGCTTTCAGTTGATTGCCTTGCCTCTTTTCATCTCTCTACTACCCCGCTTCACAGCGCGGCTAGTTTCGGCCTCATCCTCATCCAATTGGTTGGCCCATGATATTCTGGGCTCTCCATGTTGATCTATTCACAAGCAAACACGAAAGTTAAAGCAATAACATAAAAAAAAGTAAATATATACAGCTATCCAAGTTTGTCAGTAAAAGGTCAGTAGACAGAGTTTCTAGCTAGCTATCAGTGTACAACCATATCGAAACTACTAGCTAGAACTCTAAATAAAGTAATGAGGGGGCCCGGATCACTGATCAAAATCAATGTCGTCCGTCGGGTCACCCTGGTTCTCCGGTGCCTCCTCATCCTTGGGTCCCTCGGGCACCCCCCTGTGGCATAGCACCCTGGTCCCCAGGGTAGTCCTGCCACCCAAGCCGAGGGGACAGCTCCTCCTCGGAGGGGTATACGGGCACCCGACCCTCCTGCTGGGTCAATGACATCTCCCGGAAGAACTCCCGCAGTACCTCCTGATCCTGCCTCATCGCCTGCTGGTTCTGCAAGAGCAGAGCCATGTCCGCTGATCGTGGCCTCTGAGTGGGTAGGGGTGGCGGCCTCCTAGGTGGGGCCGGGGATAAGTAACAGAAACGTCGGATGTACTCCCGGTCGATGGGCTGTCGCGGGACCTTCTCCATCACTGTACTCACCGGCACCCCCGCCCGGCGGATGAGCTCGGTGATCAGCGGCCCATGCCCTAGGTTCTCCTTCAGCACCCGGGAGTTCGCCTTCATCTGGATATCTGTGGCGATGACTCCCCCGACGTTGATCATGCGACTCGTCAGTATGCTGTAGAGGAGATGGGCTCTGGCGGCGGTGACTGTGGACTCGTGAGAGCTCACTCGAAGGTTGGCGTGTAAGAACGCCGACTAGACTTTGGCATTCGGGGTGAGGTCCTGCCTCCTCAACCTCAAGAGGTTCCCCGACATTCCCATCTCCCAGGCAGCTCCTTGGACACAGCAGGTGTCGACGATGGCCTGAGCTAGGCCCTGCACCGCGGGGAGCTGCTCGTACTCGCAGGCCTCCTCTCCGATGGGGATCCCCAAGCATGAGTTAATATCCGATGCAGTGAATGTAATGGGGACCCTCTGAACCTCCGTCACACAACTCGGGTCTGAAACCTCGAGTTTGAGAGCGTTGGCGTAAAATTCCTTCACCAGTTTGATATCATACCGGTGAGGAAGATCAGTCAACACCTCCCAACCTCGGTTGCGTATCTGCTCGGAGACGCTGGCGCAGTTGTTGCCCAACAGGGACACACGCCGCTCTAAGACCATCTCCTTTCTCACCACCAGGTCCCAATGCTTCCTGTGATCAGGAGAGCGGAACCTGGGAGAGTAGGAGGTGGCCCTAGAGGAAGCGCCCGGCCCTGAAGGCAACTCTATGTCGTCCCCCTGAGCAGATGCGCGCTTCTTGCGCTTAACCGGCTGCTTTTCGGCAGCGGTGTTCTTAGGCGGGGCCATAACCTGAAAATCAGAAACATCCCAGTACAGTTCATAAATCAGTATTGCAGAATATGTATAACAGAGGCACAAATTCAGTGTAATTCTATCCTGCTAAACATCCCAATTGCTCACCCCACTGTCCCACTAACATGCAAATATGCAACGAATACCCGGACAGCATCCCAACTATATTCCTAACACAACTAACCATAATACTCAGATCAATCATTAGGCAGTTAGTGCACAGTGCGTGGTCGTGACTGTTTGAATTCCATAAAGCATAAACAAGCGAAGAGTGAAGTCAAGTGAGATGTTACTTACCTTGTAGAGATGAAGGAATGCGAATGCGTGAGGGTGAGAGTGTGAGAGTGAGTGAGGCAATGAAATGAGTGGGAATGAAGTTGAACCCACGCGAGAGAGGGAATGAACAGTGAAGGGTCGCGAAAGTGCTTCGCGATCCGCTCGCGGGGCTGATAAACTTTTCAGCTTTCGCGAGGCGAGAGACTCCTCGCGACGTGAATTTTAAATTTTCCCCCAAATTGAAAACCCTAATTGCAGATTCGCGAGGCGATGCATCACTCGCGAGGCGAATCTGGAATTCCAACAGCTGAATGATGCCCAGATTCGCGAGGCGAAAGTGGCTCTCGCGACGCGAGACAGAAGCGTGAGCAAGCCTCTGAGATTCAGGGCTTCTGTCTCACGAGGCCACTGTGGATTCGCGGGCTAATCTGGTTTTTTTTTTCCAGAAGAGAAAATGACAGAAACTTAAAAAAAAAAGGATATCTAGCTTGGGTTGCCTCCCAAGTAGCGCTTGTTTAACGTCCCGAGCCTGACTCAAGTCACCCCTAAGGGTTAATCCAGAAGAAGAACTTGCTTGCCATTTGGGATTGATTCCCCATGGTAATGCTTTAGCCTTTGCCCATTTACCTTGAAGTTGCCAGAGGCCCCTTCTAATTCTACTGCTCCATGTGGAAAAACTTGGAGGACCTTGAATGGTCCCGATCACCTTGATTTTAGCTTTCCAGGAAAGAGTCTCAACCTTGAATTATAAAGAAGTACCATTTGTCCGGGGCTCAAACCTCCTAGGCAAGATGTGCTTGTCATGCCATGCCTTAGTCCGCTCTTTGTAGATTCTTGCATTTTCATATGCTTGCATGCGGATCTTGGACAACTCATTTAAGTCCAAAAGCCTTTTTTCACCGGCCTTCGTCAAATCAAAGTTGAGTTATCGAATTGCCCAATAAGACTTTTCCTCCAATTCCACCGGCAAGTAGCATGCCTTTCCAAACACCAAATTGTAAGGAGACCTTCCAATTGGAGTCTTGAAGGCGGTCCTATAAGCCCATAAAGCATCATCTAACCTTTTTGACCAATCCTTCCGTGAGGAGTTGACAGTTTTCTCAAGAATACGCTTCAACTCACGGTTGGATACCTCCGCTTGCCCATTTGTTTGGGGATGATAAGGAGTAGAGACCCTATTCTTGACCCCATACTTCTCAAGAAGCTTGTGCATTTGATTGTTGCAAAAGTGGGATCCCCCATCACTAATCAACACTCTAGGGACCCCAAACCTCGAGTAGATATTGCGCCTTAGGAATTCCATGACTACCCGCGCATCATCCGTAGTTGTTGGGATTGCTTCTACCCACTTTGACACGTAGTCCACCGCCACCAAAATGTATTGATAGGAGAAAGATGGTGGGAATGGTCCCATGAAATCTATCCCCCACACATCAAAGAGCTCTACTTCAAGCATGCAATTCAAGGGGAGTTCATGCCGCTTAGAGATGTTGCCAACCCTTTAGCAACGATCACAGTTCTCAACAAAGGTGTGGGCATCCTTGGAGAGCGTTGGCCAATAAAACCCGCTTTGGAGGATTTTTTCTGCGGTCTTCTTTCCCCCATAATGCCCACCATAATCCGAGCTATGACAATGCCACAACACGTTTCCGATTTGGTCATGGGGAATGCACCTTCTTAGGATCCCATCCGAGCATTGCTTGAAAAGATAGGGGTCCTCCCACACATAATACTTTGCATCCGAGAAGAACTTCTTCCTTTGTTGATTAGTCCAACCTTGTGGAACCACATTCGAAGATTTGAAGTTGGCCATGTCCGCGAACCAAGGAGAGAAATTTTCAATGAGTGCAAACAGTTTTTCATCAGGAAATTCTTCCTTGATGTCTAACAATTCCTCCTCGGTGTCGGGATTGACCAGCCTAGATAAGTGGTCTGCCACACCATTGTCGGATCCCTTCCTGTCCTTAATCTCTAGATCAAATTCCTGCAAAAGAAGAATCCACCGAATTAATCTAGGTTTGGCCTTTTGTTTTGTCATCAAGTGTTTTATGGCCGCATGATCGGTGAAAACAACAATCTTAGACCCCACAATATAGGATCTAAACTTATCTAAATCAAAAACCACAACAAGTAGTTCCTTTTCAGTGGTGGAATTATTAGCTTGTGCCTCATTCAAAACTTTACTTGCGTAATAAATGACATGAGCTAACTTTTCCATCCTTTGTTCCAAAACAGCCCCCACCGCATAATCACTAGCATCACACATGATTTCAAATGGTAAATTCCAATTAGGTGCAGTGATTATGGGTGCGGTGACAAGCATATTTTTCAAAATAATGAAAGCATTTAAACAAGAAGCATTAAACTCAAAGGATACATCCTTCGCAAGAAGGTCACAAAGCAGCTCTGCGATTTTGGAGAAGTCCTTGATGAATATCCGGTAGAACCCGGCATGACCTAAGAAACTTCTCACCCCCTTTACATTGGTTGGTGGGGGAAGCTTCTCAATCAACTCAATCTTGGCTTTATCAACCTCAATCCCCCTTTGGGAGATTTTGTGCCCCAAGACTATACCTTCCTTGACCATGAAGTGGCATTTCTCCCAATTGAGCACAAGGTTAGTCTCTTGGCACCTTTTAAGCACCAAAGTCAAGTTCTTCAAGCAATTGTCATATGAGGTCCCAAAGACCGAGAAGTCATCCATGAACACCTCAATGCATTTCTCCACCATGTCCGAGAAAATAGAAAGCATGCACCTTTGGAAAGTAGCAGGAGCGTTGCACAATCCAAAGGGCATCCTCCTATAGGCAAAGACTCCATAGGGACAAGTGAAGGCCGTCTTCTCTTGGTCTTGAGGATCCACCACAATTTGATTATAGTCGGAGTAACCATCTAAGAAACAATAGTACTCATATCCGGCTAACCTTTCAAGCATTTGATCAATGAAGGGAAGAGGGCAGTGATCTTTCCTTGTTGCCTCATTTAGCCTTCTATAATCGATACATACTCTCCCCCCCGTGATGGTCCTTGTTGGGATCAATTCATTGCTTTCATTGACCACCACGGTTGTGCCACCTTTCTTTGGGACCACATGAATTGGACTAACCCAATTGCTATCCGAGATTGGATAGATGATTCCGGCATCTAAAAGTTTAATCACTTCCTTACGCACAGCTTCTTTCATGATGGGATTTAATCGTCTTTGTGGTTGAACCACCAGCTTATAATCATCCTCCACCAAAATCTTACGCATGCATAGGGAAGGGCTTATACCTTTTAGGTCCGAAATCTTCCACCCAATGGCGGATTTGTGTTCCCTAAGAACTCTCAATAGCTTTTCTTCTTCATCCTTTTTCAAGGCATTGCTAATGATTACCGGATGTTGTCCCTTCTCCCCCAAGAATGCATACCTTAAGTGGGTTGGGAGTTGCTTCAACTCCGGTCTTTGTTATCTTCTTCCATTCCTTCGTTGTTGAGGTTTTCCTTTGTACATTCATCCTTTGGGAGACTCGGTAAGGCTTCCATGTTTTTTAAGCACTCAAGATAGTCCTCATCCCCCAAAGGGTCTTCTTCCTCACTATCATCATCATGGGATTCTACCAACACTTGTGCAAGTGAAGAACCATGGGCTTCTCTAGTGGCCTTTGCCTTAACAATTGAGTCCACCATATCCACTCGATACACATCCGCCTTCTCAGCGGGGTGCTTCATTGCTTCAAAGACATTGAAGACTACATTCTCATCTTGCACCCTTAGGGTGAGTTTCCCTTGTTGCACATCTATCAAAGCACGCCCAGTGGCCAAGAAGGGCCTACCCAATATGAGAGGGATCTCGACGTCTTCATCCATATCAAGCACCACAAAATCCGCCGGAAATATGAACTTGTCCACCTTCACTGACAAATCTTCGACCACCCCATAAGAATATTTTATAGAACGATCGGCTAGTTGGAGTGACATCCGTGTATCTTTGGCTTCTTTGATCCCTAACTTCTTCATCATAGAGAGGGGCATCAAGTTGATGCTTGCCCCTAGATCACACAACGCCTTTCCTAGAGTCATCTCCCCAATGGTGCATGGTATAGAAAAAGAACCGGGATCCTTCAACTTTGGAGGTAGTTTTCTTTGAAGAATGGCACTACACTCCTCGGTCAAAGCAACCGTTTCCTCATCCACTATTTTCCGCTTCTTGGAGAGAAGCTCCTTCATAAACCGGGCATAAGATGGCATTTGTTCCAAGGCTTCCGCAAATGGAATGTTAATTTGAAGTTTGCGGAAGACATAAAGGAATTTATTGAACTGTTTATCTTGTAGAGGCTTCTTCAGTCTTTCAGGATATGGTACCTTCATGAAGGGCGGGAGGTCTTTGGGTTCAACCCACTTCTTTCTTCGGAACTCTTCATCTACAAGTTTTAACCTTCCCCCTTGCTCCGGTGCCTTGTCACTTGCCAACTCCTCTTTCTTAGGCTGCTCTTCCTCAACATGTGGTTGTTCCGAGGCCTCAGCTTCCCGAGAACTAGTTCCACCCTTGTTAGATCCCAACACCCTACCGCTTCTAGTTGCTACGGCATTGCATTGGTTCTTAGGGTTGTTCTCGGTATCACCTGGGAAAATGCCTGGGAGACGCTCATTTAGTTGCTTTGCGAGCTGAGCCATCTGCGTCTCTAGATTCTGAATTGTCGACCCTATATGAGTTGCCAACTTGTCAATGGCTGTGCTTGTATTGATTGACAACTTCTCAATTGCCGCATTCGTCTTTTCTATAGCCAACTCCCAAGGTTGCCTTCCACCATCTGTTGTTTGCAATTGATTAGGCCCTGGAAGAGCCTGATGAGTATTGCGTTGATGGATTCCATAGTTTGGCCTCTGATTCTGTTGAGGTTGTTGTTGCCCGGCTAGACCACCACTAGCATTACTCCAAGCGAAACCCGGATGGTCTCTCCTCATATAACCCCTATTCTGATTCTGACTGCAATCATACTGTCTCTTCCTTTGATAGTTGTTCTGGGGCACGCTGTCATAGAAATTGTGGCATGAGTCCACATGTTCTTGAGAGAAGTTGAACGGACAACTCTGAATGTCATGATCTCCATTACAATTATCACAACCCGGAGGCATTCCTTCGTGTATCACATTAACCTTTTTGTTCCCAGACAATGCCGCATTTTGCATCTTCAGCAGTTTATTTTGCTCTAGAATGTCTTCTATTGTTGCAGAACTGACTCCACTTGAGGTTTCCCTACCACGGTTGTAATCATTGTTCGACATCTTCTCCAATAACGCCCATCCAAATTCAACTGATAAATAAGAAAAAGAACCGCCCGCTGCGGCATCACAATTCATCTGGTAGCGCCCCCTTAACCCGTTAAATAAATGTTGAACCTTGGAGACCGGGTCAAAGAAGGCTGAAGGACATCTTCTCAAGAGCACATTATACCTCTCCCAAGCTTCATTATAAGATTCATCTTCTGTCTGCCTGAAAGATGTGACGGCTACTCTTGCTTGTGCCGCTTTCTGAGGAGGAAAATATTTAGTGAGGAACTTTTGGACCATTTGCTCCCATGTTGTGATACTGTTGCGATCCAAGCTGTCAAACCAATCGCGAGCGGTATCCCTAAGAGAGAGAGGGAATAGCCGCAAGCGAAACTCATCTTGAGAAACTCCTCTTGTCTTCTGCATGTCACAAGCTTCAAGGAAGCGAGTGATGTGTCTACGAGGGTCTTGTTTGCCACCCGCATCAAATTGATTCTCACGGATATGGGCTGTGACACATCCTTCCACTCTGAAGGAATCTGTATTGAGGTTGCCCCTCACGATAGAAGAAGCACAATCATCCAAATTGGGTAGATTGTACTCGAAGAGAGGCTTGTAAGGAGGAGGAGGAGGAGGGTTTGCTTCGGCCATCCCCTCAAAATTAATTGCTTCAAGCATCTTTCTTTCTCTGGCTTCTTTCCTTAATCGCTTCTCGGTCTTGGTGATCTCCGAATCAAATAGCAAGTCCTCTTGTGAAAGGGTACCTCGCATACAAAAACTAGGCAAGACCAAGTGGAATCAAAGAAGTAGAGAGAAATAATAGTAAATAAATAACATAGAATAAAAATAAAAATAGCTTAACCAAATAATCAAACTTCCCAAAAATTAGGAAAATTGGTTGTGCCAATCCCCGGCAACGGCTCCAAAAACTTGTTGAGTCACAGACAAGTGTACTGGGTCATCGTAAGTAATAAACACGGTAAGTAATTACCGAGGTCGGACACAGGGATTGGGCTACCAATTCTACCAATTTGCAAGAAATTCGATACGTTTGACCAAGTAAAAACAAGTGGTTGAGAAGAGAGAGGAAATAGGATAGCAATTTTAATCAATAAATCAATTAGAGATAAAGTAGGTAGCGATAAGATAAGATAAGAATTAAAATCTGGATTAAACCTCTAAGGTCACAAATCCACCTACCCAATCATGCATAGCACCCAAGTGATGATGATCCCCTCCCTAAGTTCAATTGCAATGTCAACCAGGACCCCCAATTCTCCTAATGACACTATCGTGCTCAATAGGACGTATTCAACGATTGAGTTAATTACTTGCTACGGTCTCATAACCCAATCATCAAACTCTATTAAATCTTGTTCCCTATAAGGTTGCACTGATCTCCTACTCACTCTCGTGCAATATTCAATCAGTGATCACAATTCAAGTTCTAAACGAGAATTACCTATCAAGCCTCATCACGTTAACTAGTCAATCATACATGCTTATGATCAACGCAATAAATTCAGAATTGGAAAACATGAATTGAGGTAAATGAGGGAAACATACATCACATTGAACGATACACCATCATGGGTGGTTTCATTGATCCCTTAGACAAGGGAATTAGTTCCTCATGCTTGTAACAACGCACAAACAATTGGAGTTCATCATAATTGTAAAATAGGAAAAGAACATAGGGAGACGCAGCTCCAAAGAATAAGGATTTGTCTCAAAAACGATCTAAAACAAGTGGTGAACAAAGGGTATCTCTAATCTGCCCTAAAACAGCCTATAAATAGAGGTTCTGGGTCTCGCCCGCTCTCGGGGCGAGACTTGGTTCGCGAGGCGAATCTTATGAATCAGATCTTCAGAGATTGGTTTTCTCGCGAGGCGAGACAGAAAGGGTGACATCTCTGGCACAGTCAGGCCTTCAGGCTCGCGAGGCGAGATGGTGATTCGCGAGGCGAGACAAAGGATGATTGTTGCTGTTCAGGCTAGTCTTCAGGCTCGCGAGGCGAAACTTCCAGAATTGCTTTTCCACTGTTTTCTTCATTTTCCTTGACTCTAAGAGCTTCACTTTTAACCTGAAACAATAAAAGGAAACGAAAAGCGTAATTCTACTCAAAATAAACTAAAAACTACTAAAAATGCATTAAACGAATCAAATTCTAACTTAGGAACAAAACAAGGCCAATTTGGGAGATTAGCGAGGTTGACTCGCCCGATTAGGAACAAAATCTACCCCTTTTTTAAGCTGGTAACTAGATGAGCCAGAGGCTGATCAACATCTCCGCTATCAATTGAGAACGTTTCTTACGCATTTTATGCCTTTGAATCATGGCACTAAATTCCTCCTTGCTACACTCTATGCTCTGGATCAAATGTTGAGCATTTATATCACAAAGTGATTCCAGCACCTTGGGATCCAGCTTAATGTCTGGTGGTGGTTGTAAGGATGACAAATAGGATCTCCATTCCTCCTTCGAGTATATCTTCACATGCTTATCAACTATACAATCAAGCACGATCCAATCAATTTCAGATTCCCTGTTTAGATAGAAACAATGGTCCATGTGTGGCATCTACCTAACACAAACAAAACTCAAAAGAAAAGATCAAATATATACAAAATAGAAAAAATAATGTCTAAAGTAGTTGTCTTCTTTGTTACTAATGATATTGATAGTGCCAATCCCCGGCAACGGCACCAAAAACTTGATAGGCTCCGGCAAGCGTACCGGATCGAAGCAAGTAATAATAAAACGATGATAAACCTATTATCGAACTCAGGGATTGGGAAACCAAGTACAACTTCACAAATAAAACAGCTATTTAGACTAAGAAATAAATGTGAATAGACTTCAAGAAAATAAAAGAAACAATAAAATAAAATCAAATATTTTTGGGGTTTTTAAATATGAAGAGATTTCCAGGAATTGGGTTACCAATAAGACTGCTCATGCTACTAAATTGACTACCCCTCTTGTTAATTATTAAAATTGATTTTAAGGTGAATTTATCCTAAATAAGTTAATGTTCCCTCTCGAGATACAAGAACCGTGCCCAATTAAACCAACCCCTACTCTTGTGGTAATTGTATTTAAATTGAACCCATTAAGATTCGTGACAATTCAATGAACCCTCGAAGGATCGCTTCTAACTCTCGTGATTTAAGTCATAAGTTCAATCCCTATAGATCCGATACCTAAGTTCACCGCTAGGTTCGTCCTAAGAGTATCTATGACATGCAAATAAGTGCGCACCAAATTCACAAGTAATTCATGCAATAGGAATTAAATCAAAAGCAAATTGGAACTAACAAAGGGAAAATATCAATTCATAACATAAAATAAGTCTTGGGCATAGCCCCGATTCCTAAAAATAAGAAGACTACTCTAGCATTGCCATGGTTATGGTAACCTTGAATAACAAAAGCATAAAAATCCTAAGAGAAAGGAAGAAATTGAGAAGAAGAGAAATCCTAATTTTTGCCTAAGGTACCAGTCAAGAGATCCCTATTTTCGAGCCTAATTACCCTATTTATAGTGTAGGTCAACTTGGGATAAAGCAATTACAAAATAAAATCAAATCAGCAAATCAAAATTCCAGATTTTGCGCGTCACGACCGTGATGACTGTCACGCGAAGCCGTGATGCATTCTCGTCTCGGGGAACTTGACATTGGTTGGCTGTCACGCCGTGTGATGGCCATCACGGCCAACAACTGTTTAGACTGAGAAATAGGTGGTGTGAAAAGATTTCAAGAAAATAAAAGAAAAAATAAAATAAAATAAAATATTTTTTGGGTTTTTAAATATGAAGAGATTTCCGGGAATTGGGTTACCAACAAGATCGCTCATGCTACTAAATTGACTATCCCTCTTGTTAATTATCAAAATTGCTTTGAAGGTGAATTTATCCTAAATAAGTTAATGTTCCCTCTCGAGATACAAGAACCGTGCCCAATTAAACCAACCCCTACTCTCGTGGTAATTGTATTTAAATTGAACCCATTAAGATTCGTGACAATTCACTGAACCCTCGAAGGACCACTTCTAACTCTCGTGATTTAAGTCCTAAGTTCAATCCCTATAGATCCGATATCTAAGTTCACCGCTAGGTTCGTCCTTAGAGTATCTATGACATGCAAATAAGTGCGCACCAAATTCACAAGTAATTAATGCAATAGGAATTAAATCAAAAGCAAATTAGAACTAACAAAGGGAAAACATCAATTCATAACATAAAACAAGTCTTGAGCATAGTCCCAATTCCTAGAAATAAAAAGACTACTCAAGCATTGCCATGATCATGGCAACCTTGAATAACAAAAGTATAAAAATCTAAGAGAAAAGAAGAAATTGAGAAGAAGAGAAATCATAATTTTTGCCTAAGGTAGCAGACAAGAGATCCCTATTTTCGAGCCTAATTGCCCTATTTATAGTGTAGGTCAATTTGGGATTAAAGCATTGCAAAATTAAATCAAATCAGCAAATCAAAATTTCAGATTTTGCGGCGTCTGATCGTGATGATGTCACGACGAGTCGAAGTCGTGATGATTCTGTCCTGGAGAACTTGACACTGGTTGGCCCATCACGGCCGCGATGGCCATCATGGCCTGGCCGTGACAGGTTCTGACTTTGTGTTCTTCTTTATTTATCAGTCCTGCTCGATCATGGTCGTGATGCCTATCACGCCAGGCCATGATGAGCTCTGTTTGACTCATTTTTCTTGTATTTCAAGCTCCGCCTTCATGCAAACTCCATCATAATTGGTCTTGAGCATTTTAATCTTCGTATTTAATTGCCAAATCAATATCTTCAAATTAATTGCCAAATCTTATCATATCCTTTATTTTTGTGATAGGTAATTATTATCCAAATTCAAATTGATTTGGATCCAATCTTTTATCTCAATGCCTATTGAATTATCTTTTAATCATAATAATTCAAATCCATCATGTGGGCCCTTGCAATTTACTTCGCAATCTTCAATTTAATTGCAATTCTTCTTTTTTGTCCTTTCATAAAAAAAAATAAAAATAAAAATAAAAATAAGAAATTCTTGAGAAAATCAATTAAATTCTAATTAAAATCAATTAAATGCACACATTGACTCTAAAATAATTAAAATAGGAAAACAAAGTTTAATTTGAGTTAAATCAAGTATTCAACTCAACTTAATTGATTAAATTCACTCTAAAATAATAGATAAAATATGATAAGACAGCGGATTATGATCTTATATGAGATTATCTCTAATTGATTGCTCATCTGGTTCAGAGATTACAGTTTCGGTTTCTGCTGGATTTTGGGTGGGGCCGGTGTATATTCTTCCGAACCTTATCTAAGCTCTTTGGTGATTAACTATATGGATGCGTTTGATTTGTAAAAAGTATCAGGACAGCTCAGGACAGACAGTACAGCACAGGACAAATCCTTAAGTTACAGGACAATTCTTTATCTTGTCCATTATTTGATGGATAATGGACAGCACAAACAAAATAATATTAAATTTATCGGAATATCTTTTATAATATATATTATTTAATATATAAATATACAATATATAATTTTGTATAATTATGTATAGAGAGAGAGGAGAGAGAAAGAGATAAAGAGGAGAGGGGGAGAGAGAGCAAGGAGAGAGAGAGGGGAGAGAGAGGGGAGAGAGATAGAAGAGAGAGGAGAGAGATGTAGGATAATTTTGTCTTTTGTTAGCCTGTGCATGGGACAATTTTTTGTCCCATAGTTTGGTGGGGGACAAAATTTTGGGTTTTTGTCCTGTCCCTCACCCCTTTTTTGTACTGTCCCCTACCCACTTTTCAGATCAAACAGGGAACAAAAATTTTTGTGATGTCCAATCCCTTAAATTTTTGTAAATCAAACGCACCCTATATATGGTTTCTTTGAGTTTTTGGGTGGATTATTGTTTCGGACGGGTTTTTTTAGTTTTTCTATTGCTTTTGTTTTGTATTGAAAGTGAAAGGCTGTTTTCTCAGCTATAGATGGGATTTTTTTCTTATGTTCTTATACCTTTCATCGGCTTGATTCGTATAATAATCATAATGACTCTGTGAGTTTTTGGTATTTGTCTTTTATACATGAGTTTGATTCTTGATTATCTGTAGTACTCTTTATGAATATACTTTGGCCCGTCCCTAAAGATACGGGAAAAGATACATGTTATTCTTTTGCAGTTCATGCATGAAGGTGTTGGCCATTGTCGTTCGCACTCACAATTTTGCTTGTCGTTGTTGGTGACAGCTTGGGCCGTCAAATGGGTAGGTTCTAGCCTATTTAGTCATAACCTATATTGGTTAGGGTCAAATGGGTCATAGGATCAAAAGATTCATATTAAAAAAAGCACACAGGACCAAAAAGTCCTAAAATGTCCTAAGGGACAGGACCAGTCCATGGGCCATAATTTTTTTGATAGACCTATTTTTTTTTTTATAAAACTTGACAAAAAGAACAATAACTATAATCACTATAACATTATGTAATAATATCATTTAACCTATGAAATTATATGTATTACGTGCTATAATTTTTCCTTCACTAACCACACAACCACTTAGGTAATCCAAATGAATGGTTTTCCTTAACTGGAATATTATCTATTGTAATAATTTGATATCAGTTATCTACTTTAACAATTCATTTCATATAAAGAGAATGATGAAAAGAGATAAAATAATGGTTTCTCTTCAATTTTTTTTAGAGAAAACTATAGCACTTAATACATATTTGGTAGTTAATTTCATAGGTTAAATAATATTATTACATAATGTTAGAGTGATTATAATTGTTGTTCTTTTTGTCAAGTTTTATAAATAAAATAAAATAAATAGGACTATAAAAAAAAATACGCATATTTGACACCACACCTGCGCTTTTTAATTTTTAGTGCTTTTTTGGTCCTATGACCTTTTTTTAATGTGGGCTTTTTGGCCATGTGGCTCATCTGACCCTGACCCACATGGATTAGGACTAAATGGACTAGAATGACCTATTTGATAGCTCTAATTATGAACTAAATAAACTGAACTATTATTACGGGTTAGATGAACTTGTCTTAGGACGACCAAATTGATAACTCTAGTAACGGCTGTGAATGTCGAGTTGCAGTTTGTCGGCATAGAGATGCTTTGATTTGTTTTCATTCCCTTTTGAGGGGAGGTTGCTGGATACTCGGACATGAAAAAGGATTTCATTCCAACTTTTGAAGGTTTTCATGTTTGACTAATTTGATATAAAATATATAAAGTTTTAAATTAAAACGTGTACACTATTCAATTGTAATTTTTTAAATAATGCAAAAAGAAACTGATAACGAACATGAAAAAATAAATTAATAAAAGTATATAATAAACAAATATCAGATATTAAAGATTTAAATAACTAATTTTATAATTTTTTTTGTGTAAACACAATTTTCACCGTCGAAATAAAATAAATTATATGATTCCTTTTCCGACAAAAATATCCTAACATAAAAGTAAAAATATTATATTATAATTAATTATAATAACAATAATGATTAAATATGCATATTAAAATAATTTTGTAATTAACCGAAGGTTACATGTAAGAAGGCAAGACTATTAAAATAAGAAAAAGAATTATTCTTTGAAATACACAGTTTTCTATTATTTAATTATTATGATAATTAAAAAAGATCATATTAGGAGCACTGATTAAGAAATATAAAAACGAAATGTTTTAATTAAGAATGAAATATACTATTCTTTCAAGTATCAAACTGTTTTTTTTTTTTGGAACTCACTATTATCAATTATTTAGATTGAATAAGTCCACCAAAATATTCCACGATTTAAATCATTTGAGTCCGTTGTATTACTAATCTTTACTCTTTAGTGTGATTGATTAAACAGAAATTTACCTTTCACAAGTCACAGCCTCCGAACAGGGTGACTCAGGGTTGTGGACGCAGTAAAGCAACTGTAGCAACTGCACAGTTGCTTTTTGCTTTATGCCCCATAATTTTTATTTACTTATCCCTTATAATTTTTTACTATTACGAAGACTCAAAAATAAAATTTTCTTATGCATGGTAACAACTTGGTGGGGGCAACTGTAGCAACTGCACAGTTGCTTTTTGCTTTATGCCCCATAATTTTTATTTACTTATTCCTTATAATTTTTTACTATTATGAAGACTCAAAAATAAATTTTTCTTATGCATGGTAACAACTTGGTGGGGGCTCCCTTCTCAGTCCAAGCACAATTGCTACACCGATAGATGCCTACATCCCACGTGACTTGCCTTCCCACTTCCCCACCAACCAGCAAGTGTTAGTCAGTACAAACCGAAGAGTCATTATGAATGCGTTTGCTAAAAAAAAATATTTGTTTAACTGAATAATTATTTTTTAAAATGTTTCGTATGTTTGTTTTTATTTTTAAAAATAATAAAACATAAAAATATTATTTTTAGGATTAAAATAAAAAAACAACTTTTATTAATTTAAAAAAAATCAATTTTTATAATTAACTTCAGTTTTAAAAAATGATTTTTTTATTATGAATAAACATAAATCTGTTTTTTTTAAATCTATACAAATAATCATTAAATTAATTTATATCAAAATATTTATTTTTTAATTTTAAACAAACGAATCTATATTTATGCTGAGGAGTGAATTGTGGAAGTGCAATTTTGGGAATGAAAAAATTTGAATGCATTTGTGATTTAGCCTAAGCAATTGTGATTTAGTCATTATATTTAAACCGTCTAAGAGTATTGGTTAAGAAATCCATGAAAGAAAAATTTGTATTGAAAAATTAAGTGTTATACTTTTCGAAATGATAAATATATTATTTTTCATATAAATTTTTATTTCTTGATTCTTTGAACAATGTCCTAAGGACACTTATTAACATTCTTCTAATTTAAATTATATGAAGTTTATCTCATAATTTTGTCTTAGACCCCAAAATATCTCGACACAACCATGAGGCGACTTTATAAGGATTCGAACCCGGGTTATAAAAAAAATTGTGGTTGGTATTTTCCTAAAAAAATTAGTAGTTTTGAAAATAACACATGAAATCATGTATTTTGGAAAATATTTTTTTATTTTAATATTTTACGTATGTCAAAGTGCTGATGTCAATTTTTAAATTTTTACAATTATGAGTACGTTTGTTACATACTATTTGAAGAAAAAAAATCATTTTTAAAAAAAAATCATTTTTAATGAGTTTGATCATTTTTATTTAAGCTTTTCATAAAAATTATTTGTATGGTTAAAATGAAATGATATTTTCATTAACTTTTGAAACAAATTATTAACTACATTTAAAAAAATGATTTTTTTTATTGAAAACAAACAAAAATAACTTCTGCTTTTTGAAATCTCTAAAATATAATCAGTAAATTATTGAACGACAATATCATTTTTTTAATAAGTAACAAAGGATTCTATGTTGGGTAAAACTTTAAAAATAATACCTTATCGAAATTATTGAAGAAAAAAAGGGGGGGGGGTGTTTAGTAAATAATAAGTCAAAACTCTGGCATAAATTACCTTTAAGGATAAGCGCTATATCTTAAGTTATATCTTAAGTTTTCTAGTTGTAGTATTTATGGATAAAGATCTATTATCCTATTTTTACATATTACATCATATCTCAATCAATAATATATTATTATATAATTAAAATTTTTATTTAATATTAAAAAATTAAAATATATGATAATATATTATTTACACCAAAATAATAATAATAGAGGAGATCATCGTCCGTATTTAGATGTTAGAAGCATTTATATAATTGAAAAATAAGAACCGTCTTTGATTCGCGATGGAAGCAGGCGTGTTCATTTTGGCCTGTAGGACTGCAGCAAATAACAACACGTAACAATAAGCAGCTCAGAGTTTTCCTCTCCATGTACCGGGAAGTTTGAAAGAATTTATTTAACTTCCTTTTAATTTATTTGATGATATAAATTTTTATACAGTATATTTGATAGAGCTTATAAAAATAACTTATATTATCTGATGAGAAGTTTTTGACTTATTTTCATAAATCACTGGAAGAAGCTTATTGAATTATCATAAGAGCTTATGCACTAAATACCGTCTCCGTGTTTTTCACTGTTCGAATCCTCTCACGTCCCTTTCTTTCTTTAAACGCTTGTGACATAAACTCTCATACGATAAAATAAGCTCTTAATTAAATTGTTTACCAAAAAACACTGCTATATAAACTATTTTATTCCTTTATGTCTCCATCTTCTCCTAAAATCCAACAATATTGAGAAACCTTTGTAAAACACCCTTTGGCCTGTTTCTTATCTTCTTGAATGCGCCTTTCTTTCTTTTCTGTTCTTTCATTCACAGAACAGAATACCACATATCCAAATCGACAAGCATCGAGCAAAGGGGAAGCACATGCAGCTTCCAAACATGGAACCTTTTACCATCATTGGGCTGCTCTTACTTCTCTTTATTCTTTCATCCATATCGAGAAGACGCAGAAGCCGAACCACTGCTGTTAGAAAAGCGCCGCCAGAAGCTAACGGTGCATGGCCTTTAATCGGGCACCTCCACCTTCTAGGTGGGTCACGGCCACCTCACGTGACCTTGGGCGATATGGCTGACAAATACGGACCAGTCTTCACCGTACGGCTTGGCGTTCACCAAACTTTGGTTGTGAGCAGTTGGGAGATGGCTAAAGAGTGTTTCACTGTAAACGACAGAGCATTCGCTAGCCGTCCAAAATCTGTACCTTTGGAAATCTTAGGTTTAAACTTTGCCATGATTGGATTCAGCCCTTACGGTTCTTATTGGCGTCACGTCCGTAAGATAGCCACCCTCGAGCTCCTTTCCGCTCACCGGATAGAGTTGCTCACGCCCGTCAAGGAAGCGATAGTGAAGAAAGCAATGAAGGAGAGTTACAACTTTTGGTTAAAGATGAAGAACGAGGGTAGTTCGGGAAAGGTAATGACTGAGATGAAGAAATGGTTTGGGGACATAACTTTAAACATAATGCTCAAAACGATAGTAGGGGTGGAGTGTGATGGTGAGAAAGAAGAGAACAAACGGATCCATAAAGCACTAAGGGATTTCTTAGATCTCAGTGGGGCGTTCCCTATTTCAGATGCGCTGCCTTATTTGAGATGGTTGGATTTGGATGGGCTATTGAAGAAAATGAAGAGAAATGCAAAAGAGATGGAAGAGTTTGGTGAAATTTGGCTCGATGAACACAAACGCAACAGGAATAATTGTGGTGCAGGGGAATGGAAGGGTAAGCATGACTTCATGGACGTGCTTCTTTCTACCGTTGATGAAAGTGAAGAGTTTGAAGGTCGTGATGCTGATACTACAATCAAAGCCACATGCCTGGTATCTATCTAGATCTTCAATATCACTTTCATCATTTTCATTTGTTTTAACTAGGAGACTTTCCTTAACTGACTTGAACAACACACATGGGACACCTGTCGGGTTTTTCCTTTTTTGTTCTCTCTAGGGTGGGAATAGGGCACTCTCTCAGCCGCTTGTTGGATCTATGAACTATCCTATTTAAAACATCCTCAGCCTAATCTATTTAGTACTAAAGAGTTGGTGTTAAGATTTTTTAAAAAATTTATATAGATAAAAAGGTTAGG
The DNA here is from genome assembly GCA_030762895.1 of Sophora flavescens. Classification (NCBI taxonomy): domain Eukaryota; kingdom Viridiplantae; phylum Streptophyta; class Magnoliopsida; order Fabales; family Fabaceae; genus Sophora; species Sophora flavescens. Next base: position 13,864,160 of record CM061067.1, read on the forward strand.
CTAAAGTCTTTAAAAACACTTACTAAATCTATCTTCCACCTATTTAATATAAACACAGACATAAATGTTCACGTATAATATAATATGGTATAATATTATAATATATTATTTATATTATTTAAAAATAAAGATATCTTCACCTATTTAATTGTAGTGACTATTTTATCATTAGAGGTCTACAACTCTATGAACCTAATTACAAATGAAGGCATGTAATCTATTTATAGGTGGAGACATATTTAAAGGTATTGTTGATAAGTAGACTTTTAAATAAACTTTTAGACCAGTTCAGACTTTAAAGTAGGTCAGGCTCAAACCTTAATAATTGACTTATATAGGCTTGGGTCTCGAAATTGGAACGCACGACATATTAAGACATATCACGACTTGACCTGTTTCCATACCTACTATTTTTTTAAAGTTGTCATATTTGAACACATAATTTAAATGTCGTATGTATTATCGTATATGTTTTTTTTATTTTTTTTATTTTTATATACACGTATTTTAAAAATATAATAAAAATAAAGAGATCTCCGTATGATGTCATCAAAGTGTGTTAAAAAAAAACAGTATCTTTCTTTACTCTATCTCCCCACCGCGACTTGTCTGCCACGGGGCCACAATTCTTGCCACCCAAGCCATCCCATCGCAATAAACACCATCAGCCGCCACCCCTACATTAGTGTCAAAGAAAGGACAAAAAGAGAGGAATGATCAAAGAAGAGAGTAATGGATGAATTAGAAAAGGAGCGGCTTGAAGGTGGGACGTAGTGTCATCTCTATCCATTAGAAAAGGAGCGGCTTGAAGGTGGGACGTAGTGTCATCTCTATCCATTAGAAAAGTAGCGGCTTGAAGGTGGGACGTAGTGTCATCTCTTTAGTCTTTAGACGATACCTTTTTTTTATTTACATCTATTTAGACAATACTTTGAATATCAACTTATTGGGTTAAATATATTTTTTATTCCAGTAAAATAAGTGGATTTTGATTTTGATCCCGATAAAAATTTTCTTTGCTTCTTGTTTCTATAAAATTTGAAATCACTTTTTTTTCTTCTTATTGTCATGTGATATCCATTAACTATTTATGTGTTTAATGGAAGCTCATATGGTCATCCAAAGTGACACCCAATAATATCTATGTTGTCGTGTTAGTATGTGATTCCCTAAAAATTTTCCTTGAATCCTAAAATAAATTATATTTATCTACCCTAAAATGAATGCTAGAGACTAAAAGTTGCGATATTAAATTTTTAGAGGGATGAAAAATAAAGAAAAATAATTCATATATAGGGATCAAAACCAAATTTTTTTCATTTTATAGGGATCAAAATTAGTAATTTTATATTTTAGAGCGATGAAAACTAAAGAAATTTTTTTACAGAGACCAAAACCAAAATTCGCTTATTTTCTAGGGACTAAAAACATATTTAACCCTAATTTATATATGGATATCTTAAAATATGTAATATTTGGATGCTCAGTTAGATTTACATAAATTAAATATCATTTTAGTATTAATAAAAACATTGAAAAAAAAAATCTTCTTTAGGCAAGTTTTTTTTTTTTAAGGAATCTTCCTTACAAGTTAATGATCGCATGTTTTTATTCATTTACTCAAAAGGATATAAAATTTATTATTTAATTATATTATTTATATATTATTTAATAATATAACTTACTGAATTCATATAAACATTTTTGTCACTTGGTTTTTTTTTCCTATGAATTATATCAAAAATTTGTTTTTTTGATGATGTGAATTTAATTTTGATATATTGTTGGTAAAATGTTTTTTGCATTAATATCAATTTGTTGTAGACTTTATTAAATTTTATATTTTCATTGCAAATCTCTAGCTATCTTCAAAACAAATAAAAAGTGAAGATAAATTTATCTTTACTTTCAACATGTTTTAAAAAAAAATTCTTTAAACTCACCATTCTTCTTCTTATGTCATCTTCTCTCAGTTGGTATGGTTTAGCAGTAAGTTTCTTACTATCTATTTCACAGGCACTAATTATAGCGGGCACAGACACTACAGCAGGGACATTGACCTGGGCTCTCTCATTACTTGTCAACAATCGAGAAGTCCTGAACAAGGCCATACACGAATTAGACACACAAATTGGGAGTGACAGGTTGGCGGTGGAATCAGACACGAAAAATCTAGTGTATCTCCAAGCCATAATCAAGGAAACAATGCGTTTGTACCCACCTGCACCACTCAATTTGCCACACATGTCCATGGAAGACTGCACTGTGGGTGGATACAATGTGGCTGCTGGCACGCGTCTCTTGACTAACATTTCAAAACTTCAACGAGATCCCCTTGTTTATCCCGATCCCTTGGAGTTCCGACCAGAGAGATTCCTCACAACCCACCAACACGTCGACGTTCGGGGCCAACATTTTGAACTTATTCCTTTCGGTGCAGGCAGAAGGATGTGTCCAGGACTCTCGTTCGGTCTTCAAAGTATGCAACTTACACTTGCTAATCTGCTTCATGGGTTTGACATTGTAACTCCTGATGGTGGACCAGTTGATATGGTTGAACAAATTGGGCTAACCAACATCAAAGCCTCTCCGCTCCAAGTCATTCTTACCCCGCGTCTCTCTGGCCAAGTTTATGCTGAAAAATAAACGCTAGCTCGATATAATAATGGATAGCATTGCCTCCCATGCAGGGATAATAAATACACATTATGAAAGCTATTCCACTTTATGTTCTCATCAAACCTCGTTTTTCTTCTCAAGAAATAAGCGTGTATTTGAAACCCATATTGGCAAACCCCGTATAACATGGGTTTTATAAACTTATGTTTGATTAAATGTGTGAATATAATAATTTGATTTATGTTTAGATACTTATTGTTAAAAGTGATTTTGATAAAATAAGTATTGTTTGAGTAGTGTTAATCAAATTGAATAGTTAAAATTTATATTATTCATGTGTACATACCTATATATGTATATCAAAGATGTTCTCTCGTTCGTGAAAAACTTTCAATAATAAGGTTGTTATAAAATCAAATGTTGGATTAAAACTTTTATCAATGATCTTTTATATAAAAGTTTACATTAATCCGGAATTATTTTGTACTTCATTGATAAATATTATGATTAGCGTAATATATATTTTTAAAATACATAAAAATATGGGCTATTTAATTACATTTTTATTGATATTCAAATTTTAAAAATTTGATTAAAAAAAACATTTTGTCCCGCATATGGAAACTCAATCCAATAAGGCCCAGGGAAACTCTAAGATTGAACAAATCACCCGGCCGAAGGTCTGAGTCAAAGGTCTATGAGAGAGGGGTTGACCTAGGGGATGACCCCCACCAACCAAGCTGCATCATCGGTAAGGTTCGTCCCTTAATCGCGTGACCATTCAATCACTATCACCCCAAATCACAACTGACCTCAAACATTCATGCAGTAAGGGGCACTATACCAGCTCCCCGTGTCCCTTACGCTACATAGCTAGGGACGCCTTACCAATAATGGCAGTCACTAATACCCCCATATCAAGGGCACCACTTTAAAAAGTTATGGAATCATGAGGCCATGTAAATTCTCATTTATCACCTACATACATTATTTACAACCTTTTTGTTCACTTAGTTATCAAAATATTTTCGTAGGTACACCCCCCATGTTGTTCAATGAGAGGAGCAACAAAGAAGATAAAGCAGGACACCACTATCAAGCTTGAAGATATAGTTTGGGCCATTCTAGTACAGGCCCAATACCGAAGAAATATTCTGAAATATTATTTTGGGCAAGCCAGAACAAAAATAAAAGATAGTTATAATTTAACGATGAGATCGATAAAAATTATATTGTATAGAAAAATATTAAATTGTGTAACAATATTAAGTCGTCCGCACGTATACGGCTTTTTGACCAAAATGGGTTCCTTTTAGAAACTATTTACTAGTTTAGGGTTATTCTTAAACTATTTACCAATGGGGGATCCTTTTGGACATGTGGCATATTTTATTTTTTTTCACTTTGACGGGTCAAAGGCGCCAGTCAGACTGGCGCCTACCAGTATTTAAAAAAAGAGAGACAAAACCTGCCCTGCAGTGTGCCACGTGACGCTGCAGGGGGCGCTCCCACCCCACCCCAACCCAACCCAAAAGTTTTTTTGACGCCTGGAACCCACCCACCCCAAAGTCTGACGCAGGAGCCCCCCCACACATAATCCCTCCCTCCAGGACAGTTACTCCTCCTATAAATAGATATAAGTATGAAATTTTATTTACTACTTATGATATTATTTGCTACTTGTTATTAGGGTATTTATTTTATTGTTGCATGTTATTTTAAATAGATACTTTATCATTAATGTCATCGTTACTCCCTATACTTATAGTATAATTTTTTTGTAGCGGTGTTCCTTTAAAATTGCAGGTGACTTTTTTTTAATTATTACAAGGTAAAATTCTTTTTTACTACTGTAATAATTGATGAATATTTATTGGTGTAAATTGTTATTGCTATTATTTTTTATGCCTCGTGTGATATTATTTGCTACTCGTTATTACGGGAATTTTTTTATTGCCTCTTGTTATTTTAAATAGATACTTTATCATTAATGTCATCGTTACTCCCTATACTTAGAGTATAATTTTTTTGTAGTTGTATTCCTTTAAAATTGCAGGTGACTTTCTTTTAATTCTTACAAGGTAAAATTATTTTTTACTACTGTAATAATTTATGAATATTTATTATTGTAAATTATTGTTGCTATTATATTTTTATGCATCGTGTGATATTATTTGCTACTCGTTATTACGGGAATTTTTTCATTGCCTCTTGTTATTTTAAATAGATACTTTATCATTAATGTCATCGTTACTCCGTATAATATAATTTTTTTTATAGCGGTGTTCCTTTAAAATTGCTGGTGACTTTCTTTTAATTCTTACAAGGTAAAATTATTTTTTACTACTGTAATAATTGATGAATATTTATTAGTGTAAATTGTTATTGCTATTATTTTTTATGCCTCTTGTGATATTATTTGCTACTCGTTATTACGAGCTTTTTTTATTGCCTCTTGTTGTTTTAAATAGATACATTAATTAAATTTATCATTCATGTCAGTATTTATTGGGGCTAAATAGATACTATAATTTTCCTTAACTATATAACTCAATAGATTTTATTATATAATCTATATAATTGTAACATTTTTTTTAATGTCAGAAGAAAGATATGGCATCATCTAGCTCACAATCAGGGGCACGACTGGTAAACCCCGGCCCGGTGGATGATTCACTATTGAACCTGCAAGATAAGCATGTTTCTCAGCACGTATGGAATGGATCACTCGATCGAGTTCTTAGAGCTCGACGTAGACTTGCATTTAATCCTGCTGTTACGGATCTCCCAGAGTCTATCAGAGCTAATATTCAAATAGCCGGTTTCTTGGGGGTAGCCCAAGTAAATATAACCCAACTTGATCATAATTTGATTACTGCACTTGTTGAGCGATGGAGACCCGAGACACATACCTTTCACATGCCATGGGGAGAATGCACCATCACACTGCAGGATGTTGCTATTCTCTGTGGACTACGTATTAACGGTCCCACTGTTGTTGGTGCAACTCATATATATTGGAAGCAATATATCGGTGAAATGCTAGGCGGAGTTCCTAACGATTCTGACACGAAAGGTTCAAGAATAAAGTTAAAGTGGCTGGAAGATCATTTTGGGCACTTCTCTCAATGGGAGGATAATCAATGGTGGAGGGTTGTATATACACGAGCGTATATACTCAGGTTGATAGGAAACCTATTGCTCCCGGATCCCTCCGGTTCACAAGTGTCACTGAGATATCTTCCACTATTAGAGAATTTTGAAGTAACAGGTCAGTATAGCCGGGGTTCGGCTGTATTGGGTTACTTGTATTGAGAGTTGTGCAAGTCTACAAATTATGAAAAGAAGGAGATTTGCGGGTTCATGTCGTTAGTTCAAATATGGGCATGGGAAAGGATGCCTTCCATTGCTCCGCAGCTCGTGATTGACCAACGAGATTTTGGTACACCATACGGTACACGACAAGTAGCATGTAAAATTCATAATGCCATCATTGTTTGTAGCTTATACTTGATCCGATAATCCTTTTTTTAAACAATGATAGGTGGCGTTCAGGGGTTACTTATAACAGGCAGATGCACCACCTGACGTATTATCGTGACCGATTTGACAAAATGAAGCATTGCGATGTAAGTATAAATTTTCAATTTAAATAAAAATTAGGAATGTATTGTATTATTTATGTTGTCTCTATCTTAGGAATGTTATTGCATTATTTTGTTCCATGTTGGTAGCTTATTTGGTGTCCCTACGACGACATGATGATGCCAACACTACCCATGGTCTGTCTAGAAGCCATGTACTTATGGAGGGTTGTTCTTCCTTTGATATGCTTCAACATTGTCGAGTGGGTTCAACGAGATCGTGTGATGCGTCAATTCGGCGTGCAGCAACATATACCCAATGAACCTTCCCAACCAGAAAATCGCCATGATCTGTCACTTAGGGGAAAACAATATGAGAATTGGCCACTCATGTTGGATAATGACATTAGTTTCTGGAATGATAGACACATGAATGTGATTTGTCATAATCAACCACAGATTGGTCTCCTAAATAAGCAATCAGAGTATATGCGGTGGTACTTGCGTAGGACACGACGATGGGTTGGCAGGGAAGGTGCACTCAGAGGATATTCGGTAACGTTTTGGTTTCCCAGCATATTGTTTTTTGGTTGAATTATATTTTGATAAATTATTGTTAATAGTTATTAACCATGCTATAGGCTGATGGGATGGAGCGATTGTACTACTTAAGTACTCCTGAGGGTCAACCAGAGTTCACGTTTGGTGAACTTAATCAAGAGCTTGCGGCTATTATGGCAGCATCAGACGAGGCGGATAGCATCATTATACCTACTGTCTCAGCTGTACCTATCACACAAGCTGTGGAAACGATTCCTCCGTTCGCACGCGTGCCAGCAGTAAAAGTGGAGGGTCAGTCTCTTGGTAGGAGAAGATAGCGTCTGGAACAACATAATTTCTACACACCACCTATGCCGGGACGTGGAGAAGGATATTATTATGCGCCCACCCAGGGTCATGACTTTTCACAGGAACCCGCTCCAACGTATTTTCATACTGACATGGCAGGACCATCGTCCATGCCTGCCCATTCCTCATCGTCGATGCATACTCATTCCCCTATGCATCCAAATTCACCCAATTTGTTCTTCACACCACCCGCATATCACCTGACTGCTAACACACCAGATGCACCCAATCCCATGATTGAGCAAATACAAAACACCCCAATATACTCTCCCGGATACGTTGGTATTGGTATTGACTTGAATGTCGACTTCTATTTTGATGAATGATTTGGGAAAGATAGGAAAGATTGATGAGGCAAAGTTTTTACTCAATGAGATTGGGGAGGTAAGAGGGTGCATAAAAATTATTGAGAGGAGGAAGAATATATTAAAGCTTTCACAACGAGAATATGTTGTTGTTGAAAACCTGGAGAATATTTATGGCCAACTTTCATCTATTGAATCCTTTATGCAGCCAATCCTACTTTCATAGCAAGGGAGGTAAGACGACAGAGGCTTACAAAGTCTTGATTGAAATGCAGATCGGGGGTTGTGTGCCAAATGCTACAACATATAGGATGATGGTTGATGGTTTATGTTAGATTGGGGATTTTTCTGAATATTTAGAATGCAATGCTAGCCGATGGACACTGTCCGTGGTTTGAAACGTTTAATTGTTTGGTTGTTGGTCTATTGAACTCTGGGAGTATTAATGGTGCATGCGTTGTTTTAGAAGAGATGGAGAGAAAAAAAAGGTGTGAAAAGTGATTCCCAGAAAGTAATTGGTGTGCTCTGCAATAGAAGATTATCCATACCCAATTACATGGTGGATGGCATTCCACTAGTGACTTGCGAGATCTTATTCGTCTTTTTACATAGCCCGGAAGACAGAATTGTGAAGCAGACATTTCTTTATATAATTAAAGGGAGTGAGAATGTTGATGAAGAGGAGAAGGGCACAAATGGAAAGAGTTATTGAGTTTTGGAGAGAATTAGGTTGTTGTTGGCATTGGAATAGAGGAAAGGGCATGCTACAATGTTCCACCATCGGGTGATATTGTTCCTTTTTAAATTAAAAAGAAACCTTAATATATGTTTCTATATACATGTTTCCATGAGTTTGTATGAGTAATAGGAGGGCATTTTAAATGCATGTGTACATTTTATTTATTTCTAATATATGGGTGTGAATGTTTTGTTGGGTTGCTTTTGGGTTGAAGGAATAATTTTGGAGGATGTGTTGTGTCTGTGTTATTATGCTGCTTAGGTATTTCATGGCTTTTTCATAGAATGTTACTATAGGCTATTTTTAAAAAAGTACAGGATAGCCCATGTCATTAACTCAATGTCATTGGGCTTGGAGTTATATGAAGTATTAAATGTTAGTGTGAACCGAAGCTTAGAAGTTTGCAAAGACTCTGGAGTGCAATGATTGCTTTATCAATTTTACCAAGTAAATGATAGGAAGAAAAAATCTTATAGAAGGAAAAGCATATGGAATTATCTTAATATCAAGAAAATTTGGAGTTACGGTGGTTGAAGTGGAGTCTTATGACAATATGAAGTTACTTTCTATACTTGATATTATGTTGTCTTTATAACTTTGTTTTCCGTGGGATGACCAGTGTTGCTATGTTAGCTTAAGCTTTTCCATTTTATTAAAGGATATATGAATGATCTAGACTTTGGAATTTGATAAGATGATGTTCAACGTCTTTTTTGGTAACCATATTTTAATTATTATGGGGTTAATGACATCTATTTGGTTCTCGTTCATGTTCTCTTTGAAGTAGTCTCACTAAATATGTACATATTGTTTGGTTCGTGGTATTGATAAATGGCGGTTGCTGCTGTCCTATTTAGCATCTGTTTTTAAATGAATATAAGGACGCCGAGTGGTTATAGAATTCATGTGCACAGTTTTTTGTGTTTGGTTTAGCTAGAAGAATGTGTTGTTGCTGATAAAAGGCAAACATCCAAGATTGTCGGTGGGTCCTATGTTAACAAGCTCGAGTGGAAAAAAAGAGATAAGGTACAAGAAGTTATAAGGAAAAATCAGAGAAGAAGTTATAAGGAAAATTCGGTGAAGAAAGAGCTCGTGTGGACATACGGAGCTATAAAATGAAATGAGTTATAAAGAAGAAAAATGAGTCAGAAGGAAGGAAAAAACTCGGGTGGACATAAGGAGTTATAAAAAAAATTGAAAGGAGTTATAAGAAAGAAAAAAGAGTCATAAGGAAGTAAAAACTCGGGTGGGCATAAGGAGTCATAAAAAAATGAATGAAAAGAGTTATAAGGCAAAAATATAAAAAAGAAGAAGAAAAGAAAGGAAGAACTTGGCGAAGAGTTCGGTTAGGAAAAGGAGTCATAAGGAAGGATGAGCTCAGTGGGAAAAGGAGTTATTAGGCAAAAAAAAATACATAAGGAAGGAAGAACTCGGTGGGAAAATGAGTCATAAGGAAGATGTGTGTGTATGTGTGTGTGTGTAAGGAAAGAAGAACTCGGCGAAGAGCTTGGTGGGAAAGGAGTTATAAAGTTGAAGGAGTTATGAGGCAGAAAAAACAAAAAGTAAGAAAGGAAGAACTCAGGGAGAAAGGTGTTATAAGGCCGAATGAGTTATAAGGTAGAAAAAACAAAAAGTATGAAAAGAAGTACTAGAGGAAGACCTTGAGGAGAAAGGAGTTATAAGGCAGGAAAAAAAAAGGAATGAAGAACTCGGTGAAGAGCTCGGTGGAAAATCGATAAGCAAGAAGAAGAAGCAGAAGCAAGAAGCAGAAAGCTCGGCTTACCCAAGATGAGGAAGAGGAAGAGAAAGGCGAAGAAGAAGAAGAGAAACAAAAAAGCAGAAGCAACAAGCAGAAAACTCGGCTTACTCGAGATGAGGAAGACGAAGAATAAGAGAAACCGAGACAAAAAGCGAGAAAAAGAAGCAAAAGCAGGAAGAAGAAGAGAAACAAGAAGAAGAAAAATCGGTTTACTAAGAGGAAGAGGAAGAGGAAGAGGAAAGGAGAAGCGAGAATAAGAAGCATGAAGAAGAAGCAGAAGCAAGAAGAAGAAAACTCGGTTTACTAAGAAGAAGAAGAAGAAGAAGAAGAAGAAGAAGAAGAAGAGTTGAAACATGTATGATCAGCTCTGTAAAAAGCTTAACTTACTTGAAGATGTTTATCAAAGTTCTTTCTCATGTGTACTCTTTTTCCTACCCCAGGCTTTTTTGCTGAAAAGGTTTTTGCTCGGGAAGGTTTTAACGAGGCACACCGAATGTTTCTTTGAAGACATCGACAAATCAGCTTGGAAAATGCTCGGATTTGCCTGGAGACTTTTATACTCAGCTCGGGAAGAGTCCGGTTTACTTGATGACATCTCTTAAAGCTCTTTCGCCTCTTTGAAGCTCAGAGCTTGGGGGCTTGTGCACTGTCTGGATAAATTGGGAATAGGTTAGATTGAGGAGACCAAGTCAAACAAAGGGGAGAGTGGGGCCAAGCAGTTAGACCAGCGGTTGAGAGATCATGGGAATGTAGCAGTTACTTGAGAGGAGGGATAATGGGAGGAGCAGTTATATTCTATAGTCTATATATACAGATGTTTATTGAATAGGGAGGCAAGCTATTTTTGTAACTCTAGTGCGCTTGTTCAGAGATATTCTAATATTATATTTTTGTAACTGCTACATTCTCATGATCTCTCAACCGCTGGTCTAACTGCTTGGTTCCACTCTTCCCTTTGTTTGACTTGGTCTCTTCAATCTAATATACTCCCAATTTATCGGACAATATAGATTTCTTTTTAAATTTCAACAGCATAACGAGTATCCTCAGACATCAAAAAGACAAATTTTTTTATCGATAAATGTTATATGCATTACCATATGTGCAAAAATATTGGTTAAGAAATGTAAAAAGAAACAAAATACTTCATTGAAAAACTAAATATATTATTCTTTTTAAGTATAAATACTCAAGTTTCTAATAAAATAAATTTTTTTTTGTTAGTATTTTCCTTGAAAAAAAAATTAGTAGTCTTGAGCGTTGTGAAATAATGTTGCTAACGGAGTTCCCCTTTTTTTAACTGGGCTTCACCTACATTCGGATGCCATATCATTGTGTTGAGTCTCAGCCACAAAGAGATATCACACTGCAATCCATCTTGTGCATTATCAGTGGATCCCTCACCCTTTTTTGAGCACTCACAACCAATAGATTTCCCAGCCACGCTACCAATGGATAGCCCCTGTCGCACACTTCGTTTTTACTTTCCTTTCATGACAGTGCGCCCAGCTGATGTATAAGTGTGTGTTTGGATGAGCGTTTGACAAACGTAATTTTGGATGAAAGTGATTTTGTAGAATTGATTTTGGTTAAAAGTGAGTTGAGTGTGAAGTGATTTACTTTTGGATGTATTGATGGAAAAAGTGAATTTCATTAATTAATGTTGTTTGGATAGTTTGGATCAAAATTGCTTTTGGGTGCGTAATTACTAAAAAGGGCTTTAATATACATATGTATATATAATATATATATTTTATGTATATCCTCACATTTTAAGTACATTTTGTTTTCCATTTTACTTATATATATATATATATATATATATATATATATATATATATAATTGAAAGAGAATGAGAATGTTCCATAACTATAAAATTTGGAATTATAAATAAAAAGTACAAGCAGGGAATATAATTTGTAGTGCAATACAACATTGTAACATAACTACAATATAATACTAATTAATTTTGTTGTACTCTATAATTCATCCATCTCGAATTGAGTCTTGAGCACGATCCATCTTCATTAGAAAACAAAAGGTACATATATACACAAGGTTAGCTACCATCACTCCTATAGTTTCTCTTATGGTAGCCGATACACACGAGTGGAAAATATACATTAGACGGTAAACGTTTACGTCAGTTAACCAAAAGCTAGACGTTAAAAAGGGGGCGGTGGCAGTTTTGTAAATATCAGACTTCATTAATTCAATTTTAACGTCAGTTGTTGTATGGACTGACGTTAAAAGTGAAGTGACTCACTTTTAACGCCAGTTCAATGAAGAATTGACGTTAAAAGTGAGTCACTTCACTTTTAACTTCTGTTCTTTCATCAACAGACGTTAAATGTTATTTTAATAATTTTTTTATCTAGTATACGTACCATTCCGCATTGCCTTCCTCAAAGTTTCAGTTTCACAATTGCTTTGATGTTTTGTGTTTCTGTTTTGAAAACTAAAATATATGTGCGAAGTATAAGTTGAATCAATAACCCAAATCGGATCTCATTCATGAAGTGTAATACAGACTGATACAGAAGATTGAAAGGGTTTAAAATCCTATAAAAAATTACATTGAAAGGGTTTAAAATCCTAAACATTTGTTGAGGCTTCGTTCCGTTCACGGGTGAGCAAGAGAGGAGAGTCGAGCGACTGAGTTTTCCAGAGCGGCGTAGCAAGGGTGCACCCGATCTGTTTCAGCAATGGTCTTGGAACAGTCATTTGCTTCCAAAGCTGAGGTTCTGAGTCGTAGTCTGCGATTCTCCGGAAAGATGATAAGGTGAGCAACTCACATTATGTGGTTTACACAACCTTATCACCCATGTTATGTGATTTACACAACCTCAGAAGTTGTTTGACCATTAAGACAAAGATCTTTGAGTCTAGGAATAGGAAGAAAGAGTGATGAAGTTAATCTCCATGGCAGAGCCATATTGTGAAGCAGAAAATTAAATGGATGGAAGGAGGCTATTTATAGGAGCAGGGGATGGAAGTTACTAAGCTATTCTGATTTTCTTGAAAACTTATCTATAAACTTAATGTTCATTAAGAGGATTAAGTTACAAGGTGCATGGGTAAGTAGCACAGTAGTCAAAGGAATGAATGTTCTTGCAGAAACTTATACACCTTTAGCGTCAGTTGTTTAATACAACTGACGTTAAAAGTGGTTTTAAAATAAAAATTATTTATTTTTAACGTCAGTTTTTTATACAACTGACGTTAAAAGTGTGATTTTTACTTCAGTATAATAAATAGCCGACGTAAATAATCCTATATATTATAAACGTGCAGAATGAATATTGGAAATAATGTAATATACGGGAACTTGGCAGTCATAAATCAAGTTGACGTTAAAAATGAGGTGGTGGCAATTTGTAAATTTTAAATCACTATTTGCGTCAGTTGTGTAAAGAACTTGTGTAAATATTAAACAAGTTTATTTTTAATCTTCATTAATTAGCTTGAATTAGTAAACATATTCTTGTGAAAATTAAAATAAATAAACACTTAACATAAAAGTGTTATATGTATAATCAGATCGTATCTCATTGAAGCGATTCTTAAGTTACAATTACATGATTAAAAGATAAAAAATTTCTGCAACATAGCATTAAAATATTAAAAAGTTTCTGCTTCAACATCAATTTCTTCTCAGTTCTGTACTTAGAAACTCCAATGGTGCATCGATCCCCTCCCTGCTCATTTGAAGTCCTTGATGCTCCATGTGTGCTTTATCCACAGTCACTTGGGGAGGAGATGGAATAAAGTGAGGGAGTCATATTATGTGATTTACTCAAACTCAGAAGTTTTTTGACCATTAAGACAGAGACCTTTAAGTCTAGGTATAGGAAGAAATAACAAAAGTCTCAAATGTGATAAAACCATATTGTGAAGGAATAGAAAACGCACGAAATATAGAGGAAAAGAAGAGGGTGTATTTACAGACTGATACAGAAGAATGGCACTTTATATAGAGAATAGAGTCTCTCTGATTTTCTTGAAAACTTATCTATAAACTTAATGCTCATTAAGAGGATTAAGTTTCAAGGTGCATGGGTTAGCACAATAGTCAAAGGAATGAATTTTTTTGCAGAAACTTATACACTTTTAACGTCAGTTGTCTTCAACAACTGACGTTAAAAGTGCTTTTAAAATAAAAAATATTTGTTTTTAACGTCGGTTGTTTAATACAACTGACGTTAAAAGTTTGATTTTTACTTCGATTAAATAAATAGTCAAAGGAATTAATGTTTTTGGATAAACGTATACACTTTTAACGTCAGTTTCTTAAGACAACTGGCGTTAAATATATGACCTTTAACGTCAGTCTTTACAAACAACTAACGTCGAATGTTGTTTTATTTTGGTTTACACCCGCGCGCCTTCTGCACTTCGCTCTGTACGCCTTTTTCTCTTTTCATCACGCTCAACCCTCACTCTCAACCCTCACTCTCACTCTCACTCTCACTCCCACTCTGCCCTAATCGCGAGCTCATCTCCACCGCAACCACCGTGAGGGCTTCTTCGCAACCACCGTGAGGTACACTCTTAACCCTAACTCTGTCTTTCCATTCATTCTTTGCAATAACTTGACATCTATCTTTCCCCTTCCCGCGCACTAACTCTCCTTGTCCCTCTGCTCTCAGTAACCACATCGAACGTTGGCCACCACTCGAGCTCCCCTCTCCACCACCACGCGAGCACCTATTTCTGGTGAGTCTTTAGGGTACATTTTTTTATTTTTGGTTTTGAGTGTATGTTGAAACTGTTGTCTCAGTAGTTGAAACTTGAAACCGTGAGTTTGAGTTGTTTGGAATGTCTCTAATTTTGGTTTTTAGTGCATGTTGCTCTGCTGGTTGATCTGTCACGGCCGTGATTCTCATCACGGCTAGGCCGTGATCAGTTCTGCCTGTGATGGTCTGGTTTAGTTGGCACGTTACGGCCGTGATGGACATCACGGCCAGGCCGTGATGGACATCACGACCAGGCCGTGACCTGTGCTTGGCAATCTTCAAAAACTATAGTTTTCAATCTCCCGTATTGTCCTTATATTGGATATATGTTTTGTATATCTACAGGACCTATCTAGTTATGGATCGTAGTTGGATGATTTGTAAGCGCACTAGTGCTGAGTATTTGAAGGGGTGGGAGAATTTATAGAATTTGCTCAAAGGAATGTTCCTAATAGTAATGGAATGTTCTGTTGTCCTTGTGTCAAGTGTTTGAATACGAGGAAATGTACGGTGAAGGATATACGTACTCATTTGATTTGTGAAGGGATTTGCTTGAGTTATACAAGATGGATATGGCATGGTGATGTGTTGTTGAGTAGTACGGCAAGTGTCTCCCAAAGTGAGGACGTTGACGTAGATATGGAGGATGATCGAGTAGAGGACATGATCCGTGATATTGGACAAGAATCTTTTCATCGAGCTCATGTGTATGATAGGTTGTGAGGTGATGCGGATAAGCCTTTATATCCAAGGTGTACTACTCATACACGGTTGTCGGCGGTGCTAAAATTGGTTTGTGTGAAGGCGAGAAATGGTTGGACCGATAAAAGCTTCACGGAATTGCTTGAAGTGTTGAAAGACTTGCTTCCGGAGGACAACACATTGCCTGACCGTAACTATGAGGCCAAGAAGGTATTGTGTCCTATGGGTATGGAGTATAAGAAGATACACGCATGCCCCAATGATTGCATATTGTACACCGGTGTTCATGAAGACAATCACGATTGCCCCAAATGTGGGTTATCACGATACAAAGTGAAGGGCGGTGACGATGATGATGATCTTGATGATGTGAGAAAAAAGGGTCCTCCTGCGAAAGTGTTGTGGTATCTTCCAATAATTCCAAGGTTCAAGCGAGTGTTTGCCAATGCGAAAGATGCGAAGAATCTTAGATGGCATAATGATGAGATGAAACGTGATGGAAAGGTTCGTCATCCTGCTGATTCTATGCAATGGAAGAATATCGATACTATGTTTCCGGATTTCGCCGATGAGCCAAGAAACCTAAGGCTTGGACTTGCTACGGATGGAATGAATCCTTATGGTAACATGAGTAGTATTCATAGTTCATGGCCTGTTTTGTTGGTAATTTACAACATGCCCCCTTGGTTGTGCATGAAGCGCAAATACATGATGTTGTCTATGATGATTTCGGGCCCAAAGCAACCGGGAAATGACTTAGATGTTTATCTAGGTCCCTTGATTGAAGACTTGAAAATGCTGTGGGTGGAAGGTGTTGATGTAGTTGATGGGTATTCTCATGAGACTTTCAAGCTTCGTGCCAGTTATTTTGCACCATCAACGACTTTCCAGCATACGGTAACTTGTCCGGGTACAGTGTCAAGGGGCATAAAGCATGCCCTATATGTGAAGAAGGCACATGCTACACTCAGTTGCATCATGGAAAGAAGACGGTTTACCTTGCGCATCGGAGATTTCTTAGACGTGATCACCCATATCGTAAGATGAAAAAAACTTTTAATGGATGCCAAGAGACAGAAGAAGCGTCGGCGGCCTTAATTGGAGAGCAGGTTTATCAGAGGGTAAAGGACATCGATGTTATATTCAGCAAGTCCAACAAGAAAGGTAAAGCTGCTGAGAAAAGCATATGGAAGAAGAGGTCGATATTCTTTGATCTTCCATACCGGCGCAAGCTTGATGTCAGACACTGCATTGATGTGATGCACGTGGAGAAAAATGTGTGTGATAGTGTGATCGGGACGCTTCTCAACATTTAGGGCAAGACAAAGGATGGTGTGAATGCTCGTCTCAACCTCGTTGCTATGGGTATACGAGAGCAGTTAGATCCAGTTGTTGAGGATGGTAAGCGGACTTATTTGCCGCCAGCATGTCATACTTTGTCAAAAAAAGAGAGACAAAGTTTCTGCGGGTGTCTTCAGGGCATCAAAGTTCCACATGGTTACTCTTCAAATATGAAGAGGCTTGTCTCTAGTGATCTTAAATTGGTTGGCTTAAAGTCTCATGATTGTCACATCTTGATGCAACAACTTCTGCCCGTTGCTATTCGTGGTATTGCTCCAAAAAATGTGAGACATGCCATTACTCGGTTGTGCTCATTCTTCAATTCTATATGTAGCAAAGTCGTTGACCCCCGTATGTTGGATGACTTGGAAGTTGAGGCTGCTACAATCTTGTGCCAATTGGAGATGTATTTTCCTCCTTCCTTTTTCGACATAATGGTTCACTTAATTGTTCATTTGGTTCGGGAGATTAGATTATGTGGGCCGGTTTTTCTGAGATGGATGTACCCAGTTGAGCGCTACATGAAGATCTTGAAAGGGTACGTGAAAAATCCTCATCGTCCGGAAGCATCTATTGTTCAAAGGTATGTTACAGAAGAAGCTATTGAGTTTTGTTCGGACTACCTTCATAACACGGATCCTATAGGGGTTCCTAAGCCTCGGCATGATGAGATCAGATGTCAAGGTAAGGGTACACATGGCTTAAGAATTAATAGGAAGGATCGGGAGGAAGTGCTTCAAGCACATTTGTATGTATTGAACAACATCGAATGTGTTCAGCCTTTCTTATTTGAACATAAAAGAAAAGTCAATCAAGAAAACCCTCGAATGAGCGAAAGGTGGTTGTTGAACAAGCATAACAAGACTTTCTTACCATGGTTCAAGGAAGAAATGCTTAAGGATGGTAGTACTGCTTCTGATGACGTAAGATGGCTAGCACGTGGGCCTAGCTTCAACGTCATATGTTGGAGCGGATACGACATAAATAACTTCCCCTTTTATACAAAGGAACAAGATAACAAGAGTACCATGCAAAATAGTGGGGTTATGATCGTGGCCGAAGCAATGCACTTCTCTAGTGCAAAGGACATAAAACCCGTTAAAGCACCGACACCTTACTTTGGATATATTGAAGATATTTGGGTGCTCGATTACACTAAGCTTACGGTGCCGGTATTTAAATGTAAGTGGGTTGATAGTAACGGTGGTGTACAAACCGACGAATTGGGGTTCACATTGGTAGACCTCAACAAGTTAGGTCATATAAATGAGCCTTTCATAATGGCTTCCCAAGCAAAACAAGTGTTCTACATCACTGATCCTTCTAACAAAAGGTTGTCCGTGGTTCTCCAAGGAAAAAGCATGTATAATGGTAGTGATGAAAATGAAGATTCAAATCTTGATATTCCTGAGACTCCTTCTTTTTCAACAAACATGCCTACTATAATCGAGGAGACACAGGTGGACGATGTACATGCCACTCGTGATGATCATCACGAAGGGATATTGATATAGGTAGTTTAAACTTAGTAAACATTTATTTTTATTTATATTTCTGTATTTATTTTGAGTTATAACCTATGTTAATAAAAATATATTGTTTCTGAACAGGCATACATATGGATCATTGTTCCATTTTTCCTTTGCAATTCTGTAATGTGTGATATTCTGTGTTACTGGGATATTTACTGAATGCAGGGATAGCTGAGGGAAATGATATTTTAAAACTGAATTTAAAAAAAAAATTCTATTAACGTCAGTTGTATCAAACAACTGACGTTAATAGTATTTTATAAAATATACAGTACAATATTAACGTCAGTTCTAATAAACAACTGACGTTAAAATTAAAACCTTTAACGTCAATTCTTTATAACATCTGACGTTAGTTTTAACAAAATTAACGTCCGTTGTCTTAAAGAACTGACATTAATAGTTTTATGTTTAACGTTAGTTTTTTAAACAACTGACGTTAATTTTTACAAAATTAACATCAGTTATGTTAAAGAACTGACGTTAATAGTTTTATATTTAACGTCGGTTCTCAACTGACGTTAAAATATTAACTATTAACGTCAGCTGTATTTACGTCAGTCAGTGTTCTGACGTAAAAAATCAATTTTAACTGACGTAAAAAGCACTTATTGCACTAGTGACAGCTAAGAGATCCCGAGAATAAGGGGATAAATAAGGATACAATCATAAACAGACAAGCAAAGATACAATCAGAATTAATTGCTATACAATCAGAATCATTATTCTGCAATTAATTACTATACAATCAGAATCAATATTCTGCATTAATGATTGCAAAGTGTTTGTATATAGATAGAGTCAATTAAAAACTAGAGCACACATAAGAAAAGGGCAAGAGCAGAATCACATAGGCAAACAAAAGAACAAACGAAACCAGATATTACCAATAGCAAAACAAGCGTGCACAAATTCTACAGAGCAGAAACAAATAGCAAAAAGAGAAATGGACAAATAGCAAAACAAAGCTAACACTTGCAATTTTGTAACAAATTCTATAGAGCAGAAATATTGCAAATAAAGATTGATACCAAGAGTGCAAAGGGGCAAAACATACCCTGCCTCTGGAAGAATCTGATGAAGATACTACAACACAATAGTTCCACCGAATTGTTCTCAAGCAAATGAAGAGGGAGTCTATTCGTGTATATATGAGTGAAAGAGAATGAGAATGAGCAGTAAATATGGTTGAAATGAATAAATTCACAATAAATTGTAACAACTAAAAGTGAAATTTCATTATCTGGTACCTTTTCATAGCCGCAAACAAGCTTTGAGGTGTAGGAGAGGCAGAGTTTCCCTCCAAGAGAAAGGAGCACAATGAATGAATGATCACCATATCAGTAGAATAATTACCACAAAGGAAAGAATTGAAGGAAGATGATCGATGAATGTGAAGGGAAGAATTGAAGATTTGTTGGTGAGCAACATAAATGACACCATAAAATAGACACACAATAAATGACATACCACAGATTTCCCCCCGATTTGTACAGCTACCTTCGATTTGTTGAGCTCCAAAGAAGGGCAAAAAAGTGAAATGATTCTCTCCCTGATTCAGAATCGAGTTTCCAATAACGCAGAAGCTCCTTTATGCAGCTTTGCTTCCTACGCGCTTTTGGGGTTAACAAATCACGTTCATTTAGGTTGCCAAACATGTGGGACTGAGATAGAAATCGCGTTGGAGACCCAGACTCGCGTTTGATGAACAGAAAATGCAGGACCAAACACACACTTAGTGTGCTGCTCAATGTAGACTTCCTCAAGTAATTTACCATTAAGGAAAGCTGATTTTACATCAAGTTGGAAGATGGGCCATGAATTTTGGGCTGCTAATGAAACCACCAACCGAATTGTATCCTGTCTTGCTACAGGAGCAAAAACCTCATGATAATCAACTCCATGATCTTGCTTATAGTCTTTCATAACAAGTCTTGCTTTGAACTTGTCAATTTCTCCCTTTTCATTCAGCTTTGTCTTATAAACCCACTTCACACCAATGGTTTTTTGCCCTTTAGGAAGATCAGTTAATTCCCAAGTCTCGTTCTTTTCTATTGCTTGAATTTCTGCATCCATGACCTTTTTCCATTTTTCTTCTTTCACTGCTTCTGTGAACAGTATAGGATCAGAACCTGCAAATAGGGCAAAGTGTGCAGTAGTATCCTCATCAGATAATTCATCTCCGCTCACATAATCTATCATCCAAGATGGCCTTCTCCTTTGTCGTTGTGGTTCTGAAATAGATGATTGATCTTCATCTGGAATTGAAACACTTGGTGAAGGACTTGGGAAGACTTCTCCAAGGGACTGTGCAGATAGCTGCAATTGTGATTCAGACTCCTGACTTTCCCCGCCAACTTCCTCAAGATCAATTAACGTTTGTTGTTGCTCGGTGCTGCTCCAATCCCATGTATTTTCTTCATCAAATAGAACATCTCGACTGATGATTGTTTTCTTGGTAATGGGATTATATAACTTGTACGCCTTGGATTCCTCACTAACCCCAATAAAGACACACTTCACACTTTTACCATCAAGCTTTGTTCTCTTTTCATCTGGAACATGATGTACACCCAAAGATTCTGAAGTGATCCACTGACGGCCTGACTTCACTCCAAGCTTCTTGTGGTGTTATGTTTTTTACAGCAAGAGTAGGACTTCGATTGAGTACATGAACACTCCAATTGATTGCTTCTACCCAGAAAGTCTTTGGAATACACTTTGTCACCAACATGCTTCGCACCATGTTCATAATCATCCGATTCTTTCTTTCAGCCACACCGTTTTGCTGCGGTGTGTATGCAGCAGTAAGCTGTCTCCGTATTCCATGCAATTCACAAAAACTTGAAAAATTATGTGAGTTAAACTCACCACCATGATCTGTACGAAGGATCTGAATGTACTTGCCAGATTCTTTTTCAACTCGAGCCTTAAAGCTTTTAAAAACAATAAAAGATTCAGATTTCTCTTGCAAGAAATAAACCCATGTTTTTCGACTATAATCATCTATAAAGGTAATGAAGTACCTTTTGTTTCCATTCGATGTTGGATTGATTGGTCCACAGATGTTTGAATGCACCAACTGTAGGATTTGCTCAGCTCTCCATGCTTTTCCATGTGGAAAAGAATCACGATGTTGTTTACCAACAATACAATCTTCACACATTTCTATGGGATTGTTGATATTGGGCAGTCCTTCCACCATATTCTTCTCATGTAGGATTTTCAATCCTTTGAAGCTCAAATGATCATAACGCAGATGCCATAACCATGTTGGATCTTGCACTCTTGTGGAGAAACACTTATGGACACCGCACTGAATGTGCAGACGGAACATACGATTGGTTGTCATTTCTGCTTCTGCTATTAGTCCCTTCTCTGGATGATGAATTTGACACCTACTTTGTTGGATGATGATGATGTAACCCTTCTCTTGTAGTTGGCCCATACTGATGAGATTGATTTTCAAATCTGGGATATAAAACACACTAGAAATTGTATGCACAATATTGTTTTTCATATGGAATTTAATATCCCCTTTCCCCATGACAGAAATGCAAGAGTTGTTACCAAGCTTCACAGTTTGTCTAAATGTTTCATCCAAATCATAAAACAAAGATTTGTTTCCACACATGTGATTGCTACAACCCGAATCTAAATACCAAGTATTACTTGATGAATTATTCTTGTCGATGTAAGCCATCAAGAGCAATTCTCCTTCAGTTTCAGAAAAGTTTACCTTAGTTTCCTTCTCTTTGTCAGGGCATTCATACTAATAGTGGCCATGCTTGTGACAATGATAACATTCCACCCTTGCCTTGTCAAATTGTGTTCCTTGATTGTAATATTGGCGACCTCTACCTCTGCCTCTTCCTCGTCCTCGAAATCCACCACGTCCTCTTCCTGGAGAGATGGTTCCTTCAGAAGCAGTGGCTTTCAAGGCTTGCTCCTCCACAACATAGCTGGTCATCCTCTGCTCATGAACTAATAGTGAGCTTTGCAACACATCAATCGAAAGACTATCAATGTCATTCGATTCTTCAATGGAACACACCACATAGTCAAATTTACGTGTCATTGAGTGAAGGATTTTCTCAACGACTGCAACATCTTCCTGCTTTTCTCCATTAATACGCATCTTGTTTGCAATTGACAGTGTTCTTGCAAAGTAATCATTGACTGACTCTCCTACCTTCATGTGAAGGATTTCAAACTCTTTGCGAAGAGCTTGGAGTTGTGCACGTTTCACCCGTGCAATGCCTTGGTACTTCTTCTTCATCGAATCTCAGATGTCTTTAGCAGTGTCCTTCTTTAGGATGGTCTCCAGTACTGCACGATTTATTGCTTGAAACAAATAATTTTTTGCCTTCAAATCCTTTAATCTCTTGTCCTCCAACGTCTTTCGTTGGTGAATGGTTAGAAGAACATCGCCAGAAAAGAGACTCTGGTGAAAGTAACGGAACAGAGCAAGACTTCATCGATGTCTTGTTTTCTGTCGTTCACGCCACTAATCTTGTTGGTTATGACGCTGACACTATCATCAAAGCCACTTGCTTGGTACGTACCAGTTACCACTGCATCAAGTCCCATCATTTACCATCTTCTCCTTTATGAGCGCTATTAATTCATTAGTAGCAAGGTTTGAAGTAGCCGCGGCAAATGGGAATTTTGTTTCGGCTTATAATCGATGGGTTAAAAATAATCCATCATTCCATTTCAATTCATTAAAAATATGATTCATTCAATAAAAAATCATTCAATTCATCCATTAACCATTTTTATATAGAAGTATATCTGACCCATCTATTTAAAAAAATATTATACATTAAAATTTTATTTTAATAATTTTTACATACTAAATATTTTCTCTACTCTATAAAAAAAATACTAAATATTTTCTCTCTATATAATTTTAAGAACATTAATTAAATACATGAATTTTAGACTACCCTACCCTAAGAAGAAATCGAGTTAGCAAATTTTAGGCTCACAAATAGTATAGTAGTAATAATCTCATTGAAGCAAATATAAAAGGTAGAATTTAAAAAAATAAATGAATACAAAAAGCGAAAAAGAAAAATAAAAAAGAAAGAAATCCAGCGAGGAAATATTTGAAGTAAAAGATAATAATCAGAGATAGAAGAATGGAAAGGGAAGATACTAAAGGAGGACAGATAGAAGAATTTCATGTTTAACGAAAAGAAGACGACGATCATGACATGTGTTGGTAGAAGCGAAAATAATAATCGAATAGGAAATAGATAGAAAGAAAAGTAATTGTTGGTAAGAAAGAAGAAAGGAATGGTCGGCGTATGACTAGCCGCAGCATTTCAGTTTGGACAGAAAAATAATTTTTGAATGGATCATAAATGACCCATTTCTTTTTTCTTTTTTCTTTTTATCCAATGGATTGCAAAAAAATATGGAATAGATTATTAATCATCCTTTGATAAAAACAATCCAATTCATTCAATCCATTTCTTATTATTTATTTATTATTGAATTGATTAAATGGATTTTATTGTGATAAACCGGATGGATAAGTAATCCGCAGATCTTTTTGTCAACTCTAGTTTCAAGTTATGAACCTATGGTAGTGTTGATTTTTTCATTATGGTATTGGAGATATAATTAGTTACTAGATCTATGGTTAGTTAGTTGCTAGATCTATAGTTAGTTAGTTGATAGTTAGTTGCTAGATCATTAGCCTATATAAAGGCTTAATCTCTTTGTAATCAATAAACCCATTCTATCAATTTCGTATTCATACTTTCTCTCAATTTCTTTTCTCCTCCAATGGATGTCATATTTCCTAATATGGTATCAGAGAGATATCAACCACCATGAGAGAAAACTTTTCGCTGCTCTTTCTTAATATTATTCATTTTTCTTCCTTTTCATTTTATCCAAAGAAAACTCAAAACACCATTCTCATTCTTTTTGAACTATTGAGTAGTACATGCTGACTCCAAGTTCAAGTGTCAAAGATTTTAGTTTTGCATCAAGGAACGTGTTCCCCATTCAACCGCTTCACTTTCTCTTATCTCTACATCATTATAGCAATAAAGATTTGCTCTCTTTCTTTGTTCTATTTCTTTCTTTCCACCCATGCAATCAATACACCTCTCATCTTCATCCACTTCCCCATCAAAATCCATATCACTCAAGGTTGCAGCAAGAGACAGAAAAGGTTAAATTTACAGCAATGGAGGGTAATGCTTCTCCTAATCTTGAGTCTGAAGCATCTTCAAAGCTCATACCAGAAGCTCAAGAATCCAAGAAACGGAAAATGGTTCAGAAAACAGTTCTCACTGTGAGGGTAGGAGAGAATGTTAGCAAGTTGAAGAATGAAGGGCTACCTTCTGATTTTTGGTCATGGAGGAAATATGGACAAAAGCCAATCAAAGGGTCTCCATATCCAAGAGGCTATTACAGGTGCAGCACATGCAAGGGCTGTTCAGCGAAAAAGCAAGTAGTGAGATGCAGGACAGATGCACCAATGCTGATCATCACACATATACCTCGACTCATAACCATCCAGCTCCCAGTGTTCCCTCCACCACAAATTCAGCTCAACCACTAAAAGAATCCGAAATCGAAACCAAGGAAGACTTCCCAGCTACCTCAAAGAATGAAGACCAAGAACAAATAGAAGAAGAACAAATGAATCATGAGCACAGTATGATCAGTGATCAAGCTACAGATGAAGAAAACTTTCATTATAGACCAAGAAGATCCTTTCAAATTAAACACACAGAAATGCCATGAAGCAACAGACGGGCTTCCAAACCTTTTCACAAAAGCGAATCACGAGAAGGTTGTTATTCTCGTTCTCTTTATCTCTCCTCCTCGTCTCGAGGAACAGAGCCAGCTCCTCATCTCTTAACATTTTAATATTGCTGCAAGTAAGCCTTTGTGGTTAAACATTCATAATATTTTCTTGCTTTTGCCAATGATGGTGGTTAAGCATTTTGCATAAAATTGGCATTGAAATTCATGAGGCTTAACAAGCATATTTTAAAGCAACTTTTGACTGATGTTAATTCTAGCGAGTCAGCTCATTTCATATACAAATTCCATTCTTTTGCCAATGTTTATTCTGGCAAGATTCATATATTTTTGAAACGAGATTCGTGGAGACGACAGAAGAAGAACGAAGAGGCCCAAAAGAAGGTCAAAGACTTCTCAGATCTACGAACTACGGCCGTTACCTATATCATTGTTAGACTTTTCTTGATTAGCCAATGTAATTAGGCTTATACATTTGTAATTTTAATTCATTGTTCTTTCTTTTTCTTGCATTATGTTGTACACCCCAAGCTGGATTTGCTAATCCGCACTTCCAGCTTGCGGGGGGCTATTGGAGATATAATTAGTTGCTAGATCTATGGTTAGTTAGTTGCTAGATCTATAGTTAGTTAGTTGATAGTTAGTTGCTAGATCATTAGCCCATATAAAGGCTTAATCTCTTTGTAATCAATAAACCCATTCTATCAATTTCGCATTCATAGTTTCTCTCAATTTCTTTTCTCCTTCAATGGATGCCATATTTCCTAATATATGGTGAACAATCGTGGAAAAACATGATTGATATGATCGTAATTGTGACTTTGACATAATTTTGGAGACCACCAAAATCATAAGGTTTTGGTTTCAAGTGGAGTTGCGAATCTGAATTTAAAACCATGATTATAATTGGTTACTAGTTCATTAACCAAATAATGCATATTTGTTAACTAATATTTATATATTCACTGGTGCAATAAGTGCTTTTTACGTCAGTTAAAATTGATTTTTTACGTCAGAATACTGACTGACGTAAATACAGCTGACGTTAAAAGTTACACTTTTAACGTCAGTTGAGAACTGACGTTAAATATAACACTATTAACGTCGGTTCTTTAACACAACTGACGTTAATTTTGTCAAAATTAATGTCAGTTCTTTAACATAACCGACATAAATTTTGTTGAAACTAACGTCATTTGTTATAAAGAACTGACGTTAAAGGTCTTAATTTTAACGTCAGTTGTAGTAAACAACTGACGTTAATAGTGTACTGTATATTTTTATAAAATACTTTTAACGTCAGTTGTATGATACAACTGACGTTAATAGTATTTTTTTTTTTAAATTCAGTTTTAAAATATCACTCCCATAAGCCATCCCTGCATTCAGTAAATATCCCAGTAACATAGAATATCACACACATTACAGAATTGCAAAGGAAAAATGGAACAATGATCCATATAATGTATGCCTGTTCAAAACAATATATATTAATTTATTAACATAGGTTATAAATGTATACTAAGTTTAAACTACCTATATCAATATCCCTTCGTGATGATCATCACGAGTGGCATGTACATCGTCCACCTGTGTCTCCTCGATTATAGTAGGCATGTTTGTTGAAAAAGAAGGAGTCTCAGGAATATCAAGATTTGAATCTTCATTTTCATCACTACCATTATACATGCTTTTTCCTTGGAGAACCACGGACAACCTTTTGTTAGAAGGATCAGTGATGTAAAACACTTGTTTTGCTTGTGAAGCCATTATGAAAGGCTCATTTATATGACCTAACTTGTTGAGGTCTACCAATGTGAACCCCAATTCGTCGGTTTGTACACCACCGTTACTATCAACCCACTTACATTTAAATACCGCACCGTAAGCTTAGTGTAATCGAGCACCCAAATATCTTCAATATATCCAAAGTAAGGTGTCGGTCTGCTGTAACGGGTTTTGTGTCCTTTGCACTAGAGAAGTGCATTGCTTCGACCACGATCATAACCCCACTATTTTGCATGGTACTCTTGTTATCTTGTTCCTTTGTATAAAAGGAAAAGTTATTTATGTCGTATCCGCCTCCAACATATGACGTTGAAGTTAGGCCCACGTGCTAGCCATTTTACGTCATCGAAGCAGATACTACCATCCTTAAGCATTTCTTCCTTGAACCATGG
This sequence comes from Sophora flavescens, assembly GCA_030762895.1. Classification (NCBI taxonomy): domain Eukaryota; kingdom Viridiplantae; phylum Streptophyta; class Magnoliopsida; order Fabales; family Fabaceae; genus Sophora; species Sophora flavescens. Next base: position 13,891,356 of record CM061067.1, read on the forward strand.
TAAGAAAGTCTTGTTATGCTTGTTCAACAACCACCTTTCGCTCATTCGAGGGTTTTCTTGATTGACTTTTCTTTTATGTTCAAATAAGAAAGGCTGAACACATTCGATGTTGTTCAATACATACAAATGTGCTTGAAGCACTTCCTCCCGATCCTTCCTATTAATTCTTAAGCCATGTGTACCCTTACCTTGACATCTCGATCTCATCATGCCGAGGCTTAGGAACCCCGATAGGATCCGTGTTATGAAGGTAGTCCGAACAAAACTCAATAGCTTCTTCCGCAACATACCTTTGAACAATAGATGCTTCCGACGATGAGGATTCTTCACGTACCCTTTCAAGATCTTCATGTAGCGCTCCACTGGGTACATCCATCTCAGAAAAACCGGCCCACATAATCTAATCTCCCTCACCAAATGAACAATTAAGTGAACCATTATGTCGAAAAAGGAAGGAGGAAAATACATCTCCAATTGGCACAAGATTGTAGCAACCTCAACTTCCAAGTCATCCAACATACGGGGGTCAACGACTTTGCTACATATAGAATTGAAGAATGAGCACAACCGAGTAATGGCATGTCTCACATTTTTTGTAGCAATACCACGAATAGCAACGGGCAGAAGTTGTTGCATTAAGATGTGACAATCATGAGACTTCAAGCCAACCAATTTAAGATCACTAGAGACAAGCCTCTTCATATTTGAAGAGTAACCATGTGGAACTTTGATGCCCTGAAGACACCCACAGAAACTTTGTCTCTCTTTTTTTGACAAAGTATGACATGCTGGCGGCAAATAAGTCCGCTTACCATCCTCAACAACTGGAGCTAACTGCTCTCGTATACCCATAGCAACGAGGTCGAGACGAGCATTCACACCATCCTTTGTCTTGCCCTGAATGTTGAGAAGCGTCCCGATCACACTATCACACACATTTTTCTCCACATGCATCACATCAATGCAATTAATCGACATCAAGCTTGCGCCAGTATGGAAGATCAAAGAATATCGACCTCTTCTTCCATATGTTTTTCTCAACAGCTTTACCTTTCTTTTGGGACTTGCCGAATATAACATCGATGTCCTTTACCCTCTGATAAACCTGCTCTCCAATTAAGGTCGCCGGCGCTTCTTCTGTCTCTTGGCATCCATTAAAAGCTTTTTTCATCTTACGATATGGGTGATCACGTCTAAGAAATCTCCGATGCCCAAGGTAAACCGTCTTCTTTCCATGATGCAACTGAGTGTAGCATGTGCCTTCTTCACATATAGGGCATGCTTTATGCCCCTTGACACTGCATGGACAAATTCAAGTTACCGTATGCTGGAAAGTCGTTGATGGTGCAAAATAACATGGCACGAAGCTTGAAAGTCTCATGAGAATACCCATCAACTACATCAACACCTTCCACCCACAACGTTTTCAAGTCTTCAATCAAGGGACCTAGATAAACATCTAAGTCATTTCCCGGTTGCTTTGAGCCCGAAATCATCATAGACAACATCATGTATTTGCGTTTCATGCACAACCAAGGGGGCATGTTGTAAATCACCAACAGAACAGGCCATGAACTATGAATACTACTCATGTTACCATAAGGATTCATTCCATCCGTAGCAAGTCCAAGCCTTAGGTTTCTTGGCTCATCGGCGAAATCCGGAAACATAGTATCGATATTCTTCCATTGAATAGAATCAGCAGGATGACGAACCTTTCCATCACATTTCCTCTCATCATTATGCCATCTAAGATTCTTCGCATCTTTCCCATTGGCAAACAATCGCTTGAACCTTGGAATTATTGGAAGATACCACAACACCTTCGCAGGAGGACCCTTTTTTCTCACATCATCAACATCATCATCATCATCACCACCCTTCACTTTGTATCGTGATAACCCACATTTGGGGCAATCGTGTTTGTCTTCATGAACACCGGTGTACAATATGCAATCATTGGGGCATGCGTGTATCTTCTTATACTCCATACCCATAGGACACAATACCTTCTTGGCCTCATAGTTACGGTCCAGGCAATGTGTTGTCCTCCGAAGCAAGTCTTTCAACACTTCAAGCAATTCCGTGAAGCTTTTATCACTCCAACCATTTCTCGCCTTCACACAAACCAATTTTAGCACCGCCGACAACCGTGTATGAGTAGTACACCCTGGATATAAAGGCTTATCCGCATCACCGCACAACCTATCATACACATGCGCTCGATGAAAAGATTCTTGTCCAATATCACGGATCATGTCCTCTACTCGATCATCCTCCATATCTACGTCAACGTCCTCACTTTGGGAGACACTCGCCGTATTACTACTCAACAACATATCACCATGCCATATCCATCTTGTATAACTCAAGCAAATCCCTTCACAAATCAAATGAGTACGTATATCCTTCACCGTACATTTCCTCGTATTCAAACACTTGACACAAGGACAACAGAACATTCCATTACTATTAGGAACATTCCTTTGAGCAAATTCTATAAATTCTCCCACCCCCTTCAAATACTCAGCACTAGTACGCTTACAAACCATCCAACTACGATCCATAACTAGATAGGTCATGTAGATATACAAAACATATATATATCCAATATAAGGATAATACGAGAGATTGAAAACTATAGTTTTTAAAGATTAATTGCCAAGAACTGGTCACGGCCTGGCAGTGATGTCCATCACGGCCGTAACGTGCCAACTGAACAGACCATGCCATCACAGGCAGAACTGATCACGGCCTAGCCGTGATTAGCATCACGGCCGTGACAGATCAACCAGCAGAGCAACATGCACTCAAAACCAAAAACAGAGACGTACATTCCAAACAAATCAAACTCACGGTTTCAAGTTTCAACTACCGAGACTACAGTTTCAACATACACTCAAAACCAAAAATACAAAAATGTGCCCTAAATACTCACCGAAAAATAGGTGCTCGCGTGGTGGTGGGGAGGGGAGCTCGAGTGGTGGCCAACGTTCGATGTGGTTACTGAGAGCAGAGGGACAAGGAGAGTTAGTGCGCGGGAAGGGGAAAGAGAGGTGTACGTCAAGTTATTGCAAAGAATGAATGGAAAGACAGAGTTAGGGTTAATAGTGTACCTCACGGTGGTGGCGAAGAAGCCCTCGCGGTGGTTGCGGTGGAGATGAGCTCGCGATTAGGGTTCTCGTCTTGGGTGAGAGTGAGAGTGAGGGTTGAGAGTGATTTAGTGTTGAGCGTGATGAAAAGAGAAAAGAGACGTCGTACGAGCGAAGCGAAAGGCAGAAGGCGCGGGTGTAAACATAAAACAACATTTAACGCCGGTTGTATTAAACAATCGACGTTAAAATTAATTTTTTAACGCCGCTTTATTAACAATTGACGTTAAATATTAATATTTTTAAAAAAACACTTTTAACGTCAGTTGTTGAATACAACTGACGTTAAAAGTGTTGTCTGTATAAAGTAACATACTTCTGTAACAGTCTGTAATACTGCCTCTTCTTTTCCTCTATATTTCTATTCCTTCACAAAATGGCTCTGAGACCTGTGTTAATTGAGTGACAACAGGGCATTTCAGATAGCTAGGGATATAGGATTATTTACGTCGCCTATTTATTTAATCAAGTAAAAATCACAATTTTAACGTCTATTGTATACCAAAAATTAGTTAAAAATAAATATTTTTTATTTTAAAAACACTTTTAACTTCAGTTTTATTCAACAACTGACGTTAACAGACCTGTGTGACAACAGGGCATTTCAGATAGGGATATAGGATTATTTACGTCAGCTGTTTATTTAACTGAAGTAAAAATCACACTTTTAACGTCGGTTGTATAAACAACCGACGTTAAAAATAAATATTTTTTATTTTAAAAACGTTTTTTACATCAGTTTTATTCAACAACTGACGTTAAAAGTGTATCTTCCTATTCCTTCTGGCGTTTTCTTTTCTGCACGTTTATAATATATGACTGTCAGGCCAACTCCCAATGCGCCTTGGAGCCTAATGCTCTTAATGATCAATTTAATTTTTTAGCAACTTACGACGCCTAGTAACTTCATCCCCTACTCCTATAAATAGCTTCCTTCCTTCCTTTAATTTTTCTGCTTCACAATATGACCCTGCCATGGAGATTAACTTCATCACTCTTTCTTCCTATACCTAGACTTAAAGGTCTCTGTCTTAATGGTCAAAACAACTTCTGAGGTTGTGTGAATCACGTAACATGGATGGTAAGGTTGGGTGAATCACGTAATGTGATTTGCACACACCATCATCCTTCTGGAGAATCGCCAGACTACGGTTCCAAAACTTCGGCTTTGGAACCAAGTGGTTGTTCCAAGAATATTGCTGAAACAGATCGAGTGCACCATTCACTCTGCCACGGCTCCAAAGTGACTGTGGATTCAGATGGAGCATCGACTTCAAATGAGGGAGGGGATGCATTCAATGTTGGAGATTCTGAGCACAGGATTGAGAAGAAAATGATGTTGAAGCAGAAACTTTTTTATATTTTAGTGCTATATATCTTGCGGAATTTTTTTATCTTTTAAACATGTAATTGTAACTTATGAATCGCTTCAATGAGAAGAATCAATGTTGGAGATTCTGATCAGCACAGGACTGAGAAGAAAATGATGTTGAAGCAGAAACTTTTTTAATTTTAGTGCTATATATCTTGCGGAAATTTTTTATCTTTTAAACATGTAATTGTAACTTATGAATCGCTTCAATGAGAAACGATTTGATTATACATATATAACTTGTTTTATGTTAAGTGTTTATTTATTTTAATTTGCACAAGAATTTGTTAATTTACTAATTCAAGCTAATTAATTAAGATTAAAAATAAACTTTTTAAAAAAAAAGATTAGAAATAAACTGCACTATATGGAGTGATGATCTGCGTTAAGAGTGACAACCCTGAGATGACAACAAAAGAAAGATAGGAATGAGTTGATTATTTACGTCAGTTATTTATTTAACTGAAGTAAAAAATCACACTTATAACGTCAGGTTTATAAACAACTGACGTTAAAAGTTTTAATAATTTATTCCAAAACACTTTTAACGTCAGTTCATTAAACAATTGACGCAAATAGTGATTTTATATTTACAAAACTGTCACCGCCTCACTTTTAACGTCAGTCCTTAAAATAACTGACGTTAACAGTGAATTAATTATTTACAAAACTGCCACCGCCCCCTTGTTAACGTCTAGTTTTTGGTTAACTGACGTAAACCTTTACCGTCTAATGTATATTTTCCACTAGTGATTGTTGATCAGGTATGAAAATATTGTACAAAACTATTTCAGAAGCATCATTTTTCATATATAACGTACCCTCTACTGAACTTACTAATTAGCGTAATTAATTATTATTTTCAGTATCACTTGGCTAGTTCTATTCATTATTGGTTTAGTTATGGCTATTTCTCTGTCGAGGACTATACTAGATACTGAATTATTTAGATTGAAGGATATGTGAACGGTTTAGTACTATCCAAAATTTGAAATTGTTGATATTTTTTTGTTGCAGGCGCTAATTTCAGGGGAAACAGATACTACAGCAGTTACAATGACATGGGCAATCTCATTATTGTTGAACAATCGCCATGCTTTGGAGAAAGTTCAAGATGAACTGGATGAACACGTGGGGAAGGAAAGACCGGTGAATGAAACAGACATGGACAAATTAGTTTACCTTCAAGCTGTAATAAAAGAGACATTGCGATTGTATCCAGCAGGGCCACTCGCAGGTCCGCGTGAATTCTCAGAGGACTGTACCTTAGGTGGGTACCATATAAAGGCAGGCACCCGTTTGATTATGAACCTTTGGAAGCTGCATAGAGACCCACGCGTATGGTCAGACCCATTAGACTTCAAACCTGATGTTGAGTTTAAAACGCAGTAATTCATACTCACAGAAGGTGTTTGATTAAAGATCATTCAGAAAACAGAAACAGAAACAGAAACACCAAGATATAACGTGGGTGGTTCACCAAATTGTGGCTACATCCACCCACGGGCAGAAGGAGAAAAGAGCTTAACTATCAAGGAATCAAAATTACAAAGTAGGTTCCTCACACTCTAAGCTATCTCTCAGATTTTACAGAATTCTTGTATATTCTCTCTACTTCTACAATACAATAGGGATCATATATATAGGCATGTAGGAGTTGGTTAGAAGAGTGTGGCTTAAGAGTAGGATCACCGATAAATGAAAAACTGTTATAAGCTGTTATAACAGAAATCATGTCTGACAGATTTGTTGGAGGCTTGCTTATGAGGAATGGCTTCAAACCAGATTAACAACCTCCACCTTGGTTTGACAGCTTTCCTTTCCTTGATATCAGCTCAAAATCTCCTTTCCACTGCCATCTCACTGTTGTTATTTCCAGCAATCTACATTGAGCAGGTCCAAACAGTGCATGAACTTGCTTTTAGGCACAGGTTTAGTAAACATGTCTGCAGGATTCTCTTTTGTATCAATCTTCTGGACGTTTATCCTTTTCTCAGTTCTGATGAAATGATACCTAACATCAATATGCTTGGTTCTTTCATGATGGACTTGATCCTTAGCCAAGCAGATAGCACTTAGGCTATCACAGAAAATTATGGCTTGTTCTTGAGGGAAACCAAGGTCACTTATAAGACCTTTTAACCAAATTCCCTCTTTAGTCGTCATACATTAAGGCCATGTACTCTGCCTCTGTTGTGGAGAGGGCAACTGTTGGTTGTAGTGTAGCCTTCCAGGTAACCAATGAGCTTCCTACAGTGAAAGCATACCCAGTAATGGACCTTCTAGTATCAACATCAGCTGCATAATCTGAATCTGAGAAGCCTGCAACAAGACATGATGCATTAATTCCATAAATGAGACCAACATCAATTGTGCCCTTAAGATACCTGAATATCCGTTTCTGACTTGCCAATGATCCTTCCCTGGTCTTCCCATGTATCTGCCGACCACACTTACAGCTTGTGCTAGATCGGGTCTTGTGCATACCATTGCATACATAAGACTCCCAATGACAGACTTGCATATGGAACTCGGGACATGTATTCCTGTTCGATTCCGATTGTGGCTGATTAGAAGCTGAAAGATGAATGCCTGATGTCGAGGTGTGCTCACGAGGTTTGGTAGACATGCCAAATCGATTAAGGACTTTAAGAATGTAGCTTTTCTGACATAAGAACAACTTCTTCTGAGTTCTATCTCTGAAAATTTCCATGCCTAGAATCCTTTCTGCAGCCCCCATATCTTTCATCTCAAATTCTGAACTGAGAAGGGATTTCAGCTTCGTATTGCGTCTTTATCGCTTGATGCAATTAGCATATCATCTACATAGAGAAGTAGATATATGAATGAACCATCCTCCACCTTGCTGTGATAAACACATGAGTCATAGAGGCTTCTGTTGTAACCATGAGATATCATGAATTGGTCAAATCTCTTGTACCAGGGGATTGTTTCAATCCATACAGAGATTTCTTCAAGCTGCATACCAATTCTTTTCCTTCATATACATGAAATCCTTCCGTTGCTTCATTAGTATATCTTCTTCTAAATCTCCATGTAGGAAAGCAGTTTTGACATCAAGTTGCTCAAGCTCCATATCCAAATTTGCTACAGGTGCAAGTAGGACTCTTATTGAGGTGTGTCTTACCACAGGTGAGAAGATCTCATTGTAGTCTACACCTTCCTTTTGATGGAATCCTTTGGCCACAAGTCTAGCCTTGTACCTAATTGGATCATTAGCTGAAATTCCAGGTTTCTTCTTGAATATCCATTTGCATCCAACAACTTTCCTTCCTTCGGTAGCTTGACTAGTTGCCAAGTCTTATTTTTCTGCAGGGGATTCCATTTCCTCATGCATGGTCTGTAATCCATTTTTCCGATTCAAAGCACTAGTTATAGCTTCCCCGATAGGCTGATCGTTTCCGATGAATCAACTTCTTCTCGCTATGTGGAGGGCATAAGAAACCATATCCCCAAAGCCATATTTGATTGGAGGTCTTGTGTTTCTTGATGACTTCCTTGTTGGAGCCTTGTCATCCACACTTGGCAGTTCTTTGTATTGTTTGAACAAATTCTGAATTTGGTGTTGATTCTTCATGTTGTTGGCCTATGAGTTCGGTTCCTGATTGCTCCACCTGTTTTGATGTTGTTGGTTCTTCTGATGTAGATTTACCTTGAACCAAGGACAATTCATCAAAGATGACATCTCTGCTCATGATTACCCTTTTTTCTGATGGTGACCATATTATGTAACCCTTAATTCCATTTCCATATCCTACAAAAATCCCCTTTTTCGATCTAGGTTCAAGCTTTCCCTCATTTACATGGTAATATGCAGGGCAGCCAAATACCTTCAGTACTGAGTAATCTGCAGGTTTGTTGGACCAAACTTCTATGGGAGTTTTGAAGTCAATAGCTGAAGCTGGAGATCTATTCACAAGGTAACATGTCAGATAATGAACTTCCGCCCGATAATTTCGCCTAGGCCAGAATTGGACAGCATGCATCTTGCCTTCTCTAGCAGGGTTCTATTCATCCTTTCGCCACTCCATTCTCACGTGGAGTGTTTGACATTGTGAGTTGTCGAGCTATCCCTTCATTCCTACAAAATTCGCGAATTCTTCCGAGCGAAATTCTAGTCCATTGTCGGTTCTAAGTCGTTTTACTTTCTTTCCCACTTGATTTTCAATCAGGATTTTCCATTGCTTGAAGTGTTTGAATGCTTCGATTTATCGCTTCATTGGAAAAATCCATGTCATTCTGAATGATCATCAATTATTGACGAAAAGTATCTAGCCCCTCCTAAGGATGGAACTTTGGATGGCCCCCAACAATCGAATGAATATAGTCCGAGAGATGTCTTAGTATTGTGGATTGCTTTTGGGAATTTACCTCTATCTTGCTTCCCATAAATGCAAGTGCTCACGTAACTTGAGTGGCTCCTTCTTATATTTATGTAACAGGCCTTGATTGCTGAGAATTTCAAGTCCCTTTTCACTCATATGGCCCAAGCGCAGGTGCCATAGAGAATTACAATCGAGGGCTTGCACTCAACGGATGAGACCGAGCTCATTATTGTGGAACCTTGAAGGATATACAGATTTCCTTGTCTTTTGCCCCGCATCACCACAGAACCTCCATTCTTCTTGATTTTCATTTCTCCACCTTCCACATAGCAAGTGAAACCTTTTGCATCTAATGCTCCAACTGAAATCAAATTCCTTTTAAGCTCGGGGACATGCCTAACATTGGTTAAGGTTCTTACAACTCCATCATTCATCTTGAGCTGTATGGAACCGGTGCCAATCTGTTCGCACGGAGCATCATTTCCCATTAGGACATTTCCTCCGATTTCTCCTCATAGGTGGTGAACCAGCTTCTATGTGGACACATATGATAAGAACAGACTGAATCCAAGCACCCATTTATCACTTGATGTTGTTGATCATCAACAATGGAGAGAACTAGATCGAGAATCGGATGAGGAGTCATCACTGAACAGTGCTTGCCACCGATTCTTTCATCCTTTTCTTAGGACAGTCTTTCTTCCAATGGCCTGGTTGTTTGCGTAGTTACATATATCTTTTGGATCAACCTTGCTCTTCTTTTTCCCTTTCCCCCTTTTCTTGTCTTTGAGATTTTGTGGGATTTGAAGCTATCGGACCAGCTGCATTGCTGTGTCTTCAATATTACTAGATTTCAATCTGAGTTCTCTTGAATACAGATTTGATTTCACTTCTTCCAAGGTGATGCTATCTTTGCCAATGCTCATGGAACTGACAAAGTTTTCAAAAGATGGTGGCAAAGAGGCTAATAGAATCATAGCAATATCTTCATCATCCATTTTAACATCAATATCTCTGAGTTCTAGTAAAATTGAATTTAACTCATCAAGATGATCCTTAAGATGTGTACCTTCCTTCATTCGAAGACCAAATAGTCTCCTTTTGAGCAATAGCTTGTTGCACAGAGATTTTGTCATGTAGAGTTTCTCTAGTTTCAACCATAGGCCTGCAGCAGTGGATTCTTCAGAGACTTCATAGAGTACTTCATCCGATAGAGAAAGAAGAATCAAAGAATGAGCTTTCTCTTCCTGTTCCGGGTAGCGACTTTGGCAGCCTTGCCACCTTGACCCGAAAGCGGAGCCCATGCACTTTGTTCCTTCAGCAGAGCACGCATCTTGATGCGCCAGAGGTTGAAGCTGTTTCTCCCATTAAACTTCTCGATCTTGATGGTGCTGGCCATCTTCTTGTTAAATTAACAGAGTTCTTGAACGAGTTCTTTAGACGCAGAACAAAACTGAAGATCAGTTTGTTGAACTAACAGAGTTCTTGACAGAGATCTTTGGACGCAGAACTGAACTGAAGATCTAACCGAGCTCTAGATACCAGTTTGTTGAGTTTAAAATGCAGTAATTCACACTCACAGAAGGTGTTTGATTAAAGATCACTCAGAAAACAGAAACAGAAACAGAAACACCAAGATATAACGTGGGTGGTTCACCAAATTGTGGCTACATCCACCCACGGGCAGAAGGAGAAAAGAGCTTCACTATCAAGGAATCAAAATTACAAAGTAGGTTCCTCACACTCTAAGCTATCTCTCAGATTTTACAGAGTGTTAGAAGAGTGTGGCTTAAGAGTAGGATCACCAGATAACAGGAAACTGTTATAACTGTTATAACAGAAATCTGTTATAACAGAAATCTGTTATACAGCAGATTTGTTGGAGGCTTGCTTATGAGGAATGGCTTCAAACCAGATTAACACCTGAAAGGTTCTTGAGCGCCCACAAGGGTGTGGATGTGAAGGGTCAGCATTTTGAGTTTCTTCCCTTTGGGGGCGGAAGAAGGTCATGTCCTGGTATACCATTTGGCCTTCAAATGACACAATTGGCATTAGCTGTTTCTTGCAGGCATTTGAGGTCACAACTCCCTGCAATGCTCAGGTTGATATGGGTGCCACCTTCGGACTCACAAACATCAAAACCACCCCACTTGAAGTTTTAGCCAAACCTCGTTTATCAATGAAGGTCAGTGAAATGGATTGTACCCTAATTAAATGACCAACAAGGCCTCTGTAATTTTATCTCCTTCCATGAATTGGTCCGTGTTTTAGAATTTAGATGGTTTATGTACAAATTATATTTAAGTACGTACTGTGTAATCTACAATAACTGAAGGTTTCGGTCAAGCCAGCGTCGTTGCTTATCTAGTTATCTGACCAAATAATCCATTGCCTTCCGGTACTTATACTCATTTAATTTCAATATCATAATTTAATAGATTTGTATTTAAAATTTGATTGGTAGATACTGATAGTGTAAATTCTTTTTATATTATAAACCAATCAAAAATTGACACATCGTTACAAATGTTTGATTCTTATCATAATCACATTAAAAGTCATGAATAGGGGTGTTCGCGGATTGGATTGGATCGGTTTTGAGCAAAAAAGTTATCCGATCCAATGATAAAAACAACATGGGGTTTGGATTGGGTCGGTTTGCTTCCTTCAAAAAATCTGATCCGATCCGATCCAATCAAATGCGGTTTGGATTGGATGGGATAATTCGGTTTTTATCGATACATATTTACATAGTTATTTACATCAAAGAATATCCAATATTTCTGTTCGATTTGGATTTGATCGAGTATTTAAAGAGTCATATGAATTTGTTACTTATTTAAAATAAAAATTAATTTTAAAATATTATATTGACAATTTCTAATAAGTGTTTTAACGGGATATACATGAATTGATATGCACTCTCATGTGTAAAGATGTTTTACACTATCACCTAATTATAAATTGTTAAATCATTATAAATGTTTGATTATTGTCCTAAATATATTAAAAGTCACTCATAACATGATTTATAATTGGTTAACAGTGCAAAAGTTTTTACACTAACATTATATTTACATACCAATTAAACTCTCTAATATAAGGACTAGATGATAACTTATAAAAATATAAAGACTAATAATTACTTTTATAATATAAAGATCAAATTACTTTTATTGAACTAAATAATTTCGGTTCGGTTTGGATTGGATCGGTTTTACATATAGGATCCGAAATCCGATCCAATCCAATGAAAAATTTCGGTTTTTTTGGGTTTGCGGTTTTTTCGGTTTTCAATTATTTCGGTTGTCGGTTTTTCGGTTCGATTAGTGCGGTTGACATTGGATTGGATCGATTGATGAACACCCCTAATCATGAATCTATGATTTCTGATTGTTACTCTAACAATACATACAAATTAAAATCTATTTATCTATACTGTAATTAAATCTCATTCAATGACGCTACAGTGCCTCATCCAATGCCGTACAGTAACTTTCTTTTAAAAAAATTTATATGCATTTTACATTTTCTTTCCTTGAAAAAAATTGGATCATGATAATTTTTTTTAAATTTCTTCCAATAATTTTTGTTTCTTGTAAAAATCAGTAAAATCATGGGTTTGATATCACTTTTCTTTAAATAGGTAATATTTCCAACATTCAATAAAAATACTCTCTTTTAGCACCAACAAAATTAAATAAAAATAAAAACACACTCTATTATTTATTTTATCCTTTAAATCATATTATAGACTTTTTATATTTCTTTATCCGGTAGATGACACGTTATAAGGCTATAACGCTTACTCTACACTAGTGCAAAAAAGGGATTCTACATCGGAGTTTACACATCGGTTTAGTATAAACCGATGTGTAAAACGAGGCGGTGGCATTTTTGAAATTCAAAGGAAAGTATTACACATCGGTTTAGAGAATAACCGATGTGTAAAACTTTTCCACATCGGTTATATATAACCGATGTGTAAAATTAAAATAAAAAAATTTAAAACTCGGAATTTTTAACATTCAACATCGGTTCTTTTTGAACCGATGTGTAAAATGGTGATTAACCACATCGGTTTTTAAATAACCGATGTATAAAATTATAAAGAAAAAAAAATAGAAATTTAGGTTACACTTTTACACATCGGTTTTTATTAACCGATGTATAAAATTTAAAAGAAAAAATCAGAATTTAAATGTTTCATGTTTACACATCGGTTTTTGCATAACCGATGTGTATAATATGTTTAACACATCGGTTTTCCTCATAACCGATGTGTAATAGTTCCAATTTTTCTATTTCCCTCCGTGTGTTTTGCGCCCTCATTCTCAGTTTCTGAACGTACCTAAAACACAACACTCCCTCCCTCTCTAACTAACGCGTTGTCACTGCTTTTCCATCTCTCTCACAAAGACTCACATCCGCGAGCTACCCTCAGGTATGCGTCTCTCTCTCTCTCATTCTCATTCTCTCTCTGCATTTCCTTCTTCTCATTCTCTCTCTCTGCATTTCCTTCTTCTCATTCTCTCTCTTTCTTTCTCTTTCTCTCTCTCTCGCTCCCTTCTTCACGTCCTTTTTCCCTTTTCAATCGTAGACAAAGAAGACCACTGCGACTGCGAGCCTTCATTTTCTGCTTCGTAAGAGAACCACTGAGAACGATCATCCGCGAGCTACCCTCGTTTGCGTGAAGAGCGCCATTTTTGCTCGTCCCTCAGGTATATATTTGTTTCTTCTTTAGAAAAGTTATGAACTTTGACTCGAAATGGTTGGATAATATACTTGCATGTGTTGTTCTGTTGCTCCAAGACTGGATTTTTCCAGTGGTGGTATCACCCGTCACGGCCGTGCTGCCTGTCACGGCTAGGCCGTGACGGATTCTGACTTGGAGGTTGCTTCACTGGTTGTTCTGTCACGGCCGTGACCACCATCACGGCAAGGCCGTGATCAGTTCTGCCTGTGAGGGTCTGGTTCAGTTGGCATGTCACGGCCGTGATGGCCATCACGGCCAGGCCGTGATAGGTTCTGCCTTGGAGGATGCTTCACTGGTTGGTCTGTCACGGCCGTGACCACCATCACGGCTAGGCCGTGATCAGTTCTGCCTGTGAGGGTCTGGTTCAGTTGGCATGTCACGGCCGTGATGGCCATCACGGCCAGGCCGTGATAGGTTCTGCCTTGGAGGTTGCTTCACTGGTTGGTCTGTCACGGCCGTGACCACCATCACGGCCTGGCCGTGATCAGTTCTGCCTGTGAGGGTCTGGTACAGCTGACATGTCACGGCCGTGATGGGCATCACGGGATGGCCGTGACCAGTTCTGACTTTTCCATTCTTTCTTTTAAGCTATACTCGATCACGGCCGTGATGGCTTTCAAGGCTAGGCCGTGAAGGGCTCTGTTTGGCTAATTTTCTTCACTTTTCAAGCCCCATCTTCATGCAAGCTACATAAATAGTAAAGCCTTAGTTTCCCGTTTGAGATGCAATACTAATGAGCGTACGTGTACGTGCTTAATGTACCGCTCATTGTGTTGGATCTTGAATTGTCCAAAGTTGGACAGTTTGGGAAAAAACTTTTTCTTAATTCAGTTAAAATAGTTATTCATTGGTTCTAATGTTATATACTTGATGAAAGTTCGGATTGATACATTTCCTTTCGTTCTCCGGGTGCATACTTTATCATGGTGGATGTCATCGCGTTCAAGTAGTGTACGTCGGAGACCGCGGGGAAATGCTGCAAAATTTTGTCGAGTATGAGCATGAGAGTTAAGGACTAATCGTTAACCGAATGTTGGAAAAGTTTCTTCTCGAATGGGATAGGGCCATACCCTGTCATAAGAAGTGGTTGATGAATATGTTGGACTAAGTACGAAGGTATTGGTTTAGTCATGGATCGCGGTTGGATGAATGCTAGACGGACAAGTGATGAGTATGAGAATGGAGTGGAAGATTTTCTACAGTTTGCAAAAACAAATGCTCCTGATAGTGGTAACGGAAGGTTTTATTGTCCTTGTGTTAACTGTTTGAATGAGAGACGACTAGAAGCTGAGGAGATACGTGATCATCTTATTTGTGAGGGGATTTGCAAGAGTTATACAACATGGATATGCCATGGTGAATCGTTAGACAGGCCGAGGGTGTCGGATAGACAGCATGGATATGCCATGGTTCTGACATCAACATCATAAAGAGGCGTTGGGCAACTTTCTTTCTTGAAGTGTACCACCCATAGTTTGTATATATGTAGTTAGTTTAAAAACTTATCATATACTAGCTATAGTGTACGTACCTTTGACTGATGATATGTATTAGTGCTCAGGTCTGGTTCAATTTTTCTTCTCTCGTGTTTTGATGTAGCTTTGATAAAGTGTTGTTTTCATTCATAAGAAAATTGAATGAAGTATGTTTTGCTTTTGAATGATTGTGTCAAAACTGGTTTGGTGTTCTGTTGTTGTTTCTTGTTTGATCGAGTCTACTTGGTTTGTTTATTGATCTGCATTAGTGAAACAGGAATGATTGAAATGTAAATAACGGATTAAAAAAAAAAAAGAGATTTTACACATCGGTTCTCGAATCGATGTGTATATTTAACTTTCTACATCGGTTTTACATAAAACCGATGTGTAAATTTAACTTTACACATCGGTTCTTTAGAAAACCGATGTGGAAGGTCAATTTTACACATCGGTTTTATGAAAAACCGATGTAGAAAGTTAAATTTACAACTGCTTATCAATTGCTAAATTAATTTTACACATCGGTTAGTAATAAACCGATGTTTAAAATATACTTTACACATCGGTTTTAAAACCGATGTGTAAAGTGGCAATAAACAACATCGGTCGTTTCCACATCAGTTTCAAAACCGATGTGGAAAGCCAAAAATAACCGATGTGGAATCCCCTTTGTGCACTAGTGTCTAGATCTAATTTAAAAGTTTAAGACTAGTTGAAGTACCAAAGATCATACCCTTTAAGATGAAAGTTGTCTATACAATTTGCGGTTACAATTGTTTTGATTAATCTATGTAAATTTATATAATCTCAATTAAGGTTTTACTCACTAAACTCTCATACCTATGCTCAGCACGAGTCTATGAGCTAGTTAACAATAAAATCCACATCTTGTACACATCAAATAATTAGAAACATGATATTTATTTAGAAGTTGTTGAAATAATTAAATAACTAAAAAATAAAATAATTCAAGAAATTGTTTTTACATAATTAACACATATGTTATATTCATTATTATTTGTTAGGGTGTATGCTAAAAAAAATTTGTTTAATCACACTCATTTTCTATACATGATTTTGTTTTCCCACGTACTCTTTTATGAGAATGTGAGAGATGTGTCAGTATTAAGAATGTGCACGGACAAATTTGTAACACATTATTACACCGTGCTAGTACGTTTTTTCATTTTTTTATTTTATTTTATGAAGGCAATGTTCTTAAGAGTTGGCTAGCTGGTATTACTTTAATGGATAGAGATCACCAGTCTTGTTTGGGTATATCAGATCTTGTCTCAATTAATAATATATTGTCACATATCCTATATATACTTATCTTATTACATACAATTTTATTGGTTGAGACATGGTATAATGTATCAAAATGAAACCGGTGAACTATATCCCACTTTAACATATCTATTAATACTCCCATTTTAAAATTTGGAGAATGCTAGCCAATGTTATAAAAAGTAGAGAAATAATATTTTGACACCAACTTTGGATACCATCAATTACTGTGGGTTTAGAAAAGAAAATGATGAAAGATGAGAGAGAAATAATAAATAAATATATAGTAAAATTATAAAAGTAGTTGTTGATGTTTGGTTTTGGTGTCAAAATAACACTCCTCTCAAGCGTATTGACTAACAAAGCAAAAAAAGAAAACATTTTATTAAAATTATCTTTAAATTCTCTCACCAATGTTTTTAGGGTAATTTTTAGCACGACCCTTTAAATTTTTATTATACTTCTGATGAATTTAATTTAATAAGTTTATTTATTTAAACAAAAGTTAAAATTAATTTTTTATATTGTAGTTTCTTATATATACAGTTTAAACTAATTATGATTATTTATATTCTTGATCCAATTTATTTAATTTATTGGTTGAACTTATAATTTATGTACGATTAAGTTTTTTATTGAAAAAAAAACTGTTTTATATTTAAAACAAGCTGGATTGGATGGAAAATGAAAAAAGTTGTTTTCACCTAAAACCCACTATCAGCGTTATGTTGGCTTATATATTATCTTTAACCCTGTATTTTTCCGTTGAGATGAGAATGGGGAGCTTCCCTTTGTGTATTTTTTTTGGTTGCACGATCGTAATGATTAATCCCTCTAGATACTAGATACTGGACGATATTTAAGGATTGATGGTTTTCTCCATATTAAAGAATGAGGGATTACTCGTTGTTAATTAGACCTAACCACAAACCATATGTTGGTGTATATATGTGTAACTTGATATTTAAATAACACAAATTATAAAAAAATAAAATAACTACTTTTGAAAATAATAAGTAAAATAAAAAGACTAAAAACGTGTATTTTAAGAAATAATATTTTATTTATATAATTGAATCCACGCATGTCAAACCTTTTGATCCCCCTTTGCCTGTTTCTCATCTTCAATGAACCTCTCTTTTCTGTTCTTTCATTCACAGAATAGAAAGCTTTGAGGTAGGGAAAGCATAGGCACCTTCCAATCACCAACAGACTGATCAGGAGATTCTAGTCTATAACGAAAGCGACAATCATGGAGTTCAAAAATCTCCTATCACAATCAACTGCTCCATTTATTACCATCATTGGGCTGCTCTTACTTGTCTTTATTCTTTCATCCATATCGAGAAGCCGCACCGCTGCTGTTAGAAAAGCACCGCCAGAAGCTAACGGTGCTTGGCCTTTAATCGGGCACCTCCACCTCCTAGGTGGGTCACGGCCACCTCACGTGACCTTGGGCGACATGGCTGACCAATATGGACCAATCTTCACCGTGCGACTTGGCGTTCACCAAACTTTGATTGTGAGCAGTTGGGAGATGGCAAAAGAGTGTTTCACAGTAAACGACAGAGTATTTGCAAGCCGTCCAAAATCTGTACACTTTGAAATTTTCAGTTACAACTTTGCCATGTTTGGGTTCAGCCCTTACGGTTCTTATTGGCGTCAGATCCGAAAGATAGTCACCCTGGAGCTCCTTTCCACTCACCGGATACAGTTGCTCAAGCACGTCAACGAATCGATAGTGAAGAAAGCGATGAAAGAGAGTTACAATGTCTGGTTAAAGATGAAGAACAAGAGTAGTAGTTCGGAAAAGGTGGTGACTGAGATGAATAAATGGTTCGGGGACATAACCCAGGACGTAATGTTCAGAACGATAGTAGATGGAGATCAGAAAGAAGAGAACAGAGGGGTCCATAAAGTAGTAAGGGAAATGATAGATCTCAGTGGGAAATTCCCGGTTTCCGATGCACTGCCTTATTTGAGATGGTTGGATTTGGATGGGCTATTGAAAGAAATGAAGAGAACCGCAAAAAAGTTAGACGAGTTTGCTCAAATTTGGCTTGACCAACACAAACGCAACAGGGTCAATGGAGAATGGAAGGGTAAGCATGACTTCATGGACGTGCTTCTTTCTGTCGTTGATGAGGGTGAAGAGTTTGAAGGACGTGATGCTGATACTACAATCAAAGCCACATGCCTGGTATCTATCTTCTTCAATCCTGGTCATTTGAAAAACTCTCATTTACAACTCACTCATCTTTCTTTTTTAATAACCTTTTTTTTAACCATAAACACATTATCTCTTGTCTATCACTTTTTAAAACTTAACTTAATGGATCCGGCACACAAAAATGATTCAACATTATTGTATCTAGAACATGTTTGGAAATACTAGATTATTTGGATTTCAGTTATTTTTCCTCGTAAAAAAATTGTTTTATAAATAATCGACTTGTTTCACATTTAATTTAAATTTTTTTAAAAGTTTTTTTCTAAAAAAAAATAATCTGTTTTCATCCTTCTAGTACCGAGGACAGTTTGATTATTTCAATGTAATTATTTTATTTTGTCATAAATCTCTTCCTATCATACCCCACTCCCAACTGACTACTTTCACTTACCATCATCTATTATATTAGCGAATGATATGACCATCATTTACTTTATATGACTATTTTTATAAAAGCAAATATTTTTTCAAATAAATAAATAAATAAATATCCAAATGAAATATTTATTATTTTTATATAACTTTTCAAAAAAAAAAATTATCTTCACATTCTTTTCATGGTCAAGAAAAATGTTTTTATTCAATTTTTTTAATATAAAAAATTGATGATAAAAATATAAAAAGATAAACATTTCAACAAGTTTAAATGTTAAAAAGAATCAAATATTAAAATTAATATAAACAAATAACTTCTTACCATTTTAAGTAATTTAATATATATAAGTGATTTTTTTCACCATCCAAACGAAATATATTATCTTAAAATCGTTTTTAAGTAAATAGACCAAAATAAAAATAGAATCTGATTATAACTGATTATCACAATAAATCAATTATACAAAAATCGATTATCAACATAATCTTTTTTTTTTCAACTTTCAGAAACGCATTCTTAATCAACAATTTTACCAAATAGACCTTATCCATGTGTTTTAAAGTACAATAATGACCCATCTTTTTTAAAGATCCAAATGCTTGTACAAGCACCACACTCAATCTAGTTGGTGCCTATAAGTCACCTCACTCCAATGGTTATCTCTTTTTTTTATAAGAATAAGAATGGTGCTTATCAAGTCCAAGTGCGATAGCTGTCAAAAAAAAAAGTAGAAGTGGGATAAGCCATTGGAGGTTGCCTCCCGTAAAAAGAACAATAATACTAAACGGACACACTTTTGTGGACATCGTACGGTTATACTGTATGAACAGTATCGTACTGTATGACACTAGCGAATCTTTTTTAAAAAAATTTAATTTTTTTAATAAATAATTTTTTTGATTAAGTATGTGTCAATATCTGATGAATCGGGTACAAATATCTGGTGAATTCAGTTTATTATCTGGTGAATAGGTTTTTTTGAGAAATAATTTTTTTGATTAAGTATGTACAAATATATGGTGAATCCGGTATAAATATCTGATGAATTCAATTCATTATATGGTGAATAGGTTTTTTTGAGAAAAAATTTGTTGTTTAAGTATGTGTAAATATATGATGAATCATGTATAAATATCTGGTGAATTCAGTTCATTATCTGGTGAATGTGTTTTTTTTTATAAATAAATTTTGTTGGTTAAGTATGCGTAAATATCTGGTGAATCGGGTACAAATATCTGGTGAATTCAATTCATTATATGGTGAATGAGTTTTTTTGAGAAATAATTTTTTTGGTTAAATATGTGCAAAAATCTGGTGAATCGGGTATAAATATCTGGTGAATTCAGTTCATTATATGGTGAATGGGTTTTTTTGAGAAATAAATTTTGGTTAAGTATGTACAAATATATGGTGAATCAGGTATAAATATATGGTGAATTCAGTTCATTATTTGGTGAATGTGTTTTTTTTTATAAATAAATTTTTTGGTTAAGTATGTGTAAATATCTGGTGAATGGATTTTTTTGATAAATAAATTTTTTGGTTAAGTATATGCAAATATCTGGTGAATCATGTATAAATATCTGGTGAATTCAGTTCATTATCTGGTGAATGGGTTTTTTTAGAAATAAAATTTTTATTTTTTTAAAAAATTCAAAATTAAAAATAAAATAAAAATGATGCTACAGTAGCGCTGCTGTAGCATGTGTCGTATTTGTGTCCAAAAAAAAACCTGTCCTTTTAGCACAGCTCTAAAAAGAAAACGTGGTGGGATCCTGGGAGGAAAAAGTTATTCCATCTAGACTGGAAAAAAATATATCTTTTTTTTTTCAATGAATAGTGATTACCTATTTCATTTTGGTTTATTATATTTTATCTCAATCAATAATATATTGTTATATATTTTATTTTGTAATGTTAAATTAAATTTTAATTTATATGTTAAGATATTAATGATTGGAACATGATATAATATATCAAAATGGGACATGTAATCTCTATTTTTTTGCATGGTTAGTTTAAAGTTTTTAGTTTTATATAATATATCAATCATTTACACATCATATTCTTGAATGTAACTTTAAGATAGATAATATAAAAGTTATATATTATTAATGGTGTATTCATATATGGTTAACCATGTAAAAATTCATACAGTAACAGTGCATTATAATTAATTTTTTATAAAATTATATAATATTTCTTTTTTATAATTTATTTAGACAAAACCATAGTAACTTATATATTTATATATGTAAATTATCCACTAATATGACGTTGGTCAAAATGGTAATAAGCTCGGAATCCTTAAACAAGTGGTCAGAGGTTTGACTCTTGGATTTTGTACGAGGAAACCCGGTTGATAGGGATGACCCTTAAATGTCGTTCAAGTGGCCCCCTGACATAGATTAATCACTATTTACGATAGTGGACACTTCGTACCAGTAACCTGGTTTACCCAAAAAAAAATTGTTCATTATCTTAAAATATTAATATTTGGATATTCAGATAAACTTACATAAATTAAATATTATTTTAATATTATTAAAAAAGTGTTCCTTACATTTTAATCACGTGCTATTATCCACTTACTCAAAAGGATATAAAATTCATTATTTAATTATGTGTTTTACTTCATTTCGTATAAACAGTTTCGTCACTTGTTTTTTTTTTCTTTCTTTTGAATCATATCAAAAATCAAAATGTTTCTTTGAATGATGTGAGTTTAATTTTTATCGATATGTTACCGGTATAGAGTTTTTATATTGACAATTAATTAGAAATTGTTTATGTATAATTTTTAAAATAATTATGATAAGAATTAAATATTTTTAATAATGTGAAAAATTATAATATATATATATATATATATGATGGAAAATACCATTTTAATTTTCTGTGGCCTTTATTAAATTTTATCTTTACTTTTCAATTAAATCGCAAACTATGTTGAAAACAAATAAAAACTTTCTCATTTTTATTTTTATAAATTCACCATCATTCTTCTCATGACGTTTTCTCGCCACTGATTTATTGTTTTTTTTTATCAAGACAACGGATGTGGTTTAGCACGAGTGTACAAAAAGATGAAAGTTTGTTACTCTATATAGCAGGCACTAATTATAGCCGGCACGGACACTACAGCAGGGACATTGACCTGGGCTCTCTCATTACTGCTCAACAACCGGGAAGTCCTGAACAAAGCCATACACGAATTAGACACACAAATTGGGAGGGACAGGTTGGTGGTGGAAGCAGACATAAAGAATCTAGTGTATCTCCAAGCCATCCTCAAGGAAACACTGCGTTTGTACCCAGCTGCACCACTCAGTGTGCCACACGAGTCCACGGAAGACTGCACCGTGGGTGGATACCATGTGCCTGCTGGCACGCGTCTCTTGACTAACATTTCAAAACTTCAACGAGATCCCCTTATATATCCTGATCCCTTGGAGTTCCGACCAGAGAGATTCCTCACAACCCATAAACACGTCGTCCTTCGGGGCCAGCATTTTGAACTCATTCTATTCAGTGCCGGCAGAAGAATGTGTCCTGGACTCTCATTCGGTCTTCAAAGTATGCAACTTACACTTGCTAATCTGCTTCATGGGTTTGACATTGTAACTCCTGATAGGGTACCGGTTGATATGGTTGAACAAATCGGGCTAACCAACGTCAAAGCATCTCCACTCCAAGTCATTCTTACCCCGCGTCGTTCTGCCCATGTTTATGGTGAAAACTAAACGCTAGCTCCAAATAATGGATAACATTGCTATTGCTACCTCCCATTTAGGTATAAAATAAACATGATCAAAGCTACTTCACTCGTTGTTCTTATCAAACCTACTTTTTCTTCTCAACGAATAAGTGTGTGTTTGAAGGAAGTGGATTTATTATCTTATTTTAGTATACGACATTTTGTCTTTATAGATAATATCTTGCTACATATTCCACTACAAGAAAATAGTTGATTTGCGATCGAAAATTAGCGACCGAACAATAATAGTCGCTATAGTAACCGAATCAGCGACGGACAACGGGTTTTATAAATGTTGGTCACATGGATAATTTTAGCGATCGAATTTGCGATCGATAATATTCAGTCTCTATTAGTTCGATCGCTAATCCGTTTATTTCGGTCGCTAAAATGGGATTTAAAAAAGTCAAAAAACTTGACTAAAATAAGATCGTGTCAGCGACCGATCAACGGTCACATTTAGTGACCGAAAAGTAGTCGGTCGCTAAATTTAAAATAGTCGGTGGATAATTATAAAACCTAATTAGCTGACGCGGGCTCCCCCTTCCCCCATTTTCACTACAAGAAAACATGGATTTAGCGACGGTTGTTTACTGACGGACTTTTTTCCGACTGAAATTTTAACATTATGACGGAAAAAACCATCGGAAATGCGGAATACCGAAAATCACTGAAGATTTGGCAGGAAAAAGGGCACGAAAATTTGGCAGGAAAATTTACCAACGGAAATTTACGTCGGTAAATTACCGACGGGAATTTACGTTGGTAAATTACCGACGGAATTTTCTGTCGGAAATGGGTCTCGAAAATCCAGCGGGAAAAATTACCGGCGGAAAAATCTGTCAGTAAATTACCGACGGATTTTCCGTCAGAAACGGGTCTCGAAAGGCGGGCGGGCAGCGGGGTACCGACAGAAATTTCCGTCGGTAATGAGTTGGTCCGATCTGGGTTATTTACCGACGGACGAGTCCGACGGAAATGCTGATCCCGTCGTCGATAATTTGAATCTGTCGCCTGGCTATCGACGGCCCTGTCCGTCGATAACCTCTTTTTTCTATAAATCAGTTTTTCCCTCCCCCCGGCCGTCGATAACCTCTTTTTTCTATAAATCAGCCCCCCCCCCCCCCCCCCTTCCCCTTCCCTCCTTCCCCACCATTCATTTTCTTCCACCTCTCCCCCAACTTTCTTCTCCCTCTCCAACTCCGCCCCACTTTGTTTTTTCCTTATCTTCCTTTCTCCTTCTTCTCTAAACCTAGCCTCCCTCCCCACCAACACCAACTTCATCATCTCCTTCCTCCTCCATAGCTGACGCCCTCTCTCTCTCCATCTCATCATTTTTCTCTTCCATAACTCATGCCAGCACTGCCATTCCTTGTCCTCTGCTCGCCTCACCCACCATGGTCATTACATCAATCAGCTTTTGTTCTGAAGCAACAAAAAGGAAAATTTTCTTTATTTTCCCCTTTCTCTTCTTTACTGTTCGTGACCCTTATTTCAAAAGGGGAAGAGATTAGAAGCTTGCTTGCAATTTGTAATATCAATTTGTAACTATACTTGCTTCTGTCTTGTTTTGAAGGAATCACAGTAGCTATGTAACTTCATTTATATATATATATATATATATATATATATATATATATATATATAACTGGTATATATATTCAGCACTATGTTTCATGAATTTACCTGCACTGGGAATTCTGTTTTGTTCACTTATGTGTTTATACATTTTTCATCTTCTATACTTCTTTCTTTTTATAGTTTTCGGTTCTAGCTTTAAGAATTCTACAAGTTTATATTTGTCTTGGTGTGAAGATAAGTAAAATAAAAATTATAATATTTTAAATAAACAAAATTAATAATTTATTCTGAAAAATATATATATATATATATAAATTATTTAAAAAAAATTACCGACAGAAAAATCCGTAGATAACGTTACCGACGGACTTTGGCCGTCGAAAAATTACCGAAAAAGTAAAACAATTAATTATTAAAAAAATACCGACCAAAAAGTCTGTCGGTAACAATACCCATGGACATTGACCGTCGAAAAATTATCAGGAAAAAAAAATTTACCGACGGAAAAGTCTGTCGGTAACGTTACCGACACACTTTTCCATCGGTAATTTTCCGACGGCCAAAGTCCGTCGGCAACGTATCCGACAGAAATTTCCGTCGGTAACGTATCCGACGGAAATTTCCGTCGGTAAGTTTCAGATGGATCTGCCAGTCCATCGAGAACCGTTAGCAACAGGCTTATTACCTACGGAAAACAGTCCGTCGAAAACGCGTATTACTGACGGATTTTCGGTATTTCCGACGGACATTGGCCGTCGGTAAACAGTGATTTGTTTTGTAGTGTTTCCCCTTTCCCTCCTCGCTCTCCCTCCCTCATCTCCCTCTGCCTCAATCCCTCTCCTCACCTCCACCCACCACTTGCCACCCCCATCACCGACGAGCCACACTTCGGTCCGGCTAGGCACCACCGCGAGGTAAGCCTTCTCTCTCTCCCTTCCCCTCCCTGTCTTCCCTGCGCGCAGTCGAGCACCACCACAAGCCACCCCACGCGGTGGTGGTTCCTTCCCCTTCCCAACCCCACCCCCACGTGATGGTGGTGCCTTCCTTGTCCCTATTCCCTCTTCCCTCTTCTCCCTTTCCCTCTTTCTGTTTTTTTTTTTGTTAATTTAATTTTTTTTTTTTGCAGAAATTAAGCTCTGATTTTGCTTTCTTTTGCCTCTCAGAGACCCCGACAAGGTAAACTGGCCTGGATCTGTGCAAGCTACATAATTTCTAATGCAATGCACAAAGCAAATGTTTTCATTTGGCTATGATTTTGTTGTTGGGTATCTGCTATTTCAGTTTCTAATGCAATGCTAGGATGATGGATTGGGCACTAAATAAAAACAATACCATTTATGATTACTTAAAAAGTATAAACAATAACAATTATGACATTGATAGGATATATTGCCGGGTTTAGAAATTAAGATATTTAGACATTTGAATGGAATTTTATCCTGACTGTATTTGAGCAAGGTTGAATCACTATATTTTTTCTTAACTTTGTTAAAAGGCATTTTACATTGATATGTTGTTTGTTAATAGAGAGCGGACCTCAATAGGGAATGGTTGTATATTTTGTACTTTAAGAAATATGCTTGTCTTTGTATGATTGATATGTTGTCTGTTAGTAGAGAGTGAATCTTGATAGGGACTGGATGTGTGCTGGTAGTTTAGGAATTGTGCATGTCTTTGGTAAATTGATATGTTTTATGTTAGTAGAGAGTGGAGCTCAATAGGTTCTAATTGCTAAGTCCATGTACGCTCTATGTTTCTAAATTTCAAGTTAGTGGATTTTGAGATTTACATTTGCCGTATGAACTTTAGTTTCGAGTACTTTGGGTTAAGGTTTTTATTTTATTTTATTTTATCGAAAGCCATAGAATCCCATTTGAGATGCAATATCAATGAGCACGTGTACTTTTTCACGGTACACGTGCTCATTATATTTAATCTTGAATTGTCCAAGTTGGACAGTTTGGGAAAAACATTTTCTTGACAACGTTAATGGTTATTCTTTATATTCTCGTATCTTACACTAGAGTGAATTTTGGTATGTTACTTTTCCTGTTGTTCTTCGGGTGCATATTTGATCGTGGTGGAATAACTGCATTCAATTCGTGTATACCAGAGACCAATGGGAAATGCTACCGAAATTTCATCTGGTATAAGGCATGAGAATTAAGGAATAACTGTTAACAGAGTATTGAAAAGGTTTGTTCTCAAATGGGTTAGGGTCATACCTCGTAATAAGAATTGGAGAACGATGGAGCTATGGGACTGAGAATTCTTGTGGTAGTCAGCAGTGATGAAAGCACCTGACAATCGAAAGTGGATGGATAGAAGGAAGGATCATAGACGACTGATGCGCGAGTTCATAGAGGGAGTGAACGAGTTCGTTGTTTATGCGAGCCACCAAGAGGAATATCTAATCCAAAAGGATCCAAAAATTAGGTGTCCTTGTAAGATACATTAGATAAAATTCGGTCGCTGGTTCGGTTGCAAAAAATAAGATAAATATAATCAACTTTTGTTGACCTGTTAGCG
The DNA here is from genome assembly GCA_030762895.1 of Sophora flavescens. Classification (NCBI taxonomy): domain Eukaryota; kingdom Viridiplantae; phylum Streptophyta; class Magnoliopsida; order Fabales; family Fabaceae; genus Sophora; species Sophora flavescens. The sequence continues at coordinate 13,918,220 of CM061067.1, forward strand.
ACCGAAATTGCGATCGAAGTTGCGACCGAATATAGCCTGACGGTTGAATTTCTTAGTACATTGCGATCGATTAAATTTTGGTCGCTAATGCGTTCCAAAAAAATTTAAAATTGCGCCATTTAGCAACCGAATTCATTTCGGTCGCTAAGTTATGATGGGTAAAATTCCAAATATTGTCCTTTAGCGACCGACTTTGCGACTGGTTTTAAAAATTAACCATTGCGACTGAAATAGCGACCGATTAATTCAGTTGCTAAAAACTAAGAATTCCCTTTTCTTCTTCATTTTCGCGATCTCTCTTCCTCTCCCTCACTCTCTCTCTCTCTCTCTCTATATATATATATATATATATATGTGTGTGTGTGTGTGTGTGTGTGTGTGTGTGTGTGTGTGTGTGTGTGTGTGTGTGTGTTTCTAACCATTTCTCTTTCTTAGTTCCATCCTCCGTGCGGCTACACTGGTACCACCAGAGCAGCACCGCCGTCCTCCTCCTCCTCCTCTGGCATGTTTTCCTCTCCTCGCCTCTCTATCTCTCTCTCGACGTCCTCCACTTCCTCTTACTTTGGCAATTTTTTTCTAGGCATTTCTATTTTGTAAGTTCCTGAGTTATATTTGGAGATTGAGAGATTAATCTGTGTTATTGTTCTTGATCAATTGGAAAGGCCTCTATTCGGTGATATTCATCTATTTGCAATCATCATTGTAAAGCAAATGCTTAGATGAGTGAAACTGTTTTGCATTCATAAAAAAATGTCTCTTCTACTCTGTTATAAGTTACTGGTTGTCCAAGCAAAGATGATTTGGATGATCTAATGTGTATCTGTTGTTGCATATTATCTGTTTGATGAAAAGCCTGATTGAACATGAAGTTTAATACTTGTTTATTTTTTTAAGCAAGTTTAATACTTGTTAAGGTTTATAATATGTTTAAATGATTATATATTGGTGTATGTTATTGGAATAATTTTCTAAATGCTTGTGGTGATTTAATACTCATGTTGTTACTATGCTGTAAATTTGTAAACCTCTTTAATCATTTTTTTCCTCCCGTATGATTTGTGTACTTTTGGTTTTTTTTCATGATTAATGATATACTTTATATTTAGTCCAGTCTTTGAAAATTTGAAACCCTGATGATCCACAAACAATTTTCCATTATCACATAAATGTATATTTTATGTCAAATATTAATGGTTGAATTTCATGATAATGATTCTTTAATTGCCATTAAGTGATTGATTGCCTTGGGAGCTTATGCATTATGCACAAGTTTGCTATCTTCATTCACATGAGAAAGCAGCTCTGTACACAATATTATGAAAGCAGCTCTGGTTTTCTAGTCATTTGTTTCACTAGGCAATGGAGTTGGAGTGTGTCACTTGAAATGAAATACTTGTTGATGAACGATTCAACGATGTCTGGATACTTCTCCAATAATAGGTTATCGAGGCACTTCCGGTAGGAAAAGTCCTCTCTATGATCATCCTTCAAAGCCATGTAAAAACATATGTTTTCCTGAAAACTATTATGTCTGCTAATCTGTAAAAACAAGTCCCAACATTAAATTAAATACACAAAATGCATGTGTGTGTGGATAGATTAAAGGTATTAGTTTCCTTGCCCTGAAGTTGCATACTAGTCTGCTACATGGATATTTCCATCTTTGCTTATTATCAGTTGATGAAGTTTAGACATATGATTTGTGTGAAGTTATGCCATTGTGCTTACTTCCTAATCGTTTTTGTTTGTTGTCCTTATCGTTTTATCAGAAAATGGATCTGACTAAATGTTTTGAGACAACCATCCATTTAAACCAGGTACGGCATCTTATCAAGTGAAGAATAACGATCGAAGAAAAAATTAAGATCATTAAGGCATAAACTAATCATTACTAAATTGTTCGTGTGTATTTGCAGGATTTGATTTCAATTCCGCGATCATTCTACCGTCATTGGGGACAAGGAATACTGCGTGTTGTGTTTGCTGCCCACTGGTACATATTTTGCATGAGGATCGCCCATATTTTGCAACAGACACAAAGGGTATCAGGGAGTTGTATTTGCTGTCCACTAGTGCATTGACAAAGTTTAAATACCTTAGGGGTTCTCGCTTCTACATGTTCATTCCTTTGGAAAATTGATGAGTTTTGATTAGTACTTATTGATTGTGGTGTGTTTTTATGCTTTGATTGTTAATTAGTATATTATTAAACTTTTTTGTGTTTTGATAAACAATTATTAAACTTGCATTAATTAATGTATGTGTTTTCTTGGTCATATTGACTTTGGTGTTTTGGATCATTAGTAATTTATATTCATTTTTCTATTTACCAAAAAAAAAACATTGATGTACTTTGTTTATATCAGAAATTAAAAATCAATGGTGGAATTTTTTGAAAAACAAAATTCGGTCGGAAGGATTAAGTTATAGGAAATTTTTTTTAAAAAATTTATTTTCATGAATAGCGACCGAAATAGCACCGAATATCAGTCACCAAATTTGGTTATCTGAGCATGCGACCAACTATACGGTGACCGAAATATATAATTTAATGACCGAGATATCGGTCACCATTTTGCGACCGAAATACAAATTCGGTCGCTAAATATTTAGCGACCAGGGTTTCTGCTACCCCCTTAATTCGATCGCTAATTCAGTCGCTAAACAGGATGGCGACCGAATTAGCATGTTTAGCGACCGAATTTTTCGGTCCCTAAACAAGTTTTTTTTTGTAGTGACTTTCATGATTCATGTAGAAGTAGTAGCATAAGCTATTTACTTTGCGTTTGAATCATGAGCTTCGTAAAAAATAGTTCTTGTGATATTTTTTATATGGACATTATTTTCCAATAAAACATGACTGGTCCACACTCTCTCTTTTTCTCTCTTTTGGAAGAAACTTCTTTTTTTTTTTAGAAGTTGGGAATTTATATTCTTCAAAAAGCACTTAAGTATTTTTTTTCACTACTTTTGCATTTTTAAAAATCCATCCAAATATCTATATTTTTTGTGAAAACACTTATATTTTAAAAATAGGTTTTTTTTTTCAGGAAAAAATTTCATCCAGATAGGCTCTAATTAAATGATGGGATCAACAAAATTATGTTATAATAACGTAACGATTTAATATTGGTTGATTCTTGCTAAAGATATGTAATTGATTATGTCTTCATCATTTTACTCTTTAATTTTTTTATAGTTTAATTGATATATAAGATCAATATAAAGATTTTTTATACTGTCAATCAATAGTAAATCGTTACGTTATTAAAAATCTTTGATTCTTATCTAAATCATCTTAAAAGTCATTCATAAATCATATCATGATTTATGACTAGTTGATAATGTAAATATTTTTATACTGACGATACATACCAATTAATTTTTTTTTACGTGGTTGACATTCAACGTCATAGAATTTTTTTTACAAGCAAAATTTAACGTGATAGTATCTGTCACGTGTTACATATACGGGTGTATATAAACTAGTCAAACCCAATCAAGTACTTGTACCTTGCATTTGGATTATGTAAAAATAGGTTGCTCAAGTTTGACTCATTTATTTAAATATGTCTAATTCAAAGTTTGAGTTTGGTTTGTTTAACTTATTTATAACTTAATTATTGTTTTATTTATGAAATTTTTTCTTAAATTGTTTTTAAAATTTATCAATTTAGTATTTAATAAAGATTTTAATATTATAAAATAATTTATAAATAGAAATATGTGCTGATACATGATATTAAAAATTCTAGATTATTACATTTTCATAACTGATAAATAAAAAATTCACAACTTATCGATTACTACAAAATAAACTTCGAAAGTATTTTTTTTTGATAGAAACTTCCAAATTACTTTTTAAACTTTAATAACGTTTTGCATATTTCCACATTATCATACATTTTAACTCACAAATAAAAAAAATCATAAAATTTTGAAATTAAAAAACTATACAAAAGTGTTTATATACAAAAAAATATTATATATAGTAAATTTTATTTTTTGATTATATATATATATATATATATATATATATAAACGAACTATTTACGAGTCGTTAATATCAAGCTCGTAAGGTTTGAGCTTGACTTATTTAAATAATTGAGTCTAATCTCAAGCTTGAGTTTGCTTATTTTATTTTATAAGCAAATGTATATTGATAAGAATACTGGGATATTCACACTCATATACAAATAAAGTAATAGATCTACATATGAAGAAACAAGGTAAAAAATCAACCATGATACACAAACAAAATCTATACGGTTGAATTCCTAACTTATCCCACTCTACCAAATAAAAAACATTAGCTTGTTGGGCAAATACTCCCTAAATATTCCGGCCACATAAAATATTAAGTTTGTTTATTTAATTAAACAAACGAGCTTGTGATGAATTTAATGAGTCAAAGTAGAATAGTTCACGAATAATTTAACTCACTTACATCACTTATCTAAAGTGTCACATTTTTGACACTTACACATTCCGACCTTTGAATTATAGCACACGAATGATTAGCTTTCTTAAATTCTTGTGATACAGACATAAACTATCTTATTTGTGGAAAAAATTACTCGTTATTATATCTTGCCTCGTTTCTTTCATATGATCGGTCATTGTAACTTGTATGGACTTTGTTTTGAGAAATTATATTTAAACAATCAAATTGGAACACCGTACTGTAGACATATGTCCAAACCTCGTTTAGTTATCACCTTCTCTCTAAGTAATCTTTATACCTTATCATTTATCAAATGTGAATTTTAAAATTTCATGTTACTATATAAAGAATGTGTTAACTGTTAAGTGAAGAGTGTATCTATGTAAAAATATTCTAAAGTAGTGTTTGACCCAACATTTTTTAGCTTCAAAAGTACAAGTTGGGCGAAACTCTTTTGCTCTTTAAAAAATAAGGATATTGACTGTGTTTGGGTAAACAACTTAATTAAAAGATTATCATATAAGACCTTATCGCATGAGACCTTATGCTATAAACACTAAAAGAAAGAAGAAGAAAGAAAGGGGCGTGAGATGATTCGAATAGTGAAAAACACGGAGAGGGTGTTTAGTGCATAAGCTCTTATGATAATTCCATAAGCTTCTCCCAGTGACTTATGAAAATAAGTCAAAAACTCCTTATGGGATGACATAAGTTATTTTTATAAACTCTGCCAAACACACTGCATAAAAACTTATGTCATCAGATAAGTCAAAAAGAATTTAAATAAGCTCTTCCAAACGTCACCCTTATTTATAAAGAACTAAATTATAAAATAAGGAGCTTTTACAAAAGTTAGTTTTTTCTACTTTTTCGAAGCTTTGTTACCCTATTCGATCCCCACCTGACCAGTTTTTCGTCGCTCTTTCCTTTTTATGCAATTGCCATTATCTCCTCCCTAGGCCCTCCTTCATCACTATCCCTCTCACTTCTGCAAACCCTCCTTCATTACTCTCCCATTCACTTCTCCTGAAATTATACCCTAGCCCCAATTCAGTGAGCCCTCATCCCAAATTCTTCCATGAACCCCAAAATCCCAATTACCAAATCCTTATCCTAATCCCAACTCGTTCGCCATTCCGAGATTGTGATTAATTTGTTATTCTTCATCCGGTGGATGACGCACTGTGCGTGACTGATGAGAGGAGGAAGCGATGGTGATGACGCCGTCTGGAGCGGTGGTCTCGTCTGAAGCGAGAGGAGCTGGGCTTCAATAATTGATTACAATAATTTGTCTTCTGTTACAAAAATTGATTAATTGTTATTTTCTGAGTGATTCATTAGCTGGTGCTTCTTCGACTGTATTAATCGCAACAGATTATACAATTCGCACTAAATAAAACTTCACGTAATATAGATTTATGTTAAACTTTAACTCTTGCTGTGGATGAAGTGAAAATGTTGGATGGAGAGGTTTGGGTAGCAATGCGTTGTTTTGGAGTTGCTGAATTAATGGTTGGTGTTTTGATGAGATGGGTTCTGTAGGAGGTGCTTCGCTGTTTTTTTCCTTCTTTTGGTGTTGATGGTGAAAGAAGGTTGATGGAGATGAGTTTTTCTTTTGTAAATCATTTTTGTCCTTCTTCCGTGATTGAATTAAAAGTAGCTTTAGTTAAAAATAATTGAAATCACCAAACAACTTAACCTTTTATTTTTAAAGCTCTTATTTCTGGTTATCCCTTTAAAGTAGCTTTTAAGCCTAAAAAAAGCGAGACCAAACATAACTTGTACTTAGTTATTTTACGGATTTCAATCAAGATAGTGTTAAATCTTTTGTGGAACAACGTTTAAACTACTTATTATTTGTGAAAATTTCTCTTTTTTGGCTTTTCGGCACACCCGTATATTTTTTGGGCACCCATGATAGGTGTGGAGTATGTATTGTCGTTAAGAGTGACGAATATCCACCGGGGAATATGAAGGCACATAAGATGGATAGTTCCTTCAAAACATGTGTTTTTTTTTTTTTCATTCGCAAGAGTCAGAATTCAAACCTCTGGTCACCTGCTTAAGGGATCCAAGCCCTTACCAGTTAAAGCAATCTAAGTTAGTGGACACACCCGTACGACCCAACATCTTTCATTCTCACTAGGAAGAAAACTATTCATCATCTTAACCATTAATTATGTGGTAAATGCTAATAACGCTCAATTATCTACCAAAAACTCAATTATTAGATGGAGTTCGTGCGAGATTTACTAAATAAAGAGTAAACTCATGTAACTTAGTGAATCTCAAATGAAATTTACCTAATAACAAAAAGTATGTTAAAAAAAAACTTAGAAGATGTATTGCTAGTATTACTTATTTCTCTACTTTACTTTATTCATGTATATGGTAGTGAAGGTGATTACTATAAAAGATTTTATTCCATAATAATATTGTTTGATTTAATTCTTAATCATAGACTTCTCTGAATTCATCATATTCATATCAAATCATAATTTTTTTTTAAAAAAAACTTAATTGATCGGTGTCTCCTGTACACTTGTGTCCATCTTCACATAGGATATCATATTAGCAATTTCATTAATTTTGTTAACGGTGTTAGCAATTACAACAAATTTAACAAGTCTTAGAAAAAATCGAAATAAAAAATTTAAAATTGTAGTCCTGTTAAGCACAACAAAATTGCTTTTCTATCAGAAATATATATATATATATATATATATATATATATATATATATATTTATACATTTAAATTAGAACAATGGCTCAATTCAGGGACAGACTTTTGATTCTTGAAAAAAATAAATTAATCATTTAATTCATTAAATTTATAAACATAGGACATATTAATCACTCATTCTACTTTCAATATCGGTTTACTTCCATTTCGTGGAAAGTGAATAAAAAGTAAAAAAAACATGCACAATTTTCATATATTCAACTGGAGTCTACTGGGGAAATGGAAATGGAGACTGTTGAACGAAAAGGACTCTTTGTGGTTTAAGGTTGTGAAAGGGAGATACAGTGACGCTTTCTACCCTTGGCAGACTCACCATAGGTTAGGGAGATCTTATCAAAGTTTTGTGTGGTGGAAATATCTAAAGAAGTTAGTATTGAGGAATATCCAGGTTGGTTCAGAGAGGGTTTGATTAAGAAGGTTGGGAATCAGAAAACAACATCGTTCTAGTTCGATCCTTGAGCAGGAAATAGTTCTCTTTGTGAGAGATTTGAGAGATTGTTCCATATCTCTGGAAACAAAAATGCATCAATAGCAGACTTTGGCTCCTGGAGCGAAGGTAGGTGGTCGTGGTTCTTTAGATGGAGAAGGGTTTTGTTTTTCTGGGAGGAGGAACTGGTGTGGGAACTTAGGTCTATTATTGAGGCGATTGAGATAAAGGCTGAGTGTTGTGATATGGTACATTGGGCTTGGCCCAAATAACAAACCCTTTCTGGCCCATCTAGCTCTGCTATTCCTCTCAAGCCTTCCACTCTGGCCCATCTTCAGTTGCTTCCGTTTCGCAAGCCTTGCATTCCATCCAACAGAATCAGTTAGATTAAGAACATAATTTGTTGCTTCTATTCTGTTCTTGAGGTCCCTTTCTGTTGCTCTGTTAGGGTTATTGTAGGCTGTATATAAGCCACGATTCAGGGTAGATAGAGGTAGAGATTTCAATACTTTCTTTCTGAGTGATCATTAGAGACTTGTGTGTGTGATAAGCAGAGAATTGAGGGAAGGGAAGAACTGAGAGGGAGATCTAGGGAACTTGCTGGAACAATCAACAAGTTCTGTGATTGTATTGAAGAGTTGTAATCTTTGATTCATAGTGAACTTCTCAAGTCGGATTCTGTCCCGGGGACGTAGGAGGAATTGCTCCGAACCTCGTTAACAATTCTTGGTGTTATCTCTTCCTTAATCTTTTACATTCTAAGTCTTTTATCTTCTTGCATGTTTAGATTCATGTTCTGCAAATTTACTGCATGTTCTTTTCATATTTGTTTGCTGCATTTCCAGGCATTGAATCACACGACTGTGTCCTCTGTCATAACAACTGGTATCTAGAGCTCAGGTTCTGTGGTTCTGAGAGGCATGGCATCAACCAAATATGATTTGGAGAAGTTCAATGGGAAGAATGACTTTGGCCTATGGCGTCTCAAGATGAGAGCTTTCTTGGTTCAACAAGGGTTAGGGGAAGCGCTGAAAGGAGAAAACAGTCTCCCTCCAACTCTTTCTGAATCAGAAAAGAAAGAAAAGATGGACAAGGCTCATAATGCTCTGATCTTGAGTCTTGGAGACAAGGTGCTTAGGGAGGTCTCAAAGGAAACTACAGCAGCTGCAATTTGGCTCAAGTTGGAACATCTCTATATGACAAAGTCCCTGGCAAATAGACTCTACTTGAAACAAAGGCTCTACACCTTCAAGATGCAAGCTGGGAGATCTATTGAAGACCACATGGATGAGTTCATCAAGATCATAATAGATCTTGAGAACATTGACATAAAGATAGATGATGAAGACCAGGCATTACTGCTCATCAATTCCCTGCCCAACTCGTATGAAAACCTATGTGATACATTGGTTTATGGAAGGGATTCTTTGTCCCTGGAGGAGGTTCAATCAGCTCTAATCTCCAAAGAGCTGAAGAAAAGGACATAGGGCAAAGAGGACAGCAGTGGAGAAGGGCTGTTCATGAAAGGAAAAACTGACAAGAAATGCTCAAAACAGAAGAACAGAAACAAGTCCAAGGAGAAAGATAAAGAGAAGTTCAAGAAGAGGTGTTTTCTATGCAAGAAAGAAGGACATTTCAAGAAGGAATGTCCTGACAGAAAGTTCAAGAGGAAGGATGATAATGATGAAGCTGGCAAGGTCTCTATAGCATCAGATGGTTTTGAAAATGCAGAGGTATTGATGGCTACAACAACCATTACTGAGAAGGACTGGGTTCTTGACTCGGGATGCTCATTTCATATGACATCAGTAAAGGAATGGCTTCTAGGTTACAAAGAAACTGATTGAGGCAAGGTTGTCATGGGAAATGATTCAGTCTGCAAGGTTGTTGGTATAGGATCAGTCAAGCTGAAATTTGATGATGGAACAGAAAGGGTTCTGTCAGGAGTTAGATATGTTCCTGACCTAAAAAGGAACTTAATCTCTCTGGGAATGCTGGAAGAATCCGGGTGCTCATACAAGGCAGAGTTTGGTGTTCTTAAGGTCATCAAAGGGGCTCTGGTGGTTATGAAAGGAGTTAGGGAGCATGGCATCTACATACTAAAAGGTCATGCTATAACAGGAAGTGTAGCTGCTGTGACTTCAAGCACAGACAAGACAAGTCTGTGGCATCAGAGGCTAGGTCATGTTAGCATCAGAGGGCTGCAGATTCTTGGAAAGCTGGGTGTGTTCTGTGGAGACAAAATCAGTAACTTGGAATTCTATGAACATTGTGTATTTGGCAAAATGCACAGGGTGAAGTTCACAACAGGCCAGCACTGCTCAAAATGAGTCCTAGACTATGTGCACAGTGACTTATAGGGGCCTTCTAGGATTCCTTCTCATGGTGGCAACAGGTACTTCATTCTCTTCCTGGATGACTATAGCAGGAAGATTTGGATATATGTTCTGAAAGGCAAAGATGAAGCACTCAAAGCATTCAAGGAATGGAAAGCCATGATTGAAAACAGAACTGAGAGGAAGATCAAGAATCTGAGGACAGATAATGGCTTAGAGTTTTGTGGAGAAGAGTTTTCTAACTATTGCAAGGAGCATGGCATTTATAGGCACAGGACAGTTAGAAAAACACCTCAACAAAATGGTTTGGCTGAAAGAATGAACAAAACCTTGCTAGAAAGGATGCGATGCCTTCTATCAAATGCTGGCATGCCAATCAGATTTTGGGGAGAAGCTGTCCACACAGCTTGTTACTTGATTAATATGAGTCCTTCAACTGCAATTAATCTGAAGACTCCTCAGGAAATGTGGACAGGCAAGCCAGCCAACTATAGCCTCTTAAGAGTGTTCGGGTGTGCAGCCTATTATCATGTTAATGAAGGGAAGCTGGTTCCAAGAGCTAAGAAGGGCTACTTTGTTGGTTATCCAAGTGGTGTAAAGGGGTTCAGAATATGCTGTCCAGAAGAAAAGAAGTGCATCATAAGCAGATATGTTACCTTTCAAGAAACTGATCTATACAAATCTCTAAGAAGTCCAATTGATCAACTTTCTGATCAAAAGGACTTGGAGAGATTTGAGATGGAGGTGGAGCCAAGAGGAGACAGAGATGCTCAGTTAGAAAATGATCAAACTGCAGAAACTGATCGAGCAGAAGAACAAATCCTACCAGAAGAAGATCAACCTGCCCCTCAGGATTACAACCTCACCAGAGACAGAGTCAGAAGGAACATCAAGCCACCACAAAGATATGGTTATGCAGACATGATCAGCTATGCCCTACAGGTTGCAGAAGATGTTGATCTTGATGAATCAAGAAGCTATGTAGAAGCAGTAAAAGGCAAAGATAGTCAGAAATGGATATTGGCCATGATAGAAGAGCTAAGTTCACTTGAAAAGAATAACACTTGGTTGCTGGTTCCCAAACCTAAAGGCACAAAGATAGTGGGAAGCAAATGGATCTTCAAAAGGAAGGATGGAATTCAAGGTGTTGAGGCTCCTAGATTCAAAGCTAGGCTAGTTGCAAAGGGGTTCACTCAAAAGGAAGGAGTGGATTACAATGAAATCTTCTCTCCAGTAGTTAAACACTCTTCCATTCGCATAATTCTTTCCATGGTAGCTCACTATGACATGGAATTGGAGCAAATGGATGTCAAGACAGCCTTCTTGCATGGAAATCTGAATGAAACCATTCTGATGCAGCAACCAAGCGGTTTTGAAGTTGAAGGCAGAGAGGACTGGGTCTGCCAGCTGAAGAAATCCCTTTATGGACTCAAACAATCACCAAGGCAGTGGTATTTGAGGTTTGATTCCTTCATGCTGAAACATAAATATGTTAGGTGTAATTTTGACTGCTGTGTGTACTTCAAGCAATTATCAAAAGACACCTACATATATCTCCTATTGTATGTTGATGATATGTTACTAGCATGTAAGGACATCACACGGATCAACATATTAAAGGAGCAGCTGAAAAAGGAATTTGAGATGAAAGATTTAGGGGCAAAAAAAGAAAATTGCAGGAATGGAAATAACTAGATTCAGAGATCGAGGGAAGCTAGTTATTTCTCAGAAAGGTTACCTAAGTAAAGTGGTTAAGAGGTTCAACATGGATGATGCAAAACCTACAAGTGTTCCCTTGGCTGCACACTTTAGGCTCTCATCCACTCAGTCACCAGACACCATTGAAGATAAGGAACAGATGATGAAAGTTCCATATGCCAATGCCATTGGAATCATAATGTATGCTATGGTATGCACTAGGCCTGACATTTCTCATGCTGTCAGTGTAACCAGCAGGTTTATGGGAAATCCAGGCAAGGAACATTGGCAAGCTGTCAAATGGGTGCTAAGATATCTTAAAGGCACTCAGGAAACAGGTTTAGTATACTGTAGAGGCAGTGACACATCTCAGCAGGTTCAGGGTTTTGTGGATTCAGACTATGCAGGAGACCTAGACAAGAGGAGGTCTCTTACTGGGTATGCATTCTCTCTCTTTGGCAACACAATCAGCTGGAAGGCATCACTTCAACATATTGTGGCACTCTCAACCACAGAGGCAGAATATGTAGCCTTAACAGAAGCCATAAAAGAAGCTCCATGGATCAAGGGTTTGGTCTCTGAACTGGGTTTGAATCAGAAAACTGTCTGTGTTTTATGTGACAGCCAAAGTGCAATACACTTGAGTAAAAATCAAATGTATCACGAGAGAACCAAACACATTGATGTCAGGCTACACTTCATCAGAGACATTGTTGAAAAAGGTGAAGTTGAAGTTGCTAAAGTTCATACTAGTGACAACCCTGCAGACATGGTAACCAAGGCTGTAACACTCAGCAAATTCAAACACTGCCTGAATTTGCTGAGGATCAGAGTTGATTGATGAATGAACTGGACTAGATGAATCTGCATTTGAGAAGCTCTAAGTATCCAATCTCAATGTACCAAGGTGGAGAATTGTTGTGATATGGTACATTGGGCTTGGCCCAAATAACAAACCCTCTCTGGCCCATCTAGCTCTGCTATTCCTCTCAAGCCTTCCACTCTGGCCCATCTTCAGCTGCTTCCGTTTCGCAAGCCTTGCATTCCATCCAACAGAATCAGTTAGATTAAGAACATAATTTGTTGCTTCTATTCTGTTCTTGAGGTCCTTTTCTGTTTCTCTGTTAGGGTTATTGTAGGCTGTATATAAGCCACGATTCAGGGTAGATAGAGGTAGAGATTTCAATACTTTCTTTCTGAGTGATCATTAGAGACTTGTGTGTGTGATAAGCAGAGAATTGAGGGAAGGGAAGAACTGAGAGGGAGATCTAGGGAACTTGCTGGAACAATCAACAAGTTCTGTGATTGTATTGAAGAGTTGTAATCTTTGATTCATAGTGAACTTCTCAAGTCGGATTCTGTCCCGGGGACGTAGGAGGAATTGCTCCGAACCTCGTTAACAATTCTTGGTGTTATCTCTTCCTTAATCTTTTACTTTCTAAGTCTTTTATCTTCTTGCATGTTTAGATTCCTGTTCTGCAAATTTACTGCATGTTCTTTTCATATTTGTTTGCTGCATTTCCAGGCATTGAATCACACGACCGTGTCCTCTGACACAACACTGAGAATGAGGATTTTTGGTGTTGGAGCTATTCCTCTAATGGCTGCTTCTCATCTAAATCGGCATACCTGTGGATTCTGAAACAATCTCATGCTTTAACCAACCAATGGGATGCCCCAGGTAATTCCTTCTTTCAAAGATTCTGGTCAAACTCTATATTCCACCAAAAGTTTTGACTTTTGCTTGGCAAATGATTCTTAATAGATTACCAACTATGGCAAATCTTGCAAGAAGGAACATTCTTGGTGCACAAAATTCTGATTGTGTTAAATGTCGACTAGGGGCTGAATCTGTTTTCCATCTTTTCTTCAATTGCTCATTCGCTTTTCTTGTCTGGGGTAAATTATATGACTGGCTCGGCTTTCAGGTAACCTTCTCTGTTGAACCAAAATTGCATTTTAAGAGTCATCTCAGTTTAGTAATAGGAAGAAAATCGAGAAGATCTTGGATGGTGCCTTGGTTCGCAACTGTTTGGACTATTTGACTTTGATTAGCTAGAAATAAGAAAAATTTTCAAGATGAAGGTGTTGATTTATTAAATGTGATGAACCAGATTAAACTCCGATCTTGCCACTAAGTGAAATTAAAATATGGCGGGTACTTATCCTTTTGTGATTGGTGTAATTGTCCATTGGAATGTATGCTTTTGGCCTCCAAGACCTTGTAACTCGACTATCACATTTTCTCTGGAAAGGTCTTTATGGATTCTGTAAAGTAGTCCTAGAGTTCTAATTGAGTGTGGAGAAGATGAGGGGTGTCAACTTTTGTAGTCTAAGAATCACCATTCTTCTTTCAATCTTTCTCCTGGGTAGGAATTAGAGATTATTTTCATACAATTGTGTGGTGTGACTGCTTTCAGGGGCGAGTTTTCTAGTGTATGGGCTTAAATAGGAAGTCTTTATGGATGACCTACTCTTTTATCTGTGGTTTTTTTTACTCTCTTTGGCTAACATTAATATTAAATGAGATGAGAAATTCCGCTTGAGTCTTTTTTGCAGGTTTGGCATGAGGATGGCTGGCAGGTTGGCTAGTCCTGATGAAGATGAGTGTTGTGAGGAACCAAAATTTGAGTGATTGGAAGTATGAGAGTCATTCTACTTTTTGAGTGATCTTACTATAAAGGTGAGGTTGTGTGGTATGGGTGAGAGAGTCAAGTTGAAGATGAGTGGTTGTGAGGTCTTCTTACTATAAATGATGAGATTGAGTTGTTGTGGTGAGAGTGAGAATTATTGTATCTGAGTGTTTTTGTTGGAAATTCTTCTTGGATCTATGATTCCAGTGGAATTTTAGGTTACTCTTTCTGAACATACATGGTTCTGGTTCTGCGTTTTCCTGGGATAATTCAAAAAGGCATTTGCTGGATTGATCTTTTTCAGAATACAACATGTTCTGGATTTCCCAGTTTCACAATACTCTGTTTGGACTCTGAATTTGTAACTGATACACTTGGTTGGGTGCTGCATAGGCGTATCCTTCAGTAATTTTTCAGGGTGGTAGATTTCTCTCGCTATAGTTTCTCTTCTAGTCAAGATGAACCTCTAGTCTCGGTCATTAGTATGCTAAACTGCAGTCCATTCATGAATCCCTCAGCAAGTGATTACTCTTTGATGAAGTTATTGTCAAGTCATTATTTCTTCAACTAATCCATGGATCGGCGCTGCATAGGAGTATTCTCCATCTTTGCTTCAGGGTGTTGGACTTCTCCTTTTGTTGTTTCCCTTCTGCGTGAATTGATCCCTTGGTCTTGTTTTGCTGCCTGCATTTTTTCCTTGCTACTGCTTCAAGAACTTATTGGCTGGAAGCTTTATGTTGATGAAGTAAATGCTAATTCCATGTTTTTCTTCTTTGGCTAGGATATGCTCCGACAAGCGTACCAGATCGAAACAAGTAATAATAAAACGGTGAGAAACCGAGTATCGAATTTAGGGATTGAGAAACCAAGTATAACTTCACAAATAAAAAAAAACTATTTAGATTAAAAAATAAATGTGAATAGACTTTAAGAAAATAAAAGAAACAATAAAATAAAATCAAATATTTTTGGGGTTTTTAAATATGAAGAGATTTCCAGGAATTGGGTTACCAACAAGACGCTCATGCTACTAAATTGACCACCCCTCTTTTGTTAATTATCAAAATTGCTTTGAAGGTGAATTTATCCTAAATAAGTTAATGTTCCCTCTCGAGATACAAGAACCGTGCCCAATTAAACCAACCCCTACTCTCGTGGTAATTGTATTTAAATTGAACCCATTAAGATTCGTAACAATTCAATGAACCCTCGAATGACCGCTTCTAACTCTCGTGATTTAAGTCCTAAGTTCATTCCTTATAAATTCGATACCTAAGTTCACTGCTAGGTTCGTCCTTAGAGTATCTATGACATCTAAATAAGTGCGCACCAAATTCACAAGTAATTCATGCAATAGGAATTAAATCAAAAGCAAATTGGAACTAACAAAGGGAAAACATCAATTCATAACATAAAACAAGTATTGGCATAGCCCTAATTCTTAGAAATAAAAAGACTACTCAAGCATTTCCATGGTCATGGCAACCTTGAATAACAAAAGCATAAAAATCCTATGAGAAAAGAAGAAATTGAGAAGAAGAGAAATCCTAATTTTTGTCTAAGGTAGCAGCCAAGAGATCCCTATTTTCGACCCTAATTGCCCTATTTATAGTGTAGGTCAACTTGGGATTAAAGGAATTACAAAATCAAATCAAATTAGCAAATCAAAAAAATTCCAGATTTTGCACGTCACGGTCAAAGCCGTGATGAGTCCATCTCTAGAGAACTTGACACTGGTTGGTCTGTCACGGCTGTGATAGGTTCTGACTTTGTGTTCTTCTTTCTTTTTCAGCCCTACTCGATCATGGCCATGCTGCCTATCACGGCCAGGCCGTAATGGGCTCTGTTTGGCTCATTTTTCTTGTATTTCAAGCTCCGTCTTCATGCAAACTCCATCATAACTGGTCCTGAGTATTTTAATCTTCGTATTTAATTGCCAAATCAATATCCCCAAATTAATTGCCAAATCTTATCATATCCTTTATTGTTGTGATAGGTAATTATTATCGAAATCCAAATTGATTTGGATCCAATATTTTATCTCAATGTCAATTGAATTATCTTTTAATCATAATAATTCAAATCCAAATTGATTTGGATTCAAATCCATCATGTGGGTCCTTGCAATTTACTTGGCAATCTTCAATTTAATTGCAATCATTCTTCTTTGTCCTTTCCAAAAAATAAAAATAAGAAAATATTTAGAAAATCAATTAAATTCTAATTAAAATCAATTAAATGCACACATTGACTCTAAAATAACTAAAATAGGAAAACAAAGTCTAGTTTGGGTTAAATCAAGTATTCAACTCAACTTAATTGATTAAATCCACTCTAAAATAATAGATAAAACATGATAAGTCAGCGGATTATCAAAATACCACAAACTTAAACTTTGCTTGTCCTCAAGCAAACTAAAAATCAAATACACTCAAAAGTTGGCAAGCTCAAAGAATTCAATCAATTTCGTACAAATTTCATGCAATTTTATCAATTCAATTTTTATTCAATGTTTTCCCTTTTCATTATAGTAATCCCCACATTCATTTACTTCAAACAAAGAGAATTTCATCATTCATGCAATAATCAATCTAAGCAAAGAATCCAAGTTACACACAAAAGGGAGATCACCAATTTCAAACAATTGCCTTCCTCACAAGCGTATTTAGTATTTCACTCATTCACTCAAGTGTCTAGGTTATCAACTTTTCACTTAATTTCACATTTTAAGCACACTTTCCATGAATTTGATTTTCATCTCAAACATAGTTCCCACGAAAACATTCATACATCACAAAAGGTTTCTTAAAGGTTGTAATGGGGCCTGGCTAAAGGTAGGATATACAAAGGTGCTAAGCTTTAATCCCTAGGAATTAAGAGAGGATGAAACATTTTACCTTGACTTTCCACTCTTATTCCTTTTTCAATTTCTTTTTTCATTATTTCACTTTGGGTGGCTACAACATTTTCCTTTTAATACCCTTTTTTGAAATTTTTCAAATTTTCTTCTTTTTCTTTTCGCCCTTGACTTCAACCTTTATTTTTTTCTTTTTCTCATCCTAAAATAACATATCAAATCCTTGTAGCCATCCTAAGCATAGTTTCTTACAACCCTTGTCTTGCTAAGCATCCATGCTCTCCTAAATCCTAAGATTTGGTTAACATGGTTTTTCTGGATTTTTGGCTTATAACATTAGGTCATCAAGAAACAATAGGCTTATTAGGCTCAATGTGGCTAACTAGGGAACATGCATTAGGGATGGTTCTTTTTAGGGCAAGTAGCTATTTCAAAGAAAATTGCCTAAATCATTTGATGCAAACATATAACCATGCAAACCATGAAGAGATTCAAGCAAATCCGGGAAAGTGCAACTTAAAAGTGATTCATACAATTTAGAAACAATGTTGGAGGCTCAAATTCCTCACCTGGACATTTTTAGAAAATTATTTAACCGAGATACAATCCCCAGTGTGTGCACCCCTTCACCCAAAACTTATTATAAATCATGCATTCACAACAAAATTTCTCAAAGTTCAATTTTTAATTTTCATGGGGATAAATTTTCAATTTTCAAATCATTAGGGGAAATCATCAAAAATCAATTTTTTTATGCAATCCATCTATGCTAAATTCAATAAAATTCCTTCAAGCTTACCAACACAAGACTCACACACATATGACTCAAGTAAAGAAAAGCAATATAATTAAAAATAGAAGGGTTTAGAAAAACTCAGTGAAGACGCTTCCACCCGGATCCCATAGGCTGTGGTACAAAGAGATGCCCAAGATGTCAGACCTTCCTCTCGGATCCCATGGCTTGTGGAGTGGAGATGGAAGAAGCAAGTGTGATGAGATTCTATTTACTTCTCTAAGTGCTATTATGAGCCCACTTTCTCCCGGGTCAAATGGTAAGTCACCTACTACAAGAATGACCTTTATGTAATTAGTTTCTCCATGAAGCACTAGAACCATAACTTTTTGAGGCGACCTTAGAGCCTTTGCCGCTATTGATGAAAACTCTCAATTCTCAGGCAATGACTTGAACTCCAAAGTTGGTATTTTTACTAAGTAAGGTGATAGACAAATTGTAAGCACCAACTTTGTAACATCCACACATGCATGCAAACCAACATATTTATCCAACTCAGGATTTTGAGACTTCTCAATAGGATTGGTGAGAGAAGTATTTTCCACATGATTTGTCTCATTTGTCCCTTGCAAAGGTACAATAGGACTTATTTCCTCCTTGCACTCCTCTTCATGATCCTCTCTTCTTGAATCATATTCCACCACCACTTCATCTTCATTTAAGTCCATATTGGCAACAACATTCTCTTCAATTTGAGTCTCGTACGGCTTTTCTGCTAGCAATTTAGAAAATTCGTCAGCTTGCTCTTCTAACCTCTGAAAGTTGTTACTTAGCATCTGTTGAGTCACCGGCAAGTGTACCGGGTCGTCGTAAGTAATAAACACGGTAAGTAATTACCGAGGTCGGACACAGGGATTGGGCTACCAATTCTACCAATTTCCAAGAAATTCGATACGTTTGACCAAGTAAAAGCAAGTGGTTGAGAAGAGAGAGGAAATAAGATAGCAATTTAAATCAACAAATCAATTAGAGATAAAGTAGGTAGCGATAAGATAAGATAAGAATTAAAATCTGGATTAAATATCTAAGGTCACAAATCCACCTACCCAATCATGCATAGCACCCAAGTGATGATGATCCCCTCCCTAAGTTCAATTGCAATGTCAACCAGGACCCCCAAATTCTCCTAATGACACTATCGTGCTCAATAGGACGTATTCAACGATTGAGTTAATTACTTGCTACGGTCTCATAACCCAATCATCAAACTCTATTAAATCTGGTTCCCTATAAGGTTGCACTGATCTCCTACTCACTCTCGTGCAATATTCAATCAGTGATCCTAATTCAAGTTCTAAACGAGAATTACCTATCAAGCCTCATCACGTTAACTAGTCAATCATGCATACTTATGATCAACGCAATAAATTCAGAATTCGAAAACATGAATTGAGGTAAAGGAGGGAAACATACATCACATTGAATGCTACACCGTCATGGGTGGTTTCATTGATCCCTTAGACAAGGGAATTAGTTCCTCATGCTTGTAACAACGCACAAACAATTGGAGTTCATCATAATTGTAAAATAGGAAAAGAACATAGGGAGACGCAGCTCCAGAGAATAAGGATTTGTCTCAAAAACGATCTAAAACAAGTGGTGAACAAAGGGTATCTCTAATCTGCCCTAAAACAGTCTATAAATAGAGGTTCTGGGTCTCGCCCGCTCGCGGGGCGAGACTTGGTTCGCGAGGCGAATCTTATGAATCAGATCTTCAGAGATTGGTTTTCTCGCGAGGCGAGATGGTGATTCGCGAGGCGAGACAGAAAGGGTGACATCTCTGGCACAGTCAAGCCTTCAGGCTCGCGAGGCGAGACAGAAAGGGTGACTGTTGTTGTTGTTCGTGGTCTTCAGGCTCGCGAGGGCGAGATCCTGTCTCGCGAGGCGAAACTTCCAGAATTGCTTTTCCACTGTTTTCTTCATTTTCCTTGACTCTAAGAGCTTCACTTTTAACCTGAAACAATAAAAGGAAACGAAAAGCGTAATTCTACTCAAAATAAACTAAAAACTACTAAAAATGCATTAAACGAATCAAATTCTAACTTAGGAACAAAAAAAGACCAATTTGGGAGATTAACGAGATTGACTCGCCCGATTAGGCACAAAATCTACCCCTTTTTTAGCTGGAAACTAGATGAGTCAGAGGCTTATCAAAACACCCCAAACTTAAACCTTGCTTGTCCCCAAGCAAGTTAAACAAAAAATACAATCATATGGATTTAACTGAGTTAACCGAGCTTCCTGCAGTTATTCACTATTTCTATCTTGCAAATTCAATGTCCCCTCCCCTTATTCTTTATAGCTACCCCACTCATCAAGTGAACAAAGAGAGATCAGTCATGAATGCAGTCAATACGACTAAGATAGGGATCCAGTAGTGTGCAAAGGAAGATCGCCAAATTCAAATAATTGCCTTCCTCTCTAAGGGTATTTAGTAAACACTCTTGCGCTTAATTTGTCTACGTTAGCAACATTCACTCTATTTCACAATTCAAGAGCACTTTCCATGGATTTAATTTTCATCTAAACAAAGTTCCCACAAAAATATGTATGCATCATCAAAAGGTCTTTCATAGGTTGTAATGAGGCCTGGCTCAAGGTAAGATATGCAAAGGATAGAGGCTTAGTCCCTAGGATCAATGAGAGCATGAAACTAGCATTGCAACAATTGAATTTACTCTCATATTATTATTCTATTCCTTGCATTGGGTGGCTACAAAGCTCTTCCTTTTTATACTTTTTCACTTTGCCCTTTTTCGCATATATTCAATACTTTTCATCACATATTTTTTTTTCAAGCCTTCGGCCTTTAATTTTCCTTTTATTTTTCTCAACTATGATTCATGAACTTTGTAGCCACCCCAAACTTAGTTCCACAACGACACTCACAAAGCTAAAATTACATGCTCTCCTAAATCCTAGGATAGGGGAAAATCATGGTTTTTCTGAGTTAATGGCTTGTAATGTAAGGTCATCAAGAACAATAGGCTTCAAGGCTCAATGTGGCTAACTAGGGATCATTCATCAAGTTTGGTTCAATTTATGGCCAAGTAGTTATTTCATAGAAAAATTGCCTAGATCATTTGATGCAACATATAAATATGCAAACCATGCACAGATTCAAGCAAATCTGAGAAGGTGCAACTTAAAAGTGATTCACACAATTAAAACAATGTTGGAGGCTCAAATTCCTCACCGGGTTATTTTTCAAATTATTTGACCGAGATACAATTCCCAAGCATGCACCCCTTCAACCCCAAACTTATTGTACATCATGCATTCACAATAATCAAACTAAGTTCAACCTCTTTATTTTCACTAGGGGCTTTTCAACATTCAAAGCATCGAGAGGGGTTCATTGAATTTCTATTTTTGGTTAGTTCATGCATTCAACTTGGGAGTTTCCTCAATTAAATCCATTTTTTTTAACATGCATTCATAAGTGAAATTACTAATAGGATTAGAAGGAGAAGGAATAGAAAAAGAGAAAGGATAAGAAATTTTTATCTCAAGGGGGTCCGAGCGGACCCCATGCTTTCAGTTGATTGCCTTGCCTCTTTTCATCTCTCTACTACCCCGCTTCACAGCGCGGCTAGTTTCGGCCTCATCCTCATCCAATTGGTTGGCCCATGATATTCTGGGCTCTCCATGTTGATCCATTCACAAGCAAACACGAAAGTTAAAGCAATAACATAAAAAAAAGTAAATATATACAGCTATCCAAGTTTGTCAGTAAAAGGCCAGTAGACAGAGTTTCTAGCTAGCTATCAGTGTACAACCATATCGAAACTACTAGCTAGAACTCTAAATAAAGTAATGAGGGGGCCCGGATCACTGATCAAAATCAATGTCGTCCGCCGGGTCACCCTGGTTCTCCGGTGCCTCCTCATCCTCGGGTCCCTCGGGCACCCCCCAGTGGCATAGCACCCTGGTCCCCAGGGTAGTCCTGCCACCCAAGCCGAGGGGACAGCTCCTCCTCGGAGGGGTATACGGGCACCCGACCCTCCTGCTGGGTCAATGACATCTCCCGGAAGAACTCCCGCAGTACCTCCTGATCCCGCCTCATCGCCTGCTGGTTCTGCAAGAGCAGAGCCATGTCCGCTGATCGTGGCCTCTGAGTGGGTAGGGGTGGCGGCCTCCTAGGTGGGGCCGGGGATAAGTAACAGAAACGTCGGATGTACTCCCGGTCGATGGGCTGTCGCGGGACCTTCTCCATCACTGTACTCACCGGCACCCCCGCCCGGCGGATGAGCTCGGTGATCAGCGGCCCATGCCCCAGGTTCTCCTTCAGCACCCGGGAGTTCGCCTTCATCTGGATATCTGTGGCGATGACTCCCCCGACGTTGATCGTGCGGCTCGTCAGTATGCTGTAGAGGAGATGGGCTCTAGCGGCGGTGACTGTGGACTCATGAGAGCTCACTCGAAGGTTGGCGTGTAAGAACGTCGACTAGACTTTGGCATTCGGGGTAAGGTCCTGCCTCCTCAACCTCAAGAGGTTCCCCGACGTTCCCATCTCCCAGGCAGCTCCTTGGACACAGCAGGTTTCGACGATGGCCTGAGCTAGGGCCTGCACCGCGGGGAGCTGCTCGTACTCGCAGGCCTCCTCTCCGATGGGGATCCCCAAGCATGAGTTAATATCCGATGCAGTGAATGTAATGGGGACCCTCTGAACCTCCGTCACACAACTCGGGTCTGAAACCTCGAGTTTGAGAGCGTTGGCGTAAAATTTCTTCACCAGTTTGATATCATACCGGTGAGGAAGATCAGCCAACACCTCCCAACCTCGGTTGCGTATCTGCTCGGAGACGCTGGCGCAGTTGTTGCCCACCAGGAACACACGCCGCTCTAAGACCATCTCCTTTCTCACCACCAGGTCCCAATGCTTCCTGTGATCAGGAGAGCAGAACCTGGGAGAGTAGGAGGTGGCCCTAGAGGAAGCGCCCGGCCCTGAAGGCAACTCTATGTCGTCCCCCTGAGCAGATGCGCGCTTCTTGCGCTTAACCGGCTGCTTTTCGGCAGCGGTGTTCTTAGGCGGGGCCATAACCTGAAAATCAGAAACATCCCAGTACAGTTCATAAATCAGTATTGCAGAATATGTATAACAGAGGCACAAATTCAGTGTAATTCTATCCTGCTAAACATCCCAATTGCTCACCCCACTGTCCCACTAACATGCAAATATGCAACGAATACCCGGACAGCATCCCAACTATATTCCTAACACAACTAACCATAATACTCAGATCAATCATTAGGCAGTTAGTGCACAGTGCGTGGTCGTGACTGTTTGAATTCCACAAAGCATAAACAAGCGAAGAGTGAAGTCAAGTGAGATGTTACTTACCTTGTAGAGATGAAGGAATGCGAATGCGTGAGGGTGAGAGTGTGAGAGTGAGTGAGGCAATGAAATGAGTGGGAATGAAGTTGAACCCACGCGAGAGAGGGAATGAACAGTGAAGGGTCGGGAAAGTGCTTCGCGATCCGCTCGCGGGGCTGATAAACTTTTCAGCTTTCGCGAGGCGAGAGACTCCTCGCGACGCGAATTTTAAATTTTCCCCCAAATTGAAAACCCTAATTGCAGATTCGCGAGGCGATGCATCACTCGCGAGGCGAATCTGGAATTCCAACAGCTGAATGATGCCCAGATTCGCGAGGCGAAAGTGGCTCTCGCGACGCGAGACAGAAGCGTGAGCAAGCCTCTGAGATTCAGGGCTTCTGTCTCACGAGGCCACTGTGGATTCGCGGGCTAATCTGGTTTTTTTTTTCCAGAAGAGAAAATGACAGAAACTTAAAAAAAAAAGGATATCTAGCTTGGGTTGCCTCCCAAGTAGCGCTTGTTTAACGTCCCGAGCCTGACTCAAGTCACCCCTAAGGGTTAATCCAGAAGAAGAACTTGCTTGCCATTTGGGATTGATTCCCCATGGTAATGCTTTAGCCTTTGCCCATTTACCTTGAAGTTGCCAGAGGCCCCTTCTAATTCTACTGCTCCATGTGGAAAAACTTGGAGGACCTTGAATGGTCCCGATCACCTTGATTTTAGCTTTCCAGGAAAGAGTCTCAACCTTGAATTATAAAGAAGTACCATTTGTCCGGGCTCAAACCTCCTAGGCAAGATGTGCTTGTCATGCCATGCCTTAGTCCGCTCTTTGTAGATTCTTGCATTTTCATATGCTTGCATGCGGATCTCGGACAACTCATTTAAGTCCAAAAGCCTTTTATCACCGGCCTTCGTCAAATCAAAGTTGAGTTATCGAATTGCCCAATAAGACTTTTCCTCCAGTTCCACCGGCAAGTGGCATGCCTTTCCAAACACCAAATTGTAAGGAGACCTTCCAATTGGAGTCTTGAAGGCGGTCCTATAAGCCCATAAAGCATCATCTAACCTTTTTGACCAATCCTTCCGTGAGGAGTTGACAGTTTTCTCAAGAATACGCTTCAACTCACGGTTGGATACCTCCACTTGCCCATTTGTTTGGGGATGATAAGGAGTAGAGACCCTATGCTTGACCCCATACTTCTCAAGAAGCTTGTGCATTTGATTGTTGCAAAAGTGGGATCCCCCATCACTAATCAACACTCTAGGGACCCCAAACCTCGAGAAGATATTGCGCCTTAGGAATTCCATGACTACCCGCGCATCATCCGTAGTTGTTGGGATTGCTTCTACCCACTTTGACACGTAGTCCACCGCCACCAAAATGTATTGATAGGAGAAAGATGGTGGGAATGGTCCCATGAAATCTATCCCCCACACATCAAAGAGCTCTACTTCAAGCATGCAATTCAAGGGGAGTTCATGCCGCTTAGAGATGTTGCCAACCCTTTGGCAACGATCACAGTTCTCAACAAAGGTGTGGGCATCCTTGGAGAGCGTTGGCCAATAAAACCCGCTTTGGAGGATTTTTTCTGCGGTCTTCTTTCCCCCATAATGCCCACCATAATCCGAGCTATGACAATGCCACAACACGTTTCCGATTTGGTCATGGGGAATGCACCTTCTTAGGATCCCATCCGAGCATTGCTTGAAAAGATAGGGGTCCTCCCACACATAATACTTTGCATCCGAGAAGAACTTCTTCCTTTGTTGATTAGTCCAACCTTGTGGAACCACATTCGAAGATTTGAAGTTGGCCATGTCCGCGAACCAAGGAGAGAAATTTTCAATGAGTGCAAACAGTTTTTCATCAGGAAATTCTTCCTTGATGTCTAACAATTCCTCCTCGGTGTCGGGATTGACCAGCCTAGATAAGTGGTCCGCCACACCATTGTCGGATCCCTTCCTGTCCTTAATCTCTAGATCAAATTCCTGCAAAAGAAGAATCCACCGAATTAATCTAGGTTTGGCCTCTTGTTTTGTCATCAAGTGTTTTATGGCCGCATGATCGGTGAAAACAACAATCTTAGACCCCACAATATAGGATCTAAACTTATCTAAATCAAAAACCACAACAAGTAGTTCCTTTTCAGTGGTGGAATTATTAGCTCGTGCCTCATTCAAAACTTTACTTGCGTAATAAATGACATGAGCTAACTTTTCCATCCTTTGTTCCAAAACAGCCCCCACCGCATAATCACTAGCATCACACATGATTTCAAATGGTAAATTCCAATTAGGTGCAGTGATTATGGGTGCGGTGACAAGCATATTTTTCAAAATAATGAAAGCATTTAAACAAGAAGCATTAAACTCAAAGGATACATCCTTCGCAAGAAGGTCACAAAGCAGCTTTGCGATTTTGGAGAAGTCCTTGATGAATATCCGGTAGAACCCGGCATGACCTAAGAAACTTCTCACCCCCTTTACATTGGTTGGTGGGGGAAGCTTCTCAATCAACTCAATCTTGGCTTTATCAACCTCAATCCCCCTTTGGGAGATTTTGTGCCCCAAGACTATACCTTCCTTGACCATGAAGTGGCATTTATCCCGATTGAGCACAAGGTTAGTCTCTTGGCACCTTTTAAGCACCAAAGTCAAGTTCTTCAAGCAATTGTCATATGAGGTCCCAAAGACCGAGAAGTCATCCATGAACACCTCAATGCATTTCTCCACCATGTCCGAGAAAATAGAAAGCATGCACCTTTGGAAAGTAGCAGGAGCGTTGCACAATCCAAAGGGCATCCTCCTATAGGCAAAGACTCCATAGGGACAAGTGAAGGCCGTCTTCTCTTGGTCTTGAGGATCCACCACAATTTGATTATAGTCGGAGTAACCATCTAAGAAACAATAGTACTCATATCCGGCTAACCTTTCAAGCATTTGATCAATGAAGGGAAGAGGGCAGTGATCTTTCCTTGTTGCCTCATTTAGCCTTCTATAATCGATACATACTCTCCCCCCCGTGATGGTCCTTGTTGGGATCAATTCATTGCTTTCATTGACCACCACGGTTGTGCCACCTTTCTTTGGGACCACATGAATTGGACTAACCCAATTGCTATCCGAGATTGGATAGATGATTCCGGCATCTAAAAGTTTAATCACTTCCTTACGCACAGCTTCTTTCATGATGGGATTTAGCCGTCTTTGTGGTTGAACCACCAGCTTATAATCATCCTCCACCAAAATCTTATGCATGCATAGGGAAGGGCTTATACCTTTTAGGTCCGAAATCTTCCACCCAATGGCGGATTTGTGTTCCCTAAGAACTCTCAATAGCTTTTCTTCTTCATCCTTTTTCAAGGCATTTCTAATGATTACCGGATGTTGTCCCTTCTCCCCCAAGAATGCATACCTTAAGTGGGTTGGGAGTTGTTTCAACTCCGGTCTTTGTTATCTTCTTCCATTCCTTCGTTGTTGAGCTTTTCCTTTGTACATTCATCCTTTGGGAGACTCGGTAAGGCTTCCATGTTTTTTAAGCACTCAAGATAGTCCTCATCCCCCGAAGGGTCTTCTTCCTCACTATCATCATCATGGGATTCTACCAACACTTCTGCAAGTGAAGAACCATGGGCTTCTCTAGTGGCCTTTGCCTTAACAATTGAGTCCACCATATCCACTCGATACACATCCGCCTTCTCAGCGGGGTGCTTCATTGCTTCAAAGACATTGAAGACTACATTCTCATCTTGCACCCTTAGGGTGAGTTTTCCTTATTGCACATCTATCAAAGCACGCCCAGTGGCCAAGAAGGGCCTACCCAATATGAGAGGGATCTCGACGTCTTCATCCATATCAAGCACCACAAAATCTGCCGGAAATATGAACTTGTCCACCTTCACTGACAAATCTTCGACCACCCCATAAGAATATTTTATAGAACGATCGGCTAGTTGGAGTGACATCCGTGTATCTTTGGCTTCTTTGATCCCTAACTTCTTCATCATAGAGAGGGGCATCAAGTTGATGCTTGCCCCTAGATCACACAACGCCTTTCCTAGAGTCATCTCCCCAATGGTGCATGGTATAGAAAAAGAACCGGGATCCTTCAACTTTGGAGGTAGTTTTCTTTGAAGAATGGCACTACACTCCTCGGTCAAAGCAACCGTTTCCTCATCCACTATTTTTCGCTTCTTGGACAGAAGCTCCTTCATAAACCGGGCATAAGATGGCATTTGTTCCAAGGCTTCCGCAAATGGAATGTTAATTTGAAGTTTGCGGAAGACATAAAGGAATTTATTGAACTGTTTATCTTGTAGAGGCTTCTTCAGTCTTTCAGGATATGGTACCTTCATGAAGGGCGGGAGGTCTTTGGGTTCAACCCACTTCTTTCTTCGGAACTCTTCATCTACAAGTTTTAACCTTCCCCCTTGCTCCGGTGCCTTGTCACTTGCCAACTCCTCTTTCTTAGGCTGCTCTTCCTCAACATGTGGTTGTTCCGAGGCCTCAGCTTCCCGAGAACTAGTTCCACCCTTGTTAGATCACAACACCCTACCGCTTCTAGTTGCTACGGCATTGCATTGGTTCTTAGGGTTGTTCTCGGTATCACCTGGGAAAATGCCTGGGAGACGCTCATTTAGTTGCTTTGCGAGCTGAGCCATCTGCGTCTCTAGATTCTGAATTGTCGACCCTGTATGAGTTGCCAACTTGTCGATGGCTGTGCTTGTATTGATTGACAACTTCTCAATTGCCGCATTCGTCTTTTCTATAGCCAACTCCCAAGGTTGCCTTCCACCATCTGTTGTTTGCAATTGATTAGGCCCTGGAAGAGCCTGATGAGTATTGCGTTGATGGATTCCATAGTTTGGCCTCTGATTCTGTTGAGGTTGTTGTTGCCCGGCTAGACCACCACTAGCATTACTCCAAGCGAAACCCGGATGGTCTCTCCTCATATAACCCCTATTCTGATTCTGACTGCAATCATACTGTCTCTTCCTTTGATAGTTGTTCTGGGGCACGCTGTCATAGAAATTGTGGCATGAGTCCACATGTTCTTGAGAGAAGTTGAACGGACAACTCTGAATGTCATGATCTCCATTACAATTATCACAACCCGGAGGCATTCCTTCGTGTATCACATTAACCTTTTTGTTCCCAGACAATGCCGCATTTTGCATCTTCAGCAGTTTATTTTGCTCTAGAATGTCTTCTATTGTTGCAGAACTGACTCCACTTGAGGTTTCCCTACCACGGTTGTAATCATTGTTCGACATCTTCTCCAATAACGCCCATCCAAATTCAACTGATAAATAAGAAAAAGAACCGCCCGCTGCGGCATCACAATTCATCTGGTAGCGCCCCCTTAACCCGTTAAATAAATGTTGAACCTTGGAGACCGGGTCAAAGAAGGCTGAAGGACATCTTCTCAAGAGCACATTATACCTCTCCCAAGCTTCATTATAAGATTCATCTTCTGTCTGCCTGAAAGATGTGACGGCTACTCTTGCTTGTGCCGCTTTCTGAGGAGGAAAATATTTAGTGAGGAACTTTTGGACCATTTGCTCCCATGTTGTGATACTGTTGCGATCCAAGCTGTCAAACCAATCGCGAGCGGTATCCCTAAGAGAGAGAGGGAATAGCCGCAAGCGAAACTCATTTTGAGAAACTCCTCTTGTCTTCTGCATGTCACAAGCTTCAAGGAAGCGAGTGATGTGTCTACGAGGGTCTTGTTTGCCACCCGCATCAAATTGATTCTCACGGATATGGGCTGTGACACATCCTTCCACTCTGAAGGAATCTGTATTGAGGTTGCCCCTCACGATAGAAGAAGCACAATCATCCAAATTGGGTAGATTGTACTCGAAGAGAGGCTTGTAAGGAGGAGGAGGAGGAGGGTTTGCTTCGGCCATCCCCTCAAAATTAATTGCTTCAAGCATCTTTCGTTCTCTGGCTTCTTTCCTTAATCGCTTCTCGGTCTTGGTGATCTCCGAATCAAATAGCAAGTCCTCTTGTGAAAGGGTACCTCGCATACAAAAACTAGGCAAGACCAAGTGGAATCAAAGAAGTAGAGAGAAATAATAGTAAATAAATAACATAGAATAAAAATAAAAATAGCTTAACCAAATAATCAAACTTCCCAAAAATTAGGAAAATTGGTTGTGCCAATCCCCGGCAACGGCTCCAAAAACTTGTTGAGTCACAGACAAGTGTACTGGGTCATCGTAAGTAATAAACACGGTACGTAATTACCGAGGTCGGACACAGGGATTGGGCTACCAATTCTACCAATTTGCAAGAAATTCGATACGTTTGACCAAGTAAAAGCAAGTGGTTGAGAAGAGAGAGGAAATAGGATATCAATTTTAATCAACAAATCAATTAGAGATAAAGTAGGTAGCGATAAGATAAGATAAGAATTAAAATCTGGATTAAACCTCTAAGGTCACAAATCCACCTACCCAATCATGCATAGCACCCAAGTGATGATGATCCCCTCCCTAAGTTCAATTGCAATGTCAATCAGGACCCCCAAATTCTCCTAATGACACTATCGTGCTCAATAGGACGTATTCAACATTGAGTTAATTACTTGCTACGGTCTCATAACCCAATCATCAAACTCTATTAAATCTTGTTCCCTATAAGGTTGCACTGATCTCCTACTCACTCTCGTGCAATATTCAATCAGTGATCCCAATTCAAGTTCTAAACGAGAATTACCTATCAAGCCTCATCACGTTAACTAGTCAATCATACATGCTTATGATCAACGCAATAAATTCAGAATTGGAAAACATGAATTGAGGTAAAGGAGGGAAACATACATCACACTGAACGATACACCATCATGGGTGGTTTCATTGATCCCTTAGACAAGGGAATTAGTTCCTCATGCCCTTAACAACGCACAAACAATTGGAGTTCATCATAATTGTAAAATAGGAAAAGAACATAGGGAGACGCAGCTCCAAAGAATAAGGATTTGTCTCAAAAACGATCTAAAACAAGTGGTGAACAAAGGGTATCTCTAATCTGCCCTAAAACAGCCTATAAATAGAGGTTCTGGGTCTCGCCCGCTCTCGGGGCGAGACTTGGTTCGCGAGGCGAATCTTATGAATCAGATCTTCAGAGATTGGTTTTCTCGCGAGGCGAAACAGAAAGGGTGACATCTCTGGCACAGTCAGGCCTTCAGGCTCGCGAGGCGAGATGGTGATTCGCGAGGCGAGACAGAAAGGATGATTGTTGCTGTTCAGGCTGGTCTTCAGGCTCGCGAGGCGAAACTTCCAGAATTGCTTTTCCACTGTTTTCTTCATTTTCCTTGACTCTAAGAGCTTCACTTTTAACCTGAAACAATAAAAGGAAACGAAAAGCGTAATTCTACTCAAAATAAACTAAAAACTACTAAAAATGCATTAAACGAATCAAATTCTAACTTAGGAACAAAACAAGGCCAATTTGGGAGATTAGCGAGGTTGACTCGCCCGATTAGGAACAAAATCTACCCCTTTTTTAAGCTGGTAACTAGATTAGCCAGAGGCTGATCAACATCTCCGCTATCAATTGAGAACGTTTCTTACGCATTTTATGCCTTTGAATCATGGCACTAAATTCCTCCTTGCTACACTCTATGCTCTGGATCAAATGTTGAGCATTTATATCACAAAGTGATTCCAGCACCTTGGGATCCAGCTTAATGTCTGGTGGTGGTTGTAAGGATGACAAATAGGATCTCCATTCCTCCTTCGAGTATATCTTCACATGCTTATCAACTATACAATCAAGCACGATCCAATCAATTTCAGATTCCCTGTTTAGATAGAAACAATGGTCCATGTGTGGCATCTACCTAACACAAACAAAACTCAAAAGAAAAGATCAAATATATACAAAATAGAAAAAATAATGTCTAAAGTAGTTGTCTTCTTTGTTACTAATGATATTGATAGTGCCAATCCCCGGCAACGGCACCAAAAACTTGATAGGCTCCGGCAAGCGTACGGGATCGAAGCAAGTAATAATAAAACGATGATAAACCTATTATCGAACTCAGGGATTGGGAAACCAAGTACAACTTCACAAATAAAACAGCTATTTAGACTAAGAAATAAATGTGAATAGACTTCAAGAAAATAAAAGAAACAATAAAATAAAATCAAATATTTTTGGGGTTTTTAAATATGAAGAGATTTCCAGGAATTGGGTTACCAATAAGACTGCTCATGCTACTAAATTGACTACCCCTCTTGTTAATTATTAAAATTGATTTTAAGGTGAATTTATCCTAAATAAGTTAATGTTCCCTCTCGAGATACAAGAACCGTGCCCAATTAAACCAACCCCTACTCTTGTGGTAATTGTATTTAAATTGAACCCATTAAGATTCGTGACAATTCAATGAACCCTCGAAGGATCGCTTCTAACTCTCGTGATTTAAGTCATAAGTTCAATCCCTATAGATCCGATACCTAAGTTCACCGCTAGGTTCGTCCTAAGAGTATCTATGACATGCAAATAAGTGCGCACCAAATTCACAAGTAATTCATGCAATAGGAATTAAATCAAAAGCAAATTGGAACTAACAAAGGGAAAACATCAATTCATAACATAAAATAAGTCTTGGGCATAGCCCCGATTCCTAAAAATAAGAAGACTACTCTAGCATTGCCATGGTTATGGTAACCTTGAATAACAAAAGCATAAAAATCCTAAGAGAAAGGAAGAAATTGAGAAGAAGAGAAATCCTAATTTTTGCCTAAGGTACCAGTCAAGAGATCCCTATTTTCGAGCCTAATTACCCTATTTATAGTGTAGGTCAACTTGGGATAAAGCAATTACAAAATAAAATCAAATCAGCAAATCAAAATTCCAGATTTTGCGCGTCACGACCGTGATGCCTGTCACGGGCAGGCCGTGACAGATTCTGTCCTGGGGAACTTGACATTGGTTGGCCTGTCACGGCCGTGATGGCCATCACGGCCAACAACTGTTTAGACTGAGAAATAGGTGTGAAAAGATTTCAAGAAAATAAAAGAAAAAATAAAATAAAATAAAATATTTTTGGGGTTTTTAAATATGAAGAGATTTCCAGGAATTGGGTTACCAACAAGACTGCTCATGCTACTAAATTGACTATCCCTCTTGTTAATTATCAAAATTGCTTTGAAGGTGAATTTATCCTAAATAAGTTAATGTTCCCTCTCGAGATACAAGAACCGTGCCCAATTAAACCAACCCCTACTCTCGTGGTAATTGTATTTAAATTGAACCCATTAAGATTCGTGACAATTCACTGAACCCTCGAAGGACCACTTCTAACTCTCGTGATTTAAGTCCTAAGTTCAATCCCTATAGATCCGATATCTAAGTTCACCGCTAGGTTCGTCCTTAGAGTATCTATGACATGCAAATAAGTGCGCACCAAATTCACAAGTAATTAATGCAATAGGAATTAAATCAAAAGCAAATTAGAACTAACAAAGGGAAAACATCAATTCATAACATAAAACAAGTCTTGAGCATAGTCCCAACACTACTAGAAAAATGGATTTTTCGGACGGAATTTTCGGACGGAAATGGTTCCGTCCGAAATTTCCCGAAAATTTCGGACGGATTTCATTAATTCTTATATTTTCCATGATCCGTCCGGAATCCGTCCGAAATCCGTCCGAAATTTCGGACGGATTCGTTAATTCTTATATTATTCTTGATCCGTCCCAAATCCGTCCGAAATTTCGGACGGATTTCGGACGGATTCATATATTTTCCTTGATCCGTCAAAATCCGTCCAAATTTTCGGACGGATTTGACGGATTCCGTTAATTCATATATTTTCCATTTTCCGTCAAAATCCGTCCAAATTTTCGGACGGATTTTGACGGATTGCGTTAATTCATATATTTTCCTTGATCCGTCCGAAATTTTCGGACGGATTCCGTTAATTCATATATTTTCCATTTTCAATCCGAAATCCGTCCAAAATTTTTGGGACGGATTTTGACGGATTCCGTTAATTCTTATATTTTCCTTGATCCGTCAAAATCCGTCCAAAAATTTTCGGCGGATTTGAGATTTATCTTAATTCATATATTTTCCATTATCCGTCAGTAATCCGTCCGAAATTTTGGACGGATTTGACGGATTTCGTTAATTCATATATTTTCCTTGATCCGTCAAAATCCGTCCGAAATTTTCGGACGGATTTTGAGCGATTCCGTTAATTCTTATATTTTCCTTGATCCGTCCGAAATTTTGGACGGATTTCGACGGATTCCGTTAATTCATATATTTTCCATTATCCGTCCAAAATCCGTCCGAAATTTTTGGACGGATTTCGACGGATTCCGTTAATTCATATATTTTCCTTGATACGTCAAAATCCGTCCGAAATTTTTGGACGGATTTGACGGATTCCGTTAATTCATATATTTTCCATTATCCGTCCGAAATCCGTCCGAATATTTGGGCCGGAGTCCGGACGGATTCCTTTAATTCTTATATTTACCTTGATCCGTCCGAAATCCGTTCGAAAATTTCGGACGGATTGTGTTATTTTGTATATTTTCCTTGATCCGTCAAAATCCGTCTCAAAAATTTCGGACGGATTGTATTATTTTTTATATTTCCTTGATTTATCTTATATTATCCTTGAAAAAATATTAAATAATTTATCTTATAAATATGATTAAAATATTTGATCTTAATAAATTTAAAAGTAAACAAGATTTATGAAGTGAATTAAATAAGATTTATATTTCTTACAAGATTTATGAAGTAAAGTAAACAAGAAGTACAATTGTTTGATCCTAATAGAACCTAAATGAACTGGTTTGATCCTAATAGAGCCCAAATTGACTTGTTAGGACCTAATTGGGCCAATTGCCCCGATCGGCCCAATTGAACTTCTATGGTCCTAATGAAGCCTAAATGGACTTGTTTGATCCTAATAGAGCCCAAATCGACTTTTTAGGTCATATACGACCTAACTGGGTCAATTTGTACTTCTTTGATCCTAATGGAGCCCAACTGGTTTGATCCTAATAGAGCCCAATTTGACTTGTTAGGACCTAATTGGGCCAATTGCCCCGATCGGCCCAATTGAACTTCTATGGTCCTAATGAAGCCTAAATTGACTTGTTTGATCCTAATAGAGCCCAAATCGACTTTTTAGGTCATATACGACCTAACTGGGTCAATTTGTACTTCTTTGATCCTAATAGAGCCCAAATAGACTGGTTTGACCCTAATAGAGCCCAATTTGACTTTTTAGGACCTAATTGGGCCAATTGCCCCGATCGACCCAATTGAACTTCTATGGTCCTAATGAAACCTAAATGGACTTGTTTGATCCTAATAGAGCCCAAATCGACTTTTTAGGTCATATACGACCTAACTGGGCCAATTTGTAGTTCTTTGATCCTAATGGAGCCCAAATGGACTGGTTTGATCCTAATAGAGCCCAATTCGACTTGTTAGGACTTAATTGGGCCAATTGCCCCGATCGGCCCAATTGAACTTCTATGGTCCTAATGAAACCTAAATGGACTTGTTTGATCCTAATAGAGCCCAAATCGACTTTTTAGGTCATATACGACCTAAACGGGCCAATTTGTAGTTCTTTGATCCTAATGGAGCCCAAATGGACTGGTTTGATCCTAATAGAGCCCAATTCGACTTGTTAGGACCTAATTGGGCCAATTGCCCCGATCGGCCCAATTGAACTTCTATGGTCCTAATGACGCCTAAATGGACTTGTTTGATCCTAATAGAGCCCAAATCGACTTTTTAGGTCATATACGACCTAACTGGGCCAATTTGTACTTCTTTGATCCTAATGGAGCCCAAATGGACTGGTTTGATCCTAATAGAGCCCAATTTGACTCGTTAGGACCTAATTGGGCCAATTGCCCCGATCGTCCCAATTGAACTTCTACGGTCCTAATGAAGCCTAAATGGACTTGTTTGATCGTAATAGAGCCCAAATCGACTTTTTAGGTCATAAACGACCTAACTGTGCCAATTTGTACTTCTTTGATCCTAATGGAGCCCAAATGGACTGGTTTGATCCTGATAGAGCCCAATTTGACTTGTTAGGACCTAATTGGGCCAATTGCCCCGATCGGCCCAATTGAACTTCTATGGTCCTAATGAAGCCTAAATGGACTTGTTTGATCGTAATAGAGCCCAAATCGACTTTTTAGGTCATAAACGACCTAACTGGGCCAATTTGTACTTCTTTGATCCTAATGGAGCCCAAATGGACTGGTTTGATCCTAATAGAGCCCAATTTGACTCGTTAGGACCTAATTGGGCCAATTGCCCGATCGGCCCAATTGAACTTCTATGGTCCTAATGAAGCCTAAATGGACTTGTTTGATCGTAATAGAGCCCAAATCGACTTTTTAGGTCATAAACGACCTAACTGGGCCAATTTGTACTTCTTTGATCCTAATGGAGCCCAAATGGACTGGTTTGATCCTAATATAGCCCAATTTGACTCGTTAGGACCTAATTGGGCCAATTGCCCCGATCGACCCAATTGAACTTCTATGGTCCTAATGAAGCCTAAATGGACTTGTTTGATCGTAATAGAGCCCAAATCGACTTTTTAGGTCATAAACGACCTGACTGGGCCAATTTGTACTTCTTTGATCCTAATGGAGCCCAAATGGACTGGTTTGATCCTAATAGAGCCCAATTTGAATTTTTAGGTCAACTATTAATCTTTATGTTTATTTTGTTATGTAGTTTATTTTGAGTAATTAAATTACTCTCTTCAAATTATTTTATTGGGTGCATTAGCACTGACTTATTTCGAAGAATGCACGCTTACTAGACAATAATTTGTTATTGTCACTATTATTACCAGTACAAAAAAATATTTTAAATAATATGATTAAGAGAAAAACATTTTCATTTTTTCATCCTATTTAATTTTAGAGTTGAAAATAAACTGATTTGACATTAATCGGATATTAAATTTTGGACCGAGTATTTTCTTAGTTGATCAGTTCAACTATTAATCTTTACTCTAATTTGAATTTTGAAATCATATATAACACCCTAGTTTTTACACCTTGTATTAATTATTTTTATTTGGATGTTTATGTTTATTATGTTATGTGGTTTAGTTTGAGTAATTAAATTACTCTCTTCAAATTATTTTATTAGGTGCGTTAGCACTGACTTATTTCAGTAAATGCACGTTTAGTAGACAATAATTACGTTATTGTCACTATTATATCAGTACATAAAAATATTTTAAATAATATGATTAAGAGAAAAACATTTTCATATTCCTATTCTATTTAATTTTAGAGTTGAAAATAAACTGGTTTGACATCAATCGGAGATTAAATTTTGGACTGAGTAGTTTCTTAGTTGATCGGTTCAACTATTAATCTTTACTCTAATTTGAATTTCGAAATCATATTTTTATCAATCTTTATTTTTAAATTCAAAAAAGTAAGAACATGTTTATTTTAGGCCTAATATTTATAATTCATTTTGTACCTATCACTAAGTAACTAGTTTAAAAACTCAAATTTCTCTCTTTCTCGACGCTATCTCTCTCTTTTACTCTTTTCTTTCTCTGCTTCTTTCTCTTTTCTTCTTTCTTTTTCTTTTCTTCCTCCTAACTCCATCTTCTTCTTCCTCCTCCTTCTCTACCAACCAGCCACGCCGCCCTAGGAGCGCCTCTCGCCGTCCAGCCTTTGCGCCGCCGGGAGGTCACCGTCTGCAGTTGCGCTGGTAGCGGAGAAGGCGCGCGTTCTGCTCCGTCTCGTCCCTCCTGTTCACGTCGCGCTAGCCACCGCGGTAAGCACCACGCCGCCGCCTCCATGGTGGTTTATCACCTCTCTTTGTTAGTTTAAGTTCTTTCCTTCATCTCTTAGCCTTATCTTCAAGTTTTGAGTACTTGGGTGTTACAGGAACACTGCAACCGCCACTGCCACCTCGCCGGAATCGCGTCCGCCGCCGCGAGGAGCACCACAAGCACCACCTTCAAGTTATCGTCTTCCTTGGGTGAGTCAAAACCCTCTCTTGTGTCTCGATTCAAAACCCCAAAATCTGATTTTGTAACCCTAACCCTAACCCTTTGATTTCAGATTTTAATCTTGAAATTTAAGGTTGTTTTATGAAATTGGGACTGTGAATTTGTGTTTCCCTAAACCAATTTCATTATTCTTTAATTAAAACGTTTAGAAATCATATGATTGAATACAGCCCACAAAATTTCGATTCAATAAGATAACTATCCCTTCATCATTCCTGTGCTTCAAGCGTTTCATTTTCATGTAATCTGTTTTACGTGAGTGCAGCACCGGCCTTCTAGCGCTTTCAACTCTCCCTTCGGACCACGAACTTCGGTACTCCTGTTTGGAACAATGACTCATCTCTCACTATTGGGTCCAGAGGTAACGACTTACTCCCTCCTCATATTCTTGATTCACCATCCTTGTGTAATTTCATGTAGGAATGCATTTCTAATGGTTTAGTTTTTTTAAATTTTCTATTCAAAAGAATTTGCTTTTTAACATAATTTGATTTCATGTCCGTGAAGTACAATATGTCAAAATAAATCTAATTTCAAGGGTATCTTATTGTCAAGTTAAAAGTTATGGTATGGACTGTGTGTGGAGTAGTGATCGTTATCAATCCAGAAAGAATTCCCATGTTTGTATAAAACACTGACCGTACTTAGTTGAGCATAGCAGACAATGTATTTATAACATGCTCAATATTCTGAATGCAACAACAAGCGGCACAAATTGATTTTTTTTTGGTTTATTCATACCATAGAAATTATGTATGTTCATCCGTAGGTTAATTTTTTCTCCCATTTATCTGTGTTGAAAGCATGTCAGTTGTCGCTTTATGCAGAAAAAGAAACTTCGAGCCTCTCCTAAGTTATCATTTTGGTTAATTCCAACACCTTGAACATTTTTTTCTTGGATATTTTTTGGAATTTGGTGGGGAAAGCGCTTCACTATCTATCTATTTGTTGTGTAAAATTTAAAGAGTGAATTTGGTTGAATGTGATTTAATCAGAAGATTTATATTATTTTATCCCATTTGGCAGGTCCAATCCTACTGGAGGATTACCATCTTGTGGAAAAGCTTGCAAACTTTACCAGGGAACGAATCCCTGAACGTTTTGTCCATGCTAGGGGAGCTAGTGCAAAGGGTTTCTTTGAAGTCACACATGAAATTTCGCATCTGTCATGTGCAGATTTCCTTCGAGCCCCTGGAGTTCAGACACCCGTCATTGTCCGTTTCTCAACTGTTATTCATGAGCGTGGTAGCCCAGAAACCATAAGGGATCCTCGAGGTTTTGCTGTGAAATTCTACACTAGAGAGGTAAAGATTCAGGAGTATATAACATACTTGATTGATGATTCCTACTCTTATCTTGTGAACACAGTCTTATACCATACTTGATTGATGATTCCTACTCTTATCTTGTGAACACAGTCTTATACCATACTTGATTGATGATTCCTACTTTTATGTTATTGGGGGACATGATTTAGTTTTAGTTGCTTGCCTTGTATGAGTTGCAATGTGTAGTGTACATTCAAGGCCATGTTTTTACTCACGATATGTTTTGTACTATTTGAATATTCATTATCATTGGATAATGTTTGTTATATTCAGTGCAACTTACCTGTTTCAACCTTTTCTCTCTTATTCACCGAATCTTCTGTTCTTTAATCTTTATCAAATTTAAAGATTCCAATATTGATTGTTTGTGTGTCGTTTGTTTTGTGTGTGTGTAGTGGAAATAATGTTGGTTCTTTTGGCTATCCTAATACTCTTGTGCATTGCAGATTTTTTTGTTTAGCCTCAACATTTGACTATCCTTTGAACTAAAGTGTAGTGTATGCTTAGGCCTAGGAATTATGAACGGACATGAGTTAGATAAAGATTCAAACAATTTGAGGGTTTGCTAGAAATAAAGATCCAAACAATTTGAGGGTTTGCTGGAAAAATCTCTTGATAATTTTTATTATTTGTACTTTCTCGCTAGTCGCATCAATTTAAATGCCAATAATTAATAAATAGCCTTCTAATTATGCTTTTTGGTCATTAACAATACTTGTGAGATAAAATATGTCCTAAGCATTTAGCACTTTTTAATTGATAAACAATTAGATTGCACTTTCCAACTATTGGAAGTACCATCGATCTTACTGATCCGGAGCATGTATATTTGCTCGACGGCTATACTAAACAAAGATAGATCACATGGGCTTCTTTCTCGCTCAGTTCTTTTAGGGTTCTAGAGTACAGTTGAACACATGTGTGCACTTATTTCTGTTTGCTAATTAATTGACTTGCTTGGTTGATGGAAATGTTCATTCTTTTACTTGAATTGTTGGATATAAATCTTTCGTGTGTATCGTGGGGGCATCTCCATTGATGCAGGTCATTCTACTTCTAAAGGAAAAATGTCAAAGAAATTTGGAGAGGCTGGATTCTCGCTTTCTCAACTTTTTGGTTCATTACATGACTTTCACAGTTCACAGTGGTTTGATCTTCTGATAGTTTTTAAGTCATGACTTTTGGATTGCATGCAGCAATTGGTATTTGATTTTTAGAAGTTGTATGGTACCAAGACTGTATTTTGTAACAATAGTCAAATTCATGATTTTGTGATTGAATGTGAAACTGCAAATGTTAGTGATCGGTGCCATATAATTCGCATAGATAGTGAAACTACAATGTAAGTGAAGTGATCTGTCATGGCCGTGATTGGCATCACGGCCTGGCCGTGACAGATTCTGCCTTGAATGTTGCTTCACTAAATGGTCTGTCACGACCGTGATGGGTATCACGGCCTGGCCGTGACAGATTCTGACTTTTCATTCTTCCGTGGGAAATCCGTCCCAAATCCGTCCGAAAACAAAAATAAATCCGTCCGAAAAATAACCAACAAAATCACAGCATTCCGTCCCAAATCCGTCCGAAAACAAAAATAAATCCGTTCGAAATCTGTCCGAAAAATAACCAACAAAATCACAGCATCCGTCCCAAATCCGTCCGAAAACAAAAATAAATCCGTCCGAAATCCGTCCGAAAAATAACCAACAAAATCACAGCATCCGTCCGAAAATAAAAAATTCCGTCCGAAATCCGTCCGAAAAATAACCAACAAAATCACAGAATCCGTCCGAAATCCGTCCGAAAACAAAAATAAATCCGTCCGAAAAATAACCACAGTCCGAATTTCCACGTTGTCCGAAATCCGTCCGAAATCCGTCCGTAAATATTTTCGGACGGAATTTGGGACGGAT
The DNA here is from genome assembly GCA_030762895.1 of Sophora flavescens. NCBI lineage: Eukaryota > Viridiplantae > Streptophyta > Magnoliopsida > Fabales > Fabaceae > Sophora > Sophora flavescens. The sequence continues at coordinate 13,958,760 of CM061067.1, forward strand.
TTTTTAATTTCCCACGGGGCTTTTTCGGACGGATGCCATTCCGTCCGAAATCCGTCCGAAATGAATTATCCGTCCGAAATCCGTCCGAAATCCGTCCGAATTCCGTCCGAAATCCGTCCGAAAATCCGTCCGAAAATGATGGATTTCTAGTAGTGCAATTCCTAGAAATAAAAAGACTACTCAAGCATTGCCATGATCATGGCAACCTTGAATAACAAAAGTATAAAAATCTAAGAGAAAAGAAGAAATTGAGAAGAAGAGAAATCATAATTTTTGCCTAAGGTAGCAGACAAGAGATCCCTATTTTCGAGCCTAATTGCCCTATTTATAGTGTAGGTCAACTTGGGATTAAAGCATTGCAAAATTAAATCAAATCAGCAAATCAAAATTTCAGATTTTGCGCGTCACAATCGTGATGTCTGTCACGAGTCAGGCCGTGACAGATTCTGTCCTGGAGAACTTGACACTGGTTGGCCCATCACGGCCGCGATGGCCATCATGGCCTGGCCGTGACAGGTTCTGACTTTGTGTTCTTCTTTATTTTTCAGTCCTACTCGATCATGGTCGTGATGCCTATCACGCCAGGCCATGATGAGCTCTGTTTGACTCATTTTTCTTGTATTTCAAGCTCCGCCTTCATGCAAACTCCATCATAATTGGTCCTGAGCATTTTAATCTTCGTATTTAATTGCCAAATCAATATCTTCAAATTAATTGCCAAATCTTATCATATCCTTTATTTTTGTGATAGGTAATTATTATCCAAATTCAAATTGATTTGGATCCAATCTTTTATCTCAATGCCTATTGAATTATCTTTTAATCATAATAATTCAAATCCATCATGTGGGCCCTTGCAATTTACTTCGCAATCTTCAATTTAATTGCAATTCTTCTTTTTTGTCCTTTCATAAAAATAAAAAAAAATAAAAATAAAAATAAGAAATTCTTGAGAAAATCAATTAAATTCTAATTAAAATCAATTAAATGCACACATTGACTCTAAAATAATTAAAATAGGAAAACAAAGTTTAATTTGAGTTAAATCAAGTATTCAACTCAACTTAATTGATTAAATCCACTCTAAAATAATAGATAAAATATGATAAGCCAGCGGATTATGATCTTATATGAGATTATCTCTAATTAATTGGTCATCTGGTTCAGAGATTACAGTTTCGGTTTCTGCTGGATTTTGGGTGGGGCCAGTGTATATTCTTCCGAACCTTATCTAAGCTCTTTGGTGATTAACTATATGGGTGCGTTTGATTTGTAAAAAGTATCAGGACAGCTCAGGACAGACAGTACAACACAGGACAAATCCTTAAGTTACAGGACAATTCTTTATCTTGTCCATTATTTGATGGATAATGGACAGCACAAAAAAAAATATTAAATTTATCAGAATATCTTTTATAATATATATTATTTAATTTATAAATATACAATATATAATTTTGTATAATTATGTATAGAGAGAGAGGAGAGAGAAAGAGATAAAGAGGAGAGGGGGAGAGAGAGCAAGGAGAGAGAGGAGAGAGGGGAGAGAGAGAGGGGAGAGAGCGGGGAGAGAGATAGAAGAGAGAGGAGAGAGATGTAGGATAATTTTGTCTTTTGTTAGCCTGTCCATGGGACAATTTTTTGTCCCATAGTTTGGTGGGGGACAAAATTTTGGGTTTTTGTCCTGTCCCTCACCCCTTTTTTGTACTGTCCCCTACCCACTTTTCAGATCAAACAGGGAACAAAAATTTTTGTGATGTCCAATCCCTTAAATTTTTGTAAATCAAACGCACCCTATATATGGTTTCTTTGAGTTTTTGGGTGGATTATTGTTTCGGACGGGTTTTTTTAGTTTTTCTGTTGCTTTTGTTTTGTATTGAAAGTGAAAGGCTGTTTTCTCAGCTATAGATGGGATTTTTTTCTTATGTTCTTATACCTTTCATCGGCTTGATTTGTATAATAATCATAATGACTGTGTGAGTTTTTGGTATTTGTCTTTTATACATGAGTTTGATTCTTGATTATCTGTAGTGCTCTTTATGAATATACTTTGGCCCGTCCCTAAAGATACGGGAAAAGATACATGTTATTCTTTTGCAGTTCATGCATGAAGGTGTTGGCCATTGTCGTTCGCACTCACAATTCTGCTTGTCGTTGTTGGTGACAGCTTGGGCCGTCAAATGGGTAGGTTCTAGCCTATTTAGTCATAACCTATATTGGTTAGGGTCAAATGGACCATAGGATCAAAAGATTCATATTAAAAAAAGCACACGGGACCAAAAAGTCCTAAAATGTCCTAAGGGACAGGACCAGTCCATGGGCCATAATTTTTTTGATAGACCTATTTTTGTTTTATAAAACTTGACAAAAAGAACAATAACTATAATCACTATAACATTATGTAATAATATCATTTAACCTATGAAATTATATGTATTACGTGCTATAATTTTTCCTTCACTAACCGCACAACCACTTAGGTAATCCAAATGAATGGTTTTCCTTAACTAGAATATTATCTATTGCAATAATTTGATATCAGTTATCTACTTTAACAATTCATTTCATATAAAGAGAAGGATGAAAAGAGATAAAATAATGGTTTCTCTTCAATTTTTTTTAGAGAAAACTATAGCACTTAATACATATTTGGTAGTTAATTTCATAGGTTAAATAATATTATTACATAATGTTAGAGTGATTATAATTGTTGTTCTTTTTGTCAAGTTTTATAAATAAAATAAAATAAATAGGACTATAAAAAAAAATATGGCACATGGGCTGACCCTGGCCCCTAGGGCTTTTTAGTGCTTTTTTGGTCCTATGACCTTTTTTTAATGTGGGCTTTTTGGCCATGTGGCTCATCTGACCCTGACCCACATGGATTAGGACTAAATGGACTAGAATGACCTATTTGATAGCTCTAATTATGAACTAAATAAACTGAACTATTATTACGGGTTAGATGAACTTGTCTTAGGACGACCAAATTGATAACTCTAGTAACGGCTGTGAATGTCGAGTTGCAGTTTGTCGGCATAGAGATGCTTTGATTTGTTTTCATTCCCTTTTGAGGGGAGGTTGCTGGATACTCGGACATGAAAAAGGATTTCATTCCAACTTTTGAAGGTTTTCATGTTTGACTAATTTGATATAAAATATATAAAGTTTTAAATTAAAACATGTACACTATTCAATTGTAATTTTTTAAATAATGCAAAAAGAAACTGATAACGAACATGAAAAAATAAATTAATAAAAGTATATAATAAACAAATATCAGATATTAAAGATTTAAATAACTAATTTTATAATTTTTTTTGTGTAAACACAATTTTCACCGTCGAAATAAAATAAATTATATGATTCCTTTTCCGACAAAAATATCCTAACATAAAAGTAAAAATATTATATTATAATTAATTATAATAACAATAATGATTAAATATGCATATTAAAATAATTTTGTAATTAACCGAAGGTTACATGTAAGAAGGCAAGACTATTAAAATAAGAAAAAGAATTATTCTTTGAAATACACAGTTTTCTATTATTTAATTATTATGATAATTAAAAAAGATCATATTAGGAACACTGATTAAGAAATATAAAAACGAAATGTTTTAATTAAGAATGAAATATACTATTCTTTCAAGTATCAAACTGTTTTTTTTTTGGAACTCACTATTATCAATTATTTAGGTTGAATAAGTCCACCAAAATATTCCACGATTTAAATCATTTGAGTCCGTTGTATTACTAATCTTTACTCTTTAGTATGATTGATTAAACATAAATTTACCTTTCACAAGTCACAACCTCCGAATAGGGTGACTCAGGGTTGTGGACGCAGTAAAGCAACTGTAGCAACTGCACAGTTGCTTTTTGCTTTATGCCCCATAATTTTTATTTACTTATCCCTTATAATTTTTTACTATTACGAAGACTCAAAAATAAAATTTTCTTATGCATGGTAACAACTTGGTGGGGGCAACTGTAGCAACTGCACAGTTGCTTTTTGCTTTATGCCCCATAATTTTTATTTACTTATCCCTTATAATTTTTTACTATTATGAAGACTCAAAAATAATTTTTTCTTATGCATGGTAACAACTTGGTGGGGGCTCCCTTCTCAGTCCAAGCACAATTGCTACACCGATAGATGCCTACATCCCACGTGACTTGCCTTCCCACTTCCCCACCAACCAGCAAGTGTTAGTCAGTACAAACCGAAGAGTCATTATGAATGCGTTTGCTAAAAAAAAATATTTGTTTAACTGAATAATTATTTTTTAAAATGTTTCGTATGTTTGTTTTTATTTTTAAAAATAATAAAACAGAAAAATATTATTTTTAGGATTAAAATAAAAAAACAACTTTTATTAATTTAAAAAAAATCAATTTTTATAATTAACTTCAGTTTTAAAAAATGATTTTTTTATTATGAATAAACATAAATCTGTTTTTTTAAAATCTATACAAATAATCATTAAATTAATTTATATCAAAATATTTATTTTTTAATTTTAAACAAACGAATCTATATTTATGCCGAGGAGTGAATTGTGGAAGTGCAATTTTGGGAATGAAAAAATTTGAATGCATTTGTGATTTAGCCTAAGCAATTGTGATTTAATCATTATATTTAAACCGTCTAAGAGTATTGGTTAAGAAATCCATGAAAGAAAAATTTGTATTGAAAAATTAAGTGTTATACTTTTCGAAATGATAAATATATTATTTTTCATATAAATTTTTATTTCTTGGTTCTTTGAACAATGTCCTAAGGACACTTATTAACATTCTTCTAATTTAAATTATATGAAGTTTATCTCATAGTTTTGTCTTAGACCCCAAAATATCTCGACACAACCATGAGGCGACTTTATAAGGATTCGAACCCGGGTTATAAAAAAAATTGTGGTTGGTATTTTCCTAAAAAAATTAGTAGTTTTGAAAATAACACATGAAATCATGTATTTTGGAAAATATTTTTTTATTTTAATATTTTACGTGTGTCAAAGTGCTGATGTCAATTTTTAAATTTTTACAATTATGAGTACGTTTGTTACATACTATTTGAAGAAAAAAATTCATTTTTTTAAAAAAATCATTTTTAATGAGTTTGATCATTTTTATTTAAGCTTTTCATAAAAATTATTTGTATGGTTAAAATGAAATGATATTTTCATTAACTTTTGAAACAAATTATTAACTACATTTAAAAAAATGATTTTTTTTATTGAAAACAAACAAAAATAACTTCTGCTTTTTGAAATCTCTAAAATATAATCAGTAAATTATTGAACGACAATATCATTTTTTTAATAAGTAACAAAGGACTCTATGAGTGCGTTTGGGTAAACAACTTACTTAAAAGCTTATCACATAAGACCTTATCGCATGAGAGCTTATGCCATAAGCGCTTAAAGAAAGAAAAAGAAAGAAAGGGACATGAGAGGATTCGAATAGTAAAAAACATGGAGAGGGTGTTTAGTCCATAAGCTCTTATGATAATTCCATAAGCTTTTCCCAGTGACTTATAAAAATAAGTCAAAAACTCCTTATGGGATGGCATAAATTACCTTTATAAGCTCTGTCAAACACACTGCATAAGAACTTATGTCATCAGATAAGTCAAAAGGGACTTAAATAAGCTCTTCCAAACGCCACTTATATCTTAAGTTTTCTAGTTGTAGTATTTATGGATAAAGATCTATTATCCTATTTTTACATATTACATCATATCTCAATCAATAATATATTATTATATAATTAAAATTTTTATTTAATATTAAAAAATTAAAATATATGATAATATATTATTTACACCAAAATAATAATAATAGAGGAGATCATCGTCCGTATTTAGATGTTAGAAGCATTTATATAATTGAAAAATAAGAACCGTCTTTGATTCGCGATGGAAGCAGGCGTGTTCATTTTGGCCTGTAGGACTGCAGCAAATAACAACACGTAACAATAAGCAGCTCAGAGTTTTCCTCTCCATGTACCGGGAAGTTTGAAAGAATTTATTTAACTTCCTTTTAATTTATTTGATGATATAAATTTTTATACAGTATATTTGATAGAGCTTATAAAAATAACTTATATTATCTGATGAGAAGTTTTTGACTTATTTTCATAAATCACTGGAAGAAGCTTATTGAATTATCATAAGAGCTTATGCACTAAATACCGTCTCCGTGTTTTTCACTGTTCGAATCCTCTCACGTCCCTTTCTTTCTTTAAACGCTTGTGACATAAAGTCTCATACGATAAAATAAGCTCTTAATTAAATTGTTTACCCAAACACATCACTGCTATATAAACTATTTTATTCCTTTATGTCTCCATCTTCTCCTAAAATCCAACAATATTGAGAAACCTTTGTAAAACACCCTTTGGCCTGTTTCTTATCTTCTTGAATGCGCCTTTCTTTCTTTTCTGTTCTTTCATTCACAGAACAGAATACCACATATCCAAATCGACAAGCATCGAGCAAAGGGGAAGCACATGCAGCTTCCAAACATGGAACCTTTTACCATCATTGGGCTGCTCTTACTTCTCTTTATTCTTTCATCCATATCGAGAAGACGCAGAAGCCGAACCACTGCTGTTAGAAAAGCGCCGCCAGAAGCTAACGGTGCATGGCCTTTAATCGGGCACCTCCACCTTCTAGGTGGGTCACGGCCACCTCACGTGACCTTGGGCGATATGGCTGACAAATACGGACCAGTCTTCACCGTACGGCTTGGCGTTCACCAAACTTTGGTTGTGAGCAGTCAAGGAAGCGATAGTGAAGAAAGCAATGAAGGAGAGTTACAACTTTTGGTTAAAGATGAAGAACGAGGGTAGTTCGGGAAAGGTAATGACTGAGATGAAGAAATGGTTTGGGGACATAACTTTAAACATAATGCTCAAAACGATAGTAGGGGTGGAGTGTGATGGTGAGAAAGAAGAGAACAAACGGATCCATAAAGCACTAAGGGATTTCTTAGATCTCAGTGGGGCGTTCCCTATTTCAGATGCGCTGCCTTATTTGAGATGGTTGGATTTGGATGGGCTATTGAAGAAAATGCAGAGAAATGCAAAAGAGATGGAAGAGTTTGGTGAAATTTGGCTCGATGAACACAAACGCAACAGGAATAATTGTGGTGCAGGGGAATGAAAGTGAAGAGTTTCGTGATGCTGATACTACAATCAAAGCCACATGCCTGGTATGGTATCTATCTAGATCTTCAATATCACTTTCATCGTTTTCATTTGTTTGAACTAGGAGACTTTCCTTAACTGACTTGAACAACACACATGGGACACCTGTCGGGTTTTTCCTTTTTTGTTCTCTCTAGGGTGGGAATAGGGCACTCTCTCAGCCGCTTGTTGGATCTATGAACTATCCTATTTAAAACATCCTCAGCCTAATCTATTTAGTACTAAAGAGTTGGTGTTAAGATTTTTTAAAAAATTTATATAGATAAAGAGGTTAGGCTAAAGTCTTTAAAAACACTTAGTAAATCTTCATCCACCTATTTAATATAAACACAGACATAAATGTTCACGTATAATATAATATGGTATAATATTATAATATATTATTTATATTATTTAAAAATAAAGATATCTTCACCTATTTAATTGTAGTGACTATTTTATCATTAGAGGTCTACAACTCTATGAACCTAATTACAAATGAAGGCATGTAATCTATTTATAGGTGGAGACATATTTAAAGGTATTGTTGATAAGTAGACTTTTAAATAAACTTTTAGACCAGTTCAGACTTTAAAGTAGGTCAGGCTCAAACCTTAATAATTGACTTATATAGGCTTGGGTCTCGAAATTGGAACGCACGACATATTAAGACATATCACGACTTGACCTTTTTCCATACCTACTATTTTTTTAAAGTTGTCGTATTTGAACACATAATTTAAATGTCGTATGTATTATCGTATATGTTTTTTTTATTTTTTTTATTTTTATATACACGTATTTTAAAAATATAATAAAAATAAAGAAATCTCCGTATGATGTCATCAAAGTGTGTTAAAAAAAACAGTATCTTTCTTTACTCTATCTCCCCACCGCGACTTGTCTGCCACGGGGCCACAATTCTTGCCACCCAAGCCATCCCATCGCAATAAACACCATCAGCCGCCACCCCTACATTAGTGTCAAAGAAAGGACAAAAAGAGAGGAATGATCAAAGAAGAGAGTAATGGATGAATTAGAAAAGGAGCGGCTTGAAGGTGGGACGTAGTGTCATCTCTATCCATTAGAAAAGTAGCGGCTTGAAGGTGGGACGTAGTGTCATCTCTTTAGTCTTTAGACGATACCTTTTTTTTATTTACATCTATTTAGACAATACTTTGAATATCAACTTATTGGGTTAAATATATTTTTTATTCCAGTAAAATAAGTGGATTTTGATTTTGATCCCGATAAAAATTTCCTTTGCTTCTTGTTTCTATAAAATTTGAAATCACTTTTTTTTTCTTCTTATTGTCATGTGATATCCATTAACTATTTATGTGTTTAATGGAAGCTCATATGGTCATCCAAAGTGACACCCAATAATATCTACGTTGTCGTGTTAGTATGTGATTCCCTAAAAATTTTCCTTGAATCCTAAAATAAATTATATTTATCTACCCTAAAATGAATGCTAGAGACTAAAAGTTGCGATATTAAATTTTTAGAGGGATGAAAAATAAAGAAAAATAATTCATATATAGGGATCAAAACCAAATTTTTTTCATTTTATAGGGATCAAAATTAGTAATTTTATATTTTAGAGCGATGAAAACTAAAGAAATTTTTTTACAGAGACCAAAACCAAAATTCGCTTATTTTCTAGGGACTAAAAACATATTTAACCCTAATTTATATAGGGATATCTTAAAATATGTAATATTTGGATGCTCAGTTAGATTTACATAAATTAAATATCATTTTAGTATTAATAAAAACATTGAAAAAAAAATCTTCTTTAGGCAAGTTTTTTTTTTTAAGGAATCTTCCTTACAAGTTAATGATCGCATGTTTTTATTCATTTACTCAAAAGGATATAAAATTTATTATTTAATTACATTTTTTATATATTATTTAATAATATAACTTACTGAATTCATATAAACATTTTTGTCACTTGGTTTTTTTTTCCTATGAATTATATCAAAAATTTGTTTTTTTGATGATGTGAATTTAATTTTGATATATTGTTGGTAAAATGTTTTTTTCATTAATATCAATTTGTTGTAGACTTTATTAAATTTTATATTTTCATTGCAAATCTCTAGCTATCTTCAAAACAAATAAAAAGTGAAGATAAATTTATCTTTACTTTCAACATGTTTTAAAAAAAAATTCTTTAAACTCACCATTCTTCTTCTTATGTCATCTTCTCTCAGTTGGTATGGTTTAGCAGTAAGTTTCTTACTCTCTATTTCACAGGCACTAATTATAGCGGGCACAGACACTACAGCAGGGACATTGACCTGGGCTCTCTCATTACTTGTCAACAACCGAGAAGTCCTGAACAAGGCCATACACGAATTAGACACACAGATTGGGAGTGACAGGTTGGCGGTGGAATCAGACACGAAAAATCTAGTGTATCTCGAAGCCATAATCAAGGAAACAATGCGTTTGTACCCACCTGCACCACTCAATTTGCCACACATGTCCATGGAAGACTGCACTGTGGGTGGATACAATGTGGCTGCTGGCACGCGTCTCTTGACTAACATTTCAAAACTTCAACGAGATCCCCTTGTTTATCCCGATCCCTTGGAGTTCCGACCAGAGAGATTCCTCACAACCCACCAACACGTCGACGTTCGGGGCCAACATTTTGAACTTATTCCTTTCGGTGCAGGCAGAAGGATGTGTCCAGGACTCTCGTTCGGTCTTCAAAGTATGCAACTTACACTTGCTAATCTGCTTCATGGGTTTGACATTGTAACTCCTGATGGTGGACCAGTTGATATGGTTGAACAAATTGGGCTAACCAACATCAAAGCCTCTCCGCTCCAAGTCATTCTTACCCCGCGTCTCTCTGGCCAAGTTTATGCTGAAAAATAAACGCTAGCTCGATATAATAATGGATAGCATTGCCTCCCATGCAGGGATAATAAATACACATTATGAAAGCTATTCCACTTTATGTTCTCATCAAACCTCGTTTTTCTTCTCAAGAAATAAGCGTGTATTTGAAACCCATATTGGCAAACCCCGTATAACATGGGTTTTATAAACTTATGTTTGATTAAATGTGTGAATATAATAATTTGATTTATGTTTAGATACTTATTGTTAAAAGTGATTTTGATAAAATAAGTATTGTTTGAGTAGTGTTAATCAAATTGAATAGTTAAAATTTATATTATTCATGTGTACATACCTATATATGTATATCAAAGATGTTCTCTCATTCGTGAAAAACTTTCAATAATAAGGTTGTTATAAAATCAAATGTTGGATTAAAACTTTTATCATATGATCTTTTATATAAAAGTTTACATTAATCCGGAATTATTTTGTACTTCATTGATAAACATTATGATTAGCGTAATATATATTTTTAAAATACATAAAAATAGGGGCTATTTAATTACATTTTTATTGATATTCAGATTTTAAAAATTTGATTAAAAAAAACATTTTGTCCAGCATATGGAAACTCAGTCCAATAAGGCCCAGGGAAACTCTAAGATTGAACAAATCACCCGGCCGAAGGTCTGAGTCAAAGGTCTATGAGAGAGGGGTTGACCTAGGGGATGACCCCCACCAACCAAGCTGCATCATCGGTAAGGTTCGTCCCTTAATCGCGTGACCATTCAATCACTATCACCCCAAATCACAACTGACCTCAAACATTCATGCAGTAAGGGGCACTATACCAGCTCCCCGTGTCCCTTACGCTACATAGCTAGGGACGCCTTACCAATAATGGCAGTCACTAATACCCCCATATCAAGGGCACCACTTTAAAAAGTTATGGAATCATGAGGCCATGTAAATTCTCATTTATCACCTAAATACATTATTTACAACATTTTTGTTCACTCAGTTATCAAAATATTTTCGTAGGTACACCCCCCATTTTGTTCAATGAGAGGAGCAACAAAGAAGATAAAGCAGGACACCACTATCAAGCTTGAAGATATAGTTTGGGCCATTCTAGTACAGGCCCAATACCGAAGAAAGATTCTGAAAATATTATTTTGGGGCAAGCCAGAACAAAAATAAAAGATAGTTATAATTTAATGATGAGATCGATAAAAATTATATTGTATAGAAAAATATTAAATTGTGTAACAATATTAAGTCGTCCGCACGTATACGGCTTTTTGACCAAAATGAGTTCCTTTTAGAAACTATTTACTAGTTTAGGGTTGTTCTTAAACTATTTACCAATGGGGGATCCTTTTGGACATGTGGCATATTTTATTTTTTTTCACACTGACGGGTCAAAGGCGCCAGTCAGACTGGCATCTACCAGTATTTAAAAAAAAAGAGACAAAACCTGCCCTGCAGTGTGCCACGTGACGCTGCAGGGGACGCTCCCACCCCACCCCAAAAGTTTTTTTGACGCCTGGAACCCACCCACCCCAAAGTCTGACGCAGGAGTCCCCCCACACATAATCCCTCCCTCCAGGACAGTTACTCCTCCTATAAATAGATATAAGTATGAAATTTTATTTACTACTTATGATATTATTTGCTACTTATTATTAGGGTATTTATTTTATTGTTGCATGTTATTTTAAATAGATACTTTATCATTAATGTCATCGTTACTCCCTATACTTATAGTATAATTTTTTTGTAGCGGTGTTCCTTTAAAATTGCAGGTGACTTTTTTTTAATTATTACAAGGTAAAATTCTTTTTTACTACTGTAATAATTAATGAATATTTATTGGTGTAAATTGTTATTGCTATTATTTTTTATGCCTCGTGTGATATTATTTGCTACTCGTTATTACGGGAATTTTTTTATTGCCTCTTGTTATTTTAAATAGATACTTTATCATTAATGTCATCGTTACTCCCTATACTTAGAGTATAATTTTTTTGTAGCGGTATTCCTTTAAAATTGCAGGTGACTTTCTTTTAATTATTACAAGGTAAAATTATTTTTTACTACTGTAATAATTTATGAATATTTATTATTGTAAATTATTGTTGCTATTATATTTTTATGCATCGTGTGATATTATTTGCTACTCGTTATTACGGGAATTTTTTCATTGCCTCTTGTTATTTTAAATAGATACTTTATCATTAATGTCATCGTTACTCCGTATAATATAATTTTTTTTATAGCGGTGTTCCTTTAAAATTGCTGGTGACTTTCTTTTAATTCTTACAAGGTAAAATTATTTTTTACTACTGTAATAATTGATGAATATTTATTGGTGTAAATTGTTATTGCTATTATTTTTTTATGCCTCTTGTGATATTATTTGCTACTCGTTATTACGAGATTTTTTTATTGCCTCTTGTTGTTTTAAATTGATACATTAATTAAATTTATCATTCATGTCAGTATTTATTGGGGCTAAATAGATACTATAATTTTCCTTAACTATATAACTCAATAGATTTTATTATATAATCTATATAATTGTAACATTTTTTTTAATGTCAGAAGAAAGATCCATCTAGCTCACAATCAGGGGCACGACTGGTAAACCCCGGCCCGGTGGATGATTCACTATTGAACCTGCAAGATAAGCATGTTTCTCAGCATGTATGGAATGGATCACTCGATCGAGTTCTTAGAGCTCGACGTAGACTTGCATTTAATCCTGCTGTTACGGATCTCCCAGAGTCTATCAGAGCTAATATTCAAATAGCCGGTTTCTTGGAGGTAGCCCAAGTAAATATAACCCAGCTTGATCATAATTTGATTACTGTACTTGTTGAGCGATGGAGACCCGAGACACATACCTTTCACATGCCATGGGGAGAATGCACCATCACACTGCAGGATGTTGCTATTCTCTGTGGACTACGTATTAACGGTCCCACTGTTGTTGGTGCAACTCATATATATTGGAAGCAATATATCGGTGAAATGCTAGGCGGAGTTCCTAACGATTCTGACACGAAAGGTTCAAGAATAAAGTTAAAGTGGCTGGAAGATCATTTTGGGCACTTCTCTCAATGGGAGGATAATCAATGGTGGAGGGTTGTATATACACGAGCGTATATACTCAGGTTGATAGGAAACCTATTGCTCCCGGATCCCTCCGGTTCACAAGTGTCACTGAGATATCTTCCACTATTAGAGAATTTTGAAGTAACAGGTCAGTATAGCCGGGGTTCGGCTGTATTGGGTTACTTGTATTGAGAGTTGTGCAAGTCTACAAATTATGAAAAGAAGGAGATTTGCGGGTTCATGTCGTTAGTTCAAATATGGGCATGGGAAATGATGCCTTCCATTGCTCCGCAGCTCGTGATTGACCAACGAGATTTTGGTACACCATACGGTACACGGCAAGTAGCATGTAAAATTCGTAATGCCATCATTGTTTGTAGCTTATACTTGATCCGATAATCCTTTTTTTAAACAATGATAGGTGGCGTTCAGGGGTTACTTATAACAGGCAGATGCACCACCTGACGTATTATCGTGACCGATTTGACAAAATGAAGCATTGCGATGTAAGTATAAATTTTCAATTTAAATAAAAATTAGGAATGTATTGTATTATTTATGTTGTCTCTATCTTAGGAATGTTATTGCATTATTTTGTTCCATGTTGGTAGCTTATTTGGTGTCCCTACGACGACATGATGATGCCAACACTACCCATGGTCTGTCTAGAAGCCATGTACTTATGGAGGGTTGTTCTTCCTTTGATATGCTTCAACATTGTCGAGTGGGTTCAACGAGATCGTGTGATGCGTCAATTCGGCGTGCAACAACATATACCCAATGAACCTTCCCAACCAGAAAATCGCCATGATCTGTCACTTAGGGGCAAACAATATGAGAATTGGCCACTCATGTTGGATAATGACATTAGTTTCTGGAATGATAGACACATGAATGTGATTTGTCATAATCAACCACAGATTGGTCTCCTAAATAAGCAATCAGAGTATATGCGGTGGTACTTGCGTAGAACACGACGATGGGTTGGCAGGGAAGGTGCACTCAGAGGATATTCGGTAACGTTTTGGTTTCCCAGCATATTGTTTTTTGGTTGAATTATATTTTGATAAATTATTGTTAATAGTTATTAACCGTGCTATAGGCTGATGGGATGGAGCGATTGTACTACTTAAGTACTCCTGAGGGTCAACCAGAGTTCACGTTTGGTGAACTTAATCAAGAGCTTGCGGCTATTATGGCAGCATCAGACAAGGCGGATAGCATCATTATACCCTCTTGTCTCACTGCATTACCTCTCACACAAGCTGTGGAAACGATTCCTCCGTTCGCACGCGTGCCAGCAACAAAAGTGGAGGGTCAGTCTCTTGGTAGGAGAAGATAGCGTCTGGAACAACATAATTTCTACACACCACCTATGCCGGGACGTGGAGAAGGATATTATTATGCGCCCACCCAGGGTCATGACTTTTCACAGGAACCCGCTCCAACGTATTTTCATACTGACATGGCAGGACCATCGTCCATGCCTGCCCATTCCTCATCTTCGATGCATACTCATTCCCCTATGCATCCAAATTCACCCAATTTGTTCTTCACACCACCCGCATATCACCTGACTGCTAACACATCAGATGCACCCAATCCCATGATTGAGCAAATACAAAACACCCCAATATACTCTCCCGGATACGTTGGTATTGGTATTGACTTGAATGTCGACTTCTATTTTGATGAATGATTTGGGAAAGATAGGAAAGATTGATGAGGCAAAGTTTTTACTCAATGAGATTGGGGAGGTAAGAGGGTGGATAAAAATTATTGAGAGGAGGAAGAATATATTAAAGCTTTCACAAGGAGAATATGTTGTTGTTGAAAACCTGGAGAATATTTATGGCCAACTTTCATCTATTGAATCCTTTATGCAGCCAATCCTTCTTTCATAGCAAGGGAGGTAAGACGACAGAGGCTTACAAAGTCTTGATTGAAATGCAGATCGGGGGTTGTGTGCCAAATGCTGCAACATATAGGATGATGGTTGATGGTTTATGTTAGATTGGGGATTTTTCTGAATATTTAGAATGCAATGCTAGCCGATGGACACTGTCCGTGGTTTGAAACGTTTAATTGTTTGGTTGTTGGTCTATTGAACTCTGGGAGTATTAATGGTGCATGCGTTGTTTTAGAAGAGATGGAGAGAAAAAAAAGGTGTGAAAAGTGATTCCCAGAAAGTAATTGGTGTGCTCTGCAATAGAAGATTATCCATGCCCAATTACATGGTGGATGGCATTCCACTAGTGACTTGCGAGATCTTATTCGTCTTTTTACATAGCCCGGAAGACAGAATTGTGAAGCAGACATTTCTTTATATAATTAAAGGGAGTGAGAATGTTGATGAAGAGGAGAAGGGCACAAATGGAAAGAGTTATTGAGTTTTGGAGAGAATTAGGTTGTTGTTGGCATTGGAATAGAGGAAAGGGCATGCTACAATGTTCCACCATCGGGTGATATTGTTCCTTTTTAAATTAAAAAGAAACCTTAATATATGTTTCTATATACATGTTTCCATGAGGTTGTATGAGTAATAGGAGGGCATTTTAAATGCATGTGTACATTTTATTTATTTCTAATATATGGGTGTGAATGTTTTGTTGGGTTGCTTTTGGGTTGAAGGAATAATTTTGGAGGATGTGTTGTGTCTGTGTTATTATGCTGCTTAGGTATTTCATGGCTTTTTCATAGAATGTTACTATAGGCTATTTTTAAAAAAGTACAGGGTAGCCCATGTCATTAACTCAATGTCATTGGGCTTGGAGTTATATGAAGTATTAAATGTTAGTGTGAACCGAAGCTTAGAAGTTTGCAAAGACTCTGGAGTGCAATGATTGCTTTATCAATTTTACCAAGTAAATGATAGGAAGAAAAAATCTTATAGAAGGAAAAGCATATGGAATTATCTTAATATTAAGAAAATTTGGAGTTACGGTGGTTGAAGTGGAGTCTTATGACAATATGAAGTTACTTTCTATACTTGATATTATGTTGTCTTTATAACTTTGTTTTCCGTGGGATGACCAGTGTTGCTATGTTAGCTTAAGCTTTTCCATTTTATTAAAGGATATATGAATGATCTAGACTTTGGAATTTGATAAGATGATGTTCAACGTCTTTTTTGGTAACCATATTTTAATTATTATGGGGTTAATGACATCTATTTGGTTCTCGTTCATGTTCTCTTTGAAGTAGTCTCACTAAATATGTACATATTGTTTGGTTCGTGGTATTAATAAATGGTGGTTGTTGCTGTCCTATTTAGCATCTGTTTTTAAATGAATATAAGGACGCCGAGTGGTTATAGAATTTATGTGCACAGTTTTTTGTGTTTGGTTTAGCTAGAAGAATGTGTTGTTGCTGATAAAAGGCAAACATCCAAGATTGTCGGTGGGTCCTATGCTAACAAGCTCGAGTGGAAAAAAAGAGATAAGGTACAAGAAGTTATAAGGAAAAATCAGAGAAGAAGTTATAAGGAAAATTCGGTGAAGAAAGAGCTCGTGTGGACATACGGAGCTATAAAATGAAATGAGTTATAAAGAAGAAAAATGAGTCAGAAGGAAGGAAAAAACTCGGGTGGACATAAGGAGTTATAAAAAAAATTGAAAGGAGTTATAAGAAAGAAAAAAGAGTCATAAGGAAGTAAAAACTCGGGTAGGCATAAGGAGTCATAAAAAAATGAATGAAAAGAGTTATAAGGCAAAAATATAAAAAAGAAGAAGAAAAGAAAGGAAGAACTTGGCGAAGAGTTCGGTTAGGAAAAGGAGTCATAAGGAAGGATGAGCTCAGTGGGAAAAGGAGTTATAAGGCAAAAAAATACATAAGGAAGGAAGAACTCGGTGGGAAAATGAGTCATAAGGAAGATTTGTGTGTATGTGTGTGTGTGTAAGGAAAGAAGAACTCGGCGAAGAGCTTGGTGGGAAAGGAGTTATAAAGTTGAAGGAGTTATGAGGCAGAAAAAACAAAAAGTAAGAAAGGAAGAACTCAGGGAGAAAGGAGTTATAAGGCCGAATGAGTTATAAGGTAGAAAAAACAAAAAGTATGAAAAGAAGAACTAGAGGAAGACCTTGAGGAGAAAGGAGTTATAAGGCAGGAAAAAAAAGGAATGAAGAACTCGGTGAAGAGCTCGGTGGAAAATAGGGGTGTTCATCAACCGATCCAATCCAATGCCAACCGCACTAACCGAACCGAAAAACCGACAACCGAAATAACCGAAAACCGAAATAACCGCAAACCGAAAAAACCGAAATTTTTCATTGGATTGGATCGGATTTCGGATCTTATATGTAAAACCGATCCAATCCAAACCGAACCGAAATTATTTAGTTCAATGAAAATAATTTGATCTTTATATTATAAAAGTAATTATTAGTCTTTATATTTTTATAAGTTATCATCTAGTCCTTATATTTGAGAGTTTAATTGGTATGTAAATGTAATGTTAGTGTAAAAACTTTTACACTGTTAACCAATTATAAATCATGTTATGAGTGACTTTTAATATATTTAGGACAATAATCAAACATTTATAATGATTTAACAATTTATAATTAGATGATAGTGTAAAATATCTTTACGCATGAGAGTGTATATCAATTCATGTATATCCCGTTAAAACACTTATTTGAAATTGTCAAATGTTAATATAATATTTTAAAATTAATTTTTTATTTTAAATAAGTAACAAATTCATATGACTATTTAAATACTCGATCAAATCCAAATCGAATCGAAATATTGGATGTTCTTTGATGTAAATAACTATGTAAATATATATCGATAAAAACCGAATTATCCAATCCAATCCAAACCGCATTTGATTTGATTGGATTGGATTGGATCGGATTTTTTTGAAGAAAGCAAACCGATCCAATCCAAACCGCATGCTGTTTTTATCATTGGATCGGATGATTTTTTTGCTCAAAACCGATCCAATCCAATCCGCGAACACCCCTAGTGGAAAATCGATAAGCAAGAAGAAGAAGCAGAAGCAAGAAGCAGAAAGCTCGGCTTACCCAAGATGAGGAAGAGGAAGAGAAAGGCGAAGAAGAAGAAGAGAAACAAAAAGCAGAAGCAACAAGCAGAAAACTCGGCTTACTCAAGATGAGGAAGACGAAGAATAAGAGATACCGAGACAAAAAGCGAGAAAAAGAAGCAAAAGCAGGAAGAAGAAGAGAAACAAGAAGAAGAAAAATCGGTTTACTAAGAGGAAGAGGAAGAGGAAAGGAGAAGTGAGAATAAGAAGCATGAAGAAGAAGCAGAAGCAAGAAGAAGAAAACTCGGTTTACTAAGAAGAAGAAGAAGAAGAAGACGAAGAGTTGAAACATGTATGATCAGCTCTGTAAAAAGCTTAACTTACTTGAAGATGTTTATCAAAGTTCTTTCTCATGTGTACTCTTTTTCCTACCCCAGGCTTTTTTGCTGAAAAGGTTTTTGCTCGGGAAGGTTTTAACGAGGCACACCGAATGTTTCTTTGAAGACATCGACAAATCAGCTTGGAAAATGCTCGGATTTGCCTGGAGACTTTTATACTCAGCTCGGGAAGAGTCCGGTTTACTTGATGACATCTCTTAAAGCTCTTTCGCCTCTTTGAAGCTCAGAGCTTGGGGGGCTTGTGCACTGTCTGGATAAATTGGGAATATGTTAGATTGAGGAGACCAAGTCAAACAAAGGGGAGAGTGGGGCCAAGCAGTTAGACCAGCGGTTGAGAGATCATGGGAATGTAGCAGTTACTTGAGAGGAAGGATAATGGGAGGAGCAGTTATATTCTATAGTCTATATATACAGATGTTTATTGAATAGGGAGGCAAGCTATTTTTGTAACTCTAGTGTGCTTGTTCAGAGATATTCTAATATTATATTTTTGTAACTGCTACATTCTCATGATCTCTCAACCGCTGGTCTAACTGCTTGGCTCCACTCTTCCCTTTGTTTGACTTGGTCTCTTCAATCTAATATACTCCCAATTTATCGGACAATATAGATTTCTTTTTAAATTTCAACAGCATAACGAGTATCCTCAGACATCAAAAAGACAAAAATTTTTATCGATAAATGTTATATGCATTACCATATGTGCAAAAATATTGGTTAAGAAATGTAAGAAGAAACAAAATACTTCATTGAAAAACTAAATATATTATTCTTTTTAAGTATAAATACTCAAGTTTCTAATAAAATAAATTTTTTTTTGTTAGTATTTTCCTTGAAAAAAAAATTAGTAGTCTTGAGCGTTGTGAAGCTAACGGAGTTCCCCTTTTTTTAACTGGGCTTCACCTACATTCGGATGCCATATCATTGGGTTGAGTCTCAGCCACAAAGAGATATCACACTGCAATCCATCTTGTGCATTATCAGTGGATCCCTCACCCTTTTTTGAGCACTCAACCAATAGATTTCCCAGCCACGCTACCAATGGATAGCCCCTGTCGCACACTTTGTTTTTACTTTCCTTTCATGACAGTGCGCCCAGCTGATGTATAAGTGTGTGGTTGGATGAGCGTTTGACAAACGTAATTTTGGATGAAAGTGATTTTGTAGAATTGATTTTGGTTAAAAGTGAGTCGAGTGTGAAGTGATTTACTTTTGGATGTATTGATGGAAAAAGTGAATTTCATTAATTAATGTCGTTTGGATAGTTTGGATCAAAATTGCTTTTGGGTGCGTAATTACTAAAAAGGGCTTTAATATACATATGTATATATAATATATATATTTTATGTATATCCTCACATTTTAAGTACATTTTGTTTTCCATTTTACTTATATATATATATATATATATAATTGAAAGAGAATGAGAATGTTCCATAACTATAAAATTTGGAATTATAAATAAAAAGTACAAGCAGGGAATATAATTTGTAGTGCAATACAACATTGTAACATAACTACAATATAATACTAATTAATTTGGTTGTACTCTATAATTCATCCATCTCGAATTGAGTCTTGAGCACGATCCATCTTCATTAGAAAACAAAAGGTACATATATACACAAGGTTAGCTACCATCACTCCTATAGTTTCTCTTATGGTAGCTGATACACACGAGTGGAAAATATACATTAGACGGTAAACGTTTACGTCAGTTAACCAAAAGCTAGACGTTAAAAAGGGGGCGGTGACAGTTTTGTAAATATCAGACTTCATTAATTCAATTTTAACGTCAGTTGTTGTAAGGACTGACGTTAAAAGTGAAGTGACTCACTTTTAACGTCAGTTCAATGAAGAATTGACGTTAAAAGTGAGTCACTTCACTTTTAACTTCTGTTCTTTCATCAACAGACGTTAAATGTTATTTTAATAATTTTTTATCTAGTATACGTACCCTTCCGCATTGCCTTCCTCAAAGTTTCAGTTTCACAATTGCTTTGATGTTTTGTGTTTCTGTTTTGAAAACTAAAATATATGTGCGAAGTATAAGTTGAATCAAATACCCAAATCGGATCTCATTCATGAAGTGTAATACAGACTGATACAGAAGATTGAAAGGGTTTAAAATCCTATAAAAAATTACATTGAAAGGGTTTAAAATCCTAAACATTTGTTGAGGCTTCGTTCCGTTCACGGGTGAGCAAGAGAGGAGAGTCGACCGACTGAGTTTTCCAGAGCGGCGTAGCAAGGGTGCACCCGATCTGTTTCAGCAATGGTCTTGGAACAGTCATTTGCTTCCAAAGCTGAGGTTCTGGAGCTGTAGCTGCCGATTCTCCGGAAAGATGATAAGGTGAGCAACTCACATTATGTGGTTTACACAACCTTATCACCCATGTTATGTGATTTACACAACCTCAGAAGTTGTTTGACCATTAAGACAAAGATCTTTGAGTCTAGGAATAGGAAGAAAGAGTGATGAAGTTAATCTCCATGGCAGATCCATATTGTGAAGCAGAAAATTAAAAGGATGGAAGGAGGCTATTTATAGGAGCAGGGGATGGAAGTTACTAAGCTATTCTGATTTTCTTGAAAACTTATCTATAAACTTAATGCTCATTAAGAGGATTAAGTTACAAGGTGCATGGGTAAGTAGCAGAGTAGTCAAAGGAATGAATGTTCTTGCAGAAACTTATACACCTTTAGCGTCAGTTGTTTAATACAACTGACGTTAAAAGTGGTTTTAAAATAAAAATTATTTATTTTTAACGTCAGTTTTTTATACAACTGACGTTAAAATGTGATTTTTACTTCAGTATAATAAATAGCCGACGTAAATAATCATATATATTATAAACGTGCAGAATGAATATTGGAAATAATGTAATATACGGGAACTTGGCAGTCATAAATCAAGTTGACGTTAAAAATGAGGTGGTGGCAATTTGTAAATATTAAATCACTATTTGCGTCAGTTGTGTAAAGAACTTGTGTAAATATTAAACAAGTTTATTTTTAATCTTCATTAATTAGATTGAATTAGTAAACATATTCTTGTGAAAATTAAAATAAATAAACACTTAACATAAAAGTGTTATATGTATAATCAGATCGTATCTCATTGAAGCGATTCATAAGTTACAATTACATGATTAAAAGATAAAAAATTTCTGCAACATAGCATTAAAATATTAAAAAGTTTCTGCTTCAACATCAATTTCTTCTCAGTTCTGTACTCAGAAACTCCAATGGTGCATCGATCCCCTCCCTGCTCATTTGAAGTCCTTGATGCTCCATGTGTGCTTTATCCACAGTCACTTGGGGAGGAGATGGAATAAAGTGAGGGAGTCATATTATGTGATTTACTCAACCTCAGAAGTTTTTTGACCATTAAGACAGAGACCTTTAAGTCTAGGTATAGGAAGAAATAACAAAAGTCTCAAATGTGATAGAACCATATTGTGAAGGAATAGAAAACACACGAAATATAGAGGAAAAGAAGAGGGTGTATTTACAGACTGATACAGAAGAATGACACTTTATATGGAGAATAGAGTCTCTCTGATTTTCTTGAAAACTTATCTATAAACTTAATGCTCATTAAGAGGATTAAGTTTCAAGGCGCATGGGTTAGCACAATAGTCAAAGGAATGAATTTTTTTGCAGAAACTTATACACTTTTAACGTCAGTTGTCTTCAACAACTGACGTTAAAAGTGCTTTTAAAATAAAAAATATTTGTTTTTAACGTCGGTTGTTTAATACAACTGACGTTAAAAGTTTGATTTTTTACTTCAATTAAATAAATAGTCAAAGGAATTAATGTTTTTGGATAAACGTATACACTTTTAACGTCAGTTTCTTAAGACAACTGACGTTAAATATATGACCTTTAATGTCAGTCTTTACAAACAACTAACGTCGAATGTTGTTTTATTTTGGTTTACACCCGCGCGCCTTCTGCACTTCGCTCTGTACGTCTCTTTTCTCTTTTCATCACGCTCAACCCTCACTCTCACTATCACTCCCACTCTGCCCTAATCGCGAGCTCATCTCCACCGCAACCACCGTGAGGGCTTCTTCGCAACCACCGTGAGGTACACTCTTAACCCTAACTCTGTCTTTCCATTCATTCTTTGCAATAACTTGACATCTATCTTTCCCCTTCCCGCGCACTAACTCTCCTTGTCCCTCTGCTCTCAGTAACCACATCGAACGTTGGCCACCACTCGAGCTCCCCTCTCCACCACCACGCGAGCACCTATTTCTGGTGAGTCTTTAGGGCACATTTTTTTATTTTTGGTTTTGAGTGTATGTTGAAACTGTTGTCTCAGTAGTTGAAACTTGAAACCGTGAGTTTGAGTTGTTTGGAATGTCTCTATTTTTGGTTTTTAGTGCATGTTGCTCTGCTGGTTGATCTGTCACGGCCGTGATTCTCATCATGGCTAGGCCGTGATCAGTTCTGCCTGTGTTGGTCTGGTTTAGTTGGCACGTTACGGCCGTGATGGACATCACGGCCAGGCCGTGACCTGTGCTTGGCAATCTTCAAAAACTATAGTTTTCAATCTCCCGTATTGTCCTTATATTGGATATATGTTTTGTATATCTACAGGACCTATCTAGTTATGGATCGTAGTTGGATGATTTGTAAGCGCACTAGTGCTGAGTATTTGAAGGGGGTGGGAGAATTTATAGAATTTGCTCAAAGGAATGTTCCTAATAGTAATGGAATGTTCTGTTGTCCTTGTGTCAAGTGTTTGAATACGAGGAAATGTACGGTGAAGGATATACGTACCCATTTGATTTGTGAAGGGATTTGCTTGAGTTATACAAGATGGATATGGCATGGTGATGTGTTGTTGAGTAGTACGGCAAGTGTCTCCCAAAGTGAGGACGTTGACGTAGATATGGAGGATGATCGAGTAGAGGACATGATCCGTGATATTGGACAAGAATCATTTCATCGAGCTCATGTGTATGATAGGTTGTGCGGTGATGCGGATAAGCCTTTATATCCAAGGTGTACTACTCATACACGGTTGTCGGCGGTGCTAAAATTGGTTTGTGTGAAGGCGAGAAATGGTTGGACCGATAAAATCTTCACGGAATTGCTTGAAGTGTTGAAAGACTTGCTTCCGGAGGACAACACATTGCCTGACCGTAACTATGAGGCCAAGAAGGTATTGTGTCCTATGGGTATGGAGTATAAGAAGATACACGCATGCCCCAATGATTGCATATTGTACACCAGTGTTCATGAAGACAATCATGATTGCCCCAAATGTGGGTTATCACGATACAAAGTGAAGGGCGGTGATGATGATGATGATCTTGATGATGTGAGAAAAAAGGGTCCTCCTGCGAAGGTGTTGTGGTATCTTCCAATAATTCCAAGGTTCAAGCGATTGTTTGCCAATGCGAAAGATGCAAAGAATCTTAGATGGCATAAGGATGAGAGGAAACGTGATGGAAAGGTTCGTCATCCTGCTGATTCTGTGCAATGGAAGAATATCGATACTATGTTTCCGGATTTCGCCGATGAGCCAAGAAACCTAAGGCTTGGACTTGCTACGGATGGAATGAATCCTTATGGTAACATGAGTAGTATTCATAGTTCATGGCCTGTTTTGTTGGTAATTTACAACATGCCCCCTTGGTTGTGCATGAAGCGCAAATACATGATGTTGTCTATGATGATTTCGGGCCCAAAGCAACCGGGAAATGACTTAGATGTTTATCTAGGTCCCTTGATTGAAGACCTGAAAACGCTGTGGGTGGAAGGTGTTGATGTAGTTGATGGGTATTCTCATGAGACTTTCAAGCTTCGTGCCAGTTATTTTGCACCATCAACGACTTTCCAGCATACGGTAACTTGTCCGGGTACAGTGTCAAGGGGCATAAAGCATGCCCTATATGTGAAGAAGGCACATGCTACACTCAGTTGCATCATGGAAAGAAGACGGTTTACCTTCGGCATCGGAGATTTCTTAGACGTGATCACCCATATCGTAAGATGAAAAAAACTTTTAATGGATGCCAAGAGACAGAAGAAGCGTCGGCGGCCTTAATTGGAGAGCAGGTTTATCAGAGGGTAAAGGACATCGATGTTATATTCGGCAAGTCCAACAAGAAAGGTAAAGTTGCTGAGAAAAACATATGGAAGAAGAGGTCGATATTCTTTGATCTTCCATACCGGCGCAAGCTTGATGTCAGACACTGCATTGATGTGATGCACGTGGAGAAAAATGTGTGTGATAGTGTGATCGGGACGCTTCTCAACATTCAGGGCAAGACAAAGGATGGTGTGAATGCTCGTCTCAACCTCGTTGCTATGGGTATACGAGAGCAGTTAGATCCAGTTGTTGAGGATGGTAAGCGGACTTATTTGTCGCCAGCATGTCATACTTTGTCAAAAAAAAAGAGACAAAGTTTCTGCGGGTGTCTTCAGGGCATCAAAGTTCCACATGGTTACTCTTCAAATATGAAGAGGCTTGTCTCTAGTGATCTTAAATTGGTTGGCTTAAAGTCTCATGATTGTCATATCTTGATGCAACAACTTCTGCCCGTTGCTATTCGTGGTATTGCTCCAAAAAATGTGAGACATGCCATTACTCGGTTGTGCTCATTCTTCAATTCTATATGTAGCAAAGTCGTTGACCCCCGTATGTTGGATGACTTGGAAGTTGAGGCTGCTACAATCTTGTGCCAATTGGAGATGTATTTTCCTCCTTCCTTTTTCGACATAATGGTTCACTTAATTGTTCATTTGGTCAGGGAGATTAGATTATGTGGGCCGGTTTTTCTGAGATGGATGTACCCAGTTGAGCGCTACATGAAGATCTTGAAAGGGTACGTGAAAAATCCTCATCGTCCGGAAGCATCTATTGTTCAAAGGTATGTTACAGAAGAAGCTATTGAGTTTTGTTCGGACTACCTTCATAACACGGATCCTATAGGGGTTCCTAAGCCTCGGCATGATGAGATCAGATGTCAAGGTAAGGGTACACATGGCTTAAGAATTAATAGGAAGGACCGGGAGGAAGTGCTTCAAGCACATTTGTATGTATTGAACAACATCGAATGTGTTCAGCCTTTCTTATTTGAAGATAAAAGAAAAGTCAATCAAGAAAACCCTTGAATGAGCGAAAGGTGGTTGTTGAACAAGCATAACAAGACTTTCTTACCATGGTTCAAGGAAGAAATGTTTAAGGATGGTAGTACTGCTTCTGATGACGTAAGATGGCTAGCACGTGGGCCTAGCTTCAACGTCATATGTTGGAGCGGATACGACATAAATAACTTTTCCTTTTATACAAAGGAACAAGATAACAAGAGTACCATGCAAAATAGTGGGGTTATGATCGTGGCCGAAGCAATGCACTTCTCTAGTGCAAAGGACACAAAACCCATTAAAGCACCGACATATTACTTTGGATATATTGAAGATATTTGGGTGCTCGATTACACTAAGCTTACGGTGCCGGTATTTAAATGTAAGTGGGTTGATAGTAACGGTGGTGTACAAACCGACGAATTGGGGTTCACATTGGTAGACCTCAACAAGTTAGGTCATATAAATGAGCCTTTCATAATGGCTTCCCAAGCAAAACAAATGTTCTACATCACTGATCCTTCTAACAAAAGGTTGTCCGTGGTTCTCCAAGGAAAAAGCATGTATAATGGTAGTGATGAAAATGAAGATTCAAATCTTGATATTCCTGAGACTCCTTCTTTTTCAACAAACATGCCTACTATAATCGAGGAGACACAGGTGGACGATGTACATGCCACTCGTGATGATCATCACGAAGGGATATTGATATAGGTAGTTTAAACTTAGTAAACATTTATTTTTATTTTTATTTCTGTATTTATTTTGAGTTATAACCTATGTTAATAAAAATATATTGTTTCTGAACAGGCATACATATGGATCATTGTTCCATTTTTCCTTTGCAATTCTGTAATGTGAGATATTCTGTGTTACTGGGATATTTACCGAATGCAGGGATAGCTGAGGGAAATGATATTTTAAAACTGAATTTTAAAAAAAATCTATTAATGTCAGTTGTATCAAACAACTGACGTTAATAGTATTTTATAAAATATACAGTACAATATTAACGTCAGTTCTAATAAACAACTGACGTTAAAATTAAAACCTTTAACGTCAATTCTTTATAACATCTGACGTTAGTTTTAACAAAATTAACGTCCGTTGTCTTAAAGAACTGACGTTAATAGTTTTATGTTTAACATTAGTTTTTTAAACAACTGACGTTAATTTTTACAAAATTAACATCAGTTATGTTAAAGAACTGACGTTAATAGTTTTATATTTAACGTCAGTTCTCAACTGACGTTAAAATATTAACTATTAACGTCAGCTGTATTTACGTCAGTCAGTGTTCTGACGTAAAAAATCAATTTTAACTGACGTAAAAAGCACTTATTGCACTAGTGACAGCTAAGAGATCCCGAGAATAAGGGGATAAATAAGGATACAATCATAAACAGACAAGCAAAGATACAATCAGAATTAATTGCTATACAATCAGAATCATTATTCTGCAATTAATTACTATACAATCAGAATCAATATTCTGCATTAATGATTGCAAAGTGTTTGTATATAGATAGAGTCAATTAAAAACTAGAGCACACATAAGAAAAGGGCAAGAGCAGAATCACACAGGCAAACAAAAGAACAAACGAAACCAGATATTACCAATAGCAAAACAAGCGTGCACAAATTCTACAGAGTAGAAACAAATAGCAAAAAGAGAAATGGACAAATAGCAAAACAAAGCTAACACTTGCAATTTTGTAACAAATTCTATAGAGCATAAATATTGCAAATAAAGATTGATACCAAGAGTGCAAAGGGGCAAAACATACCCTGCCTCTGGAAGAATCTGATGAAGATACTACAACACAATAGTTCCACCGAATTGTTCTCAAGCAAATGAAGAGGGAGTCTATTCGTGTATATATGAGTGAAAGAGAATGAGAATGGGCAGTAAATATGGTTGAAATGAATAAATTCACAATAAATTGTAACAACTAAAAGTGAAATTTCATTATCTGGTACCTTTTCATAGCCGCAAACAAGCTTTGAGGTGTAGGAGAGGCAGAGTTTCCCTCCAAGAGAAAGGAGCACAATGAATGAATGATCACCATATCAGTAGAATAATTACCACAAAGGAAAGAATTGAAGGAAGATGATCGATGAATGTGAAGGGAAGAATTGAAGATTTGTTGGTGAGCAACATAAATGACACCATAAAATAGACACACAATAAATGACATACCACAGATTTCCCCCCGATTTGTACAGCTACCTTCGATTTGTTGAACTCCAAAGAAGGGCAAAAAAGTGAAATGATTCTCTCCCTGATTCAGAATCGAGTTTCCAATAACGCAGAAGCTCCTTTATGCAGCTTTGCTTCCTACGCGCTTTTGGGGTTAACAAATTACGTTCATTTAGGTTGCCAAACATGTGGGACTGAGATAGAAATCGCGTTGGAGACCCAGACTCGCGTTTGATGAACAGAAAATGCAGGACCAAACACACACTTAGTGTGTGATGTCGCGCGCGGACGCGCGCGCTCGTGCGATTCCGGCAAGTGTACCGGACTGCCGTCAAGTAATAAAAGATATCGAACCCATAGAGACTGTGTTCCCGAATCACAATTAATTTCGATTCGATTGAATCTGAACTGTATGAAAGGGTTTTGTAAAAAGGGTTTTTGAATTTGAATTTAAATGATAAACAAACAGAAAACAAATGTTTTTGGGGTTTTCGATTTAAATGGATTCCTAGGGATTTGGGTTACCTTTGAGGTTGTTTATGTTGCTAATCTGATTTACCTTTGTTGATTACCGAAATTGCCTTGAAGGCGAGTTTATCCTCTGATAGCTTAAGCTCCCTCTCGGGTTACAAAAGCCGTGCCCAATTGACCCGACCCCTACTCTCGTGGTAGTCGATCCCAGATTGGACCCTTTGCGTTCCGTGACAACTCGTTGCTCCTCGAGGGACGGCTTCTAACTCTCGTGATTTCAGTCCCAAGTCTGACTTCTATAGGTCCGACACCCAAGTTCACCGCTAGGTTCCTCCTTGAAATGTCTCAGTCATGCAAATAACCTAAGTTCACCGCTAGGTTCCTCCTTGGATCATTCACATCTCACAAACCAATGGCTTCCGGGCTTTACGAGTGAAACACCCTAGAAATCCTAAGTTCACCACTAGGTTCCTCCTTAGAACGTCTACGTCACGCAAATAAACGGTTGCCGAAATTTATGAGTGGTTAACACGCTAGAAATCAGATCTAAAACAATAACGAAATCAACAAGGATTTTTACATCAAATCAACATCATTTACAAACCTCGGGCAGAGCCCTAGTCCCTAGAAACTAAGCTACTACTCCAGTCTTGCCATGGAGATGACAAGTCTGGGTTGACAACATAGTGAAAATCGAAAAGAGAAAAGAGGAGAAGAAGAGAAGAGATCTATAATCTATGCCTAGAGTGGTAGCCCCAAAGGTCTGCATTGTTTTTACGCCTCTGCCTGGTCCCTTATTTATAGAATTGGGCAGTTAGAGTCCTAATCCAACTCAAATTAGATCCAATTCTGTTACTTCTGAGCCAAGTAATACGCGTCACGGCCGTGATGGCTATCATGGCTTGGCCGTGACGGATTCTGCCTTGAAAATTCTTCACTGGTTGGTCTGTCATGGCCGTGATGCTCATCACGGCCTGGCCGTGATGGCCATCACGGCCGTGATGGCCATCATGGCCTGGCCCTGACAGCTTCTGACTTGTGGTGGTTTTGGGTCACGGCCGTGATGGCTATCACGGCTTGGCCGTGACAGACTCTGACTTTAGCCTTTGTTCTTTTTCAGTTTTGCTCGATCATGGCCGTGATGGGAATCACGGCTAGGCCGTGATGGGCTCTGTTTGGCTCATTTTCTTCAGTTTTAAAGCTCCATCTTCATCCAAACTTCATCATGGTTGATCTTGAGCAATTTACCCTTGATATCTGCAAAACAACACACTAAAACTGCCTTACCCGTTCCAAAGGAAAATTAACCTAAAATCTAATAAAAATATGCCTAAACTACATGAAAATGCATGCAAAATGATGGACAAAGATGAGGTGGAATCACACTCATCAAATCACCCCAAGCTTAAAACTTTGCTTGTCCTCAAGCAATTACTCAGGCCATAAGATAAAAATCATTCAAAGCATGGATAGTGAACCAAGAACCCTAGAAGCTAATCCAAGTAATAGGCATTTTTAATAAGCACTCAAGAGATAATCAAGTTCAAGTCCAATTAGAAGCTTAGGTTCTTCAAGTTCATGTTCTCACTGATTTGGGCACTCGTCTCACCTCACTCAAGTGTTTTAGGGTTTATGACAATTCACTCCATTTCCTCAAGGAAAGTATTTTACCATAGGCTTGACTATTAACCAAATCTCTACTTTATTTATGAAAACACTTAAGAATCAATAGGTCTTTTCCTTTGGTTGTAATGTGGCCATGGGATTTATTATTAGGTGGGAAAATCAAGGAAAGGGAATTTCAAGAAGGCTAGACGGATTATCAAACATTACAAAGTATGACACCTTCTAAAATACCTTTTGGGGGCTTTGATTTACCTTTTTCCACCTTTCTTTTTTCTTTTTTTTTTCTTTTTTTTTTCATTTCTCACTTTCTTTGTCATCCCCTTCTCCAATTTTTTTTCTGTTCATTTCATTTTTATTTGTTTGGATAAGGGGAGATTTATAGCTCAAGAGAAATATTTTCTAACTTTTCATCCCATACTTTTTCCAACTACCAATCACCCTTTTTGTAATACTTTAAAAGGTGCCATACCAAGCATTATTTATCAAAGCAATTCAAGGTACCAAGAAAAGTATTTTATCTTTAGGCTCAAAATTGGGCAACTAAGGGGTAGCATTTATCATTCAAAGCTCGGGAGGCCGGAAAAATACCTAGTGCCTCAATCATTTCCAAAAATATTTTCAGAAATTTTTAAGTTTTGAAATGGTTTCAAGTCAAGTTCTAGAAAATACAGTCCAAGAGGAATTACAACACTCTAGCACAAGAAATGGGGTAGATTTAGTGAATACCCCTTTTGGCTCAAAATCTTACATTTAGTAGTTCAAAAATCAGTGAGGTACACAAGTTTAAGGAACCACATGCTAATTATCAACTATCAAATGATTATCTCAAGAATTTTTATTTTTAGCCATATCACAAGAATAATGAAAAATTGGGTTCAAAATTCACTATCTCAATTCATTTGGCTCCAAGTTTTTACAATCGGATGCATGTTCTAAGTGAGGGGAAATCTAGAGAATGTGATCATACCAATCTAAGCCTATGTGAATGCAACATGAATGCAACAATGCAAATGCAAAAATAAATACCCCCACCCCAAGCTTGATTACTTACATTGTCTCCAATGTAAATAATCAAGTCGGAGAGAGGAGAAAAATGGAACAACTTACCGAGTCGGTAGCGGGTGTTGGCTTCACATTCCAGTCAAAACTTGGGTAGAAATTTTATCACGGCCGTGAGGCTCATCACGGGCAGGCCGTGATCGTTTCCGGTCCTCGGGAGTTTCCATGTCACGGCCGTGATCTACATCACGGCTAGGCCGTGATGCTCTCTGGCCTTGGCATCCTACTCATCACGCCCGTGATGGTTTTCACGGCTAGGCCGTGATCCTTTCTGGTGCTCTTGTTTAGTTCATCACGGCCGTCACGGCCAGGGC
This sequence comes from Sophora flavescens, assembly GCA_030762895.1. NCBI lineage: Eukaryota > Viridiplantae > Streptophyta > Magnoliopsida > Fabales > Fabaceae > Sophora > Sophora flavescens. The sequence goes on from CM061067.1 coordinate 13,990,092, forward strand.
GTGATGGCCTCTGACTTTTTTTTTTTTATGCTCTTCTTCTCTTTCTCAACCTGAAAACACTAGACAAACCTATTAATGATATTTTTGCCTCTTGATCTTCTCAAATTATTCAAGAGGTTAATTCAAAAACAAAAGGAAAAAGGGAAAGAAAACTTGGGTTGCCTCCCAAGAAGCGCTTATTTATGGTCTTAAGCTTGACCACACTTCCTTCAATCAACCGGGGTCGGCTGGGCGTAGAAGTGCAGGAACACTTCTTTTCCATGGAGCTCCTTCAAATAGCCGTTTCTGCTCATACGGCCAGTAACGCTTCCGCTTTGCTCTTTTCTCTCGGAGCTTCCTAGCCGTCCTTTCTTCCGGCGGAAGTTTTGTTTCCGCATGGATAGCAATTCCAACTTCACCACTGGGTGCATCTTCAACCATGCATATCTTTGGGGTTGCTTCCATGCTAAGTTCTTTCTCTACCGCTGGAGTAGTTACATCAATTCTGCACACATGGCTCTCAAAAGGAGGGTTGTTACAAGAGTTAATCAACTGAAAATTTACCCTACCTTCCTCTACATTTAGAGAGAGTTTGCCATTCCTTACATCTATTAATGCTCCAGCGGTTGCCAAGAATGGCCTTCCTAAAATGATGGGGAATTTGGAATTCCCTTTCATGTCCAATACCAGGAAGTCGGTAGGGATGAGAATTTTCCCTACCTTTACAGGAACATTCTCTAGTATGCCTAGAGGAGTCCTAGTTGAGCCATCCGCAAATTGTAAGGGGAATTTGAATGGTCTCAACTCCTTGCTTCCCAACCTTTCCATGATAGTGAGGGACATCAAGCTCGTGCTAGCCCCTAAGTCACATAAGGCTGGGTCTATTTCCACCTTTTCAATCGAGCAAGCGATGGAGAAACTACCTGGGTCTTTCAGTTTAGTAGGCATTTTAGTCTCTACATCTACTTGCTTTTTCCTAACCAACCTCTGTGGGAAAGGTATCGGGGGTTGGTACTGTGGTGGAGGGACATATTTCGGTTCTGGCTATTCTTTTTCACTCGTGTCCTCCTCCGGTTCCACGTCCATTTAAGCTACCCCCACCCCAAGCTTATCATCCCTCAAGTGTATGACATTGCAATGCTCATTGGGATTTGCTTCGGGTTGCCCCGGGAATGCACCCTTAGGTCTCGAGTACGTGCTGGCTTGTTGGGCAATCTGGGTTTCTAGCATCTTGTTATGAGTTGCTAAGTTGTCTACCTTATATGCTAGATCCTTTATTGCCTCACTCACTGCCCTTCCTTGTTGTCTAAACTCCTCATTCTGTTTTGTCTGAGTTTCGACAAAACTTTCAAATAAAGTCTCGAGTTTAGATCTTTGTACCTGAGGGTACCCCGGTGCTGCTCTCTTATTACCTTGACTTTCTTGGAACTCATGGTTGAGCGTGTTGCTGTAGTTGCCGTAGGAGAGGTAAGGGTCGTTCCTTCTTTGGTTGTAGGGATTTGGGGGAGCATAGTTGGGCAGCTTCGGGTTCGTATCATAGTAGTTGTTACAAGAGTTCACTTGTTCACCCGGCCTTGGGATCCATGTGGGCATCCCATCATGTCATGTCCCTGCATTCCACAAATCTCACAAACAAGGTTAGTAGCACCTAATGCACTCACATTAGCTCTTTCCAGCCGATCAAAACGTTTATTAAGTGAGTCTATCTTTGACATAATAAGATCTGTGCTATTTACCTCAAACTTACCCCCCCGAAATCTTGTTCGGGTTATTACCTCTTTCGGATCCCCATTGGTGGTAGTTGGTGGCGACATTCTCGATGATGTTGAATGCCTCAGTGAGAGGCCTATTCATAAACGATCCACCGGCTGCAGAATCTAGTGACACCTTCGAAGAGTAGTCTAATCCGTTATAGAAGGTGTGCACTATTAACCACCTCTCGAGTCCGTGATGTGGGCACGACTCCAGCAGTCCCTTGTATCGATCCCAAGCTTCCGATAATGATTCTCCATCTTTTTGGAAGAAGCCAGTGATCTGGGTTCTTATGTAGGCCGTCTTGGATGGAGGGAAGAATTTCTCCAAGAACGCCGGCTCCAATTGGTCCCAAGTGGTCAAAGTGTTAGCGGGAATTTGCTTAAGCCAGGCCTTCGCCTTTCCAGTGAGAGATGAGGGGAACAGTCTCAAACGCACAACATCGACTGAGGCTCCATGAATCCGGATTGCGTCGGTGAACTCTAAGAATGTTTCTATGTGATCGGTTGGGTCCTCCGAAGGCAATCCTCCGAATTGATGTTGCCTAATCATGTTGATTAGCATGGGCGGTATGGTATAGTTTTCCGCCTCAATCTCTGGCCTTGCAATCCCAGTTCGCAAGCCTCTCGCATTTGGGGCTGCGTAGTCCTTCAAAGGCTTTGTATCCGGTTGATTCGCCATGAGTGGAACGGGACTCAACCTTTCTCCCTCTCTTTGTAGTCTTCTACGTCGGTGGAAAGTCCTCTCGATCTCCGGATCAATCTCACTAAGGCTCCCAAGACTTAGAGATCTTTGCATATAACACACAGAGAGATGGATACAATAGAAGGAAAAGAAATTTTTTTTTTTGATTTTTTTTTTTTTTAATTTCAGAAATAAAAATCAAACAAAAAGAAAAGAAAAGGTCCAGAAAAAATCAATTCAAAATTTGAATTGAGATTCGAAAAGGCGCAGTCCCCGGCAACGGCGCCAAAAACTTGATGTCGCGCGCAGACGCGCGCGCTCGTGCGATTCCGGCAAGTGTATCGGACTGCCGTCAAGTAATAAAAGATATCGAACCCATAGAGACTGTGTTCCCGAATCACAATTAATTTCGATTCGATTGAATCTGAACTGTATGAAAGGGTTTTGTAAAAAGGGTTTTTGAATTTGAATTTAAATGATAAACAAACAGAAAACAAATGTTTTTGGGGTTTTCGATTTAAATGGATTCCTAGGGATTTGGGTTACCTTTGAGGTTGTTTATGTTTCTAATCTGATTTACCTTTGTTGATTACCGAAATTGCCTTGAAGGCGAGTTTATCCTCTGATAGCTTAAGCTCCCTCTCGGGTTACAAAAGCCGTGCCCAATTGACCCGACCCCTACTCTCGTGGTAGTCGATCCCAGATTGGACCCTTTGCGTTCCGTGACAACTCGTTGCTCCTCGAGGGACGGCTTCTAACTCTCGTGATTTCAGTCCCAAGTCTGACTTCTATAGGTCCGACACCCAAGTTCACCGCTAGGTTCCTCCTTGAAATGTCTCAGTCATGCAAATAACCTAAGTTCACCGCTAGGTTCCTCCTTGGATCATTCACATCTCACAAACCAGTGGCTACCGGGCTTTACGAGTGAAACACCCTAGAAATCCTAAGTTCACCGCTAGGTTCCTCCTTAGAACGTCTACGTCACGTAAATAAACGGTTGCCGAAATTTATGAGTGGTTAACACGCTAGAAATCAGATCTAAAACAATAACGAAATCAACAACGATTTTTACATCAAATCAACATCATTTACAAACCTCGGGCAGAGCCCTAGTCCCTAGAAACTAAGCTACTACTCCAGGTCTTGCCATGGAGATGACAAGTCAAGGTTGACAACATAGTGAAAATCAGAAAAAGAGAAAAGAGGAGAAGAAGAGAAGAGATCTATAATCTATGCCTAGAGTGGTAGCCCCAAAGGTCTCATTGTTTTTCGCCTCTGCTGGTCCCTTATTTATAGAATTGGGCAGTTAGAGTCCTAATCCAACTCAAATTAGATCCACTTCTGTTACTTCTGAGCCAAGTAATTCGCGTCACGGCCGTGATGGCTATCATGGCTTGGCCGTGACGGATTCTGCCTTGAAAATTCTTCACTGGTTGGTCTGTCATGGCCGGGTGATGCTCATCACGGCCTGGCCGTGATGGCCATCACGGCCGTGATGGCCATCATGGCCTGGCCCCGACAGACTTCGACTTGTGGTGGTTTTGGGTCACGGCCGTGATGGCTATCACGGCTAGGCCGTGACGGACTCGACTTGACCTTTGTTCTTTTTCAGTTTTGCTCGATCATGGCCGTGATGGGCATCACGGCTAGGCCGTGATGGGCTCTGTTTGGCTCATTTTCTTCAGTTTTAAAGCTCCATCTTCATCCAAACTTCATCATGGTTGATCTTGAGCAATTTACCCTTGATATCTGCAAAACAACACACTAAAACTGCCTTACCCGTTCCAAAGGAAAATTAACCTAAAATCTAATAAAAATATGCCTAAACTACATGAAAATGCATGCAAAATGATGGACAAAGATGAGGTGGAATCACACTCATCAGTGTGCTGCTCAATGTAGACTTCCTCAAGTAATTTACCATTAAGGAAAGCTGATTTTACATCAAGTTGGAAGATGGGCCATGAATTTTGGGCTGCTAATGAAACCACTAACCGAATTGTATCCTGTCTTGCTACAGGAGCAAAAACCTCATGATAATCAACTCCATGATCTTGCTTATAGTCTTTCATAACAAGCCTTGCTTTGAACTTGTCAATTTCTCCCTTTTCATTCAGCTTTGTTTTATAAACCCACTTCACACCAATGGTTTTTTGCCCTTTAGGAAGATCAGTTAATTCCCAAGTCTCGTTCTTTTCTATTGCTTGAATTTCTGCATCCATGACCTTTTTCCATTTTTCTTCTTTCACTGCTTCTGTGAACAGTATAGGATCAGAACCTGCAAATAGGGCAAAGTGTGCAGTAGTATCCTCATCAGATAATTCATCTCCGCTCACATAATCTATCATCCAAGATGGCCTTCTCCTTTGTCGTTGTGGTTCTGAAATAGATGATTGATCTTCATCTGGAATTGAAACACTTGGTGAAGGACTTGGGAAGACTTCTCCAAGGGACTGTGCAGATAGCTGCAATTGTGATTCAGACTCCTGACTTTCCCCGCCAACTTCCTCAAGATCAATTAACGTTTGTTGTTGCTCGGTGCTGCTCCAATCCCATGTATTTTCTTCATCAAATAGAACATCTCGACTGATGATTATTTTCTTGGTAATGGGATTATATAACTTGTACGCCTTGGATTCCTCACTAACCCCAATAAAGACACACTTCACACTTTTACCATCAAGCTTTGTTCTCTTTTCATCTGGAACATGATGTACACCCAAAGATTCTGAAGTGATCCACTGACGGCCTGACTTCACTCCAAGCTTCTTGTGGTGTTATGTTTTTTACAGCAAGAGTAGGACTTCGATTGAGTACATGAACACTCCAATTGATTGCTTCTACCCAGAAAGTCTTTGGAATACACTTTGTCACCAACATGCTTCGCACCATGTTCATAATCATCCGATTCTTTCTTTCAGCCACACCGTTTTGCTGCGATGTGTATGCAGCAGTAAGCTGTCTCCGTATTCCATGCAATTCACAAAAACTTGAAAAATTATGTGAGTTAAATTCACCACCATGATCTGTACGAAGGATCTGAATGTACTTGCCAGATTCTTTTTCAACTCGAGCCTTAAAGCTTTGAAAAACAATAAAAGATTCAGATTTCTCTTGCAAGAAATAAACCCATGTTTTTCGACTATAATCATCTATAAAGGTAATGAAGTACCTTTTGTTTCCATTCGATGTTGGATTGATTGGTCCACAGATGTTTGAATGCACCAACTGTAGGATTTGCTCAGCTCTCCATGCTTTTCCATGTGGAAAAGAATCACGATGTTGTTTACCAACAATACAATCTTCACACATTTCTATGGGATTGTTGATATTGGGCAGTCCTTCCACCATATTCTTCTCATGTAGGATTTTCAATCCTTTGAAGCTCAAATGACCATAACGCAGATGCCATAACCATGTTGGATCTTGCACTCTTGTGGAGAAACACTTATGGACACCGCACTGAATGTGCAGACGGAACATACGATTGGTTGTCATTTCTGTTTCTGCTATTAGTCCCTTCTCTGGATGATGAATTTGACACCTACTTTGTTGGATGATGATGATGTAACCCTTCTCTTGTGGTTGGCCCATACTGATGAGATTGATTTTCAAATCTGGGATATAAAACACACTAGAAATTGTATGCACAATATTGTTTTTCATATGGAATTTAATATCCCCTTTCCCCATGACAGAAATGCAAGAGTTGTTACCAAGCTTCACAGTTTGTCTAAATGTTTCATCCAAATCATAAAACAAAGATTTGTTTCCACACATGTGATTGCTACAACCCGAATCTAAATACCAAGTATTACTTGATGAATTATTGTTGTCGATGTAAGCCATCAAGAGCAATTCTCCTTCAGTTTCAGAAAAGTTTACCTTAGTTTCCTTCTCTTTGTCAGGGCATTCATACTGATAGTGGCCATGCTTGTGACAATGATAACATTCCACCCTTGCCTTGTCAAATTGTGTTCCTTGATTGTAATATTGGCGTCCTCTACCTCTGCCTCTTCCTCGTCCTCGAAATCCACCACGTCCTCTTCCTGGAGAGATAGTTCCTTCAGTGAAGCGGGCTTTCAAGGCTTGCTCCTCCACAACATAGCTGGTCATCCTCTGCTCATGAAATAATAGTGAGCTTTGCAACACATCAATCGAAAGACTATCAATGTCATTCGATTCTTCAATGGAACACACCACATAGTCAAATTTACGTGTCATTGAGTGAAGGATTTTCTCAATGACTGCAACATCTTCCAGCTTTTCTCCATTAATACGCATCTTGTTTGCAATTGACAGTGTTCTTGCAAAGTAATCATTGACTGACTCTCCTTCCTTCATGTGAAGGATTTCAAACTCTTTGCGAAGAGCTTGGAGTTGTGCACGTTTCACCCGTGCAGTGCCTTGGTACTTCTTCTTCATCGAATCTCAGATGTCTTTAGCAGTGTCCTTCTTTAGGATGGTCTCCAGTACTGCACGATCTATTGCTTGAAACAAATAATTTTTTGCCTTCAAATCCTTTAATCTCTTGTCCTCCAACGTCTTTCGTTGGTGAATGGTTAGAAGAACATCGCCAGAAAAGAGACTCTGGTGAAAGTAACGGAACAGAGCAAGACTTCATCGATGTCTTGTTTTCTGTCGTTCACGCCACTGATCTTGTTGGTTATGACGCTGACACTATCATCAAAGCCACTTGCTTGGTACTTACCAGTTACCACTGCATCAAGTCCCATCATTTACCATCTTCTCCTTTATGAGCGCTAGTAATTCATTAGTAGCAAGGTTTGAAGTAGCCGCGGCAAATGGGAATTTTGTTTCGGCATATAATCGATGGGTTAAAAATAATCCATCATTCCATTTCAATTCATTAAAAATATGATTCATTCAATAAAAAATCATTCAATTCATCCATTAACCATTTTTATATAGAAGTATATCTGACCCATCTATTTTAAAAAATATTATACATTAAAATTTTATTTTAATAATTTTTACATACTAAATATTTTCTCTACTCTATAAAAAAAATACTAAATATTTTCTCTCTATATAATTTTAAGAACATTAATTAAATACATGAATTTTAGACTACCCTACCCTAAGAAGAAATCGAGTTAGCAAATTTTAGGCTCACAAATAGTATAGTAGTAATAATCTCATTGAAGCAAATATAAAAGGTAGAATTTAAAAAAATAAATGAATACAAAAAGCGAAAAAGAAAAATAAAAAAGAAAGAAATCCAGCGAGGAAATATTTGAAGTAAAAGATAATAATCAGAGATAGAAGAATGGAAAGTGCAGATACTAAAGGAGGACAGATAGAAGAATTTCATGTTTAACGAAAAGAAGACGACGATCATGACATGTGTTGGTAGAAGCGAAAATAATAATCGAATAGGAAATAGATAGAAAGAAAAGTAATTGTTGGTAAGAAAGAAGAAAGGAATGGTCGGCGTATGACTAGCCGCAGCATTTCAGTTTGGACAGAAAAATAATTTTTGAATGGATCATAAATGACCCATTTCTTTTTCCTTTTCTTTTTTTATCCAATGGATTGCAAAAAAATATGGAATAGATTATTAATCATCCTTTGATAAAAACAATCCAATTCATTCAATCCATTTCTTATTATTTATTTATTATTGAATTGATTAAATGGATTTTATTGTGATAAACCGGATGGATAAGTAATCCGCAGATCTTTTTGTCAACTCTAGTTTCAAGTTATGAACCTATGGTAGTGTTGATTTTTCATTATGGTATTGGAGATATAATTAGTTACTAGATCTATGGTTAGTTAGTTGCTAGATCTATAGTTAGTTAGTTGATAGTTAGTTGCTAGATCATTAGCCTATATAAAGGCTTAATCTCTTTGTAATCAATAAACCCATTCTATCAATTTCGTATTCATACTTTCTCTCAATTTCTTTTCTCCTCCAATGGATGTCATATTTCCTAATATGGTATCAGAGAGATATCAACCACCATGAGAGAAAACTTTCCGCTGCTCTTTCTTAATATTATTCATTTTTCTTCCTTTTCATTTTATCCAAAGAAAACTCAAAACACCATTCTCATTCTTTTTGAACTATTGAGTAGTACATGCTGACTCCAAGTTCAAGTGTCAAAGATTTTAGTTTTGCATCAAGGAACGTGTTCCCCATTCAACCGCTTCACTTTCTCTTATCTCTACATCATTATAGAAATAAAGATTTGCTCTCTTTCTTTGTTCTATTTCTTTCTTTCCACCCATGCAATCAATACACCTCTCATCTTCATCCACTTCCCCATCAAAATCCATATCACTCAAGGTTGCAGCAAGAGACAGAAAAGGTTAAATTTACAGCAATGGAGGGTAATGCTTCTCCTAATCTTGAGTCTGAAGCATCTTCAGAGCTCATACCAGAAGCTCAAGAATCCAAGAAACGGAAAATGGTTCAGAAAACAGTTCTCACTGTGAGGGTAGGAGAGAATGTTAGCAAGTTGAAGAATGAAGGGCTACCTTCTGATTTTTGGTCATGGAGGAAATATGGACAAAAGCCAATCAAAGGGTCTCCATATCCAAGAGGCTATTACAGGTGCAGCACATGCAAGGGCATTCGGTGAAAAAAGCAAGTAGTGAGATGCGGGACGATGCACCAATGCCGATCATCACACATATACCTCGACTCATAACCATCCAGCTCCCAGTGTTCCCTCCACCACAAATTCAGCTCAACCACTAAAAGAATCCGAAATCGAAACCAAGGAAGACTTCCCAGCTACCTCAAAGAATGAAGACCAAGAACAGATAGAAGAAGAACAAATGAATCATGAGCACAGTATGATCAGTGATCAAGCTACAGATGAAGAAAACTTTCATTATAGACCAAGAAGATCCTTTCAAATTAAACACACAGAAATGCCATGAAGCAACAGACGGGCTTCTAAACCTTTTCACAAAAGCGAATCACGAGAAGGTTGTTATTCTCGTTCTCTTTCTCTCTCCTCCTCGTCTCGAGGAACAGAGCCAGCTCCTCATCTCTTAACATTTTAATATTGCTGCAAGTAAGCCTTTGTGGTTAAACATTCATAATATTTTCTTGCTTTTGTCAATGATGGTGGTTAAGCATTTTGCATAAAATTGGCATTGAAATTCATGAGGCTTAACAAGCATATTTTAAAGCAACTTTTGACTGATGTTAATTCCAAATGAGTCAGCTCATTTCATATACAAATTCCATTCTTTTGCCAATGTTTATTCTGGCAAGATTCATATATTTTTGAAACGAGATTCGTGGAGACGACAGAAGAAGAACGAAGAGGCCCAAAAGAAGGTCAAAGACTTCTCAGATCTACGAACTACGGCCGTTACCTATATCATTGTTAGACTTTTCTTGATTAGCCAATGTAATTAGGCTTATACATTTGTAATTTTAATTCATTGTTCCTTCTTTTTCTTGCATTATGTTGTACACCCCAAGCTGGATTTGCTAATCCGCACTTCCAGCTTGCGGGGGGCTATTGGAGATATAATTAGTTGCTAGATCTATGGTTAGTTAGTTGCTAGATCTATAGTTAGTTAGTTGATAGTTAGTTGCTAGATCATTAGCCCATATAAAGGCTTGATCTCTTTGTAATCAATAAACCCATTCTATCAATTTCGCATTCATGCTTTCTCTCAATTTCTTTTCTCCTTCAATGGATGCCATATTTCCTAATATATGGTGAACAATCGTGGAAAAACATGATTGATATGATCGTAATTGTGACTTTGACACAATTTTGGAGACCACCAAAATCATAAGGTTTTGGTTTCAAGTGGAGTTGCGAATCTGAATTTAAAACCATGATTATAACTGGTTACTAGTTCATTAACCAAATAATGCATATTTGTTAACTAATATTTATATATTGTTGATCAGGTATGAAAATATTGTACAAAAATATTTCAGAAGCATCATTTTTCATACATAACCCTCTACTGAACTTACTAATTAGCGTAATTAATTATTATTTTCAGTATCACTTGGCTAGTTCTATTCATTATTGGTTTAGTTATGGCTATTTCTCTCTCGAGGACTATACTAGATACTGAATTATTTAGATTGAAGGATATGTGAACGGTTTAGTACTATCCAAAATTTGAAATTGTTGATATTTTTTTGTTGCAGGCGCTAATTTCAGGGGAAACAGATACTACAGCAGTTACAATGATATGGGCAATCTCATTATTGCTGAACAATCGCCATGCTTTGGAGAAAGTTCAAGATGAACTGGATGAACACGTGGCGAAGGAAAGACCGGTAAATGAAACAGACATGGACAAATTAGTTTACCTTCAAGCTGTAATAAAAGAGACATTGCGATTGTATCCAGCAGGGCCACTCGCAGGTCCGCGTGAATTCTCAGAGGACTGTACCTTAGGTGGGTACCATATAAAGGCAGGCACCCGTTTGATTATGAACCTTTGGAAGCTGCATAGAGACCCACGCGTATGGTCAGACCCATTAGACTTCAAACCTGAAAGGTTCTTGAGCGCCCACAAGGGTGTGGATGTGAAGGGTCAGCATTTTGAGTTTCTTCCCTTTGGGGGCGGAAGAAGGTCATGTCCTGGTATACCATTTGGCCTTCAAATGACACAATTGGCATTAGCTGTTTCTTGCAGGCATTTGAGGTCACAACTCCCTGCAATGCTCAGGTTGATATGGGTGCCACCTTCGGACTCACAAACATCAAAACCACCCCACTTGAAGTTTTAGCCAAACCTCGTTTATCAATGAAGGTCAGTGAAATGGATTGTACCCTAATTAAATGACCAACAAGGCCTCTGTAATTTTATCTCCTTCCATGAATTGGTCCGTGTTTTAGAATTTAGATGGTTTATGTACAAATTATATTTAAGTACGTACTGTGTAATCTACAATAACTGAAGGTTTCGGTCAAGCCAGCGTCGTTGCTTATCTAGTTATCTGACCAAATAATCCATTGCCTTCCGGTACTTATACTCATTTAATTTCAATATCATAATTTAATAGATTTGTATTTAAAATTTGATTGATAGATACTGATAGTGTAAATTCTTTTTATATTATAAACCAATCAAAAATTGACACATCGTTACAAATGTTTGATTTTTATCATAATCACATTAAAAGTCATGAATAGGGGTGTTCGCGGATTGGATTGGATCGGTTTTGAGCAAAAAAGTTATCCGATCCAATGATAAAAACAACATGGGGTTTGGATTGGGTCGGTTTGCTTCCTTCAAAAAATCTGATCCGATCCGATCCAATCAAATGCGGTTTGGATTGGATTGGATAATTCGGTTTTTATCGATACATATTTACATAGTTATTTACATCAAAGAATATCCAATATTTCTGTTCGATTTGGATTTGATCGAGTATTTAAAGAGTCATATGAATTTGTTACTTATTTAAAATAAAAATTAATTTTAAAATATTATATTGACAATTTCTAATAAGTGTTTTAAAGGGATATACATGAATTGATATGCACTCTCATGTGTAAAGATGTTTTACACTATCACCTAATTATAAATTGTTAAATCATTATAAATGTTTGATTATTGTCCTAAATATATTAAAAGTCACTCATAACATGATTTATAATTGGTTAACAGTGCAAAAGTTTTTACACTAACATTATATTTACATACCAATTAAACTCTCTAATATAAGGACTAGATGATAACTTATAAAAATATAAAGACTAATAATTACTTTTATAATATAAAGATCAAATTACTTTTATTGAACTAAATAATTTCGGTTCGGTTTGAATTGGATCGGTTTTACATATAGGATCCGAAATCCGATCCAATCCAATGCAAAATTTCGGTTTTGTTCGGTTTGCGGTTTTTTCGGTTTTCAATTATTTCGGTTGTCGGTTTTTCGGTTCGGTTAGTGCGATTGACATTGGATTGGATCGGTTGATGAACACCCCTAATCATGAATCTATGATTTCTGATTGTTACTCTAACAATACATACAAATTAAAATCTATTTATCTATACTGTAATTAAATCTCATTCAATGACGCTACAGTGCCTCATCCAATGCCGTACAGTAACTTTCTTTTAAAAAAATTTATATGCATTTTACATTTTCTTTCCTTAAAAAAAATTGGATCATGATAATTTTTTTAAAATTTCTTCCAATAATTTTTGTTTCTTGTTTGTAATCAGTAAAATCACGGGTTTGATATCACTTTTCTTTAAATAGGTAATATTTTCAACATTCAATAAAAATACTCTCTTTTAGCACCAACAAAATTAAATAAAAATAAAAACACACTCTATTATTTATTTTATCCTTTAAATCATATTATAGACTTTTTATATTTCTTTATCCTGTAGATGACACGTTATAAGGTTATAACGCTTACTCTAGATCTAATTTAAAAGTTTAAGACTAGTTGAAGTACCAAAGATCATACCCTTTAAGATGAAAGTTGTCTATACAATTTGCGGTTACAATTGTTTTGATTAATCTATGTAAATTTATATAATCTCAATTAAGGTTTTACTCACTAAACTCTCATACCTATGCTCAGCACGAGTCTATGAGCTAGTTAACAATAAAATCCACATCTTCTACACATCAAATAATTAGAAACATGATATTTATTTAGAAGTTGTTGAAATAATTAAATAACTAAAAAATAAAATAATTCAAGAAATTGTTTTTACATAATTAACACATATGTTATATTCATTATTATTTGTTAGGGTGTATGCTAAAAAAAATTTGTTTAATCACACTCATTTTCTATACATGATTTTGTTTTCCCACGTACTCTTTTATGAGAATGTGAGAGATGTGTCAGTATTAAGAATGTGCACGGACAAATTTGTAACACATTATTACACCGTGCTAGTACGTTTTTTCAATTTTTTATTTTATTTTATGAAGGCAATGTTCTTAAGAGTTGGCTAGCTGGTATCACTTTAATGGATAGAGATCACCAATCTCATTTGGGTATATCAGATATTGTCTCAATTAATAATATCTTGTCACATATCCTATATATACTTATCTTATTACATACAATTTTATTGGTTGAGACATGGTATAATGTATCAAAATGAAACCGGTGAACTATATCCCACTTTAACATATCTATTAATACTCCCATTTTAAAATTTGGAGAATGCTAGCCAATGTTATAAAAAGTAGAGAAATAATATTTTGACACCAACTTTGGATACCATCAATTACTGTGGGTTTAGAAAAGAAAATGATAAAAGATGATAGAGAAATAATAAATAAATATATAGTAAAAATATAAAAGTAGTTGTTGATGTTTGGTTTTTGTGTCAAAATAACACTCCTCTCAAGCGTATTGACTAACAAAGCAAAAAAAGAAAACATTTTATTAAAATTATCTTTAAATTCTCTCACCAATGTTTTTAGGGTAATTTTTAGCACGACCCTTTAAATTTTTATTATACTTCTGATGAATTTAATTTAATAAGTTTATTTATTTAAACAAAAGTTAAAATTAATTTTTTATATTGTAGTTTCTTATATATACAGTTTAAACTAATTATGATTATTTATATTCTTGATCCAATTTATTTAATTTATTGGTTGAACTTATAATTTATGTACGATTAAGTTTTTTATTGAAAAAAAAACTGTTTTATATTTAAAACAAGCTGGATTGGATGGAAAATGAAAAAAGTTGTTTTCACCTAAAACCCACTATCAGCGTTATGTTGGCTTATATATTATCTTTAACCCTGTATTTTTCCGTTGAGATGAGAATGGGGAGCTTCCTTTTGTGTATTTTTTTTGGTTGCACGATCGTAATGATTAATCCCTCTAGATACTAGATACTGGACGATATTTAAGGATTGATGGTTTTCTCCATATTAAAGAATGAGGGATTACTCGTTGTTAATTAGACCTAACCACAAACCATATGTTGGTGTATATATGTGTAACTTGATATTTAAATAACACAAATTATAAAAAAATAAAATAACTACTTTTGAAAATAATAAGTAAAATAAAAAGACTAAAAACGTGTATTTTAAGAAATAATATTTTATTTATATAATTGAATCCACGCATGTCAAACCTTTTGATCCCCCTTTGCCTGTTTCTCATCTTCAATGAACCTCTCTTTTCTGTTCTTTCATTCACAGAATAGAAAGCTTTGAGGTAGGGAAAGCATAGGCACCTTCCAATCACCAACAGACTGATCAGGAGATTCTAGTCTATAACGAAAGCGACAATCATGGAGTTCAAAAACCTCCTATCACAATCAACCGCTCCATTTATTACCATCATTGGGCTGCTCTTACTTGTCTTTATTCTTTCATCCATATCGAGAAGACGCACCGCTGCTGTTAGAAAAGCACCGCCAGAAGAAGCTAACGGTGCTTGGCCTTTAATCGGGCACCTCCACCTCCTAGGTGGGTCACGGCCACCTCACGTGACCTTGGGCGACATGGCTGACCAATATGGACCAATCTTCACCGTGCGACTTGGCGTTCACCAAACTTTGATTGTGAGCAGTTGGGAGATGGCAAAAGAGTGTTTCACAGTAAACGACAGAGTATTTGCAAGCCGTCCAAAATCTGTACACTTTGAAATTTTCAGTTACAACTTTGCCATGTTTGGGTTCAGCCCTTACGGTTCTTATTGGCGTCAGATCCGAAAGATAGTCACCCTGGAGCTCCTTTCCACTCACCGGATACAGTTGCTCAAGCACGTCAACGAATCGATAGTGAAGAAAGCGATGAAAGAGAGTTACAATGTCTGGTTAAAGATGAAGAACAAGAGTAGTAGTTCGGAAAAGGTGGTGACTGAGATGAATAAATGGTTCGGGGACATAACCCAGGACGTAATGTTCAGAACGATAGTAGATGGAGATCAGAAAGAAGAGAACAGAGGGGTCCATAAAGTAGTAAGGGAAATGATAGATCTCAGTGGGAAATTCCCGGTTTCCGATGCACTGCCTTATTTGAGATGGTTGGATTTGGATGGGCTATTGAAAGAAATGAAGAGAACCGCAAAAAAGTTAGACGAGTTTGCTCAAATTTGGCTTGACCAACACAAACGCAACAGGGTCAATGGAGAATGGAAGGGTAAGCATGACTTCATGGACGTGCTTCTTTCTACCGTTGATGAAAGTGAAGAGTTTGAAGGACGTGATGCTGATACTACAATCAAAGCCACATGCCTGGTATCTATCTTCTTCAATCCTGGTCATTTGAAAAACTCTCATTTACAACTCACTCATCTTTCTTTTTTAATAACCTTTTTTTTGAACCAATCTTTTTTTATAACTTAAACACGTTATCTTTCATCTATCACTTTTTAAAACTCAACTTAATGGATCCGGCACACAAAAATGATTCAACATTATTGTATCTTTAACATGTTTGGAAATACTAGATTATTTGGATTTCAGTTATTTTCCCTCATAAAAAAATTGTTTTATAAATAATCTACTTGTTTGACATTTAATTTAAATTTTTTATAAAGTTTTTTTCTAAAAAAAAATAATCTGTTTTCATCCTTCTAATACCAAAGACAGCTTGATTATTTCAATGTAATTATTTTCTTTTGTCATAAATCTCTTCCTATCATACCCCACTCCCAACGGACTACTTTCACTTACCATCATCTATTATATTCAAGGTTTACAAAACGGGATCGGTCATCGAACCGGTGAAGATAACGGTTCGAGATTCAATGGTCCAACCAAGGTTGAACCGTGATTGAACCGGTTATAATTAATAATATTATTTTAATTTTTAATATAATATTTATAACAATATTAAACAAACAAAAAAACATAACAACTAAAATTATTAAGCACAATTTTTTTTATTTTGAAATTAAACTAAATAAATATAAAGATGTAGGTTAAAATCATCTTCATAGGGAAAACCAACCCAAAATCTACAACCAGCCCACATATGTTAGAAAACAAAAGAATTGGGTTTTGGCTAGGATGACCCAAATCCTTTTATACTAATTTTTGTTAAATTTTTTTTTAGGAAACCGGTTCAGGCCGGTTCACAACCGGTTATGACCGGTTTTACCGGTTTTGAATCGGTTCGACGGTTTTGAGACCGGTTTTAAGCAAGGCCGGTTCTGAGGACCAACCGAACCGGCCTAGGTCTCGGGTCTTGATTAAACCGGTTGGACCGGCCGGTCCGGTTTTGTAAACCCTGATTAAATTAGCGAATGATATGACCATCATTTACTTTATATGACTATTTTTATAAAAACAAATATTTGTTCAAATAAATAAATATCCAAATGAAATATTTATTATTTTTATATAACTTTTAAAAAAAAAATTTATCTTCACATTCTTTTCATGGTGATGAAAAATGTTTTTATTCAATTTTTTTAATATAAAAAATTGATGAGAAAAATATAAAAAGATAAACATTTCAACAAGTTTAAATGTTAAAAAGAATCAAATATTAAAATTAATATAAACAAATAACTTCTTACCATTTTTCGTAATTTAATATACATAAGTGATTTTTTTCACCATCCAAACGAAATAGATTATCTTAAAATCGTTTTTCAGCAAACAGATCAAAACAAAAACATATTCTGATTATAACTGATTATCACAATAAATCGATTATACAAAAATCGATTATCAACATAATCTTTTTTTTTTTCAACTTTCATAAATACACTGTTAATCAACAATTTTACCGAATAGACCTTATCCATGTGTTTTAAAGTACAATAATGACCCATCTTTTTTAAAGATCCAAATGCTTGTACAAGCACCACACTCACTCTAGTTGGTGCCTATAAGTCATCTCACTCCAATGGTTACCTCTTTTTTTTATAAGAATAAGAATGGTGCTTATCAAGTAGAAGCGGGATAGCTGTCAAAAAAAAAAAAAAGTAGAAGTGGGATAAGCCATTGGAGGTTGCCTCCCATAAAAAGAAAACGTGGTGGGATCCGGGGAGGAAAAAGTTATTCCATCTAGACTGGAAAAAAATATATCATTCTTTTTTTCAATGAATAGAGATCACCTATTTTATTTTGGTCTATTATATTTTATCTCAATCAATAATATATTGTTATATATTTTATTTTTTAATATTAAATTAAATTTTAATTTATATGATAAGATATTAATGATTGGGACATGATATAATATATCAAAATGGGATATGTAATCTCTATTTTTTTTGCATGGTTAGTTTAAAGTTTTTAGTTTTATATAATATATCAATCATTTACGCATCATATTCTTGAATGTAACTTTAAGATAGTTAATATAAAAGTTATATATTATTAATGGTGTATTCATATATGGTTAACCATGTAAAAATTTATCCAGTAACAGTGCATTATAATTATTTTTTTATAAAATTATATAATATTTCTTTTTTATAATTTATTTAGACAAAACCATAGTAACTTATATATTTATATATGTAAATTATCCACTAATATGACGTTGGTCAAAATGATAATAAGCTCGGAATTCTTATACAAGTGGAGATTTGACTCTTGGATTTTGTATGAGGAAACCCGGTTGATAGGGATAACCCTTAAATGTCGTTCAAGTGGCCCCTTGACATAGATTAATCACTATTTACGATAGTGGACACTTCGTACCAGTAACATTGGTTTACCCAAAAAAAAAATTTGTACATTATCTTAAAATATTAATATTTGGATATTCAGATAAACTTACATAAATTAAATATTATTTTAATATTATTAAAAAATTGTTCCTTACATTTTAATCACGTGCTATTATCCACTTACTCAAAAGGATATAAAATTCATTATTTAATTATGTGATTTACTTCATTTCATATAAACAGTTTCGTCACTTGTTTTTTTTTTCTTTCTTTTGAATCATATCAAAAATCAAAATGTTTCTTTGAATGATGTGAGTTTAATTTTTATCGATATGTTACCAGGATAGAGTTTTTATATTGACAATTAATTAGAAATTGTTTATATATAATTTTTAAAATAATTATGATAAGAATTAAATATTTTTAATAATGTGGAAAATTATAATATATATATATATATGATGGAAAATACAATTTTAATTTTCTGTGGCCTTTATTAAATTTTATCTTTACTTTTCAATTAAATCGCAAACTATGTTGAAAACAAATAAAAATTTTCTCATTTTTGTTTTTATAAATTCACCATCATTCTTCTCATGACATTTTCTCGCCACTGATTTATTGTTTTTTTTATCAAGTCAACTGATGTGGTTTAGCACGAGCATAGTTCTAAATTGCGGACCGCATCACGTATTGCGGCCGCAATATTGCGGTTGCGGACCGCAGCGCAATTGCATCACACCACAATTGCGGTGTGATCCCTTTTCACGTGTTGTGGTCGCAATGCAACCGCATCAGCACCGCATCGGACCGCATCAGGCACTGCATCGGACCGCATCAGGCCGCAACACCCATTTTCGGCACCGTTTGTTCAATTTTTTTTCGAAAACCAAAAAAATTTCAGGCCCCCAAAGCATTTAGATGCAAGAATTATTCCTTTATGCTTTAGCAATTTGTTTCTTTTCTCTATTTTTGCTATCCTCTTCTCGATTCAGATATATGAAGAATTATAATAATTATACAATATTTTTTAGATTTTGTACGAACATAAAATTATTTCACGTCGCAGCGGCTGCAATCCATGACGCAGCGACCGTAATGACCACAATCACAATGACCACAACCGCATACGCGATCACAATCGCAATTTAGAACCTTCAGCACAAGTGTACAAAAAGATGAAAGTTTGTTACTCTATATTGCAGGCACTAATTATAGCTGGCACGGACACTACAGCAGGGACATTGACCTGGACTCTCTCATTACTGCTCAACAACCGGGAAGTCCTGAACAAGGCCATACACGAATTAGACACACAAATTGGGAGGGACAGGTTGGTGGTGGAAGCAGACATAAAGAATCTAGTGTATCTCCAAGCCATCCTCAAGGAAACACTGCGTTTGTACCCAGCTGCACCACTCAGTGTGCCACACGAGTCCATGGAAGACTGCACCGTGAGTGGATACCATGTGCCTGCTGGCACGCGTCTCTTGACTAACATTTCAAAACTTCAACGAGATCCCCTTATATATCCTGATCCCTTGGAGTTCCGACCAGAGAGATTCCTCACAACCCATAAACACGTCGACCTTCGAGGCCAGCATTTTGAACTCATTCCATTCAGTGCCGGCAGAAGAATGTGTCCTGGACTCTCATTCGGTCTTCAAAGTATGCAACTTACACTTGCTAATCTGCTTCATGGGTTTGACATTGTAACTCCTGATGGGGTGCCGGTTGATATGGTTGAACAAATCGGGCTAACCAACGTCAAAGCATCTCCACTCCAAGTCATTCTTACCCCGCGTCGTTCTGCCCATGTTTATGGTGAAAACTAAACGCTAGCTCCAAATAATGGATAACATTGCTATTGCTACCTCCCATTTAGGTATAAATAAACATGATCAAAGCTACTTCACTCGTTGTTCTTATCAAACCTAGTTTTTCTTCTCAACGAATAAGTGTGTGTTTGAAGGAAGTGGATTTATTATCTTATTTTAGTATACCACATTTTGTTTTTATAGATAATATCTTGCTACATATTCCACTACAAGAAAATAGTTGATTTGCGATCGAAAATTAGCGATCGAACAATATCGGTCGCTATAGTGATCGAATCAGCGACGGACAACGGATTTTATAAATGTTGGTCACACGGACAATTTTAGCGACCGAATTTGCGATCGATAATGTTCGGTCACTATTAGTTCGGTCGCTAATACATTTATTTCGGTCGATAAAATGGGATTTAAAAAAGCCAAAAAACATGACTAAAATACGATCGCGTCAGCGACCGATCAACGGTCATTTTTAGTGACCGAAAAGTAGTCGGTCGCTAAATTTAAAATAGTCGGTGGCTAATTATAAAACCTAATTAGCTGACGCGGGCTCCCCCTTCCCCCATTTTCACTACAAGAAAACATAGATTTAGCGACGGCCGTTTACTGACGGACTTTTTTCCGACGGAAATTTTAACATTACCGACGGAAAAAACCATCGAAAATGCGGAATACCGAAAATCACTGAAGATTTGGTAGGAAAAAGGGCACGAAAATTTGGCAGGAAAAATTACCGACGGAAATTTACGTCGGTAAATTACAGACGGAATTTTCTGTCGGAAACGGGTCTCGAAAATCCAACGGGAAAAATTACCGACGGAAAAATTCGTCGGTAAATTACCGATGGATTTTCCATCGGAAACGGGTCTCGATAGGCGGGCAGGCAGCGGGGTACCGACAGAAATTTCCGTCGGTAATGAGTTGGTCCGATCTGGGTTATTTACCGTTGGACGAGTCCGACGAAAATGTTGATCCCGTCGTCGATAATTTGAATCTGTCGCCTGGCTACCGACGGCCCTGTCCGTCGATAACCTCTTTTTTCTATAAATCAGTTTTTCCCTCCCCCCCGGCCGTCGATAACCTCTTTTTTCTATAAATCAGTCCCCCACCCCACCCCCATTCATTTTCTTCCACCTCTCCCCCAACTTTCTTCTCCCTCTCCAACTCCGCCCCACTTTATTTTTTCCTTATCTTCCTTTCTCCTTCTTCTCTAAACCTAGCCTCCCTCCCCACCAACACCAACTTCATCATCTCCTTCCTCCTCCATAGCTGACGCCCTCTCCCTCTCCATCTCATCATTTTTCTCTTCCATAACTCATGCCAGCACTGCCATTCCTTGTCCTCTGCTCGCCTCACCCACCATGGTCATTACATCACTCAGCTTTTGTTCTGAAGCAACAAAAAGGAAAATTTTCTTTATTTTCCCCTTTCTCTTCTTTACTGTTCGTGACCCTTATTTCAAAAAGGGAAGAGATTAGAAGCTTGCTTGCAATTTGTAATATCAATTTGTAACTATACTTGCTTCTGTCTTGTTTTGAAGGAATCATAGTAGCTATGTAACTTCATTTATATATATATATATATATATATATATATATATATATATATATATATATAACTGGTATATATATTCAGTACTATGTTTCTTGAATTTACCTGCACTGGGAATTCTGTTTTGTTCACTTATGTGTTTATACATTTTTCATCTTCTATACTTCTTTATTTTTATAGTTTTCGGTTCTAGCTTTAAGAATTCTACAAGTTTATATTTGTCTTGGTGTGAAGATAAGTAAAATAAAAATTATAATATTTTAAATAAAAAAAGTAATAATTTATTATGAAAAAATTAAATATATAAAAAAAAATTTAAAAAAAATTTACCGACAGAAAAATCCGTAGGTAACGTTACCGACGGACTTTGGGCGTCGGAAAATTACCAAAAAAGTAAAACAATTAATTATTAAAAAAATACCAACCAAAAAATCCGTCGGTAACATTACCGACGGACATTGACCGTCGAAAAATTATCGGAAAAAAAAAAATACCGACGGAAAAGTCCATCAGTAACGTTACCGACAAACTTTTCCATCGGTAATTTTCCGATGGCCAAAGTCCGTCGGCAACGTATCCGACGGAAATTTCCGTCGGTAAGTTTCAGATGGATCTGCCAGTCCATCGAGAACCGTTAGCAACAAGCTTATTACCTACGGAAAACAGTCCGTCGGAAACGCGTATTACCGACGGATTTTCGATATTTCCGACGGACTTTGGTCGTCGGTAAACAGTGATTTTTTTTGTAGTGTTTCCCCTTTCCCTCCCCGCTCTCCCTCCCTCATCTCCCTCTGCCTCAATCCCTCTCCTCACCTCCACCCACCACTTGCCACCCCCATCACCGGCGAGCCACACTTCGGTCCAGCTAGGCACCACCGCGAGGTAAGCCTTCTCTCTCTCCCTTCTCTTTCTCCCTTCCCCTCCCTGTCTTCCCTGCGCGCGGTCGAGCACCACCACAAGCCACCCCACGCGGTGGTGGTTCCTTCCCCTTCCCAACCCCACCCCCACGTGATGGTGGTGCCTTCCTTGTCCCTATTCCCTCTTCCCTCTTCCCTCTTCTCCCTCTCCCTCTTTCTATTTTTTTTGTTAATTTAATTTTTTTTTTCAAGAATTAAGCTCTGCTTTTGCTTTCTTTTGCCTCTCAGAGACCCCGACAAGGTAAGCTGACCTAGATTTGTGCAAGCTACATAATTTCTAATGCAATGCACAAAGCAAATGTTTTCATTTGGCTATGATTTTATTGTTGGGTATCTGCTATTTCAGTTTCTAATGCAATGCTAGGATGATGGATTGGGCACTAAATAAAAACAATACCATTTATGATTACTTAAAAAGTACAAACAATAACAATTATGACATTGATAGGATATATTGCTGGGTTTAGAAATTAAGATATTTAGACATTTGAATGGAATTTTATCCTGACTGTATTTGAGCAAGGTTGAATCACTATATTTTTTCTTAACTTGGTTAAAAGGCATTTTACATTGATACGTTGTTTGTTAATAGAGAGCGGACCTCAATAGGGAATGGTTGTATATTTTGTACTTTAAGAAATATGCTTGTCTTTGTATGATTGATATGTTGTCTGTTAGTAGAGAGTGAAGCTTGATAGGGACTGGATGTGTGCTGGTAGTTTAGGAATTGTGCATGTCTTTGGTAAATTGATATGTTTTATGTTAGTAGAGAGCGGAGCTCAATAGGTTCTAATTGCTAAGTCCATGTACGCTTTATGTTTCTAAATTTCAAGTTAGTGGATTTTGAGATTTACATTTGCCATATGAACTTTAGTTTCGAGTACTTTAGGTTAAGGTTTTTATTTTATTTTATTTTATCGAAAGCCATAGAATCCCGTTTGAGATGCAATATCAATGAGCACGTGTACCTTTTCACGGTACACGTGCTCATTATATTGAATCTTGAATTGTCCAAGTTGGACAGTTTGGGAAAAACATTTTCTTGACAACGTTAATGGTTATTCTTTAGATTCTCGTATCTTACACTAGAGTGAATTTTGGTATGTTACTTTTCCTGTTGTTCTTCGGGTGCATATTTGATCATGGTGGAATAACTGCATTCGATTCGTGTATATCGGAGACCAATGGGAAATTTTGCCAAAATTTCATCTGGTATAAGGCATGAGAATTAAGGAATAACTGTTAACAGAGTATTGAAAAGGTTTGTTCTCAAATGGGTTAGGGTCATACCTTGTAATAAGAATTGGAGAACGATGGAGCTATGGGACTGAGAATTCTTGTGGTAGTCAGCAGTGATGAAAGCACCTGAGAATCGAAAGTGGATGGATAGAAGGAAGGATCGTAGAAGACTGATGTGCGAGTTCATAGAGGGAGTGAACGAGTTCGTTGTTTGTGCGAGCCAGCAAGAGGAATATCTAATTCAAAAGGATCCAAAAATTAGGTGTCCTTGTAAGATACATTAGATAAAATTCGGTCGCTGGTTCGGTTGCAAAAAAGAAGATAAATATAATCAACTTTTGTTGACCTGTTAGCGACCGAAATTGCGATCGAAGTTGCGGCCGAATATAGCCCGACGGTTGAATTTCTTAGTACATTGCGATCGATTAAATTTCGGTCGCTAATGCGTTCCAAAAAAAATTAAAATTGCGCCATTTAGCAACCGAATTCATTTCGGTCGCTAAGTTATGATGGGTAAAATTCCAAATAGTATCCTTTAGCGACCGACTTTGCGATCGGTTTTAAAAAATAACCATTGCGACCGAAATAGCAACCGATTAATTCAGTTGCTAAAAACTAAAATCCCTAACAACTCAGAATTCCCTTTTCTTCTTCATTTTCGCGATCTCCCTCCCTCTCTATCTCTCTCTCTCTCTCTCTCTCTCTCTATATATATATATATATATATCTGTGTTTCTAACCATTTCTCTTTCTTAGTTCCCTCCTCCGTGCGGCTACACTGGTACCACCAGAGCAGCACCGCCGTCCTCCTCCTCCTCCTCCTCTGGCATGTTTTCCTCTCCTCGCCTCTCCATCTCTCTCGACGTCCTCCTCTTCCTCTTACTTTGGCAATTTTTTTTCTGGGCATTTCTATTTTGTAAGTTCCTGAGTTATATTTGGAGATTGAGAGATTAATCTGTGTTATTGTTCTTGATCAATTGGAAAGGCCTCTATTCGGTGATATTCATCTATTTGCAATCATCATTGTAAAGCAAATGCTTAGATGAGTGAAACTGTTTTGCGTTCATAAAAAAAATGTCTCTTCTACTCTGTTATAAGTTACTGGTTGTCCAAGCAAAGATGATTTTGATGATCTAATGTGTATCTGTTGTTGCATATTATCTGTTTGATGAAAAGCCTGATTGAACATGAAGTTTAATACTTGTTTATTTTTTTTAAGCAAGTTTAATACTTGTTAAGGTTTATAATATGTTTAAATGATTATATATTGGTGTATGTTATTGGAATAATTTTCTAAATGCTTGTGGTGATTTAATACTCATGTTGTTACTATGCTGTAAATTTGTAAACCTCTTTAATCATTTTTTCCTCCCCTACGATTTGTGTACTTTTGGTTTTTTTTCATGATTAATGATATACTTTATATTTAGTCCAGTCTTTGAAAATTTGAAACCATGATGATCCACAAACAATTTTCCATTCTCACATAAATGTATATTTTATGTCAAATATTAATGGTTGAATTTCATGATAATGATTCTTTAATTGCCATTAAGTGATTGATCGCCTTGGGAGCTTATGCATTATGCACAAGTTTGCTATCTTCATTCACATTAGAAAGCAGCTCTGTACACAATATTATGAAAGCAGCTCTGGTTTTCTACTCATTTGTTTCACTAGGCAATGGAGTTGGAGTGTGTCACTTGAAATGAAATACTTGTTGATGAACGATTCAGCGATGTCTGGATACTTCTCCAATAATAGGTTATCGAGGCACTTCCGGTAGGAAAAGTCCTCTCTATGATCATCCTTCAAAGCCATGTAAAAACATCTGTTTTCCTGAAAACTATTATGTCTGCTAATCTGTAAAACAAGTCCCAACATTAAATTAAATACACAAAATGCATGTGTGTGTGGATAGATTAAAGGTATTAGTTTCCTTGCCTTGAAGTTGCATGTGAAGTTGCATGCTAGTCTGCTACATGGATATTTCCATCTTTGCTTATTATCAGTTGATGAAGTTTAGACATATGATTTCACTACTACAGAAAAGGGCTTCAGTAGCGCTTTTTTTTTGCCTTTAGTAGCGCTTCAAACCGCTATCTATTCACCCGCTACTGAAGGTGGGAGAGATTCAATAGCGCTTAAAAAAACGCTACTGAAAGTAGGAATAGGTAGCGCTTCCTTGAGAAAGCGCTGTCTAAAGTTGGTAATAAGACAATCTATTACATACTTTAGACAGCGCTTTATCAAGGAAGCGTTGTCCTAAGTTTGCAATAGATAGCGCTTTCTCAAGGAAGCGCTATCTATTTGTCACTTTAGGCAGCGTTTTTTCAAGAAAGCGCTACTGAAAGTAGGAATAGGTAGCGCTTCCTTGAGAAAGCGCTGTCTAAAGTTCGTAATAAGGCAATCTATTACATACTTTAGACAGCGCTTTCTCAAGGAAGCGCTGTCTAAAGTTTGCAATGGATAGCGCTTTCTCAAGGAAGCGCTGTCTATTTTTAACTTTAGGCAGCATTTTTTCAAGAAAATGCTACCTATTCCCCCTTTTTTCTTTAATTATTTACATTGTTTTTCTATATTTCCCACATGCACTCGGCAAGACTAAGACATTAAATAGTTTATCCATCCCATTGCACTTAGCAAAACTCAACAAACCATACATTTACATACAAAAGCTTAAATACAATATTTTTTTTGATAAGCTAAAAGTATATTGATTAAAGGATACAAGGGGTACCCCAACCCGTATACAATAATAACCCAATAATATCACATTAATAATTATTTACTAAACTCTAAAGAATGCTAAAGATGACACACAAAAAAAAACTACGATTGAGGATTCTTTTTCTTTCATTTTAGTATTGACATGTACAGCAAGTTTAGAGATTCAGCCTATAACCCAGGATACATGTTGCAATAGAGCTAACTCTCAAGTCCTATAGAGAAACCGTGGATATCACTGAATTATTGCTAAAAGGTCAAAAAAAGAGGGAAGAAGGAACCACAAGGAAATATACATATACCCAAGACAGTGAGTTAGTAACATATCCATGCTGAAGAGGTGGACATAGGTCTATTCTTCCAGCCAAGATAGAGAGCACCATCTCTGTGCTCAAGCCTATAATTTTCATTGAATTCATTCAACATATTTCTGACTGCAGCCACCACTGAGGAACTCAATGGACATGATGCAAATCCAGCCATTGAAAATCTTGACCTCCACTTTCCTAAAAGTTCATGCCTTTCTACCCTCTCAGCACTCTCACAAGCTATCATGTTAACAATGTAACGAGTCACACAATGCTGTTCTGCACTAATCCTTTGCTTATCATCTCTAGGGCATGCCACATCAATTGATTCAAACATAGCAGAGTAATAATCCAGGGTCTCAACAAACCTTTGGAAAAGGTAGAAGTGTTGGTGTTGGATTCTTGCTCAACAAGGGTCACAACCTTAGGTGACAAGCTCTTCACCAATCTCAACAGCCTGTCTCTATGGTTCTCTGTGCTCACACTCTCATCTGGCATGTGGTGCAAAACATAAGGGAAATTTACAGCCAGTGCTTCCCCAGGTTTTCTAGTTCAACCTCACTGCCAGACATGGCAGCACTGTGAAACTCAAAAGGCACTCCACAAGACTTGGCATAATCTGAGAGCCGTTTTCCTACAATATGAAGTCCTCCACCCCTAGCATGAAATGATTGGGAATCATCAACACCGGCAACTCGAATGAATGGAGGCCCACCAGGCCTACATGAAAGAGCTTGCATGAGTAACAACCACTGTGTGCCCTGTGCAATTTGGAAGTCAATTATATGAATTCTGGATTCATTTTGCATTGCTTCTCCAATGACAACATTTGCAGATATGTAAGCAAACTTCCAATATGGGCAAATCTGATACAGGACATGCATGTAAGTCATTAGATCTTTGCTTGTTGGTTGTTCACACTTCAAGGTTTTGTAGATTAGGCTCCCTGATGGTTCCAACCTTGCTCTAAGACCCTCCAACATGTAAGCACCCAACCTCTGGATTGGATCCCCAACAACTGATACCATCTTCACTACCACATTATCCATCCAGCCTAGTGCTGTTTGAATATCATCATCAGACACAGCTCTTGCACATAGAATGAGGACTTCTTTCAAGTCTAACTTTGGAATCATTTCTGTAACCTGAGCCCAATTATACTTAGCAATTGGAGATACTTCTTGGAGGCCACCCTTGAAGCAGCAGTGACAATTGTCAATAATATGTGATTCAGGCCCCAACAATGAAATCTCCAGTGCTCTAAGTTTTTGCTTCAATTCATAGCCATCATCAGCACTGGAGTACACACTTATTGATGATCCATAGGTGTTGTCAGATGACTGGTGCTGATCTGAACAATATGACTGAGAACCTTGTGGAGAAAAGGGGCCCTTATTGGATGATACACTAGCACAAGGGGAATCACAACCTATGAGACCATTGGTTGCTGTAGATGATTCCAGGGTGAAGTATTGCTCCTTGCAGGTTTCAAAAGAAACAATGGTTCCCTGGCTGCTGCTATCATGGATATCATGGCATGAATTGCTTTGTAATATTTGGTAACTTGTGTAGGGGTCAATGCCTGGCCCAGGCTGGTGGTATAAATGGATGCCGGCTGAACTTGGATGTTTCTGAGACGCTTGCATTTAAGAAGAAATTGTTTACTCAGTGGAGAGAAAGTGATCAGAATAATGACTAGTTTAACTTTGTAATTGTAAAAATGCTTCCCGATTGTTCCAGGTCACCCCTTTGTTAAATGGGTAAAAGTCACTGAACAGTCAATCTTCATTTTGATAAGTCGTTAGATGCTTTCAATGTTGTCAACAACTGTTCACAAATGTATTGAAGAGCCACAACCTGCATAATAAGGTAAATTATTAATGCGGCTTCAATGTTGATTAAACAAAGCAAGAAATAAATTTTAAATTTTAACAGCTTGACAAAGCAAGATCCCGATAAAATGAAGATGTACAAAATAAAAGCAAATTCAAACTTGGAAATTTGATGAAAACCTAAACAAAAATCTCGGTCACCGAGGAGTTCCTGCTAAATGTTTCCATGCAAAGAATAAAAATTAAAATCATGTTAGGGTCCACAAGCACCAACCCTGAAGGCTGAATTAGTACATCAAAGATGAAAGGAAGCACATACTTCATCACTATGGCAGAGAAGACAAGATTAGTTTAAAACATTATTTTGTCTTTTCAAACTCAAATAGAAAGATAAGGATCTGTTTGTTTGTTATGATATACAATACACCAAAGACAGCAATTACAGCATGCATGCAACATTTCCCTGCTGGTGATGACCTGTGAGGCATAGAGGTTCTCTTGCTTCATCATTTCCACAATTTTGGCAGTGAATCGCTTCATCTCTGCCTGAAGACAGTTCAAGTTTACATTATAGCAGGTAGTAGAGACTAGAGACATAGGGAAAGAAAAGGAATGATTGCCTTGAATGGTTCATTATCTGTTCGAAACTTAATTCCAGGAATAAAATGCAGCCAAAGAGGGAAACCACTGTGCACAAGTTAAAAGGCCACCATTAGATATGAATTTCCCTATAAATAAAAAAAGATATATTGATAGAGAGAATCCAATTTGATTACCCGTAGTTCTATTCAGCACATGCGTATGGACCAATCCGGAGATGCACATATAGACCTGCTGCTACTGCCTTCACAAATTTCACCAAATCGCCCCTTCCTTCAAAATTATACTGCCAATACAACCATATAATCTATCATTCATTTGATAAAACGAACCATTTATATATTCTTTCTCAGCTTTGTGTTGTGACAAAAATTATGAAGACTCTTCCATTTCATGCTTTTGACACTGTATTATTCATATTAAATTTGAACAAGTTTACAATGCAATGTAAAAGACTTGAGAGTGAAGAACATAGGAATATGAAAATGGTAATAACAGAACCTGGTCTCTAACTGGTTCGTGTAAGTTCCAGAAGACATAAGTCTCAATAACATCAAGTCCTCCATCTTTGGATTTCTGAAGCATATTACAGCTGTGTGAAGTTCTTTTTATCAGACAATAATGAAATTTTAGTCATTGAAACAGGAAAATATTTACTAATCAAACAACTACATGAGGATAAGAATATACATTCATTCATCACAGTACTCTTCATTCTTGATTTTTTGTATTAAAAAAAAACAAGAAGAAGCTTTTCCCACATTGTGGAATCGGCTAGTTTTCATTCTTGAATTGTTTGTTATATTCACATTCAAATTTAACAAAATTCCCCTTTCTTCCTTCCAATTTCTCCTTTTACTTTTTTGGTGCCCATAGGAAGGGGGAATCTGTAACAAGGCCATTCCTATAGCAGACATATTGCTGGAACATCACCATCTCTCAGATCCTATTTGTTTTCTTTGCCAAATGCAAGCAGAGGCATAAGATCATTAGTTATGCCCATGTGATGGGGCCCTTTGGTTTGTCATGGATCTATCAACTATGACTGAGCACATACTACAGCCGTCCATTCTGCACTGGTTTCAAACATGGCTACAATACTACCCAGATCATGTGCAGGAAATACAGGCATGCACAATACAGATAGATGTGACACTTGAAACAATTTGGAACGAAGAAAAAAGACAAGGTTTGGGGGTTAGTTACCTGAACCAATTCAAGTAATTCATAGTTTAAGAGTAAGTTAAAGAGATTATATTATAGCTGGGCTTGGAATGAGGATATGATGGGGCTACTTGAAACTTTGAATCCTAGGCACACTTAAATTCCAGCTTCCTTAAGACAGACCTTTGGCAGATTCCAAATTTGTGTTGGGATGGACAAAAGGGAAAAAGAGATCAACAAAAGCTCTTGGCGGAAGCATAAGGAAGGAAAGTTTTACTGTATGAAGTAAAAACCCACTTTCTTAAGTCATGAAATCACTACCATTCCAGAACTTGTTCTGATTGTCTTGACGGGTATTTTCAAATTCATCCTAAACAGTTCTCAAGCCCTTCATATTTTGGTTCCAAGGATGGCTATAAAAAATTGCTTGAGGTAAACGGGATGTCCTAGGTGTTGACTCAAGTGTTGGCCTATGATGTGCAAGTGGTGATTCAACACATTCAAGGGTGCTTTTTCTCTTCTTCCCTACTAGCTAAAAATAACAATTGCAGGGTGCTCAAACTACTTTAGTATTAATAAAAAGGAATAAGGGGTGGTAATAAAGGAGTAATCTTCTCCAATGGTTCAGAAATTGATGATGATGATCAGCGTGAAAAGGAAGTATAACAATGCTTTACTTGGCAAACTGCGAAGATTTTCAAATAAAGGATTTCTTTGATTTCAAAGCAAGGTAAACCCTCACCTAACAAAGATCGTGGAAATGTAGAATGGTTCCTTGACCTTGTGATCAGCAAGAGCCAAAATGTGACCTACAGTTTGGTGTATGTGATGATCATTTATTCTCAAAATGAAAATGCCAAACAACACATCAAGACCTATGTAATGGAAACAACAAACACAAATAACCACAATTGCAGCACCAGAGATCCAACAAAAATGGTAGTAGAAGAAGTTTTCCTTCAGGTTTCTAAGACCTACATATATACCCAACATTATCACACTCCAAATTTGGACCTATGAGTATGAAATAGTTGAAGTAGATCTAGCTCAGTTTTTAGCTTGACAAAATTGTTGATATGCTTTGGATATCTATCCAGTCTCAATGATTTTACAACGACACTAAAGCCATGTGAACAAAGAGCAAGTAATAACAGATAACATCTGAAAATAGCATAAAGAAACAAATAAAATAGCTTTTTACAGTAAGCATGGGCCAAAATGTTGACTTCAGTTCACCAGGAGGGAGGGGGAGAGTGAATCTGGTAACAATATGGAATACATGTGAAATAGATTCCAGTATTTTTTTTTCCACTGCTTCCTAGTTCCAGATTAGTTAAGTACAATACCTGGCCTACAATTTTCCGTATGAGGTTCAAAACCCATGTCCAGCATTCGACCAGCTTCATCCAAGACAAGGTAAGTCACTCTCTTCAAGTTTGTATGCTGAGCTTCCAACATATCTATTAGACGACCAGGTGTAGCAATAACAATCTCAACACCTGCCGAGCACCAAATGTTAATCATGCATTCATGTTGCTTCACAATTTTTATCAATATTAAATAGGCCATTCACATACATATAGACACGAACAAGTACCTCTTCTAAGGTCACGAATTTGAGGGCCCTTTGGTGCACCACCATAGATGCATGTACTTCTAATATTTGTTCGTGACCCAAATTTCAGAACTTCTTCTTGAATTTGAACAGCTAACTCTCTAGTTAGTGCTAAAACTAACACAATGGGACCTTCACCTTGTGCTGAAAAAGCAGCAAACACATCCATAATACCATAGAAATAACTGGACTAGCTAAAATGGAAAACTTTGTCTTTGAATGATTAAACAGGGAATCCAAACCAATATTATCCATACCTAATTGAGGTTGTGCACTGACATGCACTATAGCAGGAAGCAGATATGCCAAAGTTTTACCCGAGCCAGTCTTAGCAATACCAATCAAATCTCTACCCTTCAGAGCCATGGGCCAACCCTGAGCCTGAATTGGAGTTGGCTCGACAAAACCCAATTTGGCAATGACCTCAAGGCAGTAATCTAACATCTCAGATCATATAATAAATCAGACAGAGGGCACAAGAAAAGGTCATCAAAAAGCACAAATACAACAGTATATACAATTAGAATACCAGGAAAATTCGCCTCATGAAACATCCGAATCGGTCTCGGTGCATCATTCCCTTGCACCGTGATATCTCTACTAGCACGGTAATGCATAACTTCATGTTCAGACATGGCACGCACAGCAGGGCTCTCGACATAAAAATTCTTCTCAAAAGGGACCAAATTTCTAAAATCCTGCTTAGGAAGAGCAATATTGTCCAAATCATCCTCAGATGATCCACCATGTCTACCTCCGCGGTCACCACCACGACTTCTTCCTCCGATCCCTCCTCTCCCGGAACCCCTAAAACCCTGATTCTAAACGCAACAAACCCAAAACCACAAAGTAGATGATGTTCCAAATTGATGCCCACACAGTTTGGTCAAAAGCAACTTTAGCAGGGACAACCCACCATCCTTCGAAAGGAAAAAGAGCCTGTAAATAACTAAATGTTGGAGCTCGGTGCGGTGCTCCTTTCAACCGTCAATGTTGGAGTTCTCTGCGATTAGGGTTCGGTGCTCTTATGGAAGAGAAACTCAAATCGTTAGAGGGGGAGAAGCGACTGGGAGCCTCGAGCGAACCACGGCCGGTGAAGGAGCTAACGACGGCAGGGAGACACGGCAGAGGGACACGATCGCGAGCAGTGGAAGGCGAAGGGAGGCAAGTCGCGAGCAGGGTTTGCGAACCAGGGAAAATGAGCCCCGCGCGAGAGAAAGAGAGTGAGCAAATTAAAGGGAAATATTTAATTAGTAAAAGGGGAATAGATTGTACTTTCTTGAAAAAGCGTTATCTATTTACTTACCTATGATAGCGTTTTCTCGAGGAAACGCTATCTATTCCCTGACTTATAATAGCGCTTCCTCAAGAAAACGCTATCTATTCCTATCAATCAACATTCAATAGAGTTTCCTTAAAGAAGCGCTGTCTTAGAATAAGGAATAGATAGCGCTCCCTTAAGGAAGCGCTATTAAAAACCTTCCGCCTATTTTTAAGTAGCGTTTTTCATTGAAGTGCTATTGAAAGTACGCTACTAAAACCCTTTTTTGTAGTAGTGTTTATGTGAAGTTATGCCATTGTGCTTACTTCCTAATCGTTTTTGTTTGTTGTCCTTATCGTTTTATCAGAAAATGGATCTGACTAAATGTTTTGAGACAACCATCCATTTAGACCAGGTACGACATCTTATCAAGTGAAGAATAACGATCGAAGAAAAAATTAAGATCATTAAGGCATAAACTAATCATTACTAAATTGTTCGTTTGTATTTGCAGGATTTGATTTCAATTCCGCGATCATTCTACCGCCGTTGGGGACAAGGAATACTGCGTGTTGTGTTTGCTGCCCACTGGTACATATTTTGCACGAGGATCGCCCATATTTTGCAACAGACACAAAGGGTATCAGGGAGTTGTATTTGCTGTCCACTAGTGCATTGGCAAAGTTTAAATACCTTAGGGGTTCTCGCTTCTACATGTTCATCCCTTTGGATGATTGATGAGTTTTGATTAGTACTTATTGACTGTGGTGTGTTTTTATGTTTTGATTGTTAATTAGTATATTATTAAACTTTTTTGTGTTTTGATAAACAATTATTAAACTTGCATTAATTAATGTATGTGTTTTCTTGGTCATATTGACTTTGGTGTTTTGAATCACTAGTAATTTATATTCATTTTTCTATTTACCAAAAAAAAAACATTGATGTACTTTGTTTATATCATAAATTAAAAATCAATGGTGGTATTTTTTGAAAAACAAAATTCGGTCGGTAGGATTAAGTTATAGGAAAATTTTTAAAAAAAAATAATTTTTATGAATAGCGACCGAAATAGCACCGAATATCAGTCACCAAATTTGGTTATCTGAGCATGCGACCAACTATACGGTAACCGAAATATA
Source organism: Sophora flavescens (assembly GCA_030762895.1). Lineage (NCBI taxonomy): Eukaryota > Viridiplantae > Streptophyta > Magnoliopsida > Fabales > Fabaceae > Sophora > Sophora flavescens. Next base: position 14,024,287 of record CM061067.1, read on the forward strand.
TAATTTAGTGACCGAGATATCGGTCACCATTTTACGACCGAAATACAAATTCGGTCGCTAAATATTTAGCGACCAGGGTTTCTGCTACCCCCTTAATTCGATCGCTAATTCCGTCGCTAAACAGGATGGCGACCGAATTAGCATGTTTAGCAACCGAATTATTCGGTCACTAAACAGGTTTTTTTTTGTAGTGACTTTCATGATGCATGTAGAAGTAGTAGCAGAAGCTATTTAATTTGCGTTTGAATCATGAGCTTCATAAAAAATAGTTCTTGTGATATTTTTTATATGGACATTATTTTCCAATAAAACATGACTGGTCCACACTCTCTCTCTTTTTCTCTCTTTTGGAAGAAACTTCATTTTTTTTTAGAAGTTGGGAATTTATATTCTTCAAAAAGCACTTAAGTATTTTTTTTCACTACTTTTGCTTTTTTAAAAATCTATCCAAATATCTATATTTTTTGTGAAAACACTTATATTTTAAAAATAGGTGTTTTTTTTTTCAGGAAAAAATTTCATCCAGATAGGCTCTAATTAAATGGTGGGATCAACAAAATTAAGTTATAATAACGTAACGATTTAATATTGGTTGATTCTTGTTAAAGATATGTAATTGATTATGTCTTCATCATTTTAATATTTAATTTTTTTTAGAGTTTAATTAATATATAAGATCAAGATAAAGATTTTTATAATTTGTCAATCAATAGTAATTCGTTAGGTTATGAAAAATCTATTATTCTTATCCAAATCATCTTAAAAGTCATTCGTAAATAATATCATTATTATTGACTAGATTATAATGTAAATATTTTTATTCTGATAGTATATATCAATTAATTTTTTTTTATGTGGTTGACATTCAACGTCATAGAATTTTTATACGGGTGTATATAAACTAGTCAAACCCAATCAAGTACTTGTACCTTGCATTTGGCTTATTTAAAAATAGGTTGTTCAACTTTGACTCATTTATTTAAATAAGTCTAATTCAAAGTTTGAGTTTGGTTTGTTTAACTTATTTATAACTTAATTATTTTTGTATTTATAAAATTTTTTCTTAAACTGTTTTTAAAGTTTATCAATTTAGTATTTAATAAAGATTTTAATATTATAAGATAATCTATAAATAGAAATATGTGCTGATACATGATATTCAAAATTCTAGATTATTACATTTTCATAACTGGTAAATAAAAAATTCACAACTTATCGATTACTACAAAATAAACTTCAAAAGTATTTTATTTTTGACAGAAACTTCCAAATTACTTTTAAAACTTTAATAAAGTTTTGCATATTTCCATATTATCATACATTTTAACTCACAAATAAAAAAAAATCATAAAATTTTGAAATTAAAAAACTATACAAAAGTGTTTATATACAAAAAAAATATTATACATAGTAAATTTTATTTTTTGATTACACACACACACACACACACACACACACACACACACACACACACATATATATACGAACTATTTACGAGTCGTTAATGTCAAGCTCGTAAAGTTTGGGCTTGACTTATTTAAATAATTGAGTGTAATCTTAAGCTTGAGTTTGTTTATTTTATTTTATATATAAGCAAATGTATATTGATAAGAATACTGGGATACTCAAACTCGTATAGAAACAAAGTAATAGATGTACATATGAAGAAACAAGGTAAAAAATCAACCATAATACACAAACAAAATCTATATGGTTGAATTCCTAACTTACCCCGCTCTACCAAATAAAAAACATTAGCTTGTTGGGCACATACTCCCTAAATATTCAAGCCACATAAAATATTAAGTTTGTTTATTTAATTAAACAAACGAGCTTGTGATGAATTTAACGAATCAAGTCAGAATAGTTCACGAATAATTTAACTCACTTACATCGCTTATCTAAAGTGTCACATTTTTTACACTTACACATTCCGACCTTTGAATTATAGCACACGAATGATTAGCTTTCTTAAATTCTTGTGATACAGACATAAACTATCTTATTTGTGGAAAAAATTACTCGTCATTATATCTTGCCTCGATTCTTTCATATGATCGGCATAAAAATTTGTATTTTGTGGAAGAAAAAAAAAACGTTTTCTCATTGTATCTAGTATGGACTTTGTTTTGAGAAATTATATTTAAACAATCAAATTGGAACATCATACTGTAGACATATGTCCAAACCTCGTTTAGTTATCACCTTCTCTCTAATTAATCTTTATACCTTATCATTTATCAAATGTGAATTTTAAAATTTCATGTTACTATATAAAGAATGTGTTAACTGTTAAGTGAAGAGGGTATCTATGTAAAAATATTCTAAAGTAGTGTTTGACCCAACTTTTTTTAGCTTCAAAAGTACAAGTTGGGCCAAACTCTTTTAGTAAGAAGCTCTTTAAACAATAAGGACCTTTAGTGTGTTTGGGTAAACAACTTAATTAAGAGTTTATCATATAAGACCTTATCGCGTGAGACCTTATGCCATAAGCGCTAAAAGAAAGAAAAAGAAAGAAAGGGACGTGAGAGGATTCGAATTGTGAAAAACACGGAGAGGGTGTTTAGTGCATAAGCTCTTATGATAATTCCATAAGCTTCACCCAGTGACTTATGAAAATAAGTCAAAAACTCCTTATGGGATGACATAAGTTATTTTTATCAATACAAGAAAGTCACGATTTAGCGTCGAACTATTAGCGTAGGCCACGACTCCGACGCTATAGCGTCGGCCAAGCTGACGCAAAATGGACGCAATACTGTTACCCGGTTTTTTTTTTACTTTGGATTCAATTTTGCGTGGGCCAAGCCGACGCTATTTTAAGACATTTTGCGTCGGTTTTGGCCGACACTACGTTGATCAGTGTATTAGCGTCGGACCTGTCGACGCTATAGTGGGCTGGAGCTAATATTTTCCCTCTTTTGTATCATTCTTCTACACTATTCCTTACCGCACACTGATCGAGAGCTCGAAGACTTCGCGGGATCGGACAAACTTGCGCGCAGCCGCCGCCACCATTGCAGCAGCACCATCGGTCCTCGGTCTCCTTCGCCGCCGCCAGTATGTTTCTTTATCACTATCTTTCCTTCTCCATCTCAATGGACCATGTTCCTTCTCCATTTCTCCTTCTCTCCTCCTTCACTCTCACTGCCTCGCCGCCGGTGGCCGTCTCACTTGGCGTCGTTCAGAACTTCGCCTCCTTCACCGCACTACTCTGCCTCTAATCCTTCAGAGTTCAGTCTCGCTCTGACGCTCTCACTTCTCCCACTCTTACTCTGCCGTTCTTTCACAGTCGCCGACCAGCAACTCCACGAAACTCAGATCCGTTTTGCTCACGTTCCGATTCGCCGCCCAGTTCCGATTTGCAACTCTGTTTTGCGATTTGCTTGTCTCTTGCACATTTCTGAAGTTTTGGACCCTGTAGATCGACATCCTTGTAGGCTGGAGCTTCTGCTTTGTAACATACCCTCTTCGTCAATGGCACCTCCCAACAGTACTTTGGCGGTTTCAGGGCTTATGATGCTCTTGTTTTCCACTCTAAATTAGCTAAACAAGCTTATGTTTTCACTAAAGTTTTGATCTGCATTTTATTTACCTAGTTATGTTTATGTGGGTTTTTACTCTGAATTCTGCATATTTTAATCTGGTTTCTCTGAGATGCATGAGATGATATTGGTGAATGTGAGAGATTAGAACAGAACCCTTTATCTTGCTGGAGATTGCACAATTATATGAATTTTTTCAATTAAATTGATTTTATCTTTAGTCACCCATCATGTGTTTGCTAAATTGTTTGAACCATAGATGAGAATGGGGTATTATGTTAAATTGATCAGAATGGTGTTAGCTGGTCAGAGTGGGGTAATTAGCTGATGATCTTTATTTTGACAAATATCCATCGGTATCCGCCTACCAGCAAACCCCACACTCATTGATTTTACACTTGTCATTTTTCTAAGACTAGCGGATTGAAGTAGAAAACAAGCAATACTATATCAATTTACTTCAATTCAGTGAAATACAGTGATCCGAGGTGTTTTCATGGATTGGAATTCAAAATCTGTTATGCACTTAGTTAGTGAGTAGCTTTAGCTGAGTTCCCTTTTTAACATACCTGCAGTATAGTCTCTATATAAGAGATGCACCTCTAAACTCTGTGATTGATCAATTCTAATGAGAATCTTCTCCATTCAGATCTTTTGTTACTGCATGCCATTGTTAGATTTTAACATGGTATCAGTCTGATTTTCTTAGGAATAGCCATGCTTTCTCCGCTGCAGCACTGATCCATTTCGCCTTTTTCTCTCTTTTATCTTCAAGAAGCTCGTTCTTTGTTTGAAAGCTTCATTCTTCTTTCTCTGCCAATTTCGCATGGCTAATCCTCCAATAGACCCTTCTAATCCTCTTTTCTTGCACCCAAATGAAAACCCTGGTGCATTCAATGTTTCTACTGTTATGGATGGTACCAATTACCATTCATGGTACCAATTAAACTTGTCTCAAACAAGTATGCTTTTAATATCAACCATGAAAGAAATTGAATGTGAAAGATCCCTTTTTGACATTTACCGAGTTCTTATTTTGTGCAGTAATATTTACTGAGTTCTTATCCTTGCGATGATAGAAAACATATTTAGGAAGTTTATGAAAACTATAATTGGCATCCCATATATGGATGTATCATCTAAAGACCTTGTAGTAAGAAAATTTGGTAGCTAATGAATTGGACTCAGTTTCACATGTTTGTAACAACCTTTCATTGGAATTCTCAAATATTTATGTTTGTGGATTTGGGTTGGACCTGGGCTCTAAATCTCAATCCATTTGAAATGACGATTAGCAGTTTAAACTTCTCAATTGCTACATTTTTTCAGTTTCATTTTTTATACACTAACACCCATAATGCATTATTGGATAGGAAACATGAATAAGGATGTAATTGGATTTATATTGTGGCTCTCTCTTCACTACTCATTCTCATAGTTTTTGTGTATTGATGGTTGGGTACAAGTACATCTTTACTGCAATGCAATCTTTGTGAAGTTAAAAAAATGCAATCCATGTTTAATGGATCATTAACTTGGAGCTGAAAAAGAATGACTGTCATCACATGTCTGTTGTTTCTTTATATGCGTGTAAATAAACCATTTTATGAGGAAGTTTTGCACATCAACCAGCTTTGTGTAGAGGAAACTGTTGACCCCATTTTGCTTTCTTCTGTTTGTGAAGCCAATCTATCATATTTGTTTGGTTTTGGTACTCACTACTCACTTTACTCTGCTCTTTATTTCTAGCTAGTGGATTTCCATTAACCTGTAGCTTACCGAAGAATACAAGCAAAGATCAAACCTGTTACTCCTTTAGATCCCACAAAATCCTGCTCTTGAAGGTTAGTGTTTTATTTGTTTCTAACTGGAACTTGATGTTTCCCTATGATGATTTTTTTTTTACCATGCCATATAGTTTTGATTGGTTTTGTGAAACAGTTGCTAATTGCTATTGCATATCCCTTCCCCTAAATTAATCCATTATCATGCACCTGTATAGCATTTGACACACTTCTTACCTTACTGGTTTGAGGTTAAATTTGATTATCACGTATTTAGATCTTTATTGTGTATCTAAATACTAAACATACATAAACATGCACCTAGTGATTTATATGCATATAGTCAAGTAGCTTCATCCCATCATTATGAATCTGAGTAATTTTGTTTGATACCCCATGTATTTCATGTAATCTGCTTATGTTTAGTTTTCTCTGTGTGTGATGAACCCTTTGAGATGCCTTTTTTAAATTCATGAACAGTTATTGAAATACGATCATGTTGTGTGCTATAAATTCATTTCCTGTGATCTAATATCTCTTCTGTACTAATGTACAAGTCTTCCATCCCCCTCCTCTTAGATTAGGATTTTAGATGGACAATGAATTTGAGGATATATGTAGTGGAGAGCAGAGCTCAATAGGTGTGAACTTGTTTGAGATGCATGATGCTTTGGACTAGGTGCTATACATTGCTATTTTCACAAAAAAATTTCAAAAGTTTTTCTGGTACCCCTAGTGGCTGATAATTGTATGTTTACCACGTAGAAAATGGATCGTAGTTGGATGTATGATAGGGTCAATCCTGATAGGCGAGGCTTGAAAGATGAGTTTGTTAGTGGAGTTGATGAGTTTGTCAACCATGCTAAGGAACAACCCTACTTTTTGTCCGAAGGAGGGATCAGATGTCCTTGTGCAAAGTGTAAGTGCATGAAGCTATTGGCTGCAAGCGAGGTAAAGGTTCACTTGTACAAGTTCGGGTTTAAGACAAACTATTTGATCTGGACTGAACATGGAGAAGTGGAGCCAGATATGGACCTAGGGGGTCATTCAAACAGTACTTGTCATGTGGATAATGATGATGAATTTATGTCAATGAATCATATGGTGTATGATGCTTTGAGGCCATTTGCCGATGCCTCCCATGTCAATGCTAACATGGGGAATGAGACACTTAATGAAGACGAGATGCCCAATCCCGAAGCTCAACGGTTTTACGATACATTAATCTCTGCAAACCAGCCCATTTGTGAAGGAGCTACCGAATCTAGGTTATCAATATCTGTTAAGCTTTTGGCAGGTAGATCTAACTGGCATGTTCCTAAAAAGGGAATAGATTATTTTGCACAAATGCTTGCCAACGTAGCTAAAGAGCTAGGATCAAAACAATGCTTACCCGAGAACCATTACCAAGCAACAAAGTTGGTGTCTAAGTTAGGGTTAAAGGCTGAGAAGATTGATTGTTGTGTAAATGGTTGCATGTTATATTACAAACTGGATAGAAACTTATCTGAGTGCAAATTTTGTCAAGTCTGCAAGGTATGTTCCTCCAAGGAAAGGGATGGGAAAACACAAAAATGTTCCTGGTGAAGAGAATGTTTTATTTGCCAATCATTCCCAGGTTACAAAGATTGTATGCATCAATAGAATCTGCGGCTCGAATGAGGTGGCATCATGAAAATAAGGCGAGTTTGAACGTTCTCGCCATCCGTCCGATGGGAAGGCATGGAAACACTTTGATGATGTTTATCCGCAATTTTGCCAGTGAGCCAAGAAATGTAAGATTGGGCCTATGTCTTGATGGGTTTACACCTTACATCCAAGCGTCGACTTCTCCATACTCATGTTGGCGGGTCATAGTTACGCCTTACAATCTTCCCCAGAAATGTGCATGACCAAACCATACATGTTCTTGACTTGTCTCATTCCTGGACCATCTAACCCAAAATCAAAGATAGATGTTTACATGCAGCCCTTGATTGATGATTTGCAACAGTTGTGGAGATTTGGTGTTTTGACTTACGATATCTCAATGAAACAAAACTTTCTCATGAGAGCGTGCTTAATGTGGACAATTAATGATTTTCCAGCCTATGGCATGTTATCTGGATGGGGTACACAGGGTAAATTGGCATGTCCTTATTGTATGGAAGACACAAAAGCTTTCACCTTGAAATATGGTGGAAAAAATTCTTGGTTCGATTGTCATCGTCGATTCCTGCCAGAAAATCATTCTTTCAGAAGAAGTAAAAGGGGTTTTACAAGAAACAAGGATGAGAAAGATGGCCCACCTTACATGTTAACAGGGCAACAAATCTGGGAATTAGTTCGTGATTTCCCAAAAGTGACAGAGGTTGGTTGGGGCATATTGCAAGGGTATGGCGGGTATCATAATTGGACCAAACAAAGTATATTTTGGGATCTTCCATACTGGAAGGACAACTTGTTAAGGCACAATCTTGATATGATGCACATAGAGAAGAATTTCTTTGATAATGTGCTAAACACTATCATGAATGTCAAGGGTAAAACAAAGGACAATGAAAAGGCGAGAATGGATATATCTGTGTTCTATGCACGCAGGGACTTGGAGATGCAACCCTTAAGAATATGCATTGTACTATTTTAATATGTATCCTAATGTGTCTTAACATGCACAAGTCAACTTTACATATATGTTTAGAATATGTATCTAACTATTTTAATGTGTATCTTATTATTTACAAGTTCAACTTTATATGCATGATTAGATCATATGTATATCTATATGTTATATTTTGCACTACAGTAGATGTCAGGACGAGGTCGAGGGAAGATGGCTACCAATAGAGGTCGAGGGAGGCTTCTACGACCTGGCGATCTTGCTGCAGAGACACACCGCAAAATCCGTCAGAGACAGACTACAGAACCACCTTTTGAGCCTATAGCACCGCCGGTCCTTCCTTCCCAGCCGGTCGTCACACCACCACCTTCCGAGCCTACCCCAGACGTAGTCACTATGATCCCTACTCCGGGATACATGTCCCTAGGCACTTTGAGTGTGGTTCATCTTCATACCGCATGCCACAGGTGCCGGTGTTGCAGCAGCCTCCCCACGAGGAGGTAAACCAACATAAGGAGGTGCGGGAGGGGATGAGGAGCATGAGGAGCGGGAAGGGGGGAGGAGGAAGAGGAGGGGCATGACGAGCACGCCCCTCGTCGGCGTCGGCCGAGGCAAGCGATGCCGGAAGGATCTTGACGGGAAGATCATTATATGTCCTATTGGGAAAGGGTAAGTTGGAACTTTCTTTGTTTCTTTATATATTTATTAAGCACTTGGTTTTATATATGCATTTGATTTGACATTTGACATTGAGTTTGGATTTTTGGTAGGTGGACTCCAGCAAAAGTTGCTGCTGATGCGATTAAGTTTGCCATCACCTCACAATTTCGGGGTGTTCACCATTGCTGGACTGTGACCCCTGAAGAAGTGAGGAACTTTTGGTGGGCCAGATTTAGGGTAAGTTCTATATTGCTTTTTATTATTAGTCAGTGTAAGGGAGTATTTTAGTAGATTGCTTTTCATTCAAGTTGTTTATCTTTAAGCCTACGTTTGTTTAATTAACACAAGTTCACAGTTTTATTCAAGTTAACACATGTGAAGAGCTTATATATATATATACTTATTTATCTAATTAACTATTTTGATTAATTCTTCTTGCAGGATAGAGTTTCTTGGGATCCTCGTCATTACGACACCATCTTTAAGGTCTTTCAGCAAAAATGTGCAAAGCGTCTTTCTGACATCCTCGGCAAGAAGAGGAAGAAGGGGACGCAACCTAAATGGATGGGGGACGAGGCATGGATTGGTCTTCTTGAATATTGGCAAAGTGATGCCTTCCTAAAGATATCAACACAAAATAAGACCAATCGGGCTTCAGAAAAAGGGTGGTGCGATTCACACGACAGGTCGCAGATCTCACCTTGAGGTGGCACTAGACATGGTATGTATTTACTTAATATTCATCGTTTAGTCCATTATCATATACTGATTTTCTTTGTAAATGAACTTGTGTTGGCTTTTTGGGTAGGTCCAAACAAGTCAGGGGCCTGTGGATCTGCTTTGGGTTTTTAGAGCCATCCACCGAAGAGTTACGCGAATGGGTTGATAGCCGCTCAAAAAGAACATATGTAAGTTGGTCTTATACATCATTTTTATATAACTTTGTTATCAATGTATGTACCTTAATAAGATTTGTTTGTGTTCTTTACTAGGAAGAGTATCGCGAGCGTTTGATTCAGATACAGACACAGGATAATGACGCCTCCACAGATGGGATGCGGGGAAGTGGATGGGGCGAGGAAGCTTCAATTGTGGCAGGATGTTGTTGGGGGTAGGACCCGGGGACGATGTTACGGAACTGCAGACATGTCTTTGAACGTCCGTCGTGGTATGTCTTCATTAACTCAGGAGTCTCATGTGTCTTCTAGCCATGGTAATGGGTTTGAGACTGAGGAGGTCGTTGCACTTCGTGAGGAGGCTACCAGAGCTAGGGAGGAGGCAGCCAAAGCTAGGGAGGAGGCTGCATTAGCTAGGGAACAGATCTTCAATTTGGAGGCCCAGTTTCACGCTATGATGGAGCGAATGGTAGCTTTAGAGCGTAATAGTAGTCGGGGTCGTCCGCATCCTGATTATGATGACGATCTTGACGACCATTCGTTAGATTAGGCATCATGTCATGGTCCCTCGCAGATGTTGATTTCCTTTACTTTAGACATTTCGCATTTACTTTTCAAGTACTTTGAAGTTTGTGTTCATTTACTTTGTTATGTACTGTGTGGATTATCATGGGCAGTTTTAGTTCATCAACAATTATACAAGCTGTTCTTGAGACAGAAGTATTATAATGGTTTGAGTTGTAAGTGGAGAAAGAGTTGGTTCTATTATGTTTTTTTTTTGTTGGGTGATATTTCAAGTTTTATGCTTTATTTGACTCTGTTAGACTTGTTAAAAGGTTGGAGTACCGCAAGTGCTAAAGCAGGGCTATTATTGTTTATTAAGGATATCGGTGCTAAAACAGGGCTATTATTGTTTATTAAGGATATTTTTTATTTTATATTTCCAGGTTTGTAATTATATAGCTACTTAATAAAAAAAAATTTAAAAAAAAACATTATCTGCGTAGGCTTGGCCGACGCTAAAGCCTGCGCTATAACAAAGTAAATTAGTGAAGGCTGGGCCGACGCTAATTTTAGCGAAGGCCAAGTCGACGCTAAAATGATCTGAAATAGCGTGGGCTTAGGCCGACGCTAATTTTAGCGAAGGCCAGGGCCGATGCTAAACTGCTCTAACAAAGCGTTGGCTAAAGCCGACGCTAAGTTTAGCGTCGGTCATTCCCTATTGTTCGGCTAATTTTAGTGTCGGCCATCATTTGCGAGGCTAAACGTTGCGTCGAGGCTTTTAGCGTCGACCACGACACCTACGCAAAGCCGACGCTAAAGTGGCCGTTAGCGTCGGCTTTTGCCTTGTAGCGTGGGCTTTTGGCCTACGCTAAAAGCTGATTTTCTTGTAGTGTATAAACTCTGCCAAACACACTGCATAAAAGCTTATGTCATCAGATAAGTCAAAAGGAACTTAAATAAGCTCTTCCAAACGCCACCCTTGCTTATAAAGAACTAAATTATAAAATAAGGAGCTTTTACAAAAGTTAGTTTTTTCTACTTTTTCGAAGCTTTGTTCACTTCAAGAATTTTCGTTGTTCCCCACGGCCTATGGCCCTGGGAAATCCATAAAATTCGTTGGAAAATACACATTTCCCAGGGATGACCCACGGATTCAGATCCCTCGGTTTTCAGCTGGTCGGAAATGTTTCCCACGGATATGCCCTGGGAAATACCCCGCGGTTACAGCCTTGGGAAATTTCCCTAAATTTCCCAGGGATATATCCCTGGGAAATTTCCCAGGGTTCTAACCCTGGGAAATATATGTTTTGTTTAAATTATAAAACCTCATAACTTAACATTAATTTATGTTAAAGTGGATAAATAAATAATTATTATTTTTATATGAATGCATCAACAAAGAAATTAACATCATAATTCAAGCAAACAATTTGTTCAACACAAATTTTATTCAAGTCATATTTGTTCAACGAAAAAATTATTTCAAACCATAATAAACATGATAAGTAAAATAAACGTATAAATTCATTCAAAAGTCTAAGAATCCCCATTATAAGGATCCTCAACAAAATGATCATGAGAGTCGTTGTCCTCCTGAGCACGCTGGGTTGTCTGACTAGGCTGTCGTTGCTGTGGGGGCTGCTGCTGCTGCAACTGTCGCACTGTCTCCATCAGCTGTTGCATCGTATCCATCATCAGACGATGCTCCTCATCCCTCTGTCGCTCCCTCTCCTAGGAAGCGACCAACATCTGCCTCAACTGAGCAATCTCCGCAGACTCCTGAGGGTAACGTCTGCATGTGGTGGACGCTCCAACCCTAATCTCTAACTTGCGCGAGGCCCCTTTCCGATAGTTGCCGGCAAGGTCTCACCGTACAAGCGACCCTTATACTTGCCGCCGACGACTTCTGCCCAAACATTCAGCGCAAGCTGCTCGTCCTCCTGTGGGTTAGCTGGGGTGGATGGTGAAGAGGCTGATGATTGAGACCTATGTTGACTCATCCTCTCATGAAACTCCTCATGTTACAATACATCAGACTATCAAAATTTGAACAATATGTTACAAGATAAATTATGCAGAAAAATGGACAGAGTTTCCCCTAAAACTACAACATCCCAATGTTTACAAACAGAACACCGCAATTTAAATCCATAAATCATCATCAAAAGCTCAATAGGATGAACACAAATTATCATGTCCAAACTAGTTATAACATTTCCAATGTCAGGCAGTATCAATAGGTCCAAATATAAAGTGACTCTACAGACTCAGTAATCAAAACATGAATAGTATGTTACACGATTAATTATGCAGAAAATTGGACAGAGTTTCCCCTAAACCTCAAACATTACAAATTGAACACCACAATTTAAAACTGCAAGTCATCAAAAGCTTAATAAGATTCACACAAAGCAATATATTCAAATTGGCTTGAGAGTCAAAGCAACAACCACATACTTACATCATTTGTCTTTGTCCAATGAAATTGATTAACAACACTAAAATTAGAATGTGAAAGTTGAAAAAGATACTCACTTCAGTAAAGAATATGTGAAATACAATCTTGCTTTCTTATTAAACTCCCTAAAAGCCAATGCTCAAACTAGTCATAACATTTGAGGCTCTCTGCCTCTCAAGTCCAGTAAAGTATGAGTGTTACAATATCTATTAAAGTCAATAGCTTCTTCAAAAATCAAAAGGGCATATTACCTGAGTGCGCTTGGAGCGCTCATCTATGTACTCGCCGATATCCTTCCTAGTATGGGTGCGTTTGTGAACCTCATGAATTTGTACTCCTCGATTATACCGGCGAGCCTATAACACAAGCATAGATGATTAAGATAACAATTAATGAACTATGATGTTGGAATAAATACATTTAATTCATAAAGAATGACGATATGAGCATACCATACGATCTGCCCACTGCGACTGGGAAATGCTTCCTCCCATGTGCAGGCTCCCACCCTTTTCTGATGCTCTATTTTTCTTTGCCTGAGCAGAAATTTTTTTAAATTGATCAGAAGCCCAATAATGACGCAACTCCTCCCAAATACCATCTCCAATCCAGGATCGCTGTATGCCACTCTCACGAGCCTCCCTAAGCATATCAGAAAGGCATTCGGAGGCTTTATGGTGAAAGATCCTCTGGATCTCTGACTCATCTTCGTTCCTCCATGCCGCCTGACCCTGTTTTAAGATAAATAACAATTGCTATACTAATAGTTTCGGAAATAATAAAAACCACATTAAGTAAATTGAAATCTGCTACTTACTCTAAACGCATCAAACATACTAATCCGCTCATTGTCAGTGAGTTTTCCCCATGATGTAAATGCCCTATGATACCTTTGCTGGATAATAAACATGATAGCACTCGCTGCTCTCTTACAAGGAAGGAACCTTAACAGTAAAGATGCATGAACCAATCAAACACATGGTAATAAATTATGATAAAATGCATGAATCAACCAAACACATAGAAATTTTATTAATTCTTACCCGTTACCACTAGGCCTAATAATAGGCTGACCATCAGGCATGAGCTCAACTACCTCTGACCCATCTAGCTCCTCTAGCTCCACCGGCTCCTCTGGCTGCTCATGCACATCTGCAACTGAAGGTGAGCGTGAATAGCCTGGACTATATTGTTGCTCCTCTTCCTTACATCTTTGAAGGAGATGCTCTATAGTGTGCATGTGTCGTGACCCCCGGGGTGGGAATCATATCGAAATGAGGCGATGTAGGTGCAACACATGGAGGCAGTGAAGGTGCTTGCTGTGGTGGGCGCGATGTAGGTACATGTGGGTGTGGTGCTGACGCTGTTGAGGTAAGCGTTGAAGGCATACGTGAGTATCCGTCTGTAGACTCACGAATCACTAAATTTGTGGAAGGTCTGTTCCGATGACGACGGGGATTTGGACGGGGGTCAGTATCAACCATAATACCCTTACCCTTATTGATGGTTGGAGGTGGGTCACGTCCTGCGCAGACATGTCTGAGAGCAATTTAATGTTAAAACAAAAGTTATCAGATATAGCAATAATATAAGTTATCTAAGTCATAAAGTCAACAAGTATAACTAACTAATAATCCAACAGCCAAAAATAAGTTATCTAAGTCATAAAGTCAACAAGTATAACTAACTAATAATCCAACAGCCAAAAATAACTTAATCATCCAAATCATAAAGTCTTCAGAAGATCTAATACAAATTAACTACGATTTATTCAGAATTTGAGTCATCGTCTTGACTCCTCGTTGAGTCATTATCTTCTTCCTCATCATCTTCAGATCCTGTCTCTTCATGTTCTTCAGTGGAATTATCGTCTTCTTCATCCAAATGCTCCTGGATGGATGACAAATTGGCGATATTCACTTCTTCACCAGCGACTTGCAAGTCCCCTAAGCCATCAATAGGGTCAACTTCAATGACTTCAGCTACATGTGATCGAACCAGTTACAATAAAATAGAACTATTCTTTTAGTATAGTCTAAAGAAGGGTACACTAGTTCATATATATGTTGGATCACGCCGTAGAAGTCATCTTCAATTCCTTCTGTGAGACCCTTTACATGGACCCCGCTGTTGATGGTTTTTTTGCCCTCCGTCCATGATTGGGTATGAAATTTGTACCCGTTCACGAAGTAAGTGTGCCATTCTTTGACTTCTGTATTAGGACCATTGGCTAAGTTCCTTAAGTGTTTGTTGATGGGAGTTGGTTTCTCACGGTAAACCTACATATGTCAGTTCTAAAAAATCATGTCTACATTTTACTCACAATGGATAATTCAAAGATTTTTAAGATACTAACTTGTTGCTTAAACCAGATTGGAAATTCAGTATGTATAAGAGTGGACTGTTCTTGCTCGCTGTTTGCAGATATCAAGAAGGCACTGTAAAGTTGGACAATATATATTATAAGCAGAAAAATATATACTATTAGGTATTCGAAAGAAAAAGATACGAAATGCGTACTCAAGGTATGGTTTAACTTCGGTACAATTGATCAACACATGAACATGAGCCGACTTCCTCTCTTTGTCCGATAACCAGTGAGAGGTCTCCTTCCCGGAAGCACGACCAGGCTGGCAAAAGACTGACAAGGTCAACGGATGTCTTTCACTTTCACTTTCACTTTCCATTTCATTCCTACTATTTTTTGGTGACAACATGAAGTTCTTGAAATAATGGGAACAAAAATGGGTTGTCTCGCGGTGTAAGTAAGACGCACAGATTGATCCTTCAACCTTAGCTTTATTTTTCACCGATCGTTTCGAATCACCCATGAATCTATAAAACAACAAGAAGTTCATAGTCATATCCTTTCACTTCGAATGGAAAAAAGTCTAATTAAAATTCTATGATGGTTATATTACCTTTCAAATGGATACATCCACCTATATTGAATCGGTCCACCAAGCCTCGCTTCATACGCGAGATGTACTGGGAGATGCTCCATAGAATCAAAGAAACTAGGGGGGAATATTTTCTCCAACTTGCATAGAATGATGGGAATATTTTGCTCCATCCTAATCAGGTCATTCTCCCTCAACGTTGCAGAGCACAAATCCTTGAAGAATTGACTCAATTCAGTAAGCGGATTCAAGACATGCACGGGCAATGAACTAAAAGCAACATTCCATGAATACATGACAATCATGGCTTTTCATCCCATGCATCCTTCCTTTGTTAACATCGGCACATCTTGCTAAGTTGGAAGAATAACCATTTGGCATCCTAAGTTCTGTTATCCAGCGACAAACGGTCTTTTCTTCATCGACAGTTAAAGTGTAACTAGCTTTCGGTTTTAACATCTTACCATTAGCCTGCGACTTTAGCTCCAACTCCGGTCGCCTACAGTACAAAGCTAAGTCCATTCTTGCCTTCTCATTGTCCTTGGTTTTCCCACTGACATTCTCTTCTCTATGTGCATAACATCGAGATTGTGTCTCAACAAATTATCTTTCCAATACGGGAGGAAGATTGTATGGAGTAACAATTACGGGCCAACAAGAATATGGTGAAGCCGACGCTTGGATATATGGGGTAAAACCATCGGAGCTTAAACCAAGTCATACATTACGTGGATCCGAAGCAAAATCAGAATGTACCCGGTCAAAGTGCTTCCATGCTTCGCCATCGGATGGATGCCGTAAGACGTCTGAAGTTCTTTTGTTCTCAAAGTGCCATGTCATTTTTCCTGCAGTTTGCATTGATGCGAAAATTCTCTGTAGCCTTGGAACTATTGACAAATAGAACATCGCCTTTACGGGAATTGGTTTGTTATTACTTGTCCCAAACTTGGGAGGGCAATACCTCGGAGCTTGACAAAATTTGTATTTGACCAAAGCTCCATCATTTATGCCGAATTCATTGTCGCAATACAACATGCATCCATTAATGCAACAATCAATCCTCTTGACTTCCAATCCCAGTTTCGACACTAACCTCTTTGCACCATAATAATTCTTTGGTACAACTCCTTTTATAGGTGTCACGTCCTGAAGCATTTTCATAAAAAAATCCAAACACATTTCAGGAATATTCCAATTGGACTTGCAAGCTAAAAGCCTCACACACAACGATAATTTAGAGTCAGAGGCCCCTTCAAACAATGGCTTTTTGCTGTCTCGGTTAAAAGATTATAAAATCTTTGTGCTTCCTCATTCGGAAGATCTTCGATGTTATCGTAATCATGCGCCTCGTTTACCCCGAGGCATCAACCACCATCTCCTGCATTGACACAAACTGTTCCCCACATCCCATATCTGCACGAGTGCTTGAGGCACCCGTGCAATTCTCGTCAACCCCTAAATCAACGTGTGGCACTTCTTCACCATGGAAAGTCCAAATCCAGTAATTTTCCTGGAACCCATTCATATGCAAGTCAGTCTTCACAAGGTCTTCACTCTTAATCTTTCGACATCGGCATTTAGCACACGGACATCTAATTCGGTTTCCATCATCTATGAAACACTTTGTCGCTTTGCTTGGGTAACAAACTCTTCAACCCCATCTACGAAAGTTGGTTTCAAACCCCTTCTTTTCGGATATAGCCTATCATACACCCAACTACGATTCGAAGGATAACAATCCATCTTCTGCATATTAATAAAAAATACAGATAAATTATAACATTAATTATGTACAAAATATTGGTTGATAAAGTTCAACAGATGGTTAATGAGTTATCCAATCTTGGTGTACATGTTAACCAAACTCAACACACCGTTAACCATGATTTTGAACTTAACCCGTTGTTGCAGGTGTCAGATTTTTTTATGTTTAAATAACAAAACTGTAGATAAATAATAGATAGAGAATTAAAGATCATTCCTGAACATGCATTATAATAGTACTTCTGAAGGAGCATGCTAGGATAGTAGGATTTCTCACTAATAAGTTTTGTTTTGGTTTTCTGTGCAAACATCATTAATCCACCCAATACAACCCAAGAACTTGTTTACAACCAACCTATACATATAGTATTTCCAAGAATAAAGCAACAGAACTGTATATTCACCTATAATAAACCAAACAGACCTGCATAACAGTCTTGCACAAAAACACCAGACTTAAACGCAACAAAGACATAAAACCAGCCCCAAATTTTATACTAAACCAACTTTGTTACATGGATCCTAACCCATTAGGGGGAAGCGTTCCAGCCACGTAGGTACCACAAAAAAAATCTTTAAAAATTGTGTCCAAGTGAAATTCTATAGCATATATGAGGGGAAGCAAATAACTTGGATCTAAACTTTGACTATACCCATCTTGTTAAAGCCTTTTTTTCATATTCATTAATTTAAAAATTCAAATAATATATAAATTATTATGCATGTAATATTTGATAATGAGTAAATCCTATCACTTTTAGTATAATTTGTAAATAGTTATTTTTATATAAATTTTCAATTGTAAAGTTTATGTGTTCTAAACACTACATTCAGATCAGAATGGAAAACAGTATGGACAGTAAGCATTTTCATAACTATGAATAATGAATAATGCAAATCCAATAGACACCTTTTACTGCAGATTAAACCAACCCATGAAAGTTAAGCGGTCGAGTATCGGGCAAGTATACGATCTTTGTCCAAATCGATTCGAGAACATTTAGAACCAAATCACTCAGATTCATCTACCATATACTCTACCATACAATAGTTGAGCATAGCGTTCCAATGCAACAGATAAGACCAATTTTAGAACAGGGTTCAAAGGGACACTGATAGTAGCTAGCATAGGGTTCAAAGGGAAACTCAATAGAGGTTCTTACCTGAGGTACGTGACCGGTGGGAATAGGTGCTGCAGGCGGTGGTTCTATGGAGCTGTGGTGGTTCTGCACGGTGGTCGGAGATGGTCATGAGAGAGGGAAAATATAGAAAGAGGGAAAGAGGTAAATAGGAGAAGAAGAAGAGAGAAAGAAGGGAAAGAAGAAGCTTATTGGACCAGGAGGAGGAAGAGGGAGGCGCTGACGAACCGGGCAAAGGCTGGGCGGCGAGAAGGAGGCGTTGGGGCGGCGCCGTTCGCGAAAAGGACTGAAGGAGAAGGCGCGGTTCACATGCAGGGAGTGATGAAGGGGCGCGCGGTTTGTATCTACATATTTCCCAGGGCTTCGCCCCTAGGAAACGACGCTCGTTTTGCGACAGCACAGTCCCTGGGAAACGCCGCTTCTTTTGCGACGGCACAGTCCCTGGGAAACGCCGCGTTAAGGACAAACATGTTTTCCCAGGGTCTAACCCGTGGGAAAACAAGCGGGAGCAGTTGGCGCCCTGTTACCCACGGCCCAACCTGTTGGAACCATAGTGAGAACTTTCCCGGGGCCTTAATCGTGGGAAAATTCAAAATTTCCTAGGGATTGTTTGCCTTGGGAAATAGCTTAAATTCTTGTAGTGGTTACCCTATTCGATCCCCACCTGACCAGTTTTTCCTCTCTCTTTCCTTTTTATGCAATTGCCATTATCTCCTCCCTAGGCCCTCCTTCATCACTATCCCTCTCACTTCTGCAAACCCTCCTTCATCACTCTCCCAATTCGCACTAAATAAAACTTCACGTAATATAGATTTATGTTAAACTTTAACTCTTGTTGTGGATGAAGTGAAAATGTTGTATGGAGAGGTTTGGGTAGCAATGCGTTGTTTTGGAGTTGCTGAATTAATGGTTGGTGTTTTGATGAGATGGGTTCTGTAGGAGGTGCTTCGCTTTTTTTTTCTTCTTTTGGTGTTGATGGTGAAAGAAGGTTGATGGAGATGAGTTTTTCTTTTGTAAATCATTTTTGTCCTTCTTCCGTGATTGAATTAAAAGTAGCTTCTAGTTAAAAATAATTGAAATCACCAAACAACTTAACCTTTTATTTTTAAAGCTCTTATTTCTGGTTATCCCTTTAAAGTAGCTTTTAGGCCTAAAAAAAGCTAGGCCAAACATAACCTTGTACTTAGTTATTTTACGGATTTCAATCAAGATAGTGTTAAATCTTTTGTGGAACAACATTTAAACTAGTTATTATTTGTGAGAATTTCTCTTTTAGGCTTTTCGGCACACCCGTATATTTTTTGGGCACCCATGTGATAGGTGTGGAGTATGTATCATCCTTAACAATGAATGAATATCCACCGGGAACATGAAGGCACATAAGATGGATAGCCCTCTCTCAAACATGTTTTTTTTTCATTTGCAAGAGTCGAATTCGAACCTACGATCACTTGTTTAAGGGATCCAAGCCCTTATCACTCGAGCAATCTAAGTTAGTGGACACACCCGATATAACCCAACATCTTTCGTTCTCACTAGGAAGAAAACTATTCATCATCTTAACCATTAATTATTGATAAATGCTAATAACGCTCAATTATCTACCAAAAACTCAATTATTAGGTGGAGTTCGTGCGAGATTTATTAAATAAAGAGTAAACTCATGTAACTTGTGAATCTCAAATGAAATTTACTTTTAAAAGAGTACGTTAAAAAAAAAACTTAGAAGAATGCATTGCTAGTATTACTTATTTCTCTACTTTACTTTATTCATGTATAAGGTAGTGAAGGTGATTACTATAAAAGATTTTATTACATAATAATATTGTTTGATTTAATTCTTAATCGTATACTTCTTTGAATTCATCATATTAATATCAAATCACAATTTTTTTTTTAAAAAAACTTAATTGATCGGTGTCTCATGTACACTTGTGTCCATCTTCACATAGGATATCATATAGCAATTTCATTAATTTTGTTAACGGTGTTAGCAATTACAACAACTTTAACAAGTCTTAGAAAAAATCGTAATAAAAAATTAAAAATCGTAGTCCTATTAAGCACAACAAAATTGCTTTTCTATCAGAAATATATATATATATATATATATATATATATATATATATATAAACATTTAAATTAGAACAATGGCTCAATTCAGGGACCGATTTTTGATTCTTGAAAAAATTAAATTAATAATTTAATTCCTCAAATTTACAAACATAGGACACATTAATCACTCATTCTACTTTCAATATCCGTTTACTTCCATTTTCCAATGTCCGTGAAAAGTGAATAAAAAGTGAAAAACACAATTTTCATATATTCAACTAGAGTCTACTGGGGAAATGGAAATGGAGACTATTGAACGAAAATCACTCTTTGTGGTTTAAGGTTGTGAAAGAGAGATACAGTGACGCTTTCAACCTTTGGAAGACTTACCATAAGTTAGGGAGATCTTCTCAAAGTTGTGTGGTGGAAATATCTAAATAAGTTAGCATTGAGGAATATCCAGATTGGTTCAGAGAGGGTTTGATTAAGAAGGTTGGGAATGAGAAAACAACAACGTTCTAGTTCGATCCTTGGGCAGGAAATAGTTCTCTTTGTGAGAGATCTGAGAGATTGTTCCATATCTCTGGAAACAAAAATGCATCAATAGCAGACTTTGGCTCTTGGAGCCAAGGTAGGTGGTTGTGGTTCTTTAGATGGAGAAGGGCTTTGTTTGTCTGGGAGGAGGAACCGGTGTGGGAACTTAGGTCTATTATTGAGGCGATTGAGATAAAGGCTAAGAATGAAGATTTTTGGTGTTGGAGTTATTCCTCTGATGGCTGCTTCTCATCTAAATCGGCATACCTGCGGATTCTGAAACAATCTCATGCTTTAACCAACCAATGGGATGCCCCAGGTAATGCCTTCTTTCAAAGATTCTGGTCAAACTCTATATTCCACCAAAAGTTTTGACTTTTGCTTGGCAAATGATTCTTAATAGATTACCAACTATGGCAAATCTTGCCAGAAGGAACATTCTTGGTGCACAAAATTCTGATTGTGTTAAATGTCAACTAGGGGTTGAATCTGTTTTCCATCTTTTCTTCAATTGCTCATTCGCTTTTCTTGTCTGGGGTAAATTATATGACTGGCTCGGCTTTCAGGTAACCTCCGTGGAACCAAAATTGCATTTTAAGAGTCATCTCGGTTTAGTAAGAGGGAAGAAACTGAAGAAGATCTGGATGGTGCCTTGGTTCACACCTGTTTGGACTATTTGACTTTGATTAGCTAGAAATAAGAAAAATTTTCAAGATGAAGGTATTGATTTATTAAATGTGATGAACCAGATTAAACTCCGATCTTGCCACTAAATGAAATTAAAAATTGGAGGGTACTTATCCTTTTCTGATTGGTGTAATTGTCCATTGGAATGTATGCTTTTGGCCTCCAAGACCTTGTAACTCGACTATCACATTTTCTCTGGAAAGGTCTTTATGGATTCTGTAAAGTAGTCCTAGAGTTCTAAATGAGTGTCGAGAAGATGAGGGGTGTCAACTTTTGTAGTCTAAGAATCACCATTCTTCTTTCAATCTTTCACCTGGGTAGGAATTATAAGAGATTATTTTCATACAATTGTGTGGTGTGACTGCTTTCAGGGGCGAGTTTTCTAGTGTATGGGCTTAAATAGGAAGTCTTTATGGATGACCTACTCTTTTATCTGTGGTTTTTTTACTCTCTTTGGCTAACATTAATATTAAATGAGATGAGAAATTCCGCTTGAGTCTTTTTTGCAGGTTTGGCATGAGGATGGCTGGCAAGTTGGCTAGTCCTGATGAAGATGAGTGTTGTGAGGAACCAAAATTTGAGTGATTGGAAGTATGAGAGTCATTCTACTTTTTGAGTGATCTTACTATAAAGGTGAGGTTGTGTGGTATGGGTGAGAGAGTCAAGTTGAAGATGAGTGGTTGTAAGGTCTTCTTACTATAAATGATGAGATTGAGTTGTTGTGGTGAGAGTGAGAATTATTGTATCTGAGTGTTTTTGTTGGCAATTCTTCTTGGATCTATGATTTCGGTGGAATTTTAGGTTACTCTTTCTGAACATACATGGTTCTGGTTCTTCGTTTTCCTGGGATAATTCAAAAAGGCATTTGCTGGATTGATCTTTTTCAGCATACAGCATGTTCTGGATTTCCCAGTTTCACAATACTCTGTTTGGACTCTGAATTTGTAACTGATACACTTGGTTGGGTGCTGCATAGGCGTATCCTTCAGCAATTTTTCAGGGTGGTAGATTTCTCTCGCTATAGTTTCTCTTCTAGTCTCAAGATGAACCTCTAGTCTCGGTCATTAGTATGCTAAACTGCAGTCCATTCATGAATCCTCAAAGAAGTGATTACTCTTTGATGAAGTTATTGTCAAGTCATTGTTTCTTCAACTAATCCATGGATCGGCACTGCATAGGAGTATTCTCCATCTTTGCTTCAGGGTGTTGGACTTCTCCTTTTGTTGTTTCCCTTCTGCGTGAATTGATCCCTTGGTCTTGTTTTGCTGCCTGCATTTTTTCCTTGCTACTGCTTCAAGAACTTATTGGCTGGAAGCTTTATGTTGATGAAGTAAATGCTAATTCCATGTTTTTCTTCTTTGGCTAGGATATGCTCCGACAAGCGTACCAGATCGAAGCAAGTAATAATAAAACGATGAGAAACCGAGTATCAAATTTAGGGATTGAGAAACCAAATATAACTTCACAAATAAAAAAACTATTTAGATTAAGAAATAAATGTGAATAGACTTCAAGAAAATAAAAGAAACAATAAAATAAAATCAAATATTTTTGGGGTTTTTAAATATGAAGAGATTTTCAGGAATTGGGTTACCAACAAGACGCTCATGCTACTAAATTGACTAACCCTCTTGTTAATTATCAAAATTGCTTTGAAGGTGAATTTATCCTAAATAAGTTAATGTTCCCTCTCGAGATACAAGAACTGTGCCCAATTAAACCAACCCCTACTCTCGTGGTAATTGTATTTAAATTGAACCCATTAAGATTCGTAACAATTCAATGAACCCTCGAAGGACCGCTTATAACTCTCGTGATTTAAGTCCTAAGTTCATTCCTTATAAATTCGATACCTAAGTTCACCGCTAGGTTCGTCCTTAGAGTATCTAAGACATGTAAATAAGTGCGCACCAAATTCACAAGTAATTCATGCAATAGGAATTAAATCAAAAGCAAATTGGAACTAACAAAGGGAAAACATCAATTCATAACATAAAACAAGTATTGGCATTGCCCTAATTCCTAGAAATAAAAAGACTATTCAAGCATTTCCATGATCATGGCAACCTTGAATAACGAAAGCATAAAAATCCTAAGAGAAAAGAAGAAATTGAGGAGAAGAGAAATCCTAATTTTTGTCTAAGGTAGCAGCCAAGAGATCCCTATTTTCGACCCTAATTGCCCTATTTATAGTGTAGGTCAACTTGGGATTAAAGCAATTACAAAATCAAATCAAATCATCAAATCAAAAAAATTTCAGATTTTGCACGTCACGACCAGGCCGTGAGATTCTCTGTCCTAGAGAACTTGACACTTTGGTTGGCCTTGTCACGGTCGTGATGGCCATCACGACACTGGCCGTGATAGGTTCGACTTTGTGTTCTTCTTTCTTTTTCAGCCCTGCTCGATCATGGCCATGCTGCCTATCACGGCCATGCCGTAATGAGCTCTGTTTGGCTCATTTTTATTGTATTTCAAGCTCCGCCTTCATGCAAACTCCATCATAACTAGTCCCGAGTATTTTAATCTTCGTATTTAATTGCCAAATCAATATCTCCAAATTAATTGCCAAATCTTATCATATCCTTTATTGTTGTGATAGGTAATTATTATCCAAATCCAAATTGATTTGGATCCAATATTTTATCTCAATGTCAATTGAATTATCTTTTAATCATAATAATTCAAATCCAAATTGATTTGGATTCAAATCCATCTTGTGGGTCCTTGCAATTTACTTGGCAATCTTCAATTTAATTGCAATCCTTCTTCTTTGTCCTTTCCTAAAAATAAAAATAAGAAAATATTGAGAAAATCAATTAAATTCTAATTAAAATCAATTAAATGCACACATTGACTCTAAAATAACTAAAATAGGAAAACAAAGTCTAATTTGGGTTAAATCAAGTATTCAACTCAACTTAATTGAATAAATCCACTCTAAAATAATAGATAAAACATGATAAGCCAGCGGATTTTCAAAATACCACAAACTTAAACTTTGCTTGTCCTCAAGCAAACTAAAAATCAAATAGACTCAAAAGTTGGCAAGCTCAAAGGATTCAATCAATTTCGTACAAATTTCATGCAATTTTATCAATTCAATTTTTGTTCAATGTTTTCCCTTTTCATTATAGTAATCCCCACGTTCATTTACTTCAAACAAAGAGAATTTCATCATTCATGCAATAATCAATCTAAGCAAAGAATCCAATTTACACACAAAAGGGAGATCACCAATTTCAAACAATTACCTTCCTCACAAGGATATTTAGTATTTCACTCATTCACTCAAGTGTCTAGGTTATCAACTTTTCACTTAATTTCACATTTTAAGCACACTTTCCATGAATTTGATTTTCATATCAAACATAGTTCCCACGAAAACATGCATACATTATCAAAAGGTTTCTTAAAGGTTGTAATGGGGCCTGGCTAAAGGTAAGATATACAAAGGTGCTAAGCTTTAATCCCTAGGAATTAAGAGAGGATGAAACCTTTTACCTTGACTTTCCACTCTTATTCCTTTTTCAATTTCTTTTTTCATTATTTCACTTTGGGTGGCTACAACCTTTTTCCTTTTAATACCCTTTTTTGAAAATTTTCAAATTTTCTCCTTTTTCTTTTCGCCCTTGGCTTCAACCTTTATTTTTGTTCTTTTTCTCATCCTAAAATAACATATCAAATCCTTGTAGCCATCCTAAGCATAGTTTCTTACAACCCTTGTCTTGCTAAGCATCCATGCTCTCCTAAATCCTAAGATTTGGTTAACATGGTTTTTCCGGATTTTTGGCTTATAACACTAGGTCATCAAGAAACAATAGGCTTATTAGGCTCAATGTGGCTAACTAGGGAACATGCATTAGGGATGGTTCTTTTTAGGGCAAGTAGCTATTTCAAAGAAAATTGCCTAAATCATTTGATGCAAACATATAACCATGCAAACCATGAAGAGATTCAAGCAAATCCGAGAAAGTGCAACTTAAAAGTGATTCACACAATTTAAAAACAATGTTGGAGGCTCAAATTCCTCACCTGGACATTTTTATCAAATTATTAATCCGAGATACAATCCCTAGTGTGTGCACCCCTTCACCCAAAACTTTTTATAAATCATGCATTCACAACAAAATTTCTCAAAGTTCAATTTTCAATTTTCATGCGGATAAATTTTCAATTTTCAAATCATTAGGGAAATCATCAAAAATCAATTTTTTTTTATGCAATCCATCTATGCTAAATTCAATAAAATCCCTTCAAGCTTACCAACACAAGACTCACACACATATGACTCAAGTAAAGAAAATCAAAATAATTAAAAATATAAGGGTTTAGAAAAACTCAGTGAAGACGCTTCCACCTGGATCCCATAGGCTGTGGTACAAAGAGATACCCAAGATGTAAGACCTTCCTCCCGGATCCCATGGCTTGTGGAGTGGAGATGGAAGAAGCAAGTGTGATGAGATTCTATTTACTTCTCTAAGTGCTATTATGAGCCCACTTCCTCCCGGGTCAAATGGTAAGTCACCTACTACAAGAATGACCTTTATGTAATTAGCTTCTCCATGAAGCACTAGAACCATAACTTTTTGAGGCGACCTTAGAGCCTTTGCCGCTATTGATGAAAACTCCCAATTCTCAGGCAATGACTTGAACTCCAAAGTTGGTATTTTTACTAAGTAATGTGATAGACAAATTGTAAGCACCAACTTTGTAACATCCACACATGCATGCAAACCAACATATTTATCCAACTCAGGATTTTGAGACTTCTCAATAAGATTGGTGAGAGAAGTATTTTCCACATGATTTGTCTCATTTGTCCCTTGCAAAGGAACAATAGGAGTTATTTCCTCCTTGCACTCCTCTTCATGATCCTCTCTTCTTGAATCATCTTCCACCACCACTTCATCTTCATTTAAGTCCATATTGGCAACAACATTCTCTTCAATTTGAGTCTCGTACGGCTTTTCTGCTAGCAATTTATAAAATTCGCTAGCTTGCTCTTCTAACCTCTGAAAGTTGTTACTTAGCATCTCCGCTATCAATTGAGAACGTTTCTTACGCGTTTTATGCCTTTGAATCATGGCACTAAATTCCTCCTTGCTACACTCTATGCTCTGGATCAAATGTTGAGCATCTATATCACAAAGTGATTCCAGCACCTTGGGATCCAGCTTAATGTCTGGTGGTGGTTGTAAGGATGACAAATAGGATCTCCATTCCTCCTTGGAGTATATCTTCACATGCTTATCAACTATGCAATCAAGCACGATCCAATCAATTTCAGATTCCCTGTTTAGATAGAAACAATGGTCCATGTGTGGCATCCACCTAACACAAACAAAACTCAAAAGAAAAGATCAAATATATACAAAATAGAAAAAATAATGTCTAAAGTAGTTGTCTTCTTTGTTACTAATGATATTGATAGTGCCAATCCCCGACAACGGCACCAAAAACTTGATAGGCTCCGGCAAGCGTACCGGATCGAAGCAAGTAATAATAAAACGATGATAAACCTATTATCGAACTCAGGGATTGGGAAACCAAGTACAACTTCACAAATAAAACAGCTATTTAGACTAAAATAAATGTGAATAGACTTCAAGAAAATAAAATAAACAATAAAATAAAATCAAACATTTTTGGGGTTTTTAAATATGAAGAGATTTCCAGGAATTGGGTTACCAACAAGACTGCTCATGCTACTAAATTGACTACCCCTCTTGTTAATTATTAAAATTGATTTTAAGGTGAATTTATCCTAAATAAGTTAATGTTCCCTCTCGAGATACAAGAACCGTGCCCAATTAAACCAACCCCTACTCTTGTGGTAATTGTATTTAAATTGAACCCATTAAGATTCGTGACAATTCAATGAACCCTCGAAGGATCGCTTCTAACTCTTGTGATTTAAGTCCTAAGTTCAATCTCTATAGATCCGATACCTAAGTTCACCGCTAGGTTCGTCCTAAGAGTATCTATGACATGCAAATAAGTGCGCACCAAATTCACAAGTAATTCATGCAATAGGAATTAAATCAAAAGCAAATTGGAACTAACAAAGGGAAAACATCAATTCATAACATAAAACAAGTCTTGGGCATAGCCCCGATTCCTAAAAATAAAAAGACTATTCTAGCATTGCCATGGTTATGGTAACCTTGAATAACAAAAGCATAAAAATCCTAAGAGAAAAGAAGAAATTGAGAAGAAGAGAAATCCTAATTTTTGCCTAAGGTGCCAGTCAAGAGATATCTATTTTCGAGCCTAATTACCCTATTTATAGTGTAGGTCAACTTGGGATAAAGCAATTACAAAATCAAATCAAATCAGCAAATCAAAATTCCAGATTTTGCGAGTCACGACCGTGATGCCTATCACGGGCAGCCCGTGACAGATTCTGTCCTGGGGAACTTGACATTGGTTGGCCTGTCACGGCCGTAATGGCCATCACAGCCAACAACAATTTAGACTGAGAAATAGGTGTGAAAAGATTTCAAGAAAATAAAAGAAAAAATAAAATAAAATCAAATATTTTTGTGGTTTTTAAATATGAAGAGATTTCCAGGAATTGGGTTACCAACAAGACTGCTCATGCTACTAAATTGACTATCCCTCTTGTTAATTATCAAAATTGCTTTGAAGGTGAATTTATCCTAAATAAGTTAATGTTCCCTCTCGAGATACAAGAACCGTGTCAAATTAAACCAACCCCTACTTTCGTGGTAATTGTATTTAAATTGAACCCATTAAGATTCATGACAATTCGATGAACCCTCGAAGGACCGCTTCTAACTCTCGTGATTTAAGTCCTAAGTTCAATCCCTATAGATCCGATACCTAAGTTCACCGCTAGGTTCGTCCTTAGAGTATCTATGACATGCAAATAAGTACGCACCAAATTCACAAGTAATTCATGCAATAAGAATTAAATCAAAAGCAAATTAGAACTAACAAAGGGAAAACATCAATTCATAACATAAAACAAGTCTTGAGCATAGCCCAATTCCTAGAAATAAAAAGACTACTCAAGCATTGCCATGATCATGGCAACCTTGAATAACAAAAGTATAAAAATCTAAGAGAAAAGAAGAAATTGAGAAGAAGAGAAATCCTAATTTCTGCCTAAAGTAGCAGCCAAGAGATCCCTATTTTCGAGCCTAATTGCCCTATTTATAGTGTAGGTCAACTTGGGATTAAAGCATTGCAAAATTAAATCAAATCAGCATATCAAAATTTCAGATTTTGCGCGTCACGACCGTGATGTCTGTCACGAGTCAGGCCGTGACAGATTCTGTCCTGGAGAACTTGACACTGGCGATGGCCATCATGGCCTGACCGTGACAGGTTCTGACTTTGTGTTTTTCTTTATTTTTCAGTCGTGCTCGATCATGGCCGTGATGCCTATCATGCCAGGTCATGATGAGCTCTGTTTGACTCATTTTTCTTGTATTTCAAGCTCCGCCTTCATGCAAACTCCATCATAATTGGTCCTGAGCATTTTAATCTTCGTATTTAATTGTCAAATCAATATCTTCAAATTAATTGTCAAATCTTATCATATCCTTTATTTTTGTGATAGGTAATTATTATCCAAATCCAAATTGATTTGGATCCAATCTTTAATCTCAATGCCTATTGAATTATCTTTTAATCATAATAATTCAAATCCATCATGTGGGTCCTTGCAATTTACTTCGTAATCTTCAATTTAATTACAATTCTTCTTTTTTGCCCTTTCATAAAAATAAAAATAAAAATAAAAATAAGAAATTCTTGAGAAAATCAATTAAATGTACACATTGACTCTAAAATAATTAAAATAGGAAAACAAAGTTTAATTTGAGTTAAATCAAGTATTCAACTCAACTTAATTGATTAAATCCACTCTAAAATAATAGATAAAACACGATAAGCCAGTGGATTATGATCTTATATGAGATTATCTCTAATGGTCTGTTTGGATAGGATAATCTGAGAGGGTAAAGTAAATTTTTAAGGTATTTAAAATACATGATTTTAAAATACACTGTTTGGATATTTTATTGTAAGATATTTAAAGTTCTTGGAATTTCTATCAAGTATTTCTTTTAGTTAAAATGAGTGGATTTAAAATACTACCTAAATTGAAGGATTTCTAAATACCCTCTCTCTCTTGAACCCTTGCTCTCTCTTTCTCGACGGCTTCGTTCATGCATCTGTCTTCTCACTCTCGCAGTTTCCTTTCGCTGCTTCACACATCACTCTTCTTCTCCTCACGTCCATAGTTATCGATTCCTCACCTTCATAGCTATGGATTCCTCACGTCCATAGCCCTAGCTTGGTGATTTGAGAATTGAGATCTACTAGGTATTAGATCTACTAAGCTACATCAAAGTGTTGTTCTGGAATTCCACCATATGAATATGGATGAGCATTTTTAATGGATTTTTTTATATTTATTCTTGTTGTTACGGTGTTTTTGGTGAATGGACTTTCATATTATGTTTGCTTTTGTCTTCGGGGCTAGCTTTACTTGGAGATTTAAGGGGAAGAGAGTTTTTTTTCTTGAAGCAGCTTCCATCTGGGTTGCTTCTTGTCACGGGTATGTGATGTTAATTTTGTGTTTTGCTTAATTTCTGGGAGATTGATGACCATTTTGATGTTTTGTAAGCAGTGATAATGCTATCTTTATGTATGTTTGGTGTTGTTGTACTACTAGTAACACATACTTATTGTTAATGCTTGTTCTTCCCTAGTCTTTGTTTACTGCAATTAACTTGGTTTCTTCTATTTCGGTGTTGCTGCTTCAATTGATGCCTTGCATCTTGCATTTTCTAATTCAATCTCTTTCATTCTCTGTTCTTGTTTCTTGGTCAAATCTTGTAGTTCATCTAACTGGACCAAACAAAAGAGTTAGCAGTTAGCCTACTTGTGATCTAGTGCATGCTTAGACTTTAATGCCATTTATGACTTTAACAAAATAAAAAGTCCATGCCCCTTTTTTTGGATATTTTTTAAATTTCAACTGAAAACATTGATGGGGCAAAAAATTGAAAGATTGAGATGTTTCACTGACCCTCTGATTTGAGACTTTTGCCACTTTGCAGGCTTCATGGTACAAGTCCATTGCTTTCTTAATATCTAACTTATGTCTTATGATTTCATATTCTCTATGGTCTTGCAATATTGGAGATGAAGCATTAACATACCATAACAACATTCACTTGCAGTTAGTACTCTATCATATCATTGCTGTCCCCAGACATTAGTCAGGTATCTTCCTCAACATGCTATGGTTGATACCGTTACTAGTCTGGAAAATTGATGAGCCCTTCGTTACAGATGTGTTGGTTTTTTAGTGCTCACATCTACTCCATTGGGGCTCTACCATATAGGGCATGAACTCTATTTATAGTTTCTTTTTATTTGACAACACTCCAATTGCTTGCTAGGAATTTTTGTCAGTCTGCAATTTCTATCAGTTGATCTGTTTTAGATTCAAATCATGTGATTAGTTTATAAGTTCATATATTTTCTAGTTCTAGCCGTAATTACTGTTTTAGATCAGTAATCTTCCAGACTATGTATCCTCTTCAAAATACTATGGTTGATATCATTGAGTCTGGACAATTGAATCCTTTGTTACAGTGTGATAGTTTTTTCAGTGCTTACATCTGCACCATTAGGACTCTACAAGTTTAGGGCATGATTCCTCTTTAGTTTTTGATGTCATACAACAAAGCAATAGCACCTTTCGCATTAGATAGTTTTATTGCATATGTTGCTATGTGCTACAGGTGACCTTTTGCTTCTCAACTCTTTTTTAATTAGGTTATTTTAATCTTTAAAAAGACTAATGAGATGATATTGACGCACTTAGAATTTCTTATTTTAGTTACTATTTATCAGCCTTTTCTGATGACTTGTTTTTTCTTCATTTTATTACCCCACTTATTTTAATTATTCTGTTTATTGGGTGATTTTATTTTAATTGCCTTAGGGACACAATACATGGTTAAACAATTACTTTTCTCCTCCGTTCATATGAATCTGATTTAAAGAAAGTTCACCTCTGCTACTTCATTGAATGAAAGTACTAGCTTTCACATTTTGTGTTGACTGCTACTTGTTTGATGGTCTAATTACTTTATTTTTCTTAATTAAAGTTTCATCTTTGGATGTGTTATCTGATGATTTTTACTCTTCATTATTGAAATTTTGTTCATAATTTGATGTTATGTTATATGTTGTGTATAGTGAAGAAATGAACACTAGTGTAGTTGATACTTCAAGAAAACGTAAAAGAAATGAAGAGGAGGTAGAATTTGAGGAGAAAATACACTACATGAAAATAAGTGAATAGTGACGAAAATATAGCGGCGGTTACATAAACCGCCGCCGGTTAATGGATAACCACCTAAATTAGAGGCGGTTTTATCAAATGCCGTAATCAAATAAATTTTTGCGGCGGTTTTTTGGGAAACCGCCACAATTATTATTAAACTAGCGGCGGTTTATGATGAACCGCCGCAATCTAGAGGTGATTTTAATAAATAATAAATTTTAGCGGCGGTTTGTTTTAAAACCGCCACAATTATTTTTACAATATCGGCGGTTTATGATGAACCGCCGCTAAATTAAGGTGTTTTAATAAAGAATAAATTTTAGCGGCGGTTTGTTTTAAAACCGCCACAATTATTTTTACAATCTCGGCGGTTTATGATGAACCGCCGCTAAATTAAGGTGTTTTAATAAAGAATAAATGTTAGCGGCGGTTTGTTTTAAAACCGCCACAATTATTATTAAAATCTCGGCGGTTTATGATAAACCGCCGCAAAATTAATATATATTTTTTAATTTTCATAAAATAACCCACCCACCTAAGAACCCTAACCTAACCTTTATTCTCGCAGCTTTCTTCTTCTGCCTTCAAGGCGTCTCGGGCGACGAGCTATTTCCGCAGGGAGGCGGCAACATCATCCGTAGCCTGTGTTCGCGTGAATCGTAGCCCTAGTCCCCAAATCATATTCGTCTGTTCTAATACAGTTCCGCCACTAAAGGATCGTGAAGCTTCCTTCCTCACCACATTGCTGCTTGCGAGTTTCAGCCAGGTTCATCCATTGTGTCGAGCCTTGGGAAGCAATCTGAAAACCTTGATTTCGTCATTTGGTCATTTGGTTATTTCGTCCAGGTTCATACTCTCACTTTGTTGATCTCGTGATTTCGTCATTATTGTGGAGTGATTTCGAATCTGAAAACCTTGATTTCGTGACTTCATTCAGTAGATTGGCACTTTGTTTTACATTTCTTTTTGTTTAATTTGTATGTTTGTTTTGGGATTTCTATCAATTTTTGATTGCTACACTGTCAGGATAAGGAAAGAAAGCAAGAGATCATGAGGCTGAGAGAAGATCTAAAAGAAGCTCAAGGTTCCACTTCCATCCTTTCTCCCTCGCAAGGCAACTAGGGCAAATCCTGAGAACCCTTCTATTGAATTAGGGCCAGAGTTTAAGAAGGTTAAGATTTATATTACTTCTTACTTTGTCTTAATTGGTGAACAATATTAATTTACCCAGTGTTTCGCAGGTTAGCAACTTCTTGAGTCGGTTCAAGTCAATCCCTAGTATCGTAGGGTTTTGAGCAATCTTGAGGTAAGGGCTCTAACCCTCTTATTTTTGTGAATTTTAGGTTGTTTGAATGTTGGTTGTGTGAGTGTTTTCCTTTTTTTGGTGCATTTAAAAGTGATTCACATGGCTCTAAATATAGTTAACGTTGTGAGTATCCAAGCATATGTTTTAGCATGTGAAATGGCATGGATGTGTTAAACAAATGCATTTTTCTTATGAGTCTATTCTAATTTTGGTCCTAATTGCATTGGACTATCTTTTGTGCCTTGTTGTACCTCTGAAACGTGATATATAAGTTGTATTGAAATAGCGACTTTTGTTTGATGAAACGAAATCATTTCTGGACTTTATATAGTTAGACATCTTATACCGCAGACAAACACATTTGTGTCCCGACTTTTACTTGCACCCCTTTTGAAGTACCAAATTGATAATTTGAGTTGATAGTATGTGATGAAATTACTAGTTGATTGGATATATGTACACCACCTATAAGTCATGCAGTTTGTGGGAAGTTGTGTCGTTAAAATGACTATGATGTATTCGTATTAAAATGGAGATTCTTGTCACGCTTGAATGCCTGAGGATGTAAGTTGTACTCTTAGATAGGTCTATTGTGAAATGAAAATTGTTTTCTGCAAATCACTCTAAATTTATTTGGTTGTTTATAAGATTTCATTGAGTTACGCAAAGGTAGTTCAACATGATCATTGTCTATGTAGTTAGAACTCGGAACTCGGAAGGTGTGTATACATTTGATACTTGACCCTTTAGCAACTCACGACTATGAAGTGATGAATTTATAATTATTCATTATCTAGATGTAACATTTGTTTTTAAAATATCAAATCAGCCTAATGAAGTATTCACTCTGCATAATACTTAACTATGGGAAACAAAATAAACATTTAGGCCAAGCTAGTATTGTATAAGATCATTATCCTTCTTCACTTTGTTGGAATATGATGAATGATCTTGCTTTGGAACGACATATGTTTGTGTGGTCTCATGAAGAGGCAACAAAAGCTTGGTTTAGTATTTTAGCTACCATGATTAAGATTTTAAGCCTTTATGAGAGTTGAAATTGAAACTCGCTGCATTGCTTTGTCAATGTCAATATGAATAAACCTTGAAAAGAACAGCAAATACAAATTAGAAAAAAATGGCATCCTTGACAATTCTCTCAAGTAGACATAGCAGAAATTAACCTCAGCTTAGGTTCTATCTTTCTTGATAAATCCATTTTCAATATATTTTGGAACTGTGGAAGCAATCATTATTCTATGAAAGCATTAGACTCGGACTCATAGGTTATATGACTTCTCCGGTCCGAAAGATCAAACATAGTGAAATTTATGCCCTTTTTTAGTTCATCTTGTCAACAACGAGGGACGAACAACATAAGCTAGAATGTGGGGGACTAGAATACACTATTCTGAAATTTAGTAAGCTATTTCAACAAATGTTGTATGAGACTAATAGCAAACGTAAGGATAGAATATCATACTGATATTTTCTTCCAGTTGAATACACTCTCATAGTTAAAATTTATTTCACAATTTAACTAGTGAAGATTAGCCAAATATTGGATTTATAGAAAAAGTTGAGATATGAGCCTCAAATTGAATCAATACCTCCATTATTTCTATCCCATGGAAATTCTATCTACTTAGGCTTCAAAAATCAAAATCTTAGTTAAAAAACAATGATGATACATTCCCACATGAAACAGGTAACAGCTAATGATAGGCTGAATATGTGGCAAAGTAAACATAAAAATGTCTTCCACAAGAATGATTTTCACAGCAGAATTTCCAAGCATAGAGACGGGCTCAAAAATAAATTTTCATGACATTTTATATATAACTTCCAAAACTTCCAAGGTCAGCAGGAAAATTTAATAAACATGTTTCTCAGTAAAACCAATACTTGCCATTTCTCGTCAAACAAAGATGATATCTCCTTCCATATCCCTTCTTCCAAGAGCAAATAGTTACCTTCTACAATAACAACTTTGTGCCTGCATAAAGGAGGAAAATGGAGGAATTCATTCATGCAGTACATACCAATAATATAACCAAAATAATTTGAAACTTGAAAGTGTAGAAAGTAGCAACAACTTGAAAATTCAATCACCCTGAATTGAATGCCAGCTTGTTTTAATATACTCTTCAATTACAGTATAATTATATACCTTTTTGTGCAGGGAGGGCTATAAGGGGTAAAGCGGAGGTTCGGTAATTTAGTTCATACTCAACATATAGTTAGTTGGAGCTCACTGTTGCAGCAGAGGCATTAAAAGCTAGGGTAGAAGTTACAACGAATCTGCACACACCATACATACATACATAGCGTAAAGAACCAGGTTTGCTTCCATTAACTGCTCTAGCCATTCTATCTCGAATTAATCGACTATACTATACTCTGATCTTATTATAGCTTTTTAATTTTTAACATGTCTTGTAATTTGGTTTACCCACCTCATTCATTCTCTAGTCTCTACCATTCCATAGTTCCATTTTCCAAAAGTTCATACCACCTAGTAATTAGTAGTGTACACTACTGCTTCTAGATCTATATATTATTTTTTTTGGTCGGTCTTCTAGTTCTATATGTATGCAGGAAAATGATTTTTATACATAAATTGGGGACACCATAAGTTGTCTCCTTTGTTTTTAGAGTGTATTATCAAAAGAAAAGAATAAATTAAAGCAGTTGACATATAGTTTATTTGTTGTACAGAAGGTTCTTTCTATCTTTGGAGTTTTCCATTACATCCTTCACTTTTGAGGTTAATATGTTATTAATGTTACTAACTTACTAACTTTTTATTACTTTGTTTAAATTTAGAAGGAAAGTTCACAAGTAATGGATAAATCATGGATTACAAAGCCGCGAAACTCTGTTGAGTATGAGCAAGGGGTTAGGAGATTTATTGATTTTGCTTTTGAACATCGTTCGATTAATGACACATCAATATGCCCTTGTAAACGATGTGGTTTTAAGAAACGACAAAGTCGGGATGTGATGTACGATCACCTAATATGTACACCATTCCCAAAAGGATATACTTTTTGGTACTATCATGGGGAGATCAGGATAGGAGAAACTAGTAATGTCTCAACTAGTAATGCTCCAAATGTAGTTCAAGACAACATGGTTGTTGAAGATCCTATTCAGAACATGATCAACGATGCTTTTGGAGTTGATAGACACCATGCAAACGAAGTACCTGTTGCATCAAATATAGAGGTTGGCGGGGATGGAGTGACACCGAATGTAACTCAAGAAGGGCACGGAGATGAGGATTTTTATGAATTGGCAAGAGATGGAGAACAACCATTGTTTGATGGGTGCACAAAATATTCTAGACTGTCTTTTCTGGTGAAGTTGTATCATATCAAATGTTTGTGTAGGATGAGCGATAAAGCAATGACAATGATATTAGAATTATTGCATGATGCATTTGAACATGCAAAGATTCCGAGTTCATTCTACGAGGCGAAAAAAATTATCAACAAGCTTGGTTTGAACTATGAAAAGATACTTGCATGCCCTAATAATTGTATGTTTGTATTGGGGTAATCGAGAGGATGAAGAAAGGGAAACATGCAAAGTTTGTAACATGTCCAAATGGAAATCAAGAACAAAAGTTGGTAGGATGAAGTGTCTAATGATGGCAATAATGGGAGTAAGGTACCAGCAAAAGTTCTTCGTTACTTTCCACTAAAACCTCGATTACAGAGATTGTTTTTGTCTTCAAAAACTGCTGAGGATATGAGGTGGCATGCTGTGGATAGTAAAAATGATGGAATAATGAGGCATCCTAGAGATTCAGAAGCTTGGAAGAAGTTTGATTCAACACACACTTCATTTGCATCAGATCCGCGAAATGTGCGTCTTGCATTGGCTAGTGATGGTTTTAATCCCTTTGGTGTTATGAATGCAAGTTACTGATGTCTGCCGCTTATTCTCATCCCATACAATACTCCTCCATGGGTGTGTATGAAGCAGACGTCTTTTATCGTTTCAATGATAATTCCTGGCAAAAGAATGCCAGGAAATGATATAGATGTCTACTTACAACCTTTAATCAAAGAGTTGAAGGAATTATGGAATGAGGGTGTGGATGCCTATGATTCTTTCAGTAGAGAGATGTTCAAATTACATGCAGCTTTGATGTGGACAATTAGTGATTTTCCTGGTCTAGGAACCCTCTCTGGGTGGAACACATACACAGGGACTTGCTTGTCCATCTTGCAACTTTGACTCTATTCCTTGTCGTCTTCCTCATAGTAAGAAATCATGTTTTATGGGTCATCGCCGTTTTCTTGATCAAAGGCATAGATTTAGATTGAACAGGGTTCGTTTTAATGGAGAGCAAGATTTACGTGAACCACCAAAAATATTATCTGGTATTGAAATTTTTGAACAAGTCCGGGATATAAATGTCACATTTGGTCAAAGACCAAAGATAGACAGAAAGGGAAAAAGAACACATGGTGGGCGTGTTCCACAAAGTAGCACCCAACAATGGAAGAAGAAAAGCATATTCTTTGAACTTCCATATTGGAAGCATAATTCTTTTGCGTCACAATCTTGATGTGATGCATATTGAGAAGAATGTGTGCGACAATGTCATCTACACTTTGCTTAATGATAGTGCAAAGACCAAAGATCATATCAATGCTCGAAGAGACCTTAAAGATATGGGCTTTAAACCAGACCTTTGGCCTGATGAAAATGGAAAGTATCCTTTAGCTGTCTACACAATGACTAATCTTGGCAAGAAGGCCTTTCTAACGACTTTAAGGAACATCATCGTGCCGGATGGTTATTCAAGCAACATATCTAGGTGCATTGATTTGGATAACCTTAAGCTGAATGGGATGTTGAAAAGTCATGATTGTCATATATTGATGGAGCAATTGCTACCATTAGCCATGCGAACAGGGGTTGCCGATGAGGTGTCGGCGATTAATTGAGTTGTGCTCATTCTTTAGACAATTATGTGGTAAAGTGTTGAATGTTGAAGATTTAGACAAACTGCAACGTCAAATCGTCCTCACTTTATGCCACATGGAAATGTTATTTCCTCCTTCATTCTTCACTTGTCATGGTTCATTTGGTTGTTCACCTTGTTGAAGAAGCCAAGCTTGGAGGTCCTGTGCATTATCGTTGGATGTATCCTATAGAAAGGTAGAAGAAGTGTGGTGACATTTCCTTTTCTTTAAAAAAAAAGTTAGTATTGTATTGTATAAGGTTGGTATTAATAACATTTGTTGTGGTTTAATAGGTATTTAGGACAACTGAAATCCTATGTGCGTAATAAAGCACGACCGGAGGGGGTCTATAGCGAAGGTTACCTTATGCAAGAGATTTTGACATTTTGTTCAAGGTATTTAGATAATATTGAGACACGATGGAATCGACCCTACTGTGTAAATGATCACCCTAATGATATACAGCCTCAATCACGAGTTTCGAATTGTTTCCTCAAGTTGGAAAACCGGGTTGGTGGTCTGTTCATATTTTACCCTTACACCCATTGAAAAGCTACAAGCTCATAGACATGTCTTAACCAACTGCCCTGCAGCTTGATTGTTACCTTCGGTGAGTAATTCTAGCAATTGTATAACTTAAAAAGTTTTTGTTTTAATAAATCTAACATGATACATCTATATAGGCAATATAGAGATATTGTACGAAGGCAACTAAGGAGCCGTACAAGGAATGCTTCGAGATAGACAAAAAGTTCATAGAGAGTTTGTTCGTTGGTTTGCCAATCGTGTGAGTGAAAAAGTTTGTTAAATTTATATATTGCATTTATTTTGGTGATATGCATGCCACTAACAACAGAAATTGTTGTTTCTAGATTGCCAACAATGTTGATACAGTCTTCTTGGACCGGGATAAAGATGTTCTTATTAGTCTTGCTCAAGGTCCTTCCAACCAAGCTAGAAGGTTCACTGCATATAATGTTAATGGATTCAAGTTTCGAACATTGGAACGAGACAAATGCTTAAAAACTCAAAACAGTGGCGTTTTTGGCACATTTGGAACAATAAGTTACTCAAGCAATAGTGATACCCAGATGAGGTTTGGAGGGGTGCCTTATTATGGAAAATTGATAGACATCATTGAGCTTTACTACATTGGCTTCACAATGCCATTGTTTAAATGCAATTGGGCTAATACCACTAATCCTAGATGTATGAAAACAGATAAGTTGGGTTTTACCTCGATCAACTTTGCAAGATTAATACATACCTAGGTGAACATGAAGATGATGAGCCATACATTAAAGCTTCAAGCTCAAATGGTTTATTATGTGGAGGATGAGAAGGAAGACGGTTGGAGCATACCAATTCATTTGAAGCCAAGAGACTTGTACGAAATGGGTGAAGATGATGAAGAATTTATGCCATCCAATGAGGCTTGCCCGTCACAAAACTTAGAACAATTTTTCTCTGATGATACTACACATATACAATTGGCAAGAGTGGCTATAGATGATGAACCTCAAACTTCAACCATTAATGAAATTGTTGAGGATGATAACAATGATATGAGTTTATGATTACTACAAGTAAAATTGTTTTAGGTTTTAGTTCTTTTTTATATATTGTAATAAGAAGTTTCCATCTTATTCTATTAGTTTAATATGAATATTTGTATTTATGCATATGATGTTGTTATTATGTGAATATCTATATCTTGCACTTTCATTTACAATTATATGCTATGGTTTTTGAATTAAAGTTATTGACATTAATGGTATTATAGGCATGCTTCGGAAAAAAGGCTTGTTCCTCATAATCTATCAATATCAAATCAACATGTATCATATTCGAGCACTTCCCAACCTACATCTATTAGTCCAGATTCTCCACTCGATCGAGAACTCGATCTGGATCTGAAAATATTGGACATTGTGAACCTGAAGTGGCTCCAGATTCTTCATCGATAAATCAGAGACTGCCTCGTACATGCTGGATAGTGGATGTCATTGGTATGTTATTTACATCTTCCTAGTTTCTCTAAATTTTTTTTAATCTTGTTATACTTTTGGATAGCAATAGTTTGGTGTAATTTGTGTTAGATGATGAAGGCATTGTTACACAAACACGGTTGAGAATTAAGGATGTGTTTGCACTTCATGACGGGAAACGAGTTGTGACCGAGTGGAATGCAGAATGTCAACCTGTAGGGGACTCTGGTGGTTTACTGAATGGATTTTTGGGGTCGATAGCGAGCAATTTTGACCATTTCCCCATTATATTTGAAACTTGGCGTAAAGTTCCCAATCAATACAAGCTAAACATTTATGATGGATCTATAAAGGTATCAATTTTTTCTGAGTACTTGTATTGAAGAACCTTCAAGAATCAATGGATTCAATGCAAGTAAAGCTTATTGTTATCATTTTGTTATTCTCTTAGTCTAGCAACATTTAATATGGGAAGAATATTATACATCTACCGGATTCTCGCTTTATTTAGATTCTTAAAGCCATATTCAATCATCTCATTGTTTCCTTGATCAACTCTTACTTTTCTCTCGTTGATTTTGTTAGTTTGGTAGGGGAAATAATTGTTTGGTTTGGCCATGTTCATGACTTATTTTTTTTGAACATTCATGTCTTAATTGTTTTAATTGTTATTTACTAACAATAACTTTTTTTATGTTTGCCTTGAAGACTAAATTTGTTGTTGATGATTCGGGTCACAAAAGGTATATCTTTGCTAGCTTGGGGAAAAAATGGAAGGACAATAGGTGCAAAATGTTTAATAACTTTTATAACTGGGAGCTTAGTTTCGACCAAAATTGTCAGTTGCACCCACCAAAAATCCCCCCCGACCATTGGGTTGTCTATTTGCAATATAGACTAAGTGAAAAATCTCTGTAATAATCATAAATCTGATTTTTTTTTTCCTAACTCAATATATCATTTATTGATTGTCATTTTTGTTAACTATGCAGGAAAAAGCTGAAAAAAATGCAGCAAATCGCCAAAAACAAGTGATTCATCACACATTAGGGTCAAAGTCACTTCCAAGAAAGAAAGATGAAATGGTATAATCGTATATATTGTTATGATGTTGAATAATTTTTGGAAATGAAGTGATTTTATTATAACATTACTGCTTGTATGGTACAAAAACTTAGGAAAAGCAAGACAAGCGACCTATAGTAAAGTTGATATGTATCATATCGCTCATAACAGAAAGGATGGATCCTATGTTAGCGAGGAGGCAAGACTCAAAGCAGTAAGTTTGGATGGAAATTGTTGTCTTTGGATTTACTGTTCCATATTATGAACATTGTCCGGTTTGCTTATATGTAGGAACAATTACAAAATGAAATTAATAACTCACTCGAGAATGAGGCTTTTGTAAAAGTTTTTGGACCAGAGCATCCTGGACGACTCCGTGGTGTGGGATTCGGGGTGAACAAAACTCAAATATATGGACCCACTAATCGGTCCAGTGACTTGGAAGCACTAAATGCCAAAATTCAAAAGCTAGAATCAGAAGTTGATGGGTTAAAGGCACAAGTAGTTGAAATGGATTCATTAAAGGCAAAACTTATTGACTATGATGACATGAAAGCCCAAGTTGCTTTTCTTATGCAAAATTTTAAGGCAAATCAGGTAAATAGTTATGGTTGCAACTTGCTGAATTTGGATGTCTTTGTTGTGAAATTAGTTATTCGCATCTAATTTGTGATTTTATCTTTCAATTCCGGGTGGCGATTTACAATCGCCTAGAGAAGTGAGACGATCTTCTCGCCTCTAGTCATGACCCGAAGATCGTGGGAACTTCATCGTCACACAGACTTAATTAGAACAGATCGAGATTACTCGAGGCCGTGACACTGGGTCGATTCTTCCCTCTTGCCCCCCATTGACTAAACCGCACTAACAAGCAACATCATGTGTGCGCTAAAAGAAGAACCAACAAAACATTGATTTGTGATTTTCTCGCTCTTGTAGGTTTCAATTGCTAAGGTATTGCAAGAGACTTGCAACTACATCAAGAACTTGCACAGAGAGGTTGATGATCTAAGTGACCGATTATCGAGCTTTTGGCCACCATAGACTCCAATAGTGCTCAAGCGACCATTATTAGGAGCTTACTTATGTAATAGTCTAATTATAGCTAGTGCATATTAATTATATGTCGTGTGCATGTCCATGTCTCTCTGACTTTAATTATATGTTAGTCCTTTATTAGTTTCATGTGACAACTTGTAGTGAGTATCATCACTTTCACCGTAAATAAAATGGACTACATCTTGATGGGTTCAAATTAATTAGTAGATATATCAATTTAATAAATTTATTAGTTCTTAGTATAGCATTTTTGTGTATCAATTTAATAAATTTATTAGTTCTTAGTATAAAGTTTTTATTAAAACAGGGATATTAAAAAAATTAGACAAATAATGAATTGAATCGAGTTAAAAAAAAAACAAATATTTAATATTTTGCGGCGGTTTTACTATTAATGCAATAGCTTTGGCGGCGGTTTCAAACCGCCGTTATAATTTCTGTATATTAAAATATTTAATATTTTATAGCGTTACAAACCGCCGTTATAATTTCTGCATATTAAAAATTGTGATATTTTGTGGCGGTTTAGAACCGCCGCTATATTTTATAGGTAATTCAAAATATGTTTTTTTGTGGCGGTTTAGAACCGCCACTAAATTAGCGACGGTAGTGCCAGCGGTTGTGAAAAACCGCCGCAAAACAGCCTTGACGGTCCGCTTCGAGGCGGTTTCTAAACCGCCGTAAAATTTGTTAGCGGCGGTTCAAACCGCCGCTATATGACAAATAAAACCGCCGCAAAACACCATATTTTTTGTAGTGATAAAATTCATTGTTGTTAGTGCCGCTGCAATGCTTATGGGTGCAGTGGCTTGGTATTATGACAAATATTTTGTTAAGGAACCATACCATAATTGGGAATTGGAAAGGCGCAGCTTCCTTAATCGTCTATATAACGAAGGAGAAAAGGATTGCATTGAACAACTAAGGGTCAGTAAACGAGCATTTTTTAAGCTGTGTAGAATTTTACAAGAGAAAGGGGGATTAGTAAGAACGAGAAATATCC
This sequence comes from Sophora flavescens, assembly GCA_030762895.1. Classification (NCBI taxonomy): domain Eukaryota; kingdom Viridiplantae; phylum Streptophyta; class Magnoliopsida; order Fabales; family Fabaceae; genus Sophora; species Sophora flavescens. The sequence continues at coordinate 14,067,545 of CM061067.1, forward strand.
CTATAATCGAAGCTGTGGCAATGTTTTTACATATCCTTGCCCATAATCTAAAATATAGAGTAGTGCACTTTAGTTATTGCAGATCCAAAGAAACAATAAGTAGGCAATTCAATAATGTCCTACGAGCTATAATGAAAGTGAGCAAGGATTTTTTAAAGTTTCATGACTATAATCTAGAAGGCTCTGAGGCAAACAGATGGAGATGGTTTGAGGTAAGTTTGTTTGATAGGCTAAATTTTCTAATTATGGCATCTTTAGTTATTATAACTTATTTATGATTTTAAAATGTTTTTAGAATTCTGTTGGAGCACTTGATGGGACACGTATTCCGGTCACAGTTGGTACTGAAGATGGGCCTAGATATCGTAACAGAAAGGGAGATATATCCACAAATGTGTTAGGAGCTTGTGGTCCAGATTTAAAGTTTATTTATGTATTACCCGGGTGGGAAGGGTCGGCTGGAGATTCTCGAATCTTACGAGATGCTTTACGTCGTCAAGACCGTCTCCAAGTTCCAAATGGTAATATCATGAAAAGAATGAAACTTTATTTAATTTATCATATATAACAATATAATTTTTTAAAAAACTATTGTAAGTAAATACTTTCTTGTGGATGCGGGATATACTAATGGCCCGGGATTTTTAACACCTTATCGAGGGACTAGATATCATCTCAATGAATGGACGGGAAATGCCCCTCAAAATTACAAGGAGTTATTTAATTGTCGCCATGCAAGTGCAAGGAATGCCATTGAAAGATCATTCGGGATATTGAAAAAAAGATGGAGTATACTAAGAACTCCATCATTTTTTGATATAAAAACACAAATAAGAATTATTAATGCTTGTTGCATACTACATAATTTTATAAGAGACGAGCAACAAAGTTCCAATTTTAGAGGTCCAAGACTTGGAGCTTTTATCTCATGGTTGATGAAGAGTTAACCAATCAACATAGGGAAAGAGTTGCAAATAATACCTCGGACGAGGTTGCAACTACTCAAGTCACTGAGGAATGGACAATATTTCGTGACACTCTAGCAAAAGATATGTTTGATGATTATCAAGTTAGAAGAAACTTTGCTTATGGAGAGTATTTTGTAGTAGACTTTGGATTTTCGTTCTTATTTATATGTAATAGACTTTATATCCATGTTTTATGGGGACATTGCTTGTAATTGATATTTCAAAATGTCTGAATCCCTGCTTGTAATTGATATTTCAAAATGTTCTAGTTATCTCATTTCCTTTACTCTTTTGGATTCATTATGTTTGAAGAAATTGCTGATTGTCAAAACCGAATCTGTTTTAATTCATATACTAAGCTTGCAGGTTTAGTGTCATGGAGTCATCTCAAGGAAGGAGCAAGGCACAAGGGAAAAGAAAGATGCCAGAAAGCAACATTGAGGAGAAGAAAGATGATACAAGAAGCTATATCTCATGGAATTTGGAGATGGAACGTGTACTAGCTGATGTACTCCGAGATCAGAGGAATTTGGGGAACAAAGGCGATGGAGCTTGGAAAGCTGTGGCATACAACACTGCAGCTCAAGTGTTATCTACACGTTTCAAAGTCCCGCAGCTCCTTGGAGAGAATGTGAAGAACCGAATTAAACTATGGAGAACATGGTATGGAATTGTCTCTGGTATACTTAGTCAAAGTAGGTTTGATTGGGATGGTTCGAAATATATGACCACGGTTGAAAATGAAGATGTTTGGAATGAGTATGTAAAGGTAAGCATAGTTTTTAGTTTCCAGCCATATAATTTTTCAGTTTTGAATTATTAACATGTTTTGTTATTATTAACATTTTTTTGGCTCTCAAGTCACATGCAGAGGCTAAAAAATTTCGGTTCAAGGTCATTCCAAATTGGGATGACATAGTAGACTTGTGTGCCAAAGATAAAGCTACCGGAGTTGGAGCGGAGACTGCACTCGATGCCGATGGTGCCATGAACATTGAAGAGGATGAGGCTAATAGTATCAACATTGGTTTAGAGGAGTCAAGCGTTGCAACAAAGAAACGGGGTCAGTTTTCGACTTCTACTGGAATGCAATCCCAAACGAGAAGAAGTGGAGAAAAAGATGGGATAGTTGCTGCAATGAGAGAATTTGCCGAGTCGATGAAAGAATTCATGCAAGCAAACACAAAGAAGACTAATGAAAAAGACGTTCAGGAAGTGCTAGAGGAGCTGGAGAAAATTTCGGGTCTTGACAATGAGCAATGGCTCAAGGCTATCAATTGGTTGACTGAAAATCCTAGTAAACTTGTAGTTATAAGAGCTCTTCCTTTGGACAAGAAAAAGGATTACTTGTTGGCTTTCATGTCCTAATGCCAGGTAAAATTAATTGTTGGATTTTTACTAGCTGAGGTATGGATTAAGTACAATATAAGATTTTATTTTATCTTTTTCCTCTAGTTAATGACTATTACTATTATTGATGGAACTTTTTTTTTATATAGGAAATATACTGAACCTAATCCACCGCAACAAGCCATCAACATCTGATTGTGATCTTGTTTCTAGTTGGTATTTACATGAGCTTGCAGGCATCTTAGTCCATTTTCTATTGTCCAGAAACTGAGATTCTAAACTCATTTTGCTAATCAAGCTGTTTTTTTTCTTGGTATGTCATGTTGGTTCTATTTAAAGGGGTTGGCCTAATTTTGTTATGAATATTGGTCGGTTTCTTAATTAGTGGATAGTGACTTTAGCCTCAATTGTATTGAATGTATTGATCCATATGCTTAGCAATTTAGCATTACATTCTATGACATGTTGGTCCTTGAACATGATTATGAATTAAATAGATATGGAGTTTATGTTGATTTGAAAGTGGTCGTGCTTGCGAATATGAGATACCGTCTTCAACTATTGAACCAGAAAAAATATTCATAACAGTTATGTGAAATTAGAGGCAACTATGTTTCACAACCAAGTAAATTGTCTAATTTTATTATTTTTCAAAGACTATTTTAAATTTTTATTATTTCAAAAATTGCTATTGTTTATTTATTTGTCACATTTTATATTGAAATCTCATTTTTTTTAAAAGAATATTCAAAAAAAATTTTGTAATTGAAGGTAATTGAAATACTTTATCCAAACAAAGAATTTAAAATACAAGGTATTTGAATTACCCCATCCAAACAAAGTATTTTTAAAATGAAGGTAATTTAAATGAAGCAATTGAATTACCTTAGATTTAAAATTCCTTAGAATTTCGAAATACCCCATCCAAACACACACTAATTAATTGCTCATCTGGTTCAGAGATTACGCTTTCGGTTTCTGCTGGATTTTGGGTGGGGTCAGTGCATATTCTTCCGAACCTTATCAAAGCTCTTTGGTGATTAACTATATATATGGTTTCTTTTATGTTTTTGGGTGGATTATTGTTTCGGAAGGGTTTTTTTAGTTTTTATGTTGCTTTTGTTTTGTATTGAAAGTGAAAGGCTGTTTTCTCAGCTATAGATGGGATTTTTTTTTCTTATGTTCTTATACCTTTCATCGTCTTGATTCGTATAATAATCATAATGACTCTCTCGAGTTTTTGGTATTTGTCTTTTATACATGAGTTTGATTCTTGATTATCTGTAGTACTCTTTATTAATATACTTTGGCCCGTCCCTAAAGATACGGGAAAAGATACATGTTATTCTTTTGCAGTTCATGCATGAAGGTGTTGGCCATTGTCGTTCGCACTCACAATTCTGCTTGTCGTTGTTGGTGACAGCTAGGGCCGTCAAATGGATCGGTTCTAGCCTATTTAGTCCTAGCCCATATTGGTTAGGGTTAAATGGACCATAGGATTAAAAGACCCATATTAAAAAAGCCCACAGGATCAAAAAGTCTTAAAATGTCCTAAGGGTCAGGGTCAGCCCATGGACCATAATTTTTTTAATGGATCTATTTTTTTTATTTTATAAAACTTGACAAAAAGAACAACAACTATAATCACTCTAACATTATGTAATAATATCATTTGACCTATGAAATTATCTATTTAAATATGTATTACGTGCTATAATTTTTCTTCACTAACCGCACAACCACTTAGGTAATCCAAGTGAATAGTTTTCCTTAACTGGAATATTATCTAGTGCAATAATTTGATATCAGTTATCTACTTTAACAATTCATTTCATATAAAGACAACACTACAACATTTTTTAGTTTAGGCAACAACAAAAAACCGTTCCCAGAAGTATGAAAACCGTTGCCTAAACTTTAGGCAACGGTTTGGCAACGGTTAAAAAAGTGTTCTCTAGGTGGCCGTTGCCTATTCCCTTAGACAACGGTTTTTCTCTTTAGGCCACGGTATATCAATAACCGTTGCCTAAATTAGGGGAATAGGCCACGGTTTTTAAACCCGTCCAATGGCAACGGTTTTCGTTCATATTATTTAGGCAACGGTTTCTTAATTGTTGCTAGATGTTTCAGCCATGGTTATTTAAATGTTGGCAAATAGAATAAGGAACATTTATTTAACTATTGGTGGATGGTATAGGCAACAATTTCGTAACTGTTGCTAGACGTTTTCATTAGAGCTGTCAAAATGGACCCGGCCCGACGGGCCAGCCCATTTAGCCCGATATAAATGACGGGCTGGGTTACAAAAAATAGAGCCCAGTTAAATTTTGGCCCGGCCTGGCCCGACCCGAAAAACTGTTAGCCCATCATTATCTAGCCCGAAACGGGCCGGGCCGGCCCGCTGGCCCGAATTGGTTCAAATTTTTTAACAAAAAAATAAATAAATACCAAAAACAAATAAAAATTTTGAAAGTTAAAATGAGGATTGTGAAAGAGGAAAGAAGATTTATGAATTTTTAGAGCCATTTTATGAAATCACGAAAATGTTTTCTACTCTTTAAATATCCTACATCCAATTTGTATTTCATGCAAATATGGAAGATTGAGGTTCTATTGAAAAATAGTAGATCAAGTCAAGATTATGTGATTAGTGATATGACTTTAAGAATGATGGAAAAGTTTGATAAGTATTGAAATGAGTGTAGCACAATTCTTGCTTTAGGATGTGTTCTTGATCCTAGGTTGAAGTTGTAAATGCTTAAATATACTTACTCTAAACTTTATTCCAACAAGCTCTTGGTTGATGAGAAGTTGAGTGTTGTGAAGAATGCTTTGTATGAACTTTTTAATCATTATACCAACAATATGGAAGTTCATACTTCTATGATGGATGCAAGTACTTCCACTCAAACTTATCAAGAAGGGACAAGTATTTCAACATTGCTTGGTAGACTATGATGTAAGTTATTGTACTTCAACAAACTTATTCATCTTTCATTTATTGTATGTAATTATTCATAGGTTCTTTCATCTTTCAACTCTCTTTTGCTTTATGCCCTTGCTTTATATCCTTGATGCCATCTTAACTATTTCAATTTTGATTACTTGTTTTAATCTTTTAGTAATTATTTGATAGGAATTTGAAGTAGAAGAGAGTAAAGAAACTTTGTTGAATGGAAAATCTGAACTTGACCTCTACTTGGAAGAAGCAAAACTTGTGGGTCACAAGGATTTAGATGTTTTAGATTATTGGAGGGATAATAGCCGTAGATTTCTTGATTTATGAAGGATTATCTGTATTTTTTTTATGACGATGGATATTTATTATAACTATGGTACATTTCCTATGTTAATTCATAAGTCATAACCATATGAATGGAATGGTAATGAAATTTCCTAGTTAATAAAATGAATTTTAAAAAACAATAAAAATAATTTTTAAAAAACGTTATCGGCCCATGGGCCAGCCCGTTTGACCCGCAGCCCGCATAGGGTTGGGCTGGGCTAGGAAATTAACAGCCCAGTTGATTTTTAGCCCAGCCCAGCCCGAAACTACCTCGACCCGAACGGGCCGGCCCGAATGGGTTGGGCCAGCCCGTTTTGACACCTCTAGTTTTAATATAGACAACACTTATTTTACTGTTGGTAAATAATATAGAAATCGGTTAACTCAACTTTAGGGGACATTTTTGTAACTATTATAGAATAAATCGACAACGATGTTAGCTTTTATTATATTGCGAGGAAAGTCTTTTATATGTTTATACATAACTAAATATATATTTTAACCTTTCAATTACAACACCTAAAAACATACGTCACATGTAATTCTGCAACAAGATATCAACTATTTTTTATTCTTTCAACTCCCAAGCACCGAAAAACATACTCGTCACATGTAATTCTGCAACAAGATATCACAGATTTAATAATACACCAAAGCCAAAGACAGCCAGACCTGTAGAGCATACTCCTAGTTGCACAACAAACAGAGTCTTCAAATGACACTCTTAGACTATGAGAGCCATCACAAACAGAGCAACCACCCATCTGAACTAATACCACTTAAAAAAGCTAACATAATAGTTTTCTTCTAAAATCCAAAAGAAAAAAGAAAAACATCCATAAAGATTGTATGCTTCAATGTATGTTAATATCATCATTCGTCTTCTATGTCTTGATATTGTTCTTCCTCACCAAGAAAATCTTCCTGCATATATGACAAAAGATATATAAGTTAGAAGCTGAGTTATATAGTTCAATTAGATTATGAAATAAGGAGAAAATGGAATCATGCTACTGTACCTTATATAACATGAGCCTTTATAAGCTACCTAGTCTCTTCGCTCCCTAATGATACCAAGAAAACAAGTCTCAAGCATTATTGCCAAGTAATGAACCAATAATATAATAGGTCATTCTCCACCATTTTATATCAAGTATCAAAAGCATGACAAGCAACATTTTTTTTATGTGTGCTAAACTGTATTTATATTTGAGTACAAGGGATACCTGAACCCGTATATAATAAAAGAGAACACTAAGTTAAAATTTCAACCAAGAGTAACAATTTACAACTAGGTTGAAATTCTCACTTGTGTTCCAACAAAAACACATCCCCATGGACATAGTACAGACCAACAGGACCCAACAGATCTAATGACCATACAAGGCCAAAACCAAAACCAAAAACCAAACTCAAGTGTAAAAGCTAGCTGAATATTCAAAGGCCCACCAGATATATTTAAGAATTTTTTGAAAAGACCAAAGCTCACCAGAATTACACAACACCACATTACCGACTTGAAGAACCATGGAACGAAAAAACAAGAAACAAAAGCTACCCATATAAGGTACAAACTAATATCAGTAGAAGCATAAACCATGTAAAGCCTTCAAACTAGAAAAAATCATGAAGGTAGAGGAATGAGGGATGCCAAGGAAACAAGTTTTAGACAGAATGAGGGATTTATATTGGAGCAATTTATATACAATGAAAAGGATCTTCAATTTTTCTAAGTGAACTGCATTATTGAAATTATGCATCTTAAGGATATTTTAAATGCTAATTCATGTAGAATCCAAACTAAAACATAAAGAAGTAATCCAATCCTCCATCACCAGAATTCATATTATGTTACAAATTGCACAACTTTTGAGCACAATAATAGTCAAAAGCTATTATTAATGACTTGAAACCTATTTAACTAGTAGCTACAACTAATAACTTGTTTATAGTAGTATCCATTGCTTCCTCAACTTGGAACTAATAATATTATTAGCGGAAAAATTAAATACACAAATAAAGTTTTGATAAATATTGTTATACCTGTTCGTTATTTGGAACATGAGTTGATGTAGAAGAATGTGATGCTGCATTGTTTTCGTTGCCTAAAGCATTTGCCATCATATCATCCAAATCCTTTTCATCCAAATTTGGCTTGTTTTGCTTCAATAAACTTCTTACAAGTGCTTCCAATCCATCAACCTTCTTAAACATCTTATTCGTCTCATGCGAATGTTGTTTCTTAATCGCAGCAATTTCTTCATTTCTTTTTAACATAGATGGTGTGACGGTTCTTTCAAAGCAACGCACTTTCCCGACTTTTCTTTGCCAAAGAGTGATCGAAAAGTTTGTCCAGCAGATTCAGTTGAGTTTTGAATTGAATCTTTAAGCATAGTCTAATAAAAGAACATTAATGTTAAGGATAAAATCAAGACTTTAAATGCACTTGATGGATAACACTAGACTTACAATAACAACTTGCGTTTCTGGATCTACTTCCTTTCCATTTCGGCTTTGGCGAGTCTCGACGAACATTTCAGCTTGAAGGACATCCCCTCCCTTCTTGTTTGCACGCTACATCAATTAGTTGAGCAATAGGGAACACATATTGATTAGAAGATTTATTTTAGATATGAAAACGCGTTCAGGGACAAGTGTACACTTTGAACACATATGGCTAAGTTAGGATAATCGATACTGATTTGACCATGCCATTAGCTGCCATATTATTGAAGGGTATAAAAAGAAGTGATTCTGTAACTAACAAAGTTGCAAATAAAAATCATACCAGAAATCAATCTTTATAGTCTTTAGACAAAGTAAAAAATAATTGGTTGGTTTCTTTATCTATATCCATATTGACTGATTTGAATCAAATTGCAAAGATGATTAGATCATGTTTTTGCTTCAACTCCAAGAAGGGCCTTGCAAAGAGCAATGAAATTTTGGTTTCAACCTCAAATTCAAACCACGTAGAACAGGAAAAGAAGGATGCGATACTGAAAGCTTGTAGCACGTTTAAGGTTATGGAACAAGAGAACAAGCTGAAGAAGGCGTTAGAGGAGGAGCGTAGGATAAGTAGAGAAGCAGGGAAGATGGTCAGATTTGTTACTCCAGAATCTGCTAAATTGGATGCTTAGGGATGATATAGCAAATGATGATGAAATAGAAACCAGTAGTTATTCAAGCAATTTTATTCCTTTTCCTTTGTTTATTTGCTGTGACTAGAAATGCCCTTGTCCTTTTTTTCTTTGTGGTGCTTTTCTTATATTTTCATTGTTGTGTATATGAGTGTAACATTATTAATGAAGGAGATTGTTTTGTACATTGATAAAGCAGATATTGTTAGTCATGCTAGAAACGTGCATACCCTAAGTAATTCTGGTTTTTGGGGGGATTTTCCCATGTCTAAATGATGGGGTCTTGGTTAAAAAAGCCACCTTGAACCAAGTATGTAATACAAAGCAACAGTAAAGCACAGACACTTGAAGTAAAATGAGCTGTATCGGTATCTAACGCATATCTAAAATTAAGTGGAATGTAGTCATATATGTTCTATATATGCAATAATTGTGGCTTTGTTATGCAATCAAATGCTTTTACTCAATTCTATATATGTTCCCTAAACTGGTAGAACTTTTGTTTTTTTGAAAGCCAAATGAAATTTATTAGAAATAATCGACTAGCAAAGACAAGATGTGACATAGCCAGAAAAGCAATGCAATCAAGAAAAACAGATTATTTCAAAAACATAGGCCTGATGTGTATCTAATATCTATATCCTATATAGAATGGCAGCAAAAATAACCCAGGCTAACTAAAGCAACTAGAATCAACAAGCAAATCATGTTAAACAATTAAAACACTTCAATGACACCCAAGATGGAAGAAAAAAACTGTCTAAACATGAATATATGTATGCTGTCCGGACATTGAAACACAAATAAACAGGCCTTGCATTTTGTAAAAAAAAACACTGGAAGTGATACAGAAGGAGTTTTGGCCTGAAATTTTTATGACTTGGAGATTTACATGTTAGTTTTCAAAGACGAAAACAGTGTTTCAATTCAAGTTGTATGGCCAAAGTTATGGTTCAAAGAGTACCTTTATCGAAACTCAAATCCAAAGAAGACATACATGAATTTCACAAACAAAAGAAATGCAGCCGAGAGAGAATCATGGTTTCACATTCTGTTCTCACAACTCAGAACACTAAAATGAGATTTCTAAGTCATCTTCTTAGAAAGCATAAGATTGGAAAAGATAAAAGTAAATTCAGTTCTTAACATCCACAAACCAACCAAAGAATAAAACTAAGCTTCCACAGCCATGATATAAAAGTTCAATTCAAACATTTCATCAAACAGTTAGTACTCCATCAAAATAAACATATTAAAATATTATTAGACAACATTATAGCCATTCAAATATATGAATATATTAAGGTAAAACATAATGAAGGTCATGATTTTACATTTCATTTCATATTTCTCAGTACAAAACATAATCAAATAGAATTACCAAAAAGAGACTCCAATGGATTGAGGATGATTTCCAATCTCTAATTGATATTACAATTTGAGAGAGAAATTCAGATCACTCCCTCTTTCTCCTTTGTTTCTTAAACTAGAGGAGAAAGAGGCCTACCCCCTACCCGAGTTTTTCGGACCTCGAGCGAGAACACTCCCAAACTAGAATTTTTCGGACTCAACAGAGTACCCAAAACCAGAATTTCAGACCTTCCTCTTGTTGGCTTGGTCAATCAGTAGATAGATGACAAAGGAACGAAAATCAAAAACTGATCAACGAAGAAAATCTAGAGCCAAACGCTCAAGCTCATACCTGACAGAGTTACGAGAAAGTGCGAGAGAGCATGAAACGAAACAGGGAATGGGAAGAACCTTCTTACGGGGCACTCTGAACCTTCTCTTCCAATCTCTCTTTCAACGCTGAGGAATGTTGCGGGAAAACAAAAATCTCCAAAAGAAGAAGAATGGAGAGTAAGTATGAGGAGCAAATCAATGAGAAAGAGAATGAAAGAGAAAACATAGATAGAATTGCAAGAGAAGGGTACCTTGGTCAATCAAATCAAAACCCTAGCTCTCTGATTCAATTTGAGGGGTTTTCGTTTGAGGGCAGAGGTAGCGTTGAGTTGGTCTCTGCCTCTTACGAAAAAGAACGAGGGAATGCACAGCATGAGAAATATATATTTGGCGTCATTTTAATTTTAATTTTAATTTTAATTTTAATTATTAGAAAAACAGTTGTTAATAGTGTCCACAGTGTAAAACCATTGTCTCTGATCCATCCTCGTTTTTAAAATCGTTGCCTAACATAGATAAGCTACAGTTTTGTAATGTTCTTTTAAAAAATATACAAAATATATAAATTATTGAGTACAACAACAAAACTGTTGCTCATTCTATGTTTTAGGAACAGTTTTTCAAGCGTTGGTAAGAATAGTGTTGCCTAAAGTACAAAATGTTGTAGTGCAATGATGAAAAGAGATAAAATAATGATTTCTCTTCAATTTTTTTAGAGAAAACTATAGGACTTAATACATATTTGGTAGTTAATTTTATAGGTTAAATGATATTATTACATAATGTTAGAGTGATTAGAATTGTTGTTTTTTTTGTCAAGTTTTATAAATAAAATAAAATAAATAGGACTATAAAAAAAATATATTGTCTATGGGCTGACCCTGGCCCCTAGGACTTTTTAGTGCTTTTTTTGGCTGTGTGCTTTTTTTAATGTGGACCTTTTGACCCTGTAACCCATCTGATCCTGACCCACATAGGTCAGGACTAAATAGACTAGAATGACTTATTTAACAGCTCTAATTATAAACTAAATAAATTGAATTATTATTATGGGTTAGATAAACTCGTCTTAGGACTTACGTGAATGTCGAGTTGCAGTTTGTCGGCATAGAGATGCTTTGATTTGTTTTCGTTCCCTTTTGAGGGGAGGTTGCTGGATATACTCGGACATGAAAAAGGATTTCATTCCAACTTTTAAAGGTTTTCATGTTTGACTAATTTGATATAAAATATATAAATTTTTAAATTAAAACATGTACACTATTCAATTGTAATTTTTTAAATAATGCAAAAAGAAACTGATAACGAACATGAAAAAATAAATTAATAAAAGTATATAATAAACAAATATCAGATATTAAAGATTTAAATAAATAATTATTATTTTTTTGTGTAAACACAATTTTCACCGTCGAAATAAAATAAATAATATGATTCCTTTTTCGACAAAAATATCCTAACATAAAAGTAAAAATATTATATTATAATTAATTATAATAACAATAATGATTAAATATGCATATTAAAATAATTTTGTAATTAACCGAAGGTTACATGTAAGAAGGCAAGATTATTAAAATAAGCAAAAAGAATTATTCTTTGAAATACACAGTTTTCTAATATTTAATTATTATAATAATTAAAAAAGATCATATTAGGAATACTGATTAAGAATGAAATATACTATTCTTTCAAGTATCAAACAGTTTTTTTTTCCCGGTATTATCGATTATTTGAATTGAATAAATCCACCAAAATATCCCATAATTTAAATTATTTGAGTCCGCTATATTACTAATCTTTACTCTTTAGTGTGATTGATTAAACAGAAATTTACCTTTCACAAGTCACAACCTCCGATTAGGGTGACTCAGGGTTGTGGACGCAGTAAAGCAACTGTAGCAACTGCACAGTTGCTTTTTGCTTTATGCCCCATAATTTTTATTTACTTATCCCTTATAATTTTTTACTATTATGAAGACTCAAAAATAAAATTTTCTTATGCATGGTAACAACTTGGTGGCGGCTCCCTTCTCAGTCCAAGCACAATTGCTACACCGATAGATGGCTACATCCCACGTGACTTGCCTTCCCACTTCCCCCACCAATCCGCAAGTGTTACGTCAGTACAAACCGAAGAGTCATTATGAATGCGTTTGCTAAAAAAAATATTTGTTTAACTGAATAATTATTTTTTAAAATGTTTCGTATGTTTGTTTTTATTTTTAAAAATAATAAAACAGAAAAATATTATTTTTCGGATTAAAATAAAAAAACAACTTTTATTAATTTAAAAAAAATCAATTTTTATAATTAACTTCAATTTTAAAAAATGATTTTTTTATTATGAATAAACATAAATCTGCTTTTATATTTTTTTTAAAATCTATACAAATAATCATTAAATTAATTTATATCAAAATATTTATTTTTTAATCTTAAACAAACGGTCCTATATTTAAACCTCTTGCTAATGAGTGTTCTAAGAGTATTGGTTAAGAAATCCTTAAAAAAAAATTGTATTAAAAAATTAAGTGTTACACTTTTCGAAATGATAAATATATTATTTCTCATATAAATTTTTATTTCTTGGTTCCTTAAACAATATCCTAGGACACTTATTAACATTCTCCTAATTTAAATTATATGAAGTTTATCTCATAGTTTTGTCTTAGACCCCAAAATATCTCGACACAATCAGGGGGCGACTTTATAAGGATTCGAACCCGGATTATAAAAAAAAAAATTGTGGTTGGTATTTTCCTAAAAAAATTAGTAGTTTTGAAAATAACTCATGAAATAATGTATTTTGGAAAATATTTTTTTATTTTAATATTTTACGTGTGTCAGTGCTGATGTCAATTTTTTTTTTATTTTTACAACTATGAGTACGTTTGTTACATACTATTTGAAGAAAAAAAATCATTTTTAATGAGTTTGATCATTTTTATTTAAGTTTTTCATAAAAATTATTTGTATGGTTAAAATGTAATGATATTTTCATTAACTTTCGAAACAAATTATTAACTATATTTAAAAAATAATTTTTTTTTATTGAAAACAAACAAAAATAACTTCTGATTTTTAAAATCTCTAAAATATAATCAGTAAATTATTGAACGACAATATCATTTTTTTAATAAGTAACAAAGGACTCTATATCTTAAGTTTTCTAGTTGTAGTATTTATGGATAAAGATCTATTATCCTATTTTTACATATTACATCATATCTCAATCAATAATATATTATCATATAATTAAAAAATTTATTTAATATTAAAAAATTAAAATATATGATAATATATTATTTACACCAAAATAATAATAATAGAGGAGATCATCGTCCGTATTTAGATGTTAGAAGCATTTATATAATTGAAAAATTAGAACCGTCTTTGATTCGCGATGGAAGCAGGCGTGTTCATTTTGGCCTGTAGGACTGCAGCAAATAACAACACGTAACAATAAGCAGCTCAGAGTTTTCCTCTCCATGTACCACGAAGTAGTTTAGAAGAGCTTATTTAATTTTCTTTTAATTTATTTGATGATATAAATTTTTATACAATATATTTAATAGAGTTTATAAAAATAACTTATGTTATCTCATAAGAAGTTTTTGACTTATTTTCATAAGTCACTGAAAGAAATATATAGAATTATCATAAGAGCTTATGCACCAAATACTCTCTGTGTTTTTTACTATTCGAATCCTCTCATGTCCCTTTCTTTCTTTAAACGCTTATGACATAAACTCTCATAAGATAACATCTTATATAATAAGCTCTTAATTAAATTGTTTACCAAAACAGTCTCTACGGTCTATATAAACTATCTTATTCCTTTATGTCTCCATCTTCTCCTAAAATCCAACAATATTGAGAAACCTTTGTAAAACACCCTTTGGCCTGTTTCTTATCTTCTTGAATGCGCCTTTCTTTCTTTTCTGTTCTTTCATTCACAGAACAGAATACCACATATCCAAATCGACAAGCATCGAGCAAAGGGGAAGCACATGCAGCTTCCAAACATGGAACCTTTTACCATCATTGGGCTGCTCTTACTTCTCTTTATTCTTTCATCCATATCGAGAAGACGCAGAAGCCGAACCACTGCTGTTAGAAAAGCGCCGCCAGAAGCTAACGGTGCATGGCCTTTGATCGGGCACCTCCACCTTCTAGGTGGGTCACGGCCACCTCACGTGACCTTGGGCGATATGGCTGACAAATACGGACCAGTCTTCACCGTACGACTTGGCGTTCACCAAACTTTGGTTGTGAGCAGTTGGGAGATGGCTAAAGAGTGTTTCACTGTAAACGGCAGAGCATTCGCTAGCCGTCCAAAATCTGTACCTTTGGAAATCTTAGGTTTAAACTTTGCCATGTTTGGATTCAGCCCTTACGGTTCTTATTGGCGTCACGTCCGTAAGATAGCCACCCTCGAGCTCCTTTCCGCTCACCGGATAGAGTTGCTCAAGCCCGTCAAGGAAGCGATAGTGAAGAAAGCAATGAAGGAGAGTTACAACTTTTGGTTAAAGATGAAGAACGAGGGTAGTTCGGGAAAGGTAATGACTGAGATGAAGAAATGGTTTGGGGACATAACTTTAAACATAATGCTCAAAACGATAGTAGGGGTGGAGTGTGATGGTGAGAAAGAAGAGAACAAACGGATCCATAAAGCACTAAGGGATTTCTCAGATCTCAGTGGGGCGTTCCCTATTTCAGATGCGCTGCCTTATTTGAGATGGTTGGATTTGGATGGGCTATTGAAGAAAATGAAGAGAAATGCAAAAGAGATGGAAGAGTTTGGTGAAATTTGGCTCGATGAACACAAACGCAACAGGAATAATTGTGGTGCAGGGGAATGGAAGGGTAAGCATGACTTCATGGACGTGCTTCTTTCTACCGTTGATGAAAGTGAAGAGTTTGAAGGTCGTGATGCTGATACTACAATCAAAGCCACATGCCTGGTATCTATCTAGATCTTCAATATCACTTTCATCGTTTTCATTTGTTTTAACTAGGAGACTTTCCTTAACTGACTTGGACAAAACACATGGGACACCTGTCCGGTTTTTTCTTTTTTCTATTTAAAACATGGTTAGCCTAATCTATTTAGTAAAGAGTTTGTGTTAAGATTTTTTAAAAAATTTATATAGATAAAAAGGTTGGGCTAAAGTCTTTTAAAAAACTTACTAAGTCTATCTTCGGCCTATTTAATACAAACATACAGACATAAATGTTCATGAATAATATAATATGTTATAATATTATAATATATTATTTATATTATTTAAAAATAAAGATATGTTCGTCTATTTAAATATAGTGACTGTTTTATCATTAAAGGTCTACGATTCTACGAGCCTATTTATAATTGAAGGCATGTAATTTATTTATAGATGGAGACATATTTAAAGGTGTTGTTGATAAGTAGATTTTTAAATAAACTTTCAGGTCAGTTCAGACTTTAAAGTAGATCAGACTCAGATCTTAACAATTGACTTATATAGGCTTGGGTCTCGAAATTGGAACGCACGACTGATTAAGACATATCACGACTTAGCCTGTTCCCATACGTACTTTTTTTAAAGTTGTCATATTTGAACACATAATTTAAACATCATATATGATATTGTATATATTTATTTTTATCTCATTTATTTTTTATTATTTTTATATACACGTGTTTTTAAAATATCAAAAAAAATAAATAGGTCTTCATATAATGTCCCTAAAGTGTGTTAAGAAAAACAGTATCTTTCTTTACTCTATCTCCCCACCGCGACTTGTCTGCCACGGGGCCACAATTCTTGCCACCCAAGCCGTCCCATCGCAATAAACACCATCAGCCGCCACCCCTACATTAGTGTCAAAGAAAGGACAAAAAGAGAGGAATGATCAAAGAAGAGAGTAATGGATGAATTAGAAAAGGAGCTGCTTGAAGGTGGGACGTAGTGTCATCTCTATCCATTAGAAAAGGAGCGGCTTGAAGGTGGGACGTAGTGTCATCTCTTTAGTCTTTAGACGATACCTTTTTTTTATTTACATCTATTTAGACAATACTTTGAATATCAACTTATTGGGTTAAATATATTTTTTATTCCATTAAAATAAGTGGATTTTGATTTTGATCCAGATAAAAATTTTCTTTGCTTCTTGTTTCTATAAAATTTGAAATCACTTTTTTTTTGTTCTTATTGTCATGTGATATCCATTAACTATTTATGTGTTTAATGGAAGCTCATATGGTCATCCAAAGTGACACCCAATAATATCTATGTTGTCGTGTTAGTATGTGATTCCCTAAAAATTTTCCTTGAATCCTAAAATAAATTATATTTATCTACCATAAAATGAATGCTAGAGACTAAAAATTGCCATATTAAATTTTTAGAGGGATGAAAAATAAAGAAAAATAATTCATATATAGGGATCAAAACCAAATTTTTTTCATTTTATAGGGATCAAAATTAGTAATTTTATATTTTAGAGCGATGAAAACTAAAGAAATTTTTTTACAGGGACCAAAACCAAAATTCGCTTATTTTCTAGGGACTAAAAACATATTTAACCCTAATTTATATATTTATATATGGATATCTTAAAATATGTAATATTTGGATGCTCAGTTAGATTTACATAAATTAAATATCATTTTAGTATTAATAAAAACATTGTAAAAAAAATCTTCTTTAGGCAAGGTTTTTTTTTTTAAGGAATCTTCCTTACAAGTTAATGATCGCTTGTTTTTATTCATTTACTCAAAAGGATATAAAATTTATTATTTAATTATATTTTTTATATATTATTTAATAATATAGCTTACTGAATTCATATAAACATTTTTGTCACTTGGTTTTTTTTTCCTATGAATTATATGAAAAATTTGTTTCTTTGATAATAGTGAATTTAATTTTGGTATATTGTCAGTAAAATATTTTTTTCATTAATATCATCTTCTCTCAGTTGATATGGTTTAGCAGTAAGTTTCTGACTCTCTATTTCACAGACACTAATTATAGCGGGCACGAACACTACAAAGGGGACATTGACCCGGGCTCTCTCATTACTTGTCAACAACCGAGAAGTCCTGAACAAGGCCATACACGAATTAGACAAACAAATTGGGAGTGACAGGTTGGCGGTGGAATCAGACATGAAAAATCTAGTGTATCTCCAAGCCATAATCAAGGAAACAATGCGTTTGTACCCACCTGCACCACTCAATTTGCCACACATGTCCATGGAAGACTGCACTGTGGGTGGATACAATGTGCCTGCTGGCACGCGTCTCTTGACTAACATTTCAAAACTTCAACGAGATCCCCTTGTTTATCCCGATCCCTTGGAGTTCCGACCAGAGAGATTCCTCACAACCCACCAACACGTCGACGTTCGGGGCCAACATTTTGAACTTATTCCATTCGGTGCAGGCAGAAGGATGTGTCCAGGACTCTCGTTCGGTCTTCAAAGTATGCAACTTACACTTGCTAATCTGCTTCATGGGTTTGACATTGTAACTCCTGATGGTGGACCAGTTGATATGGTTGAACAAATTGGGCTAACCAACATCAAAGCCTCCCCGCTCCAAGTCATTCTTACCCCGCGTCTCTCTGGCCAAGTTTATGCTGAAAAATAAACGCTAGCTCGATATAATAATGGATAGCATTGCCTCCCATGCAGGGATAATAAATACACATTATGAAAGCTATTCCACTTTATGTTCTCATCAAACCTCATTTTTCTTCTCAAGAAATAAGCGTGTATTTGAAACCCATATTGGCAAACCCCGTATAACATGGATTTTATAAACTTATGTTTGATTAAATGTGTGAATATAATAATTTGATTTATGTTTAGATACTTATTGTTAAAAGTGATTTTGATAAAATAAGTATTGTTTGATTAGTGTTAATCAAATTGAATAGTTAAAATTTATATTATTCATGTGTACATACCTATATATGTATATCAAAGATGTTCTCTCATTCGTGAAAAACTTTCAATAATAAGGTTGTTATAAAATCAAATGTTGGATTAAAACTTTTATCATATGATCTTTTATATAAAAGTTTACATTAATCCGGAATTATTTTGTACTTCATTGATAAACATTAAGATTAGCGTAATATATAACTTTAAAATACATAAAAATAGGGGCTATTTAATTACATTTTTATTGATATTCAAATTTTAAAAATTTGATACAAAAATAAAACATTTTGTCCCACATATGGAAACTCAGCCCAATAAGGTCCAAGGAAACTCTAAGATTGAACAAATCACCCGGCCGAATGTCTGAGTCAAAGGTCTATGAGAGAGGGGTTGACCTAGGGGATGGCCCCCACCAACCAAGCTGCATCATCGGTAAGGTTCGTCCCTTAATCGTGTGACCATTCAATCACTATCACCCCAAATCACAACTGACCTCAAAGATTCATGCGATGGGGGCACTATACCAGCTCCCCCCGTGTCCCTTACGCTACATAGCTAGGGGCGCCTTACCAATAATGGCAGTCACTCATACCCCCATATCAAAGGCACCACTTTAAAAAGTTATGGAATCATGAGGCCATGTAAGTTCTCATTTTATCACCTAAATACATTATTTACAACCTTTTTGTTCACTTAGTTATCAGAATGCTTTCGTAGGTACACCCCCCATTTTGTTCAATCAAAGGAGCAACAAAGAAGATAAAGCAGGACACCACTATCAAGCTTGAAGATATAGTTTGGGCCATTCTAGTACATGACCAATAATGAAGAAAGATTCTGAAGATATTATTTTGGGGCAAGCCAGAACAAAAATAAAAGATAGTTATAATTTAATGATGAGATCAATAAAAATTATATTGTATAGAAAAATATTTAATTGTGTAACAATATTAAGTCATCAGCATGTATATGGCTTTTTGAGCAAAATGAATTCCTTTTAGAAACTATTTATCATTTTAGGATTATTCTAAAACTATTTACCAATGGGGGTCCTTTTGAACACGTGACATTTTTTTTTACTCTGACGGGTCAAAGGCTCCAGTCAGACTGGCGCTTACCAGTATTTTAAAAAAAGAAGACAAAACCTGCCCTGAAATGCCACGTGGCGCACTACAGGGGAGGCACCAGGCATAGTGGCGCCTCTCCTACAGTGCGCCACATGGCGCTGCAGGGGGCGCCCCCACCCCACCCCAAAAGTTTTTTTAACGCCTGGAGCACACCCACCCCAAAGTCTGACGCAGGAGCCCCCCACACATAATCCCTCCCCCCAGGACAGTTACTCCTCCTATAAATAGGTATAAGTAAGAAATTTTATTTACTACTTGTGATATTATTTGCTACTTATTATTAGAGTATTTATTTTATTGTTACTTGTTATTTTAAATAGATACTTTATCATTAATGTCACCGTTACTCCCTATACTTATAGTATTTTTTTTTTTTGTAACGGTGTTCTTTTAAAATTGTAGGTGACTTTCTTTTAATTATTACAAGGTAAAATTCTTTTTTACTACTGTAATAATTGATGAATATTTATTGGTGTAAATTGTTATCGCTATTATTTTTTTATGCCTCGTGTGATATTATTTGCTACTCGTTATTACAAGAATTTTTTTACTGCCTCTTGTTATTTTAAATAGATACTTTATCATTAATGTCATCGTTACTCCCTATACTTATAGTATAAATTTTTTTGTAGCGGTATTCCTTTAAAATTGCAGGTGACTTTCTTTTAATTCTTACAAGGTAAAATTCTTTTTTACTACTGTAATAATTGATGAATATTTATTGTTGTAAATTGTTATTGCTATTATTTTTTTATGCCTCGTGTGATATTATTTGCTACTCGTTATTACAGGAATTATTAATTAAATTTATCATTAACGTCAGTATTTATTGTGGCTAAATAGATAATATAATTTTCCTTAATTATATAACTCAATAGATTTTATTATATAATCTATATAATTGTAACATTTTTTTTAATGTCAGAAGAAAGATATGGCATCATCTAGCTCACAATAAGGGGCACGATTGGTAAACCCCGGCCTGGTGGATGATTCACTATTGAACCCGCAAGATAAGCATGTTTCCCAGCACGTATGGAATGGATCACCCGATCGAGTTCTTAGAGCTCGACGTAGACTGGCATTTAATCCTGCTGTTATGGATCTCCCAGAGTCTATCAGAGCTAATATTCAAATAGCCGGTTTCTTGGGGGTAGCCCAAGTAAATATAACCCAGCTTGATCATAATTTGATTACTGCACTTGTTGAGCGATGGAAACCCGAGACACATACCTTTCACATGCCGTGGGGAGAATGTACCATCACACTGCAGGATGTTGCTATTCTCTGTGGACTACGTATTAACGGTCCCACTGTTGTTGGTGCAACTCATATATATTGGAAGCAATATATCGATGAAATGCTAGTCGGAGTTCCTAATGATTCTGGCACGAAAGGTTCAAGAATAAAGTTAAAGTGGCTGGAAGATCATTTTGGGCACTTCTCTCAATGGGAGGATAATCAATGGTGGAGGGTTGTATATACACGAGCGTATATACTCAGGTTGATAGGAAACCTATTGCTCCCGGATCCCTCCGGTTCACAAGTGTCACTGAGATATCTTCCACTATTAGATAATTTTGAAGTAACAAGTCAGTATAGCCGGGGTTCGGCTGTATTGGGTTACTTGTATTGAGAGTTGTGCAAGTCTACAAATTATGAAAAGAAGGAGATTTGCGGGTTCATGTCGTTAGTTCAAATATGGGCATGGGAAAGGATGCCTTCCATTGCTCCGCAGCTCGTGATTGACCAACGAGATTTTGGTACACCATACGATACACGGCAAGTAGCATGTAAAATTTGTAATGCCATCATTGTTTGTAGCTTATACTTGATCCGATAATCCTTTTTTTAAACAATGATAGGTGGCGTTTGGGGGTTACTTATAACAGGCAGATGCACCACCTGACGTATTATCGTGACCGATTTGACAAAATGAAGCATCGCGATGTAAGTATAAATTTTCAATTTAAATAAAAATTAGGAATGTATTGTATTATTTATGTTGTCTCTATCTTAGGAATGTTATTGCATTATTTTGTTCCATGTTGGTAGATTATTTGGTGTCCCTACGACGACATGATGATGGCAACACTACCCATGGTCTGTCTAGAAGCCATGTACTTATGGAGGGTTGTTCTTCCTTTGATATGCTTCAACATTGTCGAGTGGGTTCAACCAGATCGTGTGATGCGTCAATTCGGCCTGCAACAACATATACCCAATGAACCTTCCCAACCAGAAAATCGCCATGATCTGTCACTTAGGGGCAAACAATCTGAGAATTGGCCACTCATGTTGGATAATGACATTAGTTTCTGGAATGATAGACACATGAATGTGATTTGTCATAATCAACCACACATTGGTCTCCTAAATAAGCAATCAGAGTATACGCGGTGGTACTTGCGTAGGACACGACGATGGGTTGGCAGGGAAGGTGCACTCAGAGGATATTAGGTAACGTTTTGGTTTCCCAGCATATTGTTTTTTGGTTGAATTATATTTTGATAAATTATTGTTAATATTTACTAACCGTGCTATAGGCTGATGGGATGGAGCGATTGTACTACTTAAGTACTCCTGAGGGTCAACCAGAGTTCACGTTTGGTGAACTTAATCAAGAGCTTGCGGCTATTATGGCAGCATCGGATGAGGCGGATAGCATCATTATACCTACTGTCTCAACTGTACCTCTCACACAAGCTGTGGAAACGATTCCTCCGTTCGCACGCGTGCCAGCAGTAAAAGTGGAGGGTCAGTCTCTTGGTAGGAGAAGACAGCGCCTGGAACAACATAATTTCTACACACCGCCTATGCCGGGACGTGGAGAAGGATATTATTATGCACCCACCCAGGGTCATGACTTTTCACAGGAACCGGCTCCAACATATTTTCATACTGACATGGCAGGACCATCGTCCATGCCTGCCCATTCCTCATCGTCGATGCATACTCATTCCCCTATGCATCCAAATTCATCCAATTTGTTCTTCACATCACCCGCATATCACCTGACTGCTAAGACACCAGATGCCCCCAATCCCATGATTAAGCAAATACAAAACACCCCAATATACTCTCCCGGATACGTTGGTATTGGTATTGACTTGAATGTCGACTTCTCCGCAGTTTTAGACTCTAGCTCAGCAAGTGAAGAGCCAATTCAAGTTGAGCCCAATGTCAGAAGAAATCCACGTCGTGAGGCTCGGGGTAAACAACGACAGTGCATCTTGTCTCCCTTTCAGCATGATGGTGATCACGCTCATTAGTCACCTTACAGTTGCATTGTAATTATGTAGAATGTTATCTAATTGATATTTTGTACCTAACAGACATTTATACCAATTTTGTAATTATTGGAGTAACTTGATATTTTGTTTCGTTATATTTTTGTTTCGTCTTGAAATTATAGCCATTTATTATTATAACAAAACATACTAATCATATGTCGTAACATTTGACTATGGCAAAACAAAGCATTGGAAATCATACATAATAGGGTGTAATCTAAATATTTTCTTCCGTACCAACTCCTCCGCTTCCTGATCCTCCAGCTCGTTGAGGGCAGTGGCACCGGTTATGACCCTGAGACCTATATAATCCACATCGTTGGATCGGTTGTGACTCTACCCAGTCCATCTCATTACGAATGTGGGTTGACTTGGGTCTCCCTTTCGGGCGTAGCATCGACACATCCGAAACTAAGGTCCAAGGTTGTTGTATCTCGGGTATTTCTTCCTCATTTCCGATTGGAAACCACTGGGCAACATTAATGATACTCTGCCATTTTTAAACATCGCTGACATACTGATCATGGTCGAGCATCATGGCCGCATATGCAGCAATGACATGTGAACATGGCAAGTGATATGCTTGAAATTTTCCCCACCGACAATATTTGGTTTTTAAGTTGACCTTCCAACAACGACCCCCTCTCTGGGTGACCAGATTGAAAGCCTCTTCGACCTCGAATCGTAGATTCTGGGTGTCGTATCGGTGGACCTGATGCGAAGAAGCATCTTCTTGATGTTTCAAGAGCTTCTTCATTGCCTTGTCAGAATATCGGTGACCAGAACTAAGCTTGCCTCTTGCTTCTACACCCCGCTGAACAAAATACTCGACGATCCTACCATATGAACACTTAACCAAAGCGGTGATTGGCAGATTCCTAACACCCTTTAAAATTTTATTCACACATTCAGACAAATTGGTTGTCATGTGTCCAAATCGATGACTACCATCATCATAAGCCAGTGACCATTTCTCCTTCCTAATGCCATCAATCAACCTTTGTATTTCAAGACTGGTTTCACGGAATTTCTCAAGCTTTCGATCGAAGTTTATCTTGCATGCGGTGTACCCTATACAAAAACGTTAACTTATTTAAGTCACCATATTATTAAAGAAAACATAAATACAAAAATTTTGTAGTTTAAAAAAGACATACATAGAGTCATCAGTTCCTCCTTCAACTTTTTATTATTGAATCTCTGGTTGAAATTACTGGCAATATGTCGAATACAGTATACATGATAAGCATTTGGAGGCTGCCAACCTTGGTGAGGATTCGAAACGGCCGATTTAATGCTTTGGTACCGATCGGAGATCAGACATGTACCGGTCTTATTGGTAACATGTTCCCGGATCAATCCCAAAAACCAAGACCACGCATCTAAAGTTTCTCCTTCCACAACAGCAAAAGCAAGCGGCAGTAAATGACTGTTTCCATCCTGTGATGTGGCAATCAACAGTGTGCCACGATACTTACCATACAGAAATGTGCCATCAACCTATATTATTGGTTTGTAGTGATTAAATGCATCACAACGTTGTCTAAACGTCCAGAAAACACGATGAAACGTGCGATATTGGTTGTTCACACGGTTGCCCACCACATATAGGTTGGTCTCGATCTTGTAAAATGAATCTGGTGAAAACAACTGCATATGTTGTAACCATCTAGGTAGCATGGCATATGATTCATCCCAATCTCCAAATGCATTCACTATGACCTTTTGTTTGGCGATAGTCACCGATGGCGCTTCTCGGACCATACCTAGGAAGTCGATTTCAATATAAAGTTAGATTACACTTGGAATTAACAATAGAAACAATTATCCTACTGTTGAGTCACCGGCAAGTGTACCGGGTCGTCGCAAGTAATAAAATAAACACGGTAAGTAATTACCGAGGTCGAACTCAGGGATTGGGCTACCAATTCAACTAATCTGCGGGAAATCTGATACGTTTGGTCAAGAGAGGGAAGTGGTTGAGAGAGAGAGATTAATATCGCAATTCAATTAACAAATCAAATAAAGCAAAGGTATTAAAATCTGAAGTTAAGATATCTAGGGTCTCAAATTCACCTACCCAATCATGCATAGTACCCAAGTGATGATGTATTCCTCCCTAAATTCAATTACAATGTCAACCGGGACCCCCAAATTCTCCTATATCCACTGTCGTGCTCAATAGGATGTATTCGAAGATTGGATTAATTACTTACTAGGTCTCATAATCCTAATCATCAAACTCTGTTAATTCTTGTTCCCTATAAGGTTGCACTAATCTCCTACCCACTGTCGTGCAATATTCAATTAGTGATCCCAATTCAAGTTCTAAAACGCGAATCGCCGATCAGCCTTAACACGTTTAACTAGTTAATCACGCATGCATATGATCAATACAACCAAATCAGAATTGGAAAACATCAATTGAGAAGAGGGGAGAAGAACATACATCACATTAACACTATACCGCCATGGGTGGCTTCATTGATTCCCTAGACGAGGGGATTAGTTCCTCATGCCCGTGACGACAAACGAACAATCGGCAATAATCTCCATAATAAACTAAGAAAAGAAAAGAGAAGGGAGACGCAGCTCCAGAAACAAGGATTCGTCCTAAAACTGATCTAAACAAGTGGAGTATCAAAGGTTTCTCAATCTGATCTGAAACAGCCTATAAATAGGGATTCTGGTTCTCGGACGCTCACGGGGCGAACCATATTTCGCGAGGCGAACATTAGTTTTGGCGCGCTTTCAATTTGGATTCTGGCGAGGCGAGAGTGTATTCGCGGGGCGAGTCTTCCAACTTCAAACTGTCACAGCCGTGACCTTCATCACGGCTGGGCCGTGATGGTCTCTGTCTTCCAGGGTCTTCAAACTCTCGCGGGGCGATCTGCCTCTCGCGGGGCGAGACTTCAAACCTAAATCTGTCACAGCCGTGACCTTCACCACGGCTAGGCCGTGATGGTCTCTGTCTTCCAGGGTCTTCAGTCTCTCGCGAGGCGAGAACCCTCTCGCGTGGTGAGCCAGAATTGATGCCTGATGCTGTTTTGCTGATCTTCAGGATCGCGAGGCGAGCATCCACTCGCGGGGCGAGTGCCTCCAGAATGGAAATTTCCACTGTTTTCTTGACTTGAAGTGTTTCCTTGACTCTTGGAGCTTCACTTCTAACCTGAAACACTAAAAAAGGAACAAAAAGCGTAATTATATTCAAAATAGACTAAAAACTACGAAAATTTCCTAGAACGAGTCAAAGTCTACTTAGGAACAAAACAAGGCCAAATTTGGGCGAAAACGAGATTGAACTCGAATAATTTGCACAAAAACCACAGTCCATCTAGTTATAAAACTAGATAAGCCTGAGGCTTATCACATACTAATAATCATCGTACATAGTATGCACGAGCATACGAAGTTAGAATCCAGCTTTGTGTGGTCTTGCGACAACATCCGATTCACACAATTATGTTGACCACCCCACTTTGTAACCTCCCACTTTAGTGACTTTTTCGACAAGATAGCCCTCAGCCTCCATGGGCATCCTGTCAAATGATTTGAGCACTGAACATATTACTTGGTTGATTTAGATTCAACAACTTTGAAATTCTGATGAACATTCATGGAATAATGTTTAGCAGCCATTTGAACCGCCTGTTTAGTATCAAATCACAAGCCAACATACAATTCCTGACCCACTTTCCACGATCCTGGAACATCTACGCCTTCAAATTCTATCTCCTGATCAAGATGGTCCCAGTTTATATAATTATAATGGGGGATGAGTTGAAGAATGCACCATGTGATTGACCTATAAGTGAGTAAAAATGAATAAATTTTCGATTAGAGTAAAAATAATAATATTTATATAAATAAAAATTAATAATAATAATGTTGGAATTAAATTATTAATTGTTGGAGGAAACCAACCAGCTTGATGCGGAACAAAACCACCAAGAGCCATCGATGAAACCGGAGCTGCACCAATTCCAGGTGACGCCAATGCGGATAAAACTATGTTGGAACCCTGTTCAACCTCCTCCTCGGTATCCGATGAACCTGATGTTGGTATATCATCTTCATCATCATCTTTATCTGACTCATCCTCCATCTCGCTCGCCCAATCTTCATCTTCGTCATCTGCATTTGACCCAAGGTTTACTGGCACATTTCACTGCTCGAAATTACTACCCAATGACGGCACGGAATGTGGAAGTGCCCGCAACATTAACATCAACGTACAACTCAAGTGTCGACATCCAGGGATTTTGGATTAAACCATTCAGCATGCACTCCACATCTCGATCATCAGTAATTTCAACAAGAATATATTTCACCGGGTTGCCACATATCATATATCTTGTCAGAATTTTTGAAACTGATTGATTTGGTTGCAGCATCAACTTCGAGTGAATCTTTGCCCTCAAAAGCTCGTACCGGATGTAATGTTTTATGTGCACAATTTCTTGGTCCCCTTCAAATGTAATTCCTTCTGGTCCATCGAAGACTCTCCCGTTTGAATATACAACTACTGCAACTTGGCTCATGACATCTGCCCTACAATAATATCAAATACATAAAAATAAACCATAAATTTACAATTTCTAATAATAACAATATTAAAAATACACAACAACCAATACAAATAATGGTATTAAAAATATTAACATCATATTTAATATTAAATATGTAAACTTAAAAATAACATTAATGTAACAAAATAATATCACTATTAATAATAATATTACAAAATAAAATTAATTACCAATTACTAATAATAAATACCGATACTAATAAAAGTAATATTACTGTTATATTATAATAAAAAAATAAACTTAATAATTAAAAGAAAGTAGCAAATAATATCACAAGAGGCAATAAAAAAAATCCCGTAATAACTGTAACGCCCTTCGTTACAATAGTAACCCGAAATAGATTCTCATAAAAAATGCCTAAATAAAATTTTCATAAATATAATTGTCTGAAAATACCTTAATGATTATTAAAGTAAAATAATGGTAATAAATCCTTATATAAATTAAATGAATTGCCTCAAAACCCGGGCGTCTACTAAAATAACCCAACGTAAAAAAAATAAAATAAACGTGTCTAGCCACAAACGGCTCCTTATTCAAAATAAAATACTAACAAAGCTAGATAATAAATGAGGAAAATCGCTAAGTCTTCAATCCTCTTCAGCTTCAGTGATGTCGTCCTCGTGCTCTGAAAACAACACTTTTAATGAGATATAATCCCAGTGAATAAAAATCAAGTTCTAAAAATATTTTCACAAATAGTGTTGTTCTCAGCCGGTGCGGTAGCCGGAAAAACATCCATGGTACCCGCTGATTTTCAATTTAATAAATATAATAAATCTTCGAAAATAAGAGCATATAAATTAATTCAATATCAATCAGTTAAACCACAACTCATAAAATCAACTACGGACACATCTCATCACATTTAATCACATTCACCATGCAAGCTCTATGTAATACAACTCCATGAACATGACTCGGTGAGTCCCAGAATCACTTGACTTGACTCTTTGGTTCCCAGAACCGGTGTGAATCTTAGATCCACTAAGGTCTATGAGCTCATATCCATGCAATGGCGTCCCACTGCCTTCCTCATCCCAGATGGAGGTATCTAATAATATTTCATCCCAGATGTGAATATTTTAATCATCTGATATCCCATCCCAGATGGTGATATCTCCATCCTATTCCCGGAATAGAATGTAAAAACGTCATCCCTTCCCGGAAGGTGATAACCAACTCATATACACTATGCAATATGTCATCCCAGATGACTACCAAAATTTTATCAAACTCCATGGCATCAATTTCATGAACACTGTAACAGATTTATAACACAACTATCATGACAAATTAATATTGAATTTAATATGTTTATTATAATACCAATTTTCTAATATAACCGGCTTTTAAACACAAGAATCCAAGCATGCAACAGGTGTTTCACCTGTTCACCACTACAATAACATTATTAACATAAGGTACAAAAATTCTAGCGTGAAATTCAAAATAATTTGCATTCAAATGGCATTTACAATTTTATAAAAAGTAGATTAGATAAGCCAAAAGGACTAATTTAGTACATAATAGCTTAAACAGAAGCACGTACAGTATTGCCACACAAAAAAAAAATATTCTTTGATCAATTATCAAAAGGTGAGATGTTTTAAGAATCTCAAAATCAAGAACCCTAACATATTTTACTATTTCAGAGAAGACAAAGTTACGTTAAAAGCCTCAAATTAATTATACCATGAAAGTGTGAGAAAAGTTATTTTTACTCACCTTTTGCAAACCTCCAATGTGCTCTAAAAATTACGTATGATAAGGATTTGCGCTTCCCTAAAAATTCTTCTCCCGTTTGGTGGCATTCTTGGATCTGTGTTGTTACGGCTGTACCGGCAAGGAATGGAAATACCCTCCTCGTCTCCTGTGCGGCGCTACCAGCCACACGCACAGTAACCCATATATATATGTGTGTGTGTGTGTGTGTGTGTGTGTGTGTGTGTGTGTGTGTAGCAGGCACGACCACATGATCTTTAGGTTTTAAAAATCCTCTTTAGCCAAAAGCATGGGTGGGCTTAACGCCCATGTATCCCTTTTTTTCCCCTTCATATGTATATATTTATTTATTTTTATATATATACATATATATATATATATATATATATAATTTTGCATTCTTTATAATAGTTAATAAAGTTCAATAAATCCTTATACTATCACTCCTTTACTCTAAATCTCTTATTTATATTTTATTTGCACTATACTTTTTAATAACTTAATATTATTATTTTTTTCTTCAACTTAATTATGTTAGAATTTTAGGATGTTACATTTTCTCCTCTCCTTAAAGAATTTCGTCCCCGAAATTCATCTCATACACACGCACTTATTGTAACATATGACATATTCAAAACTAAGAGGTTATCATACCTTAGATAATAAAATCTGGGTATTTGCGTACGATGTCCTCTTCCATCTCCCAAGTGGCTTCCTCCGGTGTCAATCCTTCTCATAACACTTTTACCAATGGAATTGTCTTGTTCCTCAGAGTCTTAGTGCTCTTGTTCGTGATTCGACTAGGATTTGGCTTATAGATCAAATTATCCTTCAATTGTACAGACTCAGGAGCTATCACATGAGATTCACCAGGCACATATTTTCTGAGTTGCAACACATGGAAAACATCATGAAGGTTTGCCAACTGTGGCGGGAGAGCAAATTGGTAAGCAACAGGCCCGACTCTTTTAAGAATTTGGAAAGGTCCCATGAAACGTGGATTTAGCTTGCGGACTTTCATCGACCTCCCTACCCCGTCTTAGGAGTGACTCTAAAAAATACATGCTCGCTTTCCTGGAATTCTAGAGGCTTTCTCCTTTTGTCGGCATAGTTCTTTTTGTCTACTTTGCGCCGTGCGCATCCTTTCCCTAATCATTTTGATTCTCTCAGAGGCTTCCTGGACCAATTCAGGTCCTATCAAGGTTTTCTCTCCTACCTCACACCAACATAAAGGGGACCTACACTTCCTCCCATACAGGACCTCATAAGGTGCCATGCCTATACTTAGCGTGATAACTATTGTTATACGCAAACTCAATGAGAGGTAGGAATCTATCCCAACTCCCTCTTCATCCAGGACACACGCCCTAAGCATGTCCTCAAGGGTCCGAATGGTCCGCTCTGACTGACCATCCGTTTGGGGATGATAGGTCGTGCTAAGGTTCAAATTAGTCCCAAAGGCTTGCTGAAAGGCTCTCCAAAATCTAGAGGTAAACCGCGGGTCTCTATCCGACACTATAGATGTGGGTATCCCATGAAGCTTGACTATTTCCTTGATATAGAGGTATGCCAACTTGTCTAAGCTATAGGTTGTCTTAATTGGCAAGAAGTGGGCAGACTTGGTCAACCTATCCACTATCACCCAAGTGGCGTCTAAGCTCAAACGTGTCTTAGGTAACCCCATCACAAAGTTCATAGAAATTCTCCCACTTCCATTCTGGAATCTCCAAGGACTGCAACAACCCCGAAGGCTTCTGATGTTCTATCTCAACCTTTTGGCACACTAACTCAACCTTTTGGCACACTAAACACCTAGTTACGAAGCCAGCCACATCCTTTTTCATTCCTGGCCACCAATACATCCTCTTAAGGTCTTGGTACATCTTAGTTATTCCAGGATGTATGGTAAACTTTTCCTTATGATATTCCTCCAATATCTTCTCTCTAAGGCTCCCCTCCTTAGGAACAACGATCCTATTCTTAAACTTCACTAGCCCATCAACTAACAACTCATAACCCTCTTGTCCTAATCGAGACTGCAACTCCCGGTCTAAAAGTTGTTCCCGCCTAACCTCACCTCTAAGCTCACTCTTAATTTCTAAGCTATTCAACTTCAAACTTAAGACATTTATGGACACATCCAACACTTCCAGATTCATGTCCCTAAACTCTTCCATGAGGTTCAGCTCTTGCACCATCAAGCTTGACACATGTAGGGACTTCCTACTCAAAGCATCCGCCACCACATTGGCTTTTCTCGGATGGTACTTCAACTCGAAGTCATAGTCTTTAAGGAACTCCATCCACCTTCGTTGTCTCATGATCAACTCCTTCTGGTCGAATAGATATTTTAGGCTTTTATGGTCACTAAAAACTTCAAACTTTTCCCCGTAAAGGTAATGCCTCCGGATCTTAAGGGAAAAAACCACGGCTGCTAGCTCTAAGTCATGGGTAGGGTAATTCCCTTCATGTGGCCTGAGCTGCCTAGAGGCATATGCTACCACCTTGCCCTCCCGCCTTAAGACACATCCCAAGCCATTCTTAGATGCGTCGCAGTATACCACAGAACTCACTAAGGGATCCGGTATAGTTAAGACTGGTGATGACACCAATCTCCTCTTAGGCTCTTGGAACCCGTCCTCACACTCCTAGTCCCACACAAAAGGTTTCCCTTTCCTAGTCAATTGGGTCAAAGGTAAGGCTAGTCTAGAGAGTCTCTCTATGAACTTCCTATAGTAACCAGCTAAGCCTAAGAAACTTCTCACTTCGGTTACTGCCTTAGGTTGTTCCCATCCCAACACCGCATCAACTCTAGAGGAATCAACCGCTACACCATCCTTTGAGATTGTGTGTCCTAAAAACTTTACCTCGTCTAGCCAAAACTCACACTTATCCGGTTTGGCATAAAGACGCTCGTCCCTCAAGATCTGCAACACCAACCTTAAGTGTTCTCCATGTTCTTCTGGCGTCCTAGAGTATATTAAAATATCATATATGAACACCACCACAAACTTGTCCAAAAAGGTCCTAAAGATCCGATTCATGTAGTCCATGAAAACGGCTGGGGCGTTGGTCACGCCAAAGGGCATCACTACATACTCATAGTGCCCACACCTTGTCCTGAAGGCTGTCTTAGGGATGTCCGCGCCTCTAACTCTAATTTGACGGTTTCCCGATCTTAGATCTATTTTGGAAACACCGACGCTCCCCTTAACTGATCTAAGAGATCATCTATCCTAGGCAAGGGATATTTGTTCTTAATGGTTACGTTATTCAGTTGCCTATAATCAACACACAACCACATGCTCCCATCCTTTTTCTTCACCAAAAGCACTGGTGCTCCCCAAGTTGACACACTAGGCCTAATGAACCCCTTTTGTAACATATCCTCTATCTGTTTCTTGAGCTCGCTCAACTCTAGAGGTGCCATCCTATAGGATGCTACTGATACAGGTTCACTCCCAGGTACTAGATCAATAGTAAACTCAATCTCTCTATCTGGAGGTAAACTAGAGACATCCTCAGGAAACACATCTGGGAACTCACACAATAAAGGACATTGCAGGCGGGCAGAAGAAGTGATCAATCTATCTTTAGCAGGAGTAGAAACACACAAATCACATGACACTTTAGTAACAGGTAACTCTAAGAATTGAGCACATTTAAATGAAATGAATGAATGTGTTTCTCCCGAATCGAACAATAGAGAAACTTTTCTCCTGTACGGGTTGAAGAAATCCAGCCTCCTCCAGATCTAAGCTGCCTCAGAATAATGGCGGGTTGTTCTTCTTGAATTCGGAAAGTCCCACATTCTAAGGGTCCTGGGTTGCCACCACTCCATTAGTGATTGGACTCCATTCCCATTCAGTTGACGGAGAGTCTCCGCCTGCGCTTGCATAACTCTGGCTATACAATCCAAAGCTGGTGCAAGTGCAACGTTCGCCCCTCGCCTATTAATCGCCATAAATTTGCTCACCACCAATGAAATACTGGGTTGATCAGGTCCAATATCCCAAAGAATAGCATGCAACATTTATAACTCTAACAAGCATCCTATGCGCCCAAGTTTTGTTTTAGAAAAGCCCCACTACCACAGTCCGATTTAGAATCGAACTGCTCTGATACCATAAATGTAACGCCCTTCGTTACAATAGTAACCCGAAATAGATTCTCATAAAACAAATGGCTAAATAAAATTTTCATAAATATAATTGTCTGAAAATACCTTAATGATTATTAAAGTAAAATAATGGTAATAAATCTTATATAAATGAAATGAATTGCCTCAAAACCCGGGCGTCTACTAAAATAACCCAACGTAAAAAAAATAAAATAAACGTGTGTAGCCACAAACGGCTCCTTATTCAAAATAAAATACTAACAAAGCTAGATAATAAATGAGGAAAATCGCTAAGTCTTCAATCCTCTCCAGCTTCAGTGATGTCGTCCGCGTGCTCTGAAAACAACACTTTTAATGAGATATAATCCCAGTGAATAAAAATCATGTTCTAAAAATATTTTCACAAATAGTGTTGTTCTCAGCCGGTGCGGTAGCCGGAAAAACATCCATGGTACCTGCTGATTTTCAATTTAATAAATATAATAAATCTTCGAAAATAATACCATATAAATTAATTCAATATCAATCAGTTAAACCACAACTCATAAAATCAACTACGGACACATCTCATCACATTTAATCACATTCACCATGCAAGCTCTATGTAATACAACTCCATGAACATGACTCGGTGATTCCCAGAATCACTTGACTTGACTCTTTGGTTCCCAGAACCGGTGTGAATCTTAGATCCACTAAGGTCTATGAGCTCATATCCATGCAATGGCGTCCCACTGCCTTCCCCATCCCAGATGGAGGTATCTAATAATATTCCATCCCAGATGTGAATATTTTAATCATCTGATATCCCATCCCAGATGGTGATATCTCCATCCTATTCCCGGAATAGAATGTAGAACCGTCATCCCTTTCCGGAAGGTGATAACCAACTCATATACACTATGCAATATGTCATCCCAGATGACTACCAAAATTTTATCAAACTCCATGGCATCAATTTCATGAACACTGTAACAGATTTATAACACAACTATCATGACAAATTGATATTGAATTTAATATGTTTATTAAAATACCAATTTTCTAATGTAACCAGCTTTTAAACACAAGAATCCAAGCATGCAACAGGTGTTTCACCTGTTCACCACTACAATAACATTATTAACATAAGGTACAAAAAGTTTAGCGTGAAATTCAAAATAATTTGCATTCAAATGACATTTACAATTTTATAAAAAGTAGATTAGATAAGCCAAAAGGACTAATTTAGTACATAATAGCTTAAACAGAAGCACGTACAGTATTGCCACAAAAAAAAAAAAAATCTTTGATCAATTATCAAAAGGTGAGATGTTTTAAAAATCTCAAAATCAAGAACCCTAACATATTTTACTATTTCAGAAAGACAAAGTTACGTGTAAAAGCCTCAAATTAATTGTACCATGAAAGTGTGAGAAAAGTTATTTTTACTCACCTTTTGCAGACCTCCAATGTGCTCTAAAAATTACGTATGATAAGGATTTACGCTTCCTTAAAAATTCTTCTCCCGTTTGATGGCATTCTTGAATCTGTGTTGTTATGACTGTACCGGCAAGGAATGGAAATACCCTCCCCGTCTCCTGTGCGGCGCTACCAGCCACACGCACAGTAACCCATATATATATATTTGTGTGTGTGTAGCAGGCACGGCCACACGATCTTTAGGTTTTACAAATCCTCCTTAGCCAAAAGCATGGGTCGGCTTAACACCCATGTATCCCTTTTTTTTTTAATATGTATATATTTATATTTATATATATATATATATATATATATATATAATTTTGCATTCTTTATAATAGTTAATAAATTTCAATAAATCCTTATACTATCACTCCTTTAATCTAAATCTCTTATTTATATTTTATTTGCACTATACTTTTTAATAACTTAATATTAATATTATTATTATTATATTATTTTTTTTCTTCAAATTAATTATGTTAGAATTTTAGGATGTTACAATAACGAGTAGCAAATAATATCACAGGAGGCATAAAAAAATAGCAATAATAATTTACATCAATAAACATTCATCAATTATTACAGTAGTAAAAAAGAATTTTAGCTTGTAAGAATTAAAAGAAAGTCACCTGCAATTTTAAAAGAACATCGCTACAAAAAAAAATTATACTATAAATATAGGGAGTAACGATGACATTAACGATAAAGTATCTATTTAAAATAACAACCAACAATACAATAAATATCCTACTTATACATATCTATAGGAGGAGTAACTATCATGAAGGAAGGGATTATGGATGTGTGGGGTGCGGTGCCTGCAGTTTTCATTTGGGTGGGGTGGGGGGCTCCTGCGTCAGACTTTGGGGTGGGTGGTCCACGCGTCAAAAATTTTTTGGGTTGGGTTGGGGTGGGGTGGGGGCGCCCCTTACAGCACGACGTGGCGCACTACAGGGGAGGTGTCACTGTGCCTGGTGTATTTGAAGGTGTCATCCGCAGTGGGGTCTCCCCTGCAGTGTGTCACGTGGCACTGCAGGGTAGGTTTTGTCCTTCGTTTTTTTAAAATACTGATAGGCACCAGTTTGACTGATGTTTTTGATCGGTTATAATGAAAAAAAAATATATATCATATGTCCAAAAGGATCTCCATTAATAAATAGTTTCAGAATAATCCTAAACTGATAAATGATTTCTAATAGGAACTCATTTCGGTAAAAAGCCAAGATCAGGTAACGTTCCCGCAATGTATAGTGGGTTTCTTGCTGCAGAAATGTAATTTATTTTCTCTTCATCATTATAAGTTAAAAAAATTTATATGCATGGTTGATATTCAACATGATATTATCTGTCACGTGGTACGCACATCAAATCATGGAGATATGTTTTCAGTTTTGAGTATATATATATATATAGAGGCCAGTTTGAGTATATCTAAATCTAAAGTGTGACATTTTTCATACTTTCATCATATTCAGCACATTGAATTATACCACACTACTAATTAGCTTTCTTTTTTCTTTTCTTTTTTGACACATACTAATTAGCTTCTTATGATGCAGACAAAAACTATCTTATTTTTGTGGAAAAAAATACTTGCACTATAAGAAAAATTGATTTTAGCGAGAGCCAAAAGCCGTCGCAAATCGCACAAATCTATCGCAAAACAAGTGTTTATGACGGATTTGCGACGGCCACAAATCCGTCGTATATAGGGTCGTCGCAAACCGTTTGTGACGGTATTTTGTTATTGGTCGTCGCAAATCACTAGACATTAGCGACGGCCTGGCTGTCGCAAATCACCAGAAATTATCGACGGCTTGACCGTCGCAAATCATCAGAAAGTAGCGACGGCTTGACCGTCGCAAATGCAATGGATTTTTAAAAAAAATAATAATTAAATTAATTAAATTTATATTAATTAATTAATTAAAATATGAATTATTTATCCTTCCATCTAGTTAATTTTGTCATAGCTGGATTCCATTCACAACACCAACAAAATTCATCTGTGCCAAATATTGGGGGATCAATGGATAAAATTAAGTTCTGTAAAGCAGCATTCATGGCTAGCATTATGGAACAAGATATACTCACATATAAATACTTAACAAATTTCAATATTATTTGCTCATGATGAATGCTAAGGCTAAAAAGAAAAAACAGAAGAGAAAAAGTGCTTAAGGATAAGATGAGGAAAGGAAAAAAGATAAACCCTGCAGTGTCATGTCTTCACAACTTCAAGGAAAGCATTGAATGATGATCTTGGATGCAACTTCCTGCCATCATCCCTTTCGCCGGTTCATGCTTTTTGAGGCAGTGTGCGACCAAAACCAGGGAGTATCGGATGGGAATGGGGAGGCGGGCGGACGGACTGCCGGCGAATGGACGACAACGGCGGTGCGACGGCAGTAGCGTGGGGGACGAATGCTCTGCGTAAGGGTTTTGAAAGAAGGGATAGAGTTGCAGGTTGAAGAAGGGACTAGGGATAAGTGGGGCGGGTTGGGCCTTTATTAAAGGTTTTGCGACGGACCAGCGACGGCCCAAGCCGTCGCAAAACAGAAAACTTTGTAGTGACGGCATAGCCGTCGCAAACCATCACCATTACTGACGGCCAAGGCCGTCGCAAACTGTAAGGCATATTAGCGAGGGACTGGCCGTCGCAAACATTGTTAATTACTGACGGCCAGAGGCCATCGCAAACTTCATGGTGCATTAGCGACGGCCGGACCGTTGCAAAGTTGAATATTTCTCCACCCGAAATGGCACCAAAATTTCACGGAAATACGCGCAACAACAGTGACGACATAGGCCGTCGCAAATCACCCAAGACCGTCGCAAATTTGGGAAATACAATCGTTCCTGTTCAAATGACAATTTTACTGATGGAATTGAGGCCGTCGCAAATAATCCGTCGCAAATCACCATTATTTTTGTAGTGTTGTCATTATATTATATCTTCTCCGACTCTTGCTTTGGTTTCATCACAGTTTCATAATTGTAAAACCCCCTTGTTGGTTTCATCACAATTTCATAATTGCATAACCAACCCCCCGCTCCCCCACCCCCTAAGGTGTTGTTAATTGTTTTAAGGATATTAATTAAGGAATTAAAGATAGAAACTTTGTATTGAGAATTGTAGTTTTTAAACTTTGAAAAAATTAAATTCATTATTTCCCAATACATAATTTTCATCTTTGTATCATTAATCAATACGCTTAGGACACTGATTAACATTTATCTTTTTTTTATTATTATTATAACAAACTGTATTTCTTATATGATAAACATAAACATTTGTATCCCTGAAAAAAATATTTTCTCATTGTATCTTGTCTAAGAATAGAGATCATCTATCTAAAAATGATGTATCACTTCATATCTCATTTAATTAGATTTTGCCACTTAAAAATTAATTATATTAATAATATATATATCCTTTTTAAATAATACGATATAATCTAATTGAGTGGGATTGAAAGTGATACATAATCTTTGACAAGTAATCTTTATCTCTTGTCTAGACTTTTTTTAGGTGGTGTATCGTCTAATCTATTGAAAAAGTAGGACAAAGAGATCTTCTTCCTACAACTATAGCATAATTGTGATCGTCGTCTCCTAATTTAAAACAACTCCTCTCCTTGTTGATGTATCTCTCTATATATTAAACTTGTTGAAAAAAGCAATTACTAATATTATTAATTGTGTAGTCGTTATTATTAAATGCAATAAATGTGTTTACATTTATCAACGTGTATTCATTAATTTAAGAGATGCTTTATCTCATGATTACTCATTAGGATCATGTTAACGAATGTCTTTAGGACATTCTTTGAAGGAACTGAGAAAAGTAAGTTTCTATTGGAAAGTTAAGTTTTTCATCTTTCAAATTTAAATACATCAATTCCTCATGAAAACTTTCTTTTATTGATTACTTAACGAGTTAGGACACTCGTTAGCATTCTTCTTTTATTATTTATTTTTATATATCCATAATGGGAAGCAGCATCACTCTTTCCTTTTCTACTTGTGGTCAAATTAACCAGTACTTTAAGGACATTGATTAAGAAATACAAATAATTTTTTTTTTATTAAAAACCTAAATATAACACTCCTTCAAATATTAAATACACATTTTTCATTTAGGGGTAAGTGCGGTACTTAAAAATGGCACATACATACAACAAGGAGGTTGGACAAATGAAAACGATATTCAGCCCAGGCCCTCCCCTTGTTCTTTACTCTTCCTTTTTTTTTTTTTTAATGTTTTCTCATTTGTCCCAAAGCTGAAACACTCAAGCTTATAAAGCCCGATATTGAAGTCTAGAATCACAAACCCCTTTTTGTTTTTGCTATATTGGAGGCCCGAAGCTCAAATAAAGAAACCGAAACCACTCTAGCGGGACAACTTCGGGGGCAACCCCTCCTCATAACTCATAAACTAATGAAATAGTATACTACTTTCCTTAATATAAGAAATAAAATTATAAAATATATAGATCAAGAAAATATATTGAAATGAGTTAACTGTAATTAATATTCATATAAATTTTTAAAAATACTCATTCTAATTAATAAACAAACTCATTTGTATGAAAAGTTGATATATCTAGTAAATATAAATCATATTATAAATGAGGGTAATATTGGAAATTAACATTTAATATGTGTGAAAATTGATGCATGTTTCTTATATTTTGGATAAAAAAATTACTCATTTATTTCTTATATTAAGAACCGGGGGGAGTAACTCGAATACAATTTTTTCGAATTATATAACTATAATAATCCATGCGAATCTCAAATGTTTTTTCTTGTTATATACAAAATTCATACATATCAGCAACGAATATATACTTTGTCAAAAAAAAAAAACAACGAATATATCATGCATATCAGCATATGCTTCGGGGTCTGTTAATTAGATTCGTAAATTTAATATAAACTGGAATCGAATCAGATTCTAATGAAATAGAGAGGTGTAACTAAATGTTCATTAAAAAAAAAAAAAACAGAGAGGTGTAACTAAGAAGTCATGTGATACCAATTCAATACTTTCAAATAGTCCATTGCTGTGTTAATATATGCGTGTTGTACTTG
Organism: Sophora flavescens; assembly: GCA_030762895.1. NCBI lineage: Eukaryota > Viridiplantae > Streptophyta > Magnoliopsida > Fabales > Fabaceae > Sophora > Sophora flavescens. Next base: position 14,107,322 of record CM061067.1, read on the forward strand.
GCCTTTTTTTTCTCTGTGTATTGTACTTGGCAAATAACTAATAAGCGAGAACTGCAATTGGAGTTGATATGAGTTTGGCTATATTAAGTTTTGTCTAAATAAATTTAGTTTTTTTCTGTAAAATATCGATTTGATTTGAGTTTGGTTTATTATCCGTTATGAATGTTTTTATGACTAATATGTTGATAAAAATATAAAAGTTTGGCCTAATTGGAATGTCCAGTTAAATGTATGTATTACAAGAAGACCTTCATATTACAATTCAAATATCCAAATAAAGGCAAGTGAGTAAGAATTTAAGAAATACATTTCATGTGGTGGAGGGATGTATCTTGACTTTTGGAGAATCCACTGTCATAAAAGAGAGATTAATTGGAAATGTGAGACAATTAATGTCCATTAGTCACATTCATAAATGGAAGCCACGTCCCTTCTCTATATAAAGGGCTCTTGTGAGGAAGAGTAGAAGCATACCAACCAAAGTAAGAGAGAGCAAGTGTATGAATGGTCACTTGCATATACACTTTCTTATATGAGTGAGTGTTATCATTTCTTGTAACTTGAGTTAGGGGTGAGCGTAGGACGGGTTTGGTTTGTCCCTCACCCGACCCTAAACATTGACCAGACATAATCTTTGAACTCGAACCCGTCCCTAAACCCGAAGGAACCGAACATGTGTGGGTTGAATTAAGACCGGATCAAGATGTGATAGGACCGAATTGACCCAAAGCCAAATAGATCCTTTATGAAATGAATTAATTATTAACTCTCGCTTACATATTATTGTACCTAACATATCTACGAAACCAATTCCATACACATACAAAGGTACATACTGTGAAAACATGTTGATAACATATCCCTCTTCCCCACCCCTCCTTAAATTTATGCTGCTGGTATTCATAAAATTCACAAACAGTTTCTCTAATATAAAACTACATCCCCAGAAGATGGTAAATTGATAGGAAGTAAATCAAGACCAATAATCATAATTTATGTTTTACATAATTTCATGAAGCAACCTGAATTTGTAGGATTACTTTGCAAATCAAGGCTACTAATATTTGCAGAGGCAGACACATTCCTACGATGCTTAGGAGGATTACAAAAGAGAAATCCAAGGCTAAAAATATCAGGGCAGAGGACAACTGAGAACAGAAGGTGAGTTACCTTTGTTTACTGTAACTGAGAACGGAGAGTGAGAGGGATAGTGTAGTAGTGGTTTCTTCCTTACTTCTTCACGGTCTAGCAGAAATTGAGATGAAAACCTAAAGCAAAAAACCAGAAATCAAGCATCAAAATAAGAAATGTAAACATTAATTTTAGGAAATTTTTTTAGGGTTTCAAAATATTTTCAGAAATTGAGAGTGAGAAAAGAGAGTGGCAGAGAGAACATACCAGAGCTGTGAGAAAAGAGACTGGAGTGGTGGTTCTCATTTTCCGGCGGCCGTGAGTGGTGGTTCTCTTCGCACAAAAGAGGAAAGCACAAAACGGAGTTGCAGGGACGTGGTGGGTCTCCTTGATGAGTCGGTGCCGTTGTGTGTGACCGTGTGGGTGGGTCTCCTCGACGAGTCGATGTCGTCGTTTGTGGCCGTGTGTGTCGTTCTCCTCGATGAGTCGACACCGTCGTGTGGCTGTGAGTGAGTTTGTTTCTATCGAGTGAAATGTGAAAACTGAAAAGATGTTAACCTAATGTGAGTGTGAGTGACTGAGTATGTGTAATGGGCCGCATGCGTATAGGTAAAAAAAGCTTAAAAACATAGGATAAGTATATGTAGGACGGGCCGGGTAATCTGAAGATTAACCCGGACCCATCCTTGACTCGGTTCCGGGTTAATAAAACAGCAGTGGGTTTGTCCCTTTGTCTTTTCGGGTCAATCCTTTTGTCAACCCGAATCGATCGGGTCGGGACGGGTTTGGGTTTGTAAAGTGATACATAATTGGGGTAAGTTACAATTCTTGTAATCATATTTGAGATAGTGAATACATTTGTTGAGACGTTTCCGTGGACGTAGGCAAGAGGTGTCGAACCACGTTAAATCTTTATGTATTTTTCTATTATTCTCTTTGTCGTGTGCTTGTGTGTGTTCCATCTAATGTCCTTGGACGTGTGGGGAATTCCGTTACGTGTGCGAGTTTATCCAACACATTTATAATTATTTAAATAAATATTAATAAATAAGTCTACTTGATAAATTGAATAAGTTTTTTTCAAACCTTAGTACATGCCAAATAGACATCTTAAAAAGTCTAAATGTAACTTGCTTGTTAAATAGGTCAAGTTTACATACAACAAAAAGAGCCTAAGTAAAAAGCCTTGAATTGATCATATGATCTATTCCCACTCTAATTGCGAACAGTGAAAAAAGGAATGTTTTTAATACGTAACCTCGAGATAAAGTTTAATCTACGTGAATGTAAATAAATACTAAAATATAATTGCTTTTACTAGAAGTTTCGAGATAACTGTGTGGTTCTCAAGAATGATGTATCTGAATATGGTCCCGTTTGTGAGAGCTTAAATAAGCTCCTTATGACATGCCATAAGTTCTTATGACATGTGTTTGCCACAACTTATGAAAAGAACTTATGGCATTTCATAAGTTATTTTTAACTTATTCTCATAAGTTAGGAAAACTAACTTATGGCATTTCATAAGCTCTTATGAGTACCAGCGTCAGTAGCGCGCCTCCCGCTAGAAAAAAGCTTGATCTGGCAGGTGCTGCTCCAATGCGGGAAGTGATTTTGCACTCTCGCGACGCGAACCTTGGCTCGCCTCGCGAGAGTGGAAAGCAGAAGCCAGCGCCCAGCGCTGGTGATGTAGCGCCCGGTGCGAAATTAAGCCCTTGTAATGTATCCAAATGCCTTAATTTTGTATAAGTGCTTTTGGAAATATGCATCCAAACGCACATGACTTATTGAATTCAAGCTCTTATGGCATAAGCTCTTGTACAATAAGACCTTATGCCATAAGTGCTTAGTTAAGCTATTTACCCAAACGGGGCCTATATATGATTGTTGCTTGCTTTCTTCCTAGTTTCAGCATTATTCACAGCCCTCTTTCATAACTAATATTATTAAGGTCACTAACTCTCTGGACGAGAATCTTTCATTGGTCATAATTATTGGGTAAGGTTATGAATACGTAGTCGTTATGTCTCCAATCTCATGAGAATATTCAAACATGGGATTGATCTTCGTCGAGCCTTGATGGGCCGAGATCAATTCTACCAATGTTGGAATAATAATATATGTAAAAGATAGAATAAAAAAGTATAAAAATATCAAATATTATCGAAAGTCGTTGTACAAATACAATAGTGACAGATTTAGGACCTTGACTTTGTGGGGGCGATTTATTTTAAAAAAATAATTAATAATATTTAATAGGATTAAATATATTTTTATCCCTATAAAATTGGTAAAAAATAATTTTAGTCCCTATGAAATTTTTATTCATTTTTAGTCTTTAAAAAAAATACGAAAATTGTGTATTTTCAATTCATGGTAATTGACTAAAAACACACTATTATTATTATTATTATTATTATTATTATATATATATAAATAAATAAAGACTGAGTGCGGTTGAAGGTGAGAATTTGAGAGAAACGAGAGGATTGAGTGATTATGTTTGGTGGAAAAAATAGAGCAAAAAAAAAACAATAGATTCAAACATATAAAAGTAGTAAGGACAAAATACAAATATATTAGATATTTACTTGTAATTTTATTAAAGTTAGGATGTGCAAGATCCAAAACCTCACTGATATATAGATCCACTGTGAATACACATAACATAAACAGTAAACAACTCCTCTGCCCAAAATTGGCACTACAGAAATCAGTGTTTTTTTTTTTTGAAATATCTTGCTAACAAGTATATTAAGAATATTGATTAAAAAATTTATAAAAAAAAATTATATTAAAAAATTAAATATTACATATTTCGAAATATTAAATATATTATGACTCATATAAATTTTCCTTTTTTATTGCTGGAAGTTTTAAATCGTTATATATATAGGTGTCAAAACACACCTCGAAGATCGCATCCCACCGACCTATTTATTAACTTACTAAAAGATAACTAATGATGTCCTAACTCCCAAACGAAATGAAGTTGTTCGTTCCGACAGTAATAAATACCCTTCACATCATTCTCTGAAGCCGTTTTCACAAAAGTTGAGAAGTAAGCAAGAAAGAAACGAGAAAAGATGTCTTCCAACTCCAAGGGAGCGAAACGGCAAAGTACTCTCTCAAACGACAAGCAAGTTGAAGTTGTCATCAGGGAGAGGAGAGGCACGGAGGAAGATCATGAGAAGGAAGAGGCAGCAGTGTCCGTGACGAGGCAGTTGTTCATAAAACCAATAGAGAACGGTGGGAAACTGGATAAAGAAGTGGTTCTGCGGCGAATTCATCATCGAAAGCGAGTGAACAAGTTCCGTGCCGCTGTGGGAGCCATCCTAAGCTCACTTTTCTCCACCAACACTGACAAAGGCAAAATATCTGTTGAAGAAAAGAAGTGGGTGGACGATGCATTTGCTGCCTTGTAAATTGTAAATTTGTAACAGTCTTTCTTAGTTAGTGTTATGATCCGGTGATTCACTTCTTTCCCTTCTAGGCTTGGTCTATGTATTTTATCGGGAATTATTCTAACTTTATTCTACCATCTTGCTCTTGGTTTCTTTTAGTTCCTTCCTGGTATAAGAATTTTGTTTTTTCCTCTCCTAGCTAGTATTGGATGTTGTATCATAGAATGCTTGTACATATGATATATTCATTTTCTTTTAAGACGAAACTTTATTTGTGAACAGGTTTTTTATTTCGATATAACTTATAAGTATAAATAATTGTTTATTAAATAAGCTGAAATTACTTGTAGCTAGTGGCACGGAATATATATAAGTTGTAATAAATAAATTGAGCTATAATTTTTTTTATACAATGTTTCACATTTTTACTTCCAAACAATAGAATAGAAATTGTTGTTGCCAATCAAATTTTAAAGAAAGTTTCCAGAATATGCAGGCCATAGTTTCTTTTTAATGTTGAAAACAAAGTTGACGGTGAGGATCTAGATATCCTTCACATTTCAAATACTTATGTAAATCATCAGCAACAATAAAGATTTAATTACAACAAGACTATATATAGTCTATAGATCATTAATCATTTACCAACAGAAGATTCTAATATTCAAATCCATTAACCCTTGCTACCCCTCTCTCTCTCTCTCTCTCTCTCTCTCTCTCTCTCTCTCTATATATATATATATATATATATATATATATATATATATATGAAGGCATAGCTAGGATGTCAATTTATAGTACTAAATTTTTGTAAATGTAATAGTTAATTCTGTATAAAAAAGAAAAGAAAAAAATCCTATTGTTTAACTATACCTAAAAAAAACTAGTTTTTTTAATCAAAAAGATCTAGAAATTTATAATTAAATAGTTTTATATTTTTTACATGCTTAATAAATGTCCCCTATAGCACAAAATTTCTTTTTTCAACCATATTATTGATACGAAGTATCCACCATCGTAAATAGTATGATTAGAGTTGTTAAAATGAGTCCGGCTCGATGGGCCGACCCGTTTAGCCCGATATAAAAGATGGGATAGGCTGAAAAAATACAAGCCCGCACAAAATTTAGCCCGGCCCAACCCAATCTAAAAATTTACCAGCCCATTGTGGGCTAGCTCGGGGCGGGACGGGACGGGCCGGGCCAGTCTGATGGCCCGAAAATCATATTATGATTAAAGATAAAATTAAAAAGTTATTTGTAAGAAAATGAAAAAAGATGGAGAATTAGAAAAATAGAAAGGCCATTTCTGTCAAAAGTGAAACTCCTGATTGCGTTTCTTCTATCCATATATGTCTTTTGTCGCACACAACTACGCAGTGAATAAATCCTTTTTTTTTAACATATATATGATGCGTGCTTAGTTTAATTTAAATATTTTTAATTAATGTTGGATTTGAAGATTGAAGTGAGTAATATGAGAAAGAGGTATCTGTGCAGCTGTGTAATTTGTGTGACATGATGCTCTATTAGTAATTGAATATCTTGTTTCAAACTGATATAATATGGTAGTATCACTCATCTGTCATCTTATTATATTTATAACAATGAGGATTTATAGTGAATGACAAGTTAAATGTAATTCATAACCATATTTTTCTAGTTAAAAAAATGAAATTATAAAAAAATTAAAAAACAATATTGGCTCATGGGCCAGCCCATTTGCCTCGCAGCCCGCATGGGGCTAGGCTAGCAATTTAGTGTCCTGGCTAAGTCTTGGCCCGACCCGACCCGACCCGAAAAGTGACTTGACCCGAATGGGCCGGACTGACCCGAATTGACAGCTCTAAGTATGATTAATCTCCATCAAGGGACCTAGACGATATTCGAGGTTGCCCCTGTAACATCCCAAAATTCAAATATAATTTCTTTAATAAAAGATTAAGTTGGTATGAGTTTTAAGTGTAGAATTGTTACACTACAAAAAAACAATTGTTTAGCGACCGTAAGTTTCGGTCGCTAAACCATGTAAATCGATCGCTATTTGTTTTAGCGACCGAATCAGAGACCGATTTATGATGGTAGCTGAATACCTGGTCGCTAAGGTTTTAGCTACCGAATTATTATTTCGGTCGCTAATTAGCGACCGTAAATTCGGTCGCTATATAATAATAATCGGTCGCTATTAGGTTGGTCGCATTTTTTGGGTAACCATTTTTAGAGACCGATAATCGGTTGCTAATTCGGTCGCTATTTTTGGTTACTGTTAACCTATATTAGCGATGGATTTTCGGTCGCTATACATCATCTGTAAATCTTAAATAAAGTTTAGCGACCGAATTATTGGTTTCTAATTCGATCGCTAAACTGGTTATTATTAATTTTTTTTAATTTTAATTTTTATAATAATTTTTTTTTCTGATTTTATTTAAACGTTAAAAAAATTACTAATAAAACACACCAAATAACTTATGAAATATAAAATCATAAAAAATAATAAATATATATAAAAAGAATAATCCAAAATGTCGTACAAGAATCGTTTAAAGTCAAAAATATGGAGATAAAAAATCAGTCATGATGAGGGGGAGATGGAGGAATCCAATCATCCTCAGCGTCCGTACCACCGACGTCTGCTAGCTGATCGTCCTCTGCAGTAGCAGCATCAGTAGATGGCGGCGGAACTGGAGGAGCGGCAGCAGGCGACACAACCGTCAGAGCATCATCTTGAGCAACTGGAGTATGGATCCTCATCTGCTCCAACACCAGCCGCAGTGTCTGGCCCTGCTCGATGCTCGCGTGCATCAGTTGCTGGTGTGCCCGAGTCAACTGTGCAATCTGGTTCGCCATCTGCTGCTCTCTCTCGCTCTTCTCCCGAAGCTCCGCGTTCAGCTGCGTGATGGTGTCCTGCATTTGGTGGAACTGCTCCTGAGGGATGGTATCGGCGCAGCAAGGAGCAGGCATGCCGGAAGATGAAGCGATGAACTCGGCTCCCAGGTGTCCGAGGCCATACACGTGCCCCTTCTTGTTCCTGCCCCCGACGACCTCCAAATAAATGGCATTATCGTCGACGGAGACAGGAGAGCAGCCATCACCAGTCAAAGCCTCATCTTGTGACTGTGAGGCACGTGATATGGCATCGTCCTTCTTCTCGTTGAAGCCCGCCTACAAAGTATAGTTGAATAGATTTAGTTAAAATAATTATATCCAATATTAGCAAATCATTTATAATAAATTACAAGTAAACACTAAATTATTTTTTTGCTTACAGCATAGTTACGGGCCTTGTCGTTGACCCATGTCCCCGACTTCAACTTCTTCGTCCTCTCCACCAACTCCATAGCGATCGGGGCCATTGTTTTCGTGCTTTCTGCACGAATAATAAAATATTAAATTCATAAGAATAATTAAAAATGAAAACTAATTAATTAAATAGTATATTAAGTCAAAAGTTTAATGTATTACCAGCTTTCGTCGTAGTGGGCGGCTGATTTAGACCCACCGGTCCAAGCACATGCGCCACCATCGAAGCTTCGATTACGCCGAGCTGTGGCCTGGATCTCCGGAACTTCTCAGGAGCCCAAGATCTGGTCCAGCTGCCTCTTGATCTCAGGATCCACCCACCTCCCCTTATTCTGCCCCTTCCTCAGCTTGTTCATCAGATTCTTCATAACCAGTGAGCCTTTATGCTCAAATATGTCCCCGACGAGAGCCTCTAAAGCTAAGTCCCACCTATACTCTTTCTGCAACTTACGGTTTGTTAGGAAATTCATGTGTACATATATATAATGTAAATTTAATTTAAAAAACTTAATAAACTGTTAGCTTAAACTCTAGAAACAACTGATCCCTATGGCCCAGTGGGATGGCCTTCCATGTAGGCCATGGACCATCAAACTTGCGTCGCAGGATCTTCGATATCGAATCAGAAGGGCCCTTCGCGCGCAGAAAGCTGCAGCAAAATTAGAGCATTAATAAATGTTATAATTAAATTTTAAAAACAAGTAAATATAAATTAACGATACTTTATATATATTAAAAAATTAAATTAGCATACTCGTTATCCCCCCTGGGGATAAGAAGAATCCTCCTGTCGGATGGACCACGACTCTCCTGTCCCGATGATGATGATGGTCCTATCGTCGTAGGTGTGGATGATGAGGGTGCAGCCTGTGTCCCGACCACATGAGGATGGGTGGGGGGTGCAACTCCATCACCCTGAGGTGTCCCGTCAACAGAGGTGCTGGTAGGATGGTCTCGATCTGAAGGCTGTGGGTCGGCCAGCGAAGGGACTCTCGCAGTACGACCTCCACGATGACCTCCACGACGACCCCTACCTCTGGAGGAATCTGCCATCTGTGAAAAAAATGAAAATATGATTACACAACAGTGTAAATAATACAAAAAATAAATTACCTAATAAGTAGAATGACATTCACACAATGAATTATGACATAAATAAATTACCTAAGTAGAATCTCCGTCACTAAATTCACCCTCAGTCTCATCAGTATCACTTGATCGGAATGTACCTTCGCTAGATGCGTCCAACTCGGATTGATCCATTAACTCTCTTTCAACTTCTTCCCCATTGTACGGAGTCAGGATAACCGGCCAACAAGAGTATGCTTTTCCAGACTGCCCAAAAGGATTAAATCCATCAGCAGATAACCCCAATCGGACATTGCGAGGGTCCTGCGAAAATGCCATATGAACCCTATCAAAATGCTTCCAAGCTTCTCCATCAGATGGATGACACAAGATATCTTTCTCCCTCTCATGCTCACTATGCCACCTCATGTGAGCTGCAGTGGCCATCGAAGAGTACAATCTTGTAAGTCTTGGCACGAGCGGAAAGTACCACATCTTTTTTAGCGACCTCTTCTTCTCAATGCCCATCCTAGTGGTTGTCTTATACCGATCCGCACCACAAAATCGACAACACGTTATGCTTTCCGCTGAATCATCCTTATAGTACAACATACATCCATTCGGGCAACAATCAATTTTCAAACACCCCAGACCCAAATTTTCCACGGACTTCTTAGCATGATAAAAACTTGTAGGCATTCGATTGCCTTCTGGCAACGCCTTGACACCGACTTCTTGAGGTGATTAAAACAGCCTTCTTGCATATTGTAGTCAGATTTGATACTCAACCATTCCATGCACATCGACAACTCCGTGTACTCCCGACATCCTTCCCACAATGGAGATCGTGCAAAGACTCAAAGCATATCATAGAATCTTTGAGCTTCGGGATTCGGATTCTCCTCTATGTATTGGGAACCCATTCCACCATCTTCTCCCCCATCTTCTTCTAGTACAACACCAACCGATGGTCCAACATGATCCATTATCATCTGCTCGTATGGATTCAATTCTTCCCTCCCGTCACCACTTCCATAGTACGAACCTTCAGCCACAATCGGGTTTAAGTCAGGCAACGTCTCACCATGGTTACTCCACCAATAGTAATCAGGCATGAAGCCCTTCTCATAAAGATCGGCTACAACTCCATCCACACTTTTGAAAGATTGACACTTGCATCTTTTGCAAGGACACCTCAATTGATCACCGCCCAGTCGTATAAATCTCTCCTGGCTAACAACAAACTCTATAAACTCACCCACTCCAACTCTATACTCTTCCCTAAGACGTTTATTCCGATCCAACCTACGATACATCCATTTTCGATTCTCCGGAATATCCATTGCTGGCAATTAAATAGCCTGACCAATCCTACAATAACACTTATATATTACGGTGCATTCCAATAACTCCATCAATCTCGTTCTTATGACAAGGTATGAACCTATCCCATTCGAGAAGAAACCTTTGTCACACTCGGCTACTAATAGTTATTCCCATATTCAAATACCTTATACTTGACAAAATTTTGGCAAAGATTTCCCATCGGTCTCCAAGTTACACGACTCGAGCACGTCGGAATCACCGTGATCAAGTATGCACCAGGAGAACAAAAGGAAATGCATCGAGGGCGAGATTTCAACAAGTATATAAGGCATTTGAACATTGAAATGACTATTGTGCGAGTGTGAAAAAGGTTTTTTTCCCAAACTGTCCCACTTGGACAATTCAAGATTCAATACAATGAGCATGCATACCTTGATAAGTTACGCATGCTCATTAATATTGAATCTCAAATAGGAAACTAAGGCTTTCGTGAAATTAATTATTAACTCTAACAGAAAATAAAACCATTAACCTATAAATATTGCAACATTGTTGAGTTTATATAAATTGCAGCGTAAATCAATACAAACTTAGATTAAATATTGTAGCAAACATCCTATTGAGCTCCGCTCTCCACTAACAAGTAGCGATTAATTGTCAAACACATGCATAATTTCTAAATTATCAAGACACAACCAAAGATCCCGCCTTTCGGACAGGATCACATCCTATTGAGCTCCGCTCTCCACTAATAAACAACACATATTGACAAACACATGCATAAACATTAAATTATCAGCATACAATCATACAATATCACATCCTATTGAGCTCCGCTCTCCACTAACAAACAACACATATTGACAAACACATGCATAAACATTAAATTAATTATCAGCATACAATCAGACAAGATCACATCCTATTGAGCTCAGCTCTCCACTACCAAACAAGACGATAATTCACATAATACATTACACTGAGTGTTCAGAGAATTGACCTGAGAGAGAAAACACAACTGAGCCAGGATAAGTGGAGGAGCCGGTAGAAGAATATGACAACAAGGACCTATCGTGCATAAATGAAATTATTCATTTCAACTCAAATCACTATTCTATTATGTTAAATTGTTATACCTAAATAATTTATCTCATGAATATCTAGTGTTAAAGCATGTGCTCACGAAAAAATAATCAATAAAGCATAAAAAATAATAAGATTGGAGAGCTGAAGGTCAATTTATTTTGATTTCGACTTTTTTTTTAAAAAATTATCCTTAAATCGGGCCTAACTGTTTACACAAATCGAATCAATATATTACATATCCAGTACCATAAAAAAATGTGGATAATGCTAGAATTTCTTTCTATCAAAGAGAAGATTTTCCATGTTGTTCAATGTTCATGTTAGTAAACATGACAATGGCCCATTAAAATAGAAAATAATAGAGAGAAAACTGAAAGGTGTAATTGATTGAATGAGAAAGTTTATTACATCAAGTCATATATAAAAGTGACTTATATTATATGTAAGATAAAGCAACTGATTTGTAACTAACCACTAATTAACTATATTAATTATATGATCTAATAGTCCATCCTAGATAGACAAGATGTTAGGGTCTTAGTTAGTAGGGAAAATTTGTCATAACTCACAAATTTCATTTCTATGATTTTCTAGAATTTAAATCATAAAAATCAAGGAATATGGAAAGTTGTAGCAACTTAGTGATTTGAATGAAAAACATGAAGAGAAAGGAAGGATGATCATTGATCACTAGACAAGCACAGATATCAAATTTGGATATTTGTTTCCCTTTATGCAAAGAGTTACAAATTTTTGAAATCCAAGAGTAAAATAAAAGGGTATGGTTCGGCCAAGTGGGGGAAAATAGGGGAGAAATTTTTGTTCATCAAATCATTTGGCAAGCATGAAGAGTATGATTATAGAAGCACCAATATTAAGTTTCAAGACTTAAATCAATGGGTACAAAGAGTTATGATTTTTCTACCATTTTCAAGCTTAATTCTTTTTGAACAAAATTAAGAACAAGCATGAAGCTAATCAACTCAACATCAATTGTAATGAAGAAAGGTTGGAGGAAAATTACCTCTAAGTGATGATCCTTGAGTAAGAAATCAAGACACCTTGAGAAACTAAGAGAAAAGAGAGAAATGTGTTGGATGAAAAAATGAAAATGATGAGTAACAAAAACACACATCCCTAAACTCACACACATACACTAAACACACACACATACACTAAACACACATCTCTGCACACACACACACACACACACACACACAAACATCCCAAACAGACACACACACACACATACACTAAACACACATCTCTGCACACACACACACACACACACACACAAACATCCCAAACAGACACACACACATACACTAAACACACATCTCTGCACACACACACACACAAACATCACAAACAGACACACACACAGAGCACACACACACCTACCCTATGATTACAATCCAATTGAACACACAAACTTTAGTACACAGAACACACAACAAACACACACTCACAACACACACACACACAACACAACAAACACACACACAACACCAATGTACACACAACACACAACAGAAACAACAATGTAGAGAAAGACAACGAGAGAAGCAATTACCTCGGTCAATGTGAGGGAGGGCGTTGTGGTGGTGGTGGTGTGAGCAATGTGACCAGAATGAGCCCTGAAATGAGGGAGGAAATGATAGACAGTGACATAGTGAGACAATGAGACAGAGAGATGGAGTAGAGGAGAGCTTACCTGAGCAGAGGGGAGATGACGGTGGTGACGACGATCGGAGGTGTCTTGGGGTGTTGAGGTGGCCGGAGCGCGTGCCGTAGAAGAGAGAAACAGTGGGTGGGAGAGAGAAAACGCCGGAAAAAATGAGGAAGAAGGAGGTTCTGTCGAATTTAGGGATTTCAGTTTTAGCGACCGAATTAATTCGGTGGCTAATATGGATAGTCTTAATTTGAATTTGTAATGTAGCGACCGAATTAAATTTTGATCGCTAACACGCGCAATTTTATTTTTTCAACGCGCCATTTAGCGACCGAATTAATATCGGTCGCAAATATAAATAAAGTTTAAAGTGTGAATTCAAAAATTTAGCGACGGATTTATAAATCGGTCGCTATTATAAACACAGTTTGACCGTTGCATTTAATTCGGTCGCCATTTCGGTCGCTAACAATTCATAAATTTCTGACTTTTACTTTCCTTTGTTTAGCGACCGAAGTAGCGACCGATATCTCTGCTACGCTCTATTTCGGTCGCTATTTCGGTCGCAGAATCAACTCTAACCAGTGTTTCATGTAGATCCTACAATCGATCTCTATTTCGGTCGCAAAAAGGAACCTAAAAATTCGGTCACTATTTTCGGTCGCTAAATGACCTTTTTTTTGTAGTGTTAGTATGAGAATAAATTACAATTATTTAATAATTACAAATTAAAAGAATGCAAAATTATATATATATATATATATAATAAAAATAAAAGGAAGATACTTGGGCGTTAAGCCCAAGCAGCCAAGCTTTTGGCTAAATAAAAAGAAAAAAATAAAATAAAATAAAATAAAAGGGACAAACCTACTGCGCTGACACTATATGTATAGTGTAAAAAGGAATAGTAACCAAAAAAACGAAAAGGAGCGTGAAACAGGAGCGTCGCAGAGGGGTTTGGCGTTTTCGTCAGTTCTGTTCTTCCTTGCCAGTACAACCGTAACAACACAGATCCAAGAACGCCACCAAACGGGAGAGGAATTTTTAGGGAGGCGCAAATCCTTATCATACGTTATTTTTAGAGCACATTGGAGGTCTGCAAAAGGTTAGTAAAAATAACTTTTCTCACACTTCATGGTACAGATAATCTGATGCTTCTACATGTAACTTTGTCTTTTGGAAATAGTAAAATATTTTAGGATTCTTGGTTCTTGATTTGAGACTCTTAAAATATCTATCCCTTTAATGATTGATTATTTATAAAAGAATATTTCAGATTACAGCGATGTTATACATGTATCATGTACTGAATAAGGCGATGTCATAAGAGAATAATGATTGTTATACGTGATTCCCAGTACCGAATTTTTGTCCATTGTTCATGTCAGATGTTTTGTTTTCTACTTGGAAATTGGGAAAAAATCTCACTGGCGCAACATATGCGTTCCTTGGTTTTTTTCCCTCTATATTTATATTCCAATTTCTTCTATCTATCTGAATATATATAAATATAGGCATGAAACGTTGCCTGTACGTTGTGAACACAGACCCTATAGCAAACATATATTATATTAAACAAACATATATTATATTAAATAGTATTGTGTTATAGTATTTGTATTTTGAAATCTGTTATGGTGATTGATGCATGGGGTTTGAGAAAATATTTGGTAGTCATTTGGGATGACATATTGTATGGTACATATGAGTTGGTCATCACCTTCCGGGAAGGGGTGACGGTTGTACATTCTATTCCGGGAATAGGATGAGAGATGTCACCATCTGGGATGGGATATTAATTTATTGAAAATATCCACATCTGGGATGTGATATTGGATACCCCCATCCGGGATGGGGAAGGCGGTGGGGCGCCATTGCATGGATATGAGCTCATAGACCTTAGTGGATCTGGGATTCACACCGGTTCTGGGAACCAAAAATTCAAGTAAAGTGATTCGGGGAATCACCGAGTCATGTTCATAGAGTCGCATTACATAGAGCTTGCATGGTGAATGTGGATAGATGTGATGAGGTGTGACCGTAATTGATTTTATGAGTTTGTGGTTCAAATGCTTGATAATTAATTTTATTTAGTATTATTATTTCGGAGATTTATTATATTCATTATTTTAAAAATTAGCGGGTACCATGAATGTTTTTCCGGTTACCGCACCAGCTGAAAACAACACTATTTACGAACATTTTCATCAAATGATTATTTTTATTCACTGGGATTATATCTTATTAAAAGTATTGTTTTCAGAGTACGATGATGATATCACTGGAACTGAGGAGGATTGAAGACCTAGCGAATTTTCTTAGTTAGTATTCCTAGCTTGGTTAGTATTCTCTTAAACAAGGGCCGTATGTGGCCAGACACTTTTATTTATTTATCGTTGGGTTTATTAGTAGACGCCCGGTTTTTGAGGCTTGAGATTTTTATTTGGATGTATGGATTTATTATTATATTATCGCTTGGATACTTTATATCTATTTTAATTAATATGAGGTATTTTGAGACCCGATTAAGTCGCGAAATTTTTATGACATGTATGTTTAATTTAAAAATATTTAAAGGATTTTTCATTGATTTTGTTTTGGGTTACTAATGTAACGAAGGGTGTTACATTTATGATATCAGAGAAGTTCGATTCTATGTCGGACTGTGGTATTGGGGCTTTTCCTAAAACGAAACTTGGGCGCATAGGATGCTTGTTGGAGTTATAATTCTGCATTCTATTCTTTTGGATATTGGACTTGATCAACCCACTGTTTGATTGGTAGTATGCAGATTATGGCAGCAAACAGGTGAGGAAGAAATGATGCACTTGCAGCGACTTTGGCTCGAATGGCCAGAGTTATGCAGGAGCAGACGGAGACTCTCCGTCAGATGAGGGATAATGGGGGCGTGCTTAACATGGTGCCGGTTGCAGTTCCAGATCCACGATGACAGTGGGTCTGAGAACCAGGAACAATAACCCGCCTGCTTTTCGAGGTACCACCGATCCTATTGAGGCAGAGGAATGGTTGATGAAATTAGAGAAGATTTTCCGGGCCATGAGGTGCGCTGATGCTCAGAAGGTGGATTTTGCCGCCTACATGCTAGAGTCGGATGCAGAGCACTAGTGGGACTGTGCTAGGGGCGAATTGCTTGCTTCGGGCGCCCCTATCACATGGGACCGATTCAAGGAGATTTTTCTGGAGAAATACTTTCCGTACAGCATCCGGATACAGAAGGAGATGGAGTTTCTACAGTTTCGTCAGGGGAGTATGACAGTGGCTGAATATGTGGCCAAGTTTGAGAGCCTTGCAAGGTTCTCTGCTCAGGTGAGGGATAATCCTGACGGTCAATGGAAAGCAATTAAGTTCGAGTAGGGTTTGAGGCTAGAGCTGCAGAGCCTTATCGGACTCCTAGAAATTCGGGACTACCCCACTCTTGTGAACAAGTGTAGGGTGGCAGAGCATAATATGCAAGTTGTGCTGGCCGAGAGGCAAAAGGAGAAAATTCTTAGCGATGGAAAGAGATTTCAGGGCAAGGATGGGAAATTTCAGAAGCATTTACGACCAGTCTCCTCCATCAACAAAGGGAAGCAAGTGCATGGAGCCCAGACTGACAAGGGCACCGGGTGTCATAGGTGTGGGTTGAATCATGGAGATCGCACATGTCCAGCGACACATACCACTTGCTACAAGTGTGGTAAAGTGGGACACTATGCCAGAAACTACAGGAGTGGAGGGCCAGTCCAACCTAGACCACTGAGCCAAGGGAGAGTCTTTACGCTCCAAAGGGAAAAGGTGAAGGAGTCAGATGGCCTGATACAAGGTATGGGTTTAATTAAAGAAAGAAAAATCAATTTATTGTTTGATTCAGGAGCAACTCATTCATTTATATCTTTAGAGTGTGTGAAAAATCTATCTTTGCCTGTTTCTAAGTTTCCATATGACTTGAGTGTCGCTACTCCTGCAAATGATAAACTTGTTACCTCTATTGCTTGCCTGATTTGTCCCTTGGTGTACCAAGGTGTACCTTATTTTGTTGATCTTATATGCTTGCCCATGTCTGGGTTAGATGTCATTCTTGGTATGGATTGGTTGGCTGCAAATCATGATGTCATAAATTGCTCTGATAAAACTATCTCCATTCCTATACAACCATTGTCTAATGATTTTCCCGTACCCAGTTCTATTGTTTTTGCTGTTACTTGTCATAAGTGCTTAGTTGAGGGAGCTCAAGGATATGTACTCTTATTCTCTGCTAAGATAGAGGCTGATAGTGATGTGACGGCTATACCTGTGGTGTGTGAATTCCAGGATGTATTCCCTAAGGATGTCTCTAGCTTGCCTCCGAATAGGGAAGTTGAGTTTAACATAGATCTAGTGCCAGGGAGTGGACCAGTATCGGTAGCGCCTTATAGAATGGCACCATTAGAGTTGAGCGAGCTTAAGAAATAGTTAGAGGAGATGCTAGGGAAGGGGTTTATTAGGCCTAGTGTGTCACCTTGGTGAGCACCTGTCCTACTGGTGAAAAAGAAGGATGGGAGCATGAGGCTATGTGTTGACTATAGGCAGTTGAACAAAGTGACCATCAAGAATAAATACCCTTTGCCTAGGATAGATGACCTCCTAGACCAGTTGAGGGGAGCATCAGTGTTTTCCAAAATAGATCTAAGATCAGGATACCATCAAATTAGAGTCCAGAATGAGGACATTCCTAAGACAGCCTTTAGGACAAGGTATGGGCACTATGAGTATGTAGTGATGCCCTTTGGTGTGACCAATGCCCCAGCCGTTTTTATGGACTACATGAATCGGATCTTTAGGCTATTTTTGGATAGCTTTGTGGTGGTGTTCATAGATGATATTTTGATATACTCTAGGACACCAGAGGATCATGAGGAGCATTTGAGGTCAGTGTTGCAGATTCTGAGGGAAGAGCAACTGTATGCAAAGCCAGAAAAGTGTGAATTTTGGCTTGATGAGGTGAAGTTTTTAGGACATACCATATCTAGGAGTGGTGTAGCGGTTGACTCTAGTAAGATCGATGCAGTGCTTGGATGGGAGCAACCTAAGTCAGTGACGGAAGTGAGGAGTTTCCTAGGACTGGCAGGTTACTATAGGAAATTCATAGAAGGGTTCTCTAGACTAACTTTACCTCTTACCAAGTTGACTAGGAAAGGAAAATCTTTCGAGTGGGATAAGGAATGCGAAGAGAATTTTGAGGAGCTTAAGAGGAGATTGGTGTCATCACCGGTCTTAACCATTCCAGATCCTTCAATGAGTTTTGTGGTATATTGCGATGCTTCTAAGAATGGTTTAGGTTGTGTGTTGATGCAGGAAGGTAGGGTAGTGGCTTATGCATCTAGGCAGCTTAGGACGAATGAGGTGAATTACCCTACTCATGACCTTGAGTTAGAAGCAGTAGTCTTTGCTCTTAAGATTTGGAGGCACTATTTGTATGGTGCAAAGTTTGAGGTTTTTAGTGATCATAAGAGCCTTAAGTATTTGTTTGACCAAAAAGAATTGAATATGAGGCAAAGGAGGTGGATTGAATATGTTAGAGGAGTTCAGGGACACAAATCTAAATGTGTCTCTTAGTGCTCTAAGATTGAAGTTGAATAGGCTGGAAATTTGCAGTGACCTTAGAGAAATGATTAGGTGAGAGCAACTTTTAGACCAGGAGTTACAATCTCTTTTAGATCAAGAGAATTATGTGTTGTCTACTAATGGTCTAATGCAGTTTAAGAATAAAATCGTTGCTCCTAAGGAGGGGAGCCTTAGAGAGAAAGTTTTAGAGGAAGCGCATAAGGGGAAGTTCACCATACATCCAGGGATAACCAAGATGTATCAAGATCTAAAGAAGATGTATTGGTGGCCAGGAGTGAAACGGGATGTGACTAGATTTGTAGCCAAGTGTTTAGTATGTCAAAAGGTTAAGATAGAACATCAGAGACCTTCGGGTTTGTTGCAGCCTTTAGAAATTCCTCAATGGAAATGGGAGAGGATTTCTATGGATTTTGTGATGGGGTTACCTAGGACTCGTTTGGGTTTAGATGCCATATGGGTAATTGTGGATAGGTTGACCAAGTCTGCTCACTTCTTGCCAATTAAGGCAACTTATAGTTTGAGTAAGTTAGCAGACTTATACATTAAGGAGATAGTGAAGCTTCATGGTATACCTACCTCTATAGTGTCAGATAGGGACCCATGGTTTACCTCTAGATTCTGGAGGGCTTTCCAACGGGCTTTTGGTTCTAAGTTGAGTTTTAGCACAGCCTATCATCCCCAAACGGACGGTCAGTCGGAAAGGACCATTCAGACCCTTGAGGACATGCTTAGAGCATGTGTTTTAGATGAAGGTGGGGGTTGGGATAAATTTTTACCTCTTATAGAGTTTGCTTATAACAACAGTTATCACGCTAGCATCGGCATGGCACCCTATGAAGCTCTTTATGGGAGGAAGTGTAGGTCCCCTTTATGTTGGTGTGAGGTGGGTGAGAAGACCCTGCTAGGACCAGAGTTAGTCCAGGAGACCACCGAGAGGATTAAAGTCATTAGGGAAAGGATGCGCACTACACAGAGTAGGCAAAAGAGTTATGCCGACAAGAGAAGGAAGCCTTTAGAATTTCAGGAAGAGGAACATGTATTCTTGAGGGTCACTCCTAAGACTGGGGTTGGGAGGTCAATGAAAGTCAAAAAGCTCAACCCTCGTTTCATGGGTCCATTTCAAATTCTAAAAAGAGTCGGGCATGTTGTTTACCAATTGGCTCTTCCACCGCAGTTGTCGAATCTCCATGACGTCTTCCATATTTCTCAACTCGGGAAGTACGTGCCAGATGTTTCACACGTGATAGCTCCTGAGTCAATACAATTGAAGAATAATTTGATCTTTAAGCCCAGGCATGTTCAGATCATTGACAAGAGCACAAAAACTCTGAGGAACAAGATGATCCCATTGGTGAAAGTGATTTGGGAAGGGTTAACTCCAGAGGAAGCTACCTGGGAACTTGAGGAAGATGTTAGACAACATCATCCGATCTCTTCGACACAGGTACATAACTTAGCATTGCATTACCTTTAACGTTGTGTAGTTGGGTGAGACGTGAGAATTTCGGGGACGAAATTCATTAAGGAGAGGAGGAAATGTAACATCCCAAAATTCAAATATAATTACTTTAATAAAAGATTAAGTCGGTATGAGTTTTAAGTGTAGAATTGTTAGTATGAGAATAAATTACAATTATTTAATAATTACAAATTAAAAGAAGGCAAAATTATATATATATATATATATAAAATAAAATAAAAAATAAAAGGAAGATACTTGGGCATTAAGCCCAAGCAGCCAAGCTTTTGGCTAAATAAAAAGAAAAATAAAATAAAATAAAAGGGGCAAACCTACTACGCCAACACTATATGTATAGTGTAAAAAGGAATAGTAACCAAAAAAACGAAAAGGAGCGTGAAATAGGAGCGCCGCAGAGGGGTTTGGCGTTTTCGTCAGTTCCGTTCTTCCTTGCCAGTACAACCGTAACAACACATATCCAAGAACGCCACCAAACGGGAGAGGAATTTTTAGGGAGGCGCAAATCCTTATCATACGTTATTTTTAGAGCACATTGGAGGTCTGCAAAAGGTGAGTAAAAATAACTTTTCTCACACTTTCATGGTACAGATAATCTGATGCTTCTACATGTAACTTTGTCTTTTGGAAATAGTAAAATATTTTAGGGTTCTTGGTTCTTGATTTGAGACTCTTAAAATATCTACCCCTTTAATGATTTATTATTTATAAAAGAATATTTTCAGATTACAGCGATGTTATACATGTATCATGTATCGAATAAGGCGATGTCATAAGAGAATAATGATTGTTATACGTGATTCCCAGTACCGAATTTTTGTCCATTGTTCATGTCAGATATTTTGTTTTCTACTTGGAAATTGGAAAAAAATCTCACTGGCGTAACATATGCGTTCCTTGGTTTTTCCCCCTCTATATTTATATTCCAATTTCTTCTATCTATCTGAATATATATAAATATAGGCATGAAATGCTGCCTGTACGTTGAGAACACAGACCCTATAACAAACATATATTATATTAAACAAACATATATTATATTAAATAGTATTGTGTTATAGTATTTGTATTTTGAAATCCGTTATGGTGATTGATGCATGGGGTTTGAGAAAATATTTGGTAGTCATCCGGGATGACATATTGTATGGTACATATGAGTTGGTCATCACCTTCCGGGAAGGGGTGACGGTTGTATATTCTATTCCGGGAATAGGATGAGAGATATCTCCATCTGGGATGAGATATTAATTTATTGAAAATATCCACATCTGGGATGTGATATTGGATACCCCCATCCGGGATGGCGAAGGCGGTGGGACGCCATTGCATGGATATGAGCTCATAGACCTTAGTGGATCTGGGATTCACACCGGTTCTGGGAACCAAAGAGTCAAATAAAGTGATTCGGGGAATCACCGAGTCATGTTCATAGAGTCGCATTACATAGAGCTTGCATGGTGAATGTGGATAAATGTGATGAGATGTGACCGTAATTGATTTTATGAGTTTGTGGTTCAAATGCTTGATAATTAATTTTATTTATGTATTATTATTTCGGAGGTTTTTCATATTCATTATTTTAAAAATTAGCGCGTACCATGAATGTTTTTCCGGTTACCGCGCCAGCTGAAAACAACACTATTTACGAACCTTTTCATCAAATGATTATTTTTATTCACTGGGATTATATCCCGTTAAAAGTGTTGTTTTCAGAGCACGAGGACGATATCACTGGAACTGAGGAGGATTGAAGATCTAGCGAATTTTCTTCGTTAGTATTCCTAGCTTGGTTATTATTCTCTTAAATAAGGGTCGTATGTGGCTAGACACTTTTATTTATTTATCGTTGGGTTTATTAGTAGACGCCCGGTTTTTGAGGCTTGGGATTTTTATTTGGATGTATGGATTTATTATTATATTATCGCTTGGATACTTTATATCTATTTTAATTAATATGAGGTATTTTCATACCCGATTAAGTCGCGAAATTTTTATGACATGTATGTTTAATTCAAAACTATTTAAATGATTTTTCATTGATTTTGTTTTGGGTTACTAATGTAACGAAAGGCATTACAGCTCCCTCTCAACCAGGCTTTCTCCATAAACAAGGGTCACGAGTCGAACTCCTAACCACTTGCTTAAGTCTATTACAACTTGGACCAACCACTTGATAGTCTATCACACTAAATCAGATGTGGTGCCGCCTATTCATATTTTCGAAAATGATACCTTTTTCCCCTCTTTTTTATCGGATTTAATCAAGACTCTTTTTAGTCAAAGATCTTTTAAAAAGGCTACAATTTAATAAATTTATCTCATTAAATTAATATCAGAAAACATTTTTGTAGTTTAAAATTTAATAATTTGTTTTGTTTAACTCATCAAACTAGATATATAGTTTACTACAAAAGATCTTTTGTATATACACGGAGTAGAATTTTTGCCATTTCAATAGTATTTCACATAATTTGTGAACCTAATAAATTGCGTTGTTGAGTTTTGAATTATATGATTGCTGGCAATTAAGAAGATTGCTAGCAATTTAGCCTTTTAAAAATGTATCGCGTACAAATGATATACAGATATGAGCTATGAAATAGCAAAAGCCCAATATAAGAGTATAAATTCTGTTGACATCTTTATAACTAAATTGGGCTTTGACCCGTTTTGGAACCCTCTATCAGCCCATAACAAAGGGGAATATGAGACGACCACGAAATAATTATTTATTATAGTATATGAACTTTTCAATGCGCTAGCAAACATAAAAATCTCAAAAAAATGCCAAAAACACATTCTTTATCATACTTTCCTTCAATATAATATCTATTATTGGGTGAGTTTCATGTGAGATCCACCAAAACATATGGTCCCACATGAAATTTACCTAATAATAGTTAGATGGTGTGTTAAGAGGTTGTGATGAAGAGTGTGATGATAGCATTGCTCAAAAATCTCAAAAGATTGAGTTGGAAATAGTTGTTAGGAAAAGCTTTCTCAAAGTGACGACTATAGAAACAAAGTTTTTGACTACGTGTTATACACATAGCAAATGTTAACTTAATATCCTAACTATACCATTTAAAATAATAAAAGAGTATAGTATTTTTATGAATAAAAGCTCAACCAAGTTTTTGAAAAGAAAAAAATATATACTTTAGTCTCTAAAAAAATCAGTCATTTAGATTCTGAAATTTATAAATGTGTGACACGTTAGTCCTTTTATCATCTTTCATCTGTTTGAGTTATTTTTTTCCCATTGTGTCCCAATTAGGTTCTTAACAAATTTACCGTGGCTTAATTTAGTCATTAATACCAATTGTTCGAACACTCTGATCTCTGATCTGTTTTCTCATATATAAGAGTGATAAGACGATATGAGTGATTAGACGTTATGTATCTAGAGAGTCAAACGGGTGAAAGATGACAAAATGACTATATTCAACGTTTTTTAATTTTAGAGATTAAATAATTAATTTTTTTTACTTTTCAGAGACTAAAGTTGTCCCCATATTTTTTATTTTTCATGAACTTATTTGAAATTTAATTTTTTATTAGAAAGTAATATATTTGATATTTTAAAAAATGATGTCTATAACTTTTAATAATTGTTTATTTCTTAATCAATATCATTGCAATATTGATTAACGAAACTCCATATTCAGCCTAACAGCCAAGCATCGAAAAGAGATGATTAAAAAGCGCCTGGAGATACTAATTTGTCACTAATTTGAATCAATTCAATGTCTTCAAGTGTTTTTTTGGTAAGCAAAATTAGAAAAATGGAGTACTAGATGTACTCAAACCATATACAAGATATCTAATATGTTCAGGGAATGTCAGGTAAATATTCAACCTAGAGTAATACTAATAACTAGGTTGAAGGTCTAACTTACACCACCAAAACCTTACAAAAAGCAAATAACATAAGTCACCCCTACCTAAGACTACCTAAGATAAGAGCTGCCCTCACTCAAAAACACGCATATAGTATTTTTATATGTAATAACTCATCAATGAAATTATAACTTATATAACTATTATTTGCAAATGTCATATTTTTATTAGAAAATAACATTACAAACACCTAAAAAAAACCTAAGTTTTGTCCCTTGTATATCTCCTTTACTGATTTTTTTAAAAAGGATTGTTATACTTTATTTTTCTTCCTTACATACGGCTAATGTAGAATTTCTCTCCCTGGAAATCTAGAATCAATATCTAACTTAACCATGCAAATCATTATAGAAGCCCAGCCAGGCAGCTCAAAAACGATCGTATGGTGATTTTATGTTCACCCCTTCACAGTCACAGACGTGACAGGACCACCCTTGAGCATGAGGTATCAACGCCCAATTAAGTTATTCAAAGTATGTGCGGTCGTTCAGGAACGGTTAAAATATTGTTTTTCTTTACTTGTACTTCATTAGTTCATTAGGTGTCAAATATTGTGCTACACAAAGAGTTACGTTATTTGAACATAATTTAGATATTGTTCTGTCCAAATACCTCGGATGAGAGATACTCGGTCGAAGAAAGCTTAGTGGGAGTGTTTTGGAATGTGCTTGACAGAATGTGAATTCTGTTCCTACGTATTCAAATGGGAATCAAAGCAAACGTAGTTCTCAATGGAGGGGTTGGACCCCTATTTATAGAGATGTTTAGAATCAAGCTCCGAGTTATACGGAGAGATATTAGGATCAGACTCTGATTATGCAGGGAGATATCAGGCTCCTGATTGTGTGGAGAGATATCAGGCTCCAGATTATGCGGAGAGATGCTTGGACCGGCGAGATATTCGGCCCAATCAGTTACGGCCGAATAGCTCAAGGCCGAGACATCTTCATTCGCGGTCTGGTATGGAGTAGGCCCGAGTAGTTATCCTCGGGTGTCGAGCGTGTTAATAAGTCTTCGGCTCTATGGGAGTTCGGGTGATTATCTACTTACGAGAATGAGCTCGGTTGTATTGACAATCCTCGGCCTTATATCTTCGGCCGGTACACAAGCCCCCCGAGCTCCGAGCTTGAATAAGCGAAAGAGCTTACGAGTATGAAACCGAGCTTATTCTTCGGTCACGCAAACTTCTACATTCCCAGTTGTCGTTTCAATCAAATCTTTCCTCTTTGTCAGAGAAAGCAATCATTCCCCCTAATACTTCTGTGGTACGCTTTAGGTAAGAAACCCTAGGGTTCCGCGCCCACTTAATGGGGAAAATCAAAAGTCGCGCCCTTTTGGGCCTGATGGGACGTGGGCCGTCAACCACAGGCTACAAATATCCCTTCCGACTCCAACTCCCTTCTACCCTGCTTATCCTCCTTGGCCTTTCACCTTCGTCTTCCAGGTTTCTGCCATCACTCTTCTGCTTATCATTTTTCAGGTACGCCCAGTCTCCTTCTTCCCCTCGTACTTCTCAGTTTAATTTCTGCTTACCAGATGAGTTCATCCATGTCCTCTGAGTCAAACACATCGCCTCTAATTGAGCGCGAGGTTTCCCCCATTGGGGGTTCTCCTTCCACCTCTTCGATTCCTTCACGGGAGTTGAACGTCGGAGAAGGGGAAGCGTCCTCCTCCGGGTCGTCTTCCCCTGGGTCTGATTCCTCTGGGTCTGACTCCAAGTCCAGCTCTCCCTCTCCTCCGGTGTCCAAACCCGCCGCTCGTAAACAACGCCTAAGGGTTCCAAGGGACCCTATTCCGGATATTACTCTTCCTGGGTACACCTGGGTTAAAGGTGAGGTTGGGACCTTTTTCTCGGACTTCCAAACCCCAGAATCAATTGATCAACTTTGGTCCCAAGTTAATATCTCGGCGTCAGGGGACGAGTCCGAGTTCATTTGCTCCCCATGCTCGGGTACCGAGTGTGTCTTTCTCAGGGCTCGTCCTTCCGAGCCCCCCTTTACATACATGTACAAAACCTTATTTGACAAGCTGCATGTGTCTCTTCCTTTTACCGAGTTTGAGTGCGATGTTCTGAGAACCATGAACGTCGCTCCTACTCAACTTCACCCCAACAGTTGGGCTTTCATGAAAGCCTTTCAGATTCTATGTAAATACATCGGGATGGTACCCACCACTCCAAAATTTTTGTATTTCTACCAAACAAGGTTTGGTGAGAAAATGGGATGGATTTCCCTTAACGGGCTGAACCGGAGAGGACTGCTTAGTTTGTACACATCATCGTACAAAGACTTCAAAGTTGACTTCTTCCGAGTTCTCCCCTCGGGTTCTCATTCCTCCCACTTTTTTGACGATGATAACACTGCGAAGTTTCCTTTATATTGGCAATCCTCCCCCACAAAATTCGTTGGCTTTGAGTACCAATCCCTCCCGGCCGAGGATAGACGGGACATAGACATACTAGAAAAACTTCCTCGGCCCCTCCATTGTGGACGCCTCCTGAAACTACCCTTCTCATCGACCCCGAGAACTGACCTAAAAAGTAAGTACTCGGCCTTTTAGTTTTGGAATTTTTTCTATATTTGTTGCTGAACTAACTCCTTTTTCTTTTTGGCAGTCATTATGGGGAAATTTGACTTCTCCAAGCTTGTAAAGGCTGCTGCTAAAGAGGGTCAGGGTCCCTCTTCAACTGAGAAGAAGCAGAAAAGACCTCCTCCCTCCAAGACCTCTGCGAAGGGAACTTCATCATCTGCCCCCCAAAAAAGAAAGAGGGTAGAGGTTGTAGTTGACACCGAAGACTCTCCCCCACCTCATCCGAGTCCCCCACGCCCAACTACTCAGGAGACCGGGTCCGCTGGGCGGGGAGAACAACCCCCTCCCTCCACCGAGCAAAAATGGTACAACAGTTCTCTAAAGGCGGGGACCTCATCCCTCTGGGGTGAAGATTTCAACCCGTTCCCTTCCTTTGACTTGAACTTCCTCAAACCTGCTGACCTTCGGTTAATCAGGCAGCAAGGGGCTGAGTCCAGCATGGAGGCCCTCTCGGCCTATTGCATCCGAGCCGCCGCTCTAGCCCGCTTCTGCAGCCGGGATTTGGTGGAGTCCGAGAGGAAATCCCGGCATCTGGAAGTTGAACTCGCTTCCATTGAGAAGCTGAAAGGGGATTTTGCCCGGACCTCCACAGAGCGCGACGAGCTGGCCAAGGCCAATAATCTCCTGACTACGACCATCACCGAGCTGAACGGCCAGAACTCCGAGCTCAACTCCAAGGCAAATTTTGCTGAGGAGGGTAAAGCTCGGGCTGAAGAGGGTAGAGCTCGTGCTGAAGAGGAGCTTAAGGAGGCTCAAGCTGAAATTGAGCGACTTAAAGCTGCCTTGGAGGCTGAGACCAAGGCCAAGATGGAGCTCCAGGAGGATGTGAAAGAGGCCACTAGCTGCATTATTATCGAGCACCGAAAAGGTTTTGACAAGGCTATCGCTCAGGTTGAGGTTCTTGCCCCGGGGGTTGATCTTTCGGGAGTCGATGTGAACAAGGAGGTGGTGAACGGGGAACTTATTCCCATACTTCTTGAAGAGGAAGAGGAGGTGGCGGTGGAAGGGGAGGAAGACTCTCCCGGGGGTCACATCGAGACCGAAGAGGGTCCTAGGGACGAGTAGCTGTTTAGTTTTTTGCTTTTTGTTCATCTCTTGTAATGGGCTTGTGCCCCTGTAACTTCGCTTTATTTAATGAAAACTGTTACCATTTTGCTGTCTTTCCTTTTTCCTTGTAGCCTCTTATTTGGCCGAGATACACTTGAAGTGTGTTTTCTTTATCTTCCGTTGTTGTGTTTGGCCTGTTAAACAAATCTTCGGCTAAGGCCGAGGTATTCTACCGTCCATATCTAAAAGGGATGGTGGTTGTTACATGTGAAACACGTGTTTCACACCTTACGCATGCAGTCACGCATTAAATGCTTGGGAAACCGCAATGGGTTCATGTAATTATTGCTTTTTGCTTAGTTTCGAGATTTGTTTTTCCAACAAACCTTTTCCCACGCATACTTCTTCCTTCCCGACGCCTCCCCCCTTATAAATAGGACTGTTTTACTGCTTCTCTCATTCATTCTTCATTCTTTCCCACCAGCCAAATTCGTTTCTCTTCCACCCGAGTAGTTCCATGATAGTGTTGGGGGTTTGCGCTCCCCTCTCCCAGTTAACATCCTTTTTTGAGTTTCATAGCTGCCAAAAAGGATGTAAGTGGGAGATGGGATCCAGAATTCCTTTTACAATTCAATCCTCCAAGAAGGATGTTAACTGGGAGAATGGCAGTCTTCGGGCGTCGAGAAAGGGGTAGAGTCCGTCTACTCCCGGGGCGGGCCGAGCACCTCATCGTCCTGCTTTCTCAGGGGGAAGTGACTACATCCTCCCTTAAGAGAGAGTCGTGGCGTTGGATTGGGGGGACTGGGGGCCGACTGGACTTGCCCCTACTCTAATTGGGGGAACTACAGTCTCGCCGAGCGGCCCTTATTTTCAATTTCAGCGCTGTGCTCGGTTCCCTTAATATCTTCACTTGTTTGTACTTTTCAAGAGTCAAACTCGGCCTTATTTTTGTTTTATGCATTGTACTCGGTTTCCTTAATAAAATCATGGCTCATATTCGGCCTTTAAATTCGAACTTTGTTCTTTCTTAATTGATACTCGTATTTGATTTCAACAATTTCGCGGCTCAGACCTGACCTTAATAACTCGATAGCTCGAACTCGGCTGGGAGGCTCGGACTTGGCCTTTAGAATTTAACGGCTCGAACTCGGCCTTTAGGCTCAAACTTGGCCTTTACAAATTTAATGGCTCGTACTCGGCCTTCAGGCTCAAACTTGGCCTTAAGCATTTAGTCGGCTCGAACTCGGCCTTCAGGCTCAAACTTGGCCTTTAGAATTTAACGGCTCGAACTCGGCCTTCAGGCTCAAACTTGGCCTTTAGAATTTAACGGCTCGAACTCGGCCTCCAGACTCAAACTTGGCCTTTAGAATTTAACGGCTCGAACTCGGCCTTCAGGCTCAAACTTGGCCTTTAAAAATTTAACGGCTCGTACTCGGCCTTCAGGCTCAAACTTGACCTTTAGGATTTAACGGCTCGAACTCGGCCTCCAGGCTCAAACTTGGCCTTTAGAATTTAACGGCTCGAACTCGGCCTTCAGGCTCAAACTTGGCCTTTAGAATTTAACGGCTCGAACTCGATCTTCAGGCTTAAACTTGGCCTTTAAAAATTTAGCGGCTCGTACTCGGTCTTCAGGCTCAAACTTGGCCTTATACATTGACAAATTAAGAAACAACGTTCATAATAAAAAAAAATTTATTGGATAAAAAAGGAAGTCTACGGTGTGCCTCGTTAAAACCTTCTCGGTCAAAACCCTTTTTGGGATAAAATACCGAGGTAGGAAAAAGAGTACATCACCTGACTGTTTACATCAACTATAATAAAATTTTAAGTGCGAAGCATTCCAAGTCCTCGGGATAGGCTTCCCGGACAGTTCTTCTAACCTATATGCTCCGTTTCCCAAGTTTTCTACTACCCGGAATGGCCCTCCCCAGTTTGCTGCCAACTTGCCTTCCGTGTGATCTTTCCTTGCTTCTCCTTTTATTCTCAGTACCAAGTCTCCACGCAGAAAACTCCTCGGCTTCACTCTTGAATTATACCTCCTAGTTGCTCTCTGTTTGCAGGCTTCTTCTCTGATTTTGGCCTCCTCCCTGATTTCCTCTACCAAGTCAAGTTCGACCCTTAAATTGCTTTCATTATCATTCGGCTCATGTTGCATACGTCGGAAAGACGGTTCACCAACCTCCACCGGGATCATGGCGTCTGTTCCATATGTCAGCCTGAAGGGTGTTTCTTGAGTGGTAGACTGAGGCGTGCAGTGGTAGGCCCAGAGGATACTTGGTAACTCTTCTGCCCAAGCTCCTTTGGATCTTCCCACCCTCTTCTTCAGTTCTCCGAGGATGACCTTGTTAGCTGCTTCGGCTTGCCCATTGGTTTGGGGGTGTTCAACCGATGTAACGTGGTGTTTAACACCGAGGTTGTCATGGTATTCCCGTAATGTCTTATCTACAAATTGTCTTCCGTTGTCTGTGACGATTGCAAAGGGAATTTCGTGCCTACAGATGAGGCTTTTCCATACAAATTTTTGCACTTTCTCGACGGTAATCTTCGCCAAAGGCTCTGCTTCAATCCATTTCATGAAGTAGTCTACTGCTACCAAGAGAAATTTGACTTGACATTTGGCCACAGGGAATGGCCCCAGTATGTCCATTCCCCACATAGCAAAAGGCCAAGGCGAGTTTAATGTGTGAAGTCCTTCCGGAGGGGTACGACTTATATTGGAGAATCTTTGGCACTCATCACATTGCTTCGTCCACTCAATGCAATCTGCTCGGATGGTAGGCCAATAGTACCCTGCTTGGACTACCTTGGAGGCCATTGATCTGCCCCCACCATGAAAACCACAGATTCCCCGGTGAATCTCTTCCATGACGTACTTTGATTGTGCCTTCGTCAGACATTTTAGTAATGGCACCGAGAACCCCCGTTTAAACAATTCTCCCGAAATAATGGCAAAGTTACTTGTTCTGAGCCTAATCTTCCTGGCCTCAGCATGATCTGGGGGCAGAGTTTCTGAGGATAAATACTCCCAAATGGGTGTCATCCATTCTCGGTCAACCGGCTCGCTGGCCATCACCTCCCCAAACGTGACACTCGGTTCATTTAGGGTTTCTTGAATAACCGTTCTATAGTGGCCCGGCTTCTTTGTACTGGCCAGTTTGGACAGCAGGTCGGCCCGAGTGTTTTCTTCTCAGGGAATGAGCTCAATAGCAAATTTCTCGAAGTTGGAAATTAATTGGTTGACCTTGCACAAATACTTGGTGAGCTGAGGCTCTTTCGTTTGATATCCTCCAGATATTTGCCCAGTGACTAGCTGTGAATCACTCCGGCATCTAACAGCCTTCGCCCCCATTTCCTTTGCCAGCATTAATCCTGCAATCAAAGCTTCATATTCGGCTTGGTTATTTGAGGTCTTGAACTCAAACTTTAGTGACTGCTCCAGGATCAGATCTCCCGGGCCTTCCAGAATCACCCCAGCTCCACTGCCCCTGACATTCGAGGATCCATCCACATACAAATTCCACCATACATCCTCGGGTATCGGCTGCGGGTGGAGCTCGGCTATAAAGTCAGAGAGACATTGAGCTTTCAGAGGGCCTCTCAACTCGTATCTTAGGCCGAACTCGGATAACTCTACCAACCACGCAATCACACGTCCTGCCAATTCGGGCTTTTTGAGGATCTGCTTAATCGGGTGATCAGTCTTGACAATCACCTGGTGACTTTGGAAGTACGGACGCAATCGCCGAGCTGCGGTTACCAGGGCCAAAACCAGCTTTTCAATGACTTGATACCGAGTTTCGGCATCATGAAGGACCCTGCTGATGAAGTACACCGGCATTTGAACTTTCTCTATTTCCTGCACAATGACTGCGCTGATGGCATTCTCGGAGGCTGACAGGTATAGGTATAACTCTTTCCCTGGGATGGGCCGAGTTAATATCGGCGGTGAAGACAAAAAGGCCTTGAAATCGACGAAGGCCTTCTCGCATTCCTCGGTCCACGTGAAGGTTTGGGGCCTCTTTAGTAATCTAAAGAAAGGTCGAGCTTTCTCTGCAGATTTAGGTAGGAACCGAGATAATGATGTCAGCCGTCCTGCAAGTCTTTGCACTTCTTTAACATTCTGTGGGCTTCTCATCTCAATCACAGCCCGACATTTGTCAGGATTGGCCTCGATTCCCCGGTGTGTCAGCATGAAGCCGAGGAATTTTCCACCCTGGACACCGAAAACACACTTCTCCGGATTCAATCTCATATTATACTTCCTCAGCTGCTGAAAAATTTCCTCCAGATCTTTTGGGTGGCTGTTGGGGTCACCAGATTTCACCACCATGTCATCCACATAAACTTCCATAGTTCTGCCGATTTGTTTTTCAAATACCCGGTCCATGAGCCTTTGGTATGTAGCTCCAGCATTTTTCAGTCCAAACGGCATCACCCGGTAACAGTAATTCGAACCCTTAGTAATGAAAGCTGTTTTCTCCTCATCTGGGGGTACATTCGGATCTGATTGTACCCCGAGTATGCATCCAAGAAGCTCAGAATCCTGTATCCGGAAGCTCCATCCACCAGTCTGTCAATACTCGGCAAAGGATAGGAGTCCTTTGGGCAAGCTTTATTCAAATCTGTGTAATCGGTGCACATGCGCCACTTGCCGTTTGCTTTTTTGACCAGAACAACGTTGGCCAGCCAGGTAGTGTACTCTACTTCTCGGATAAAATTGGCCTTGACCAACTTCGCTGTTTCCTCTTCCACAACTTTTCTCCTTTCTTCTCCAAGTCTCCTTTTCCTCTGGGCCACTGGTTTCGCCTCGGGACAAATTGCCAGTTTATGGCATAAGAAGTCGGGATCAATTCCCGGCATATCAGATGTGGTCCAGGCGAACAAATCGGCATTGCTGCATAGCGCTTGCTTTATTTCCTCTTTCAAATTCGGCTCAAGGTGACCGCCGAGTTTAGTGCACTGATCAGGCTGTGAACCGAGCTGGAACTTTTCTAACTCCTCAATAGGTTGTGGACGTTGTTCCTGCATGTCCATCCTCGGATCCAGTTCGACGGAGTTAACGGAATTCACCGACTTGTCTTTCCCCCTGTCTAGGGTCTCTGCAGGTGTGGGTTTAAGTTTGCTCACACGCAAACTATTAGCATAGCACTGTCTGGCCATCTTTTGATCCGCCCGGACAGCAACTATGTCCCCCGAGTTGGAAGGGAATTTCATTGTGAGGTGGGGAGTAGAGACCACAGCCCCTAGCTCGTTCAAAGACGGTCTTCCGATCAGGATATTATATGATGTTACTGCATTAATTAACACATACCTGACCATGATAGTCTTGGATGCTCTGCCATCACCAAAAGTAGTCAGGAGGTCAATGTATCCCCGTGTATCAACTTGTTCCCCTACAAAGCCGACGAGCTTACTGTCGTACGGTTGAATAGATTTCTCTGGGATACCGAGCTTCTGAAATGTTGAGTAATATAAGATATCTGTCGAGCTCCCCTGGTCGACAAGGGTCCTTTTGACCGAGAAATTAGCCAACTGCACGATGATTACCATGGGGTCATCTTGATTAGGATCCACCCCTACAAAGTCTTCGTCGGAAAAGCTAATAGGTGGGGAATTTCTCAGGGGTTTGCCGGATACCGAGTTGACAGTCCGAATAGCCCGCAGGTGCTTTCTCCGAGCTGAACTTGTCGTGCCTACCCCTGCGAATCCACCTGAAATAGTGTTTATCACTCCTCGGACCACATTATCCTCCTCTCGCCTTTCATTCTGGCCCTCTCTGGTTTCTGTTCTTTCATTATTTCGTTGACCGCCGCCCCTTCTCGGGCTTTGGTCACTTCCTCTCCTTCTGCTTCTGCCACGTCCCTCACCATTGTTGTGGTTTCTCCGCACAAAATTATTGAGGTGGCCAGCTTGCACCAACTCTTCAATCTTATCTCGTAGGACCCAGCACTCCTCGGTGGTATGGCCATAATTACGATGATACCGACAATGTTTCTGTCGGTCAGCATTCTGGGGGGTATGGCCACGATTAGGGAGTTGCAAAAGTTTCGCATTGTATGCTTCCTCAAAAACCCGAGCTCGATTGGTGTTGAGGGGAGTATAATGCTCATACTTCGGTCCCCTATGCAAATGCTCGGGTGGGCCTTTGAATTTCGGCTTATCACCTCCAGCCCTCCTCTTGTCTCTCCCGTCTCGCCTGTCAGCATCATCAGTTCTCTCCCTTTTCTTGGACTCCTCAACCTCCTCCATATTAACGAACCCCGCAACTTTTCTCCTCAATTCATCCATACTGGTCGGTGGCTTCCGAGCCAAGTGTCTGGCAAAAGGGCTGGGCCTTAACCCGGTCAAGATGGTGTGTAGTGCAACATCGGCGCTGAGATTCCGGATGAGGACCGCCTCCTTGCTGAATCTGGCCATGAAATCATGCAGGGACTCATTCTTTTCTTGCCTAAAGTTTACCAACGAGGCCGAGGTTTTTTGATGAGCTCGGCTCATGGCAAACTGAGCACTGAACTTAGCCATGAATGTATCAAAGGAGTCTACCGACGCTGGTGGTAGCTGGGTGTACCAGGTCAACGCAGCATCCTTCAGAGTGGTCGGAAAGACTTTACACATGAGAGCGTCGTCATCGGTAAAGAGGTACATCTGAGTGGTGAAAGCGTCCAAGTGGCGCTCGGGGTCTGAGGTGCCATCATATTTGTCAATGCTGGTTGGCTTGTAGTTGGCTGGTAGGGGAACCTCCATGATAGCGTTTGTGAAGGGATGTCTCGGCTTCCGCACGCTGGCCCTTTCATTAAGTCTGTTTGCCCGCAGTGACAGTTCGGGGGCCTGCCTAGGAAATTCCTCCTCATCTACCCGGTCCATATGATGAGAAGCCCGAAGTTGTGGGCCTCCTTCTCTGTGCGAGTTTCTGGACCCCTCATTCTCAGGTGTCCGACGCTCTCTCTCAGGAGGAGACGAGACGAACCTTTCTCTG
The DNA here is from genome assembly GCA_030762895.1 of Sophora flavescens. Taxonomy (NCBI): domain Eukaryota; kingdom Viridiplantae; phylum Streptophyta; class Magnoliopsida; order Fabales; family Fabaceae; genus Sophora; species Sophora flavescens. The sequence goes on from CM061067.1 coordinate 14,141,904, forward strand.
CTCTGCCCTGGTTCGCGACGACTGTTCTGTCGCCTAATCTCCTCATTCTCCCTTCTCAGCGTGGCAATCTGTGCAAGAAGTTCTTGGATAAGGGGGTTGTCGGTCGTTACAGCCGGGTTTATCGACCGTTCCCCATTACCTCCGTTGTTACCATTCTCTGGCTCCTCTCTCCTGCAGTTCCCGCTCCTTGTTCTCACCATGGTTTGTGGTATGGGAAAGTTTTGCTTCGTCCCCACAGACGACGCCAAATGTTCCGTCCAAATACCTCGGATGAGAGATACTCGGCCGAAGAAAGCTTAGTGGGAGTGTTTTGGAATGTGCTTGACAGAATGTGAATTCTGCTCCTACGTATCCAAATGGGAATCAAAGCAAACGTAGTTCTCAATGGAGGGGTTGGACCCCTATTTATAGAGATGTTTAGAATCAAGCTCCGAGTTATACGGAGAGATATTAGGATCAGGCTCTGATTATGCAGGGAGATATCAGGCTCCTGATTGTGCGGAGAGATATCAGGCTCCGGATTATGCTGAGAGATGCTTGGACCGTGAGATATTCGGCCCCGTCGATTCTGTTTGGATAGCTCAAGGCCGAGACATCTTCATTCGCGGTCTGGTGTGGAGTAGGCCCGAGTAGTTATCCTCGGGTGTCGAGTGTGTTAATAAGTCTTCGGCTTTATGGGAGTTCGGGTGATTATCTACTTACGAGAATGAGCTCGATTGTATTGACAATCCTCGACCTTATATCTTCGGCCGGTACAGATATCATATGTGTTTGTTTCTATATCTTACTTATTTTTTATTATATTTATATACACGTATTTCGAGAATATCATAAAAAAAACAAAAATGACACCAAATGTGTTAAAAAAAACATAATTGTAAAAAAAAACACATATTCAATTCACAATTAGTTGTATATTTTTAGGTCATTATTACGATGCCTCTCTTTTCTTTTTCGCCATTATTTTATGGCATAATAAGATCATTATTCCTAGAGTTGAGTGTGTGAAAAGAGGACAGAGAGAGAGATGATGGGTGTGGAAAGTGGAAACAAATAACAATTTGGATGCCTGAGTCAGTCTCCTTACTCCTTAGGAGAATTCATTTCTCTTATCCAATCCAATACGTTTTCCCAACATCAATTGACCATTATCCAAGTATTCCTCATTCAGAAAATCACAAACATTTTCTGATCCTAATCAATCAACCCCCACAAAACAAAACTCACACCCCACCAATCGGATCAACCTCAATACTCAAGAGTCCAATAATTATTAAATGAGAAACCCCATTCTGCTAACATAGTCTGTGCCATGATCACAAAAAAACAACCACTTCTCATCCTTTTAGTTTTAGCTGCATCATCATCAATCTTCTTCCCCATAATCGCAGCACAAGTGAACTACCGCGAGTGCCATCAAACATGCGGTGGTTCAGCCAAACACTTCCCTTACCCTTTTGGATTCTCCTCCGGCTGCGCAATCCGCCTCAACTGCACCCCCGACGGCAAAATCTTCATCGGTAATGAATTCCCAGTCGAATCGGTAAACACAGAGAGCATAATTGTGAACATCGAAGCCCAATGCAATCGTCCATTAGATAGTTTCCACCAACTCTTCAGCCACAAATACGCACCCAACTCAGGAAACATCATTCTCTTTAGAAATTGCACTGAACCGGTCTCTCACTGTACGATACCGGAGACGCTGCTACTGTCTCGTTTTGAATCTGAGGGTTGCGGTGGCGGCGGCAACTTGAGTTGCTACTTTGAGAATAGCACTACGGGATTCATCAGTGGCCTGAAATTGAAGCGACTTGGGTGTAAGTATTTTACGTCTTCGATATCGTTGGAGGATTTGAGAAACAATTCCGGTGCGGCGGTGTCGTTGGAGGTAGCGACGATAGAGCTTGGGTGGTGGCTTGAGGGAGATTGCCAATGTTCTGGTGATGCCAATTGTACCAAACTTGTGTCTCCGGTGGATGGGAAGCTCGGATTCCGGTGTCGATGCAAGGAGGGGTTCGTCGGCGATGGGTTTTTCGCCGGAACAGGCTGCCGGAGAGGTCAGTTCTTATTCGTGTTTTTTTGGCTTTTCTTTTTCTGATTTTTTTTCTTCTTAAAATATCAGCATAAACGTTTTTTTCTTCTTCTGAAAATAATATTTAATTGATACTTGTGAAAGTGGTTTAATTGTGGTATTGACTTTCTCATACAATTAGCTTCATTTTCGTTCATAATCCATTAGATTATATAATTACGTTTACCCTTGTTTTGTATTCACCCTTTCAGGTTAATTAGATGGCATTATGTTTAGCAATTAAAAATATATATATATATCGTAGCACTATCCAGATAAAACCAACTATTAAATAAATAAATAAAACAAACGTTTCAAGGTTATAGTTTACACACTTCATTAAGCTATACTTTTTTACTTTTTTCTTTGTTTCGGTAGAATGTTCATATACACAAGCTTAATAATTTAAGGCTTAATTAAGTTTTGGCTTCTTCTTCTTCTTGTTTTTTTTTTTTTTTATAGAAAAGGAGAACTTATAAGTTTTGGCTTCTATAATTTACACTTATTTTAAGAGTTTAATTTAGTCTAAATTTTTTTACACTATTAAATAATAAAAATATCCAATATGTGATTTTTTTTCATTTGAATCCAATATGTGATTTTTAAAATAGATATAACATGAGTCAAATATTTGTAATGATTTGATAATTTATTATTAGTTAACAATCTATCATTAACTTATATACTATTAACCAAAATTTAATGACAACAACTATTTTATTTTTTTAATAAATATAACGACTAATTTTTTTTTTGTTTGGAAAATAAGGACTAATTTAAAAAAAAATTAACATTAACATAAATTATAAGGAATCAATTCAATTTAACCTAATTCCAATCCTTTTCTGCATATTTCCCGGACGGCTACGGTATTCTTTGACTCTTTTAACTGACATAAGTTGCACGAGGACTTTTCTTTCCGTCTTGGAAATATAGGAAGGTCTATATGATGAAAATGATTCGTTATAAATTAAGTAGCCAGCCACAATGTGATACATACGCAATTTAAAAATTATGCTTCTTTCAAGTTTTAGTGTATATATACTGTCATTATATCCCTTACTAATAGTTTATGATACATATCTTGCAATTGAGATTTGATAATCTTTTGTTACTCATTTTTATACAAACGTCGCGTGCAAGTAAATGTTTTTGGTAATTAAATAATGAAGTAGTTAATGTTCAAACTTACATTAAAAATAAAAATCACCGATCTACAACAATTTTAAATTCTATCATAATTATAAATTTAAAAACATATCTGAATAATAAAATATTATTGTTAAGTAAAACCGTATTTTCTTTTTAAAAATACAGTTTTTTTGTACTAATTCATACGATTTTGAATTATCTTACGTTAATAAGTGACATGACAAATTGGCAATGTCACGTTACGATGGCGTACCTTCGTGGAAAAATAACTAATTTGCTCAGGTAGATTCTTTAAAGTCCTAAAAGCGCCCCTCAGCCGTAAAAGCTTGACACAAAAGGAAGCAAGTAGGACCCGGCAGCAACCGGGAAAGGAGACTAGGGAAATAATTAGTGGACCTGCAGCATGAGAACACTTAATAATTTATTGGCTGCACCCATGATTACGGGGAATTTTAGTCAACCAGACTAATCAATTTGCCAAGTAGGTCAAATTTTCTTTCCATAATTTCGTCCGTGAAGGGGTCTCTTTTGCTTTTTTTTTTTTTTAGTTTTTTATCCACTAGTATCTCACGGCTTAGTCCTTTCAGATATTCATTATGAGACTAATTTTTTATTTGACTGATTGAACATGATTTCACCTCCCGATTCTTAACTTTTCAATAAGATGACTTCATAAGGATTTGAACTCGGGATGATTGCTTCCACTAAACCAACGTCCCAATAATAAATGGGTCTCTTTTTCTTTTCTTTTTTGTCCGTGTGTGAAAAAATGGAAGTCTGTTGGCCCCAAGAAGGGGAAGTTCCACATCTATCCATTTTTTTATTTAAAAAAAGGGTTTTACCGAATTAGTTTCTTTTTCTGCGAAAATAGTAATTTTTTTAAAAAAAATCATAGGATATTACATCCTTTTTTAACGTATTATATGAGATGATTTATGAAATAGTATTTATTAGCTGTGTTTTTTTATAATAATATGTAGAATTTACAAAGTAAACATACGATCAATATAAATAATAAATCGAGTGTATTCTAGTCGAGTATTGCAGCTTTGGTAATTGCTTAATTTGCTTTAGGCTTCCGATAATCTCGCCGCATGTCCCATAAATAGTAAATAAGGACTGAAAATTGGATTATTTGTTAATACTAATTGAACTCTCTTTTTCTGTTTTGGCGAATTTGTAAATAGAAAAAATAAGTAAGGATGGAATCACTTGGCTGCAACTGCAAGTTTCGATTTAAAGTTTTTTTTATTAAAAAAAATATTCATTCATTTAAATTGATAAAATACATCGAAAATAAGACAAATTCAACCTCGCTAACAACTGAAAACGCGGTCAACAAACTCATTTTGAGTTAAAGTTTGAGATTAACATATCAGGCATGGCCTTACTAGCTGATTATTTCGCTATCATACTGTTGCCAATTGCTTTTAAACGAATTTAACCAAAGAACAAAACATTGTTTCCCCCAAAGTATTCCGTAGTACAAAGATCAAACCTGTTCTGAATTGAAACATATACTCATTCCAATTCCAATTATCTTACCGGTTTCATAACTCCAGCCTCTGTACTAATTAATGATCTTAACTCGATATAGCTTAACTTTATGTTTTAATTTTCCTGGGTTACTAATTGTATCATGTGAATGTAAACACAGCCTCTTCAACATGCAACCCCGCGAAGTACATGTCTGGCAGATGTGGAGGAACAGCGAGGTTTGTTGTCTTAATTGGAGGTAACTTTTCTTATTTCATGTATGGATTGAAAATTTAACTTTGGGGTTAGGAATGATATTATCAACCACACATCTTTTTGCTGTGTAGTTCTTTTTACTTTAGATGCAAACTAACTAATAATTACTCATATATAGCAGGAATATGGAATATGGAATATTAGACAAAGATTGAGATATTGCCACTGTCTCAAAGAAAGATATGTAATAAGCAAATAAAATGTGGGAGCTTGTTTTGCAGGATTTGTTTTTGGAGCTTCACTGATGATTGCTGTGGGTTCAGTATGTTGTTTCTTTCGGCGGCGCACCAAACTGAGAGTCACAAAGAGCACAAAACGGCGGTTAACCGAAGCTACTGGGAATTCCAGTGTTCCTATCTATCCCTACAAAGACATTGAGAGAGCCACGAACAGCTTCTCAGAGAAACAAAGGCTGGGAAATGGAGCATACGGGACAGTTTATGCTGGAAAACTTTACAACGATGAATGGGTAGCCATAAAGAGAATAAAACACAGAGACACTGACAGTATTGAGCAAGTAATGAATGAGATCAAGCTCCTTTCCTCAGTGAGCCACACCAATTTAGTGCGCTTGTTGGGTTGTTCCATAGAATATGGAGAGCAAATCCTTGTGTACGAGTTCATGCCCAATGGAACACTGAGTCAACACTTGCAAAGGGAGAGAGGGAATGGACTTTCATGGCCAGTTAGACTCACAATTGCAACTGAAACAGCACAAGCCATAGCACATCTTCATTCTGCTATTAATCCCCCCATTTACCACAGAGATATCAAGTCAAGCAACATTCTTTTGGACTACAGTTTCAGATGCAAGGTAGCAGATTTTGGTCTCTCTAGACTTGGGATGACTGAAATATCCCATATTTCAACTGCCCCACAAGGAACCCCTGGCTATGTTGATCCACAGTACCATCAAGACTTTCACCTTTCTGATAAAAGTGATGTATATAGCTTTGGTGTCGTGCTTGTTGAGATTATAACAGGTATGAAGGTGGTGGACTTTTCTCGCCCTCATAATGAGGTAAACCTGGCTTCTCTTGCTGCAGACAGGATTGGGAGGGGGCTTTTGGATGAGATTTTGGATCCATTTCTTGAGTCTGAAGCAAGTAGTGATGCTTGGACCCTTTCTTCTATACACAAGGTGGCTGAGCTGGCATTCAGATGCCTTGCATTCCACAGGGACATGAGGCCTTCAATGACAGAAGTGGCAACTGAGCTAGAGCAGCTCAGGCTGAGTAGGTGGACCACAACTTTTGGATGCAACAATGATACAGCTTCACCAGAGTTGTCATCTTGCTCTTCTTCCTCTAGTGAAAGTGAGAAACCACTAAGCACCAAGATGAAGAAGGTTGTGCCAGATGGTAAAGCCCATATCAGACTGCAAACTGGGCCCATTACCTTAAACTCAATGGAAAGGCCCAATAGTTCCTCACCTGTTTCGGTGCATGACCCGGACATATGGGTGAGTGAACAGAGCTCTCCTTCGTCAAATAGTTTTCCCAGTAAGTCATTTGATTGAGCTATCTCCCTGTTTCATCAATCATTTGAATGACCTCAAAGGAGGCAAACAAACAAGCCCTTCATTGTTTCATCGATATTGTTTCAGAAATATGAAATACAATGAATTGAATTGATCACCGATTGTAATAACAGTCCATTACAGTAACTCTCTGTGAAACTAACTAACCAAGTGTGGCAATAACTAGCTCTAACTAACTTGTAATTATCCTACTGATTGAACTAGTTGTTTAAACTGTAATACTATCCCTTAAAGTGGGAAGTAGATATCCAGAATTCGTAGCATGGATGATAAACAATCGAAATTGAGATGTGGGAATTAGCTTGATGAGAATGTCTGCCAATCGATATCGAGTTTTTGACATGAACCAACCAACAACAACCAAGCCTTATCCTACTAGGTGGGGTCGGCTACATGGATCATACGGCGCCATAATGTTCTATCATGAATCATGTTAACAGTTAAATCATTGGCCTCCAAATCTTTCTTAATAGTTTCTCCTATAGTTTTTCTTGGCCTACCTCTACCTCTAGCTATTGGATTGCTCTCCACTTGATCCACTCTCCTTACTACAGAATCTAAAGGTCTCCTCCATACATGCCTAAACCACCTAAGTCGAGATTCAACCATCTTTTCTACAATAGGTGCTACCACAACTCTCTCTCTAATGCTATCATTCATAATCCTATCACGTCTAGTTTTTTCGCTCATCCAGCGCAACATCCTCATCTCTGCTACATTGATTTTACTCTCGTGTTGATTTTTTACCGCCCAACACTCCGTCCCATACAACATCGCCGGTCTAATAGCTGTACGGTAAAATTTTCCCTTTAGCTTAAGAGGTACCTTTTTATCACACAAAAAACCCGAAGCCTTCCTCCATTTTGACCACCCTGATTGAATCTGATGGTTTACATCTCTCTCAATTTCTCCGTCATTTTTTATAATAGACCCAAGATATTTAAACCGAGTGACTTGTGGTATGTTGTGGTCTCCAACTTTCACCTCTAAGCTAGAGGTGTTTCGCCTTTTGCTAAAATTACATTCCATATACTCCATCTTGCTTCTACTCAAGCAGAAGTCATGTGCTTCTAAAGCTTGTCTCCAAGTCTCCAACCTTCCATTTATATCATCCCTCGACTCTCCAACTAGGACTATAGCGTCTGCGAAAAGCATGCATCGCGGTCTTTGGCTCTTGAATGTGCTCCGTAAGTACATCCAAGACCAAGGTAAAAAGATAGGGGCTTAAAGTCGACCCACAGTGCGGACTCTATGGTTCTTGGGAAATCTTCGTGGCTCCACCTGCGTTCTCACACTAGTCGTGGCCCCTCATACATATCCTTGATAGCTCGAATATAGGCAATCCGAACACCTTTCTTTTCTAGGGCTTTCCACAAAACCTCTCTTGGCACCCTATCATACGCTTTCTCCAAATCAATGAAGGCCATGTGTAAATCTTTTTGATCCCTTCGATATTGTTCCATCACTCGTCGTAGCAAGTAAATTGCTTCCATGGTCGACCTCCCGGGCATAAAACCAAATTGGTTGTCGGTGATTTTGGTTTCTTTTCTTAGTCTTCGTTCAAGCACCCTTTCCCATAGCTTCATAGTATGACTCATAAGCTTAATCCCCCTATAATTTGCGCAATTTTGTATATCTCCCTTGTTCTTGTAAATCAGAACTAAAGTGCTTCTCCTCCATTCGTCCGGCATTTTCTTTGACCTCATAATCTCGTTAAAAAACTTCGTGAGCCAACTAATGCCTCTATTTCCTAGACTCTTCCATACCTCCACAGATATATTGTCCGGTCCAACTGTCTTGCCATTATCCATCCTTCTCAGAGCTTCTTTTACCTCATGCCCTTGGATTCTACGATAAAAAGTGTAATTTTGGTCCTCCTCTCTGATGTCAAGCACCTGTGAGCATGATAAAACTTCAAATCCTTCATTAAATAACGTGTGGAAATAATTCTTCCATCTATCTTTAATATCTTGTTCCTTAACCAAAACTTTACCTTCTTCATCCTTAATACACTTCACTTGATCCAAGTCTCTTGTCTTTCTTTCCCTATTTTTAGCAAGCCTATAAATAGATTTCTCACCATCTTTGGTGCCTAAGGATTGGTACAACCCGTCAAAAGCTTTAGTTCTAGCTTCGCTCACTGCCTTCTTGGTCTCTTTTTTGGCCACCTTATAATTTTCCCAATTTTCAGCATTTCTACATAAAGACCAAGCTTTAAAACATTCCCTTTTAACCCGAACCTTAGCTTGCACGCTTTCATCCCACCACCAGGATTCTTTACCCTTAGGTCCGAATCCTCTTGATTCACCAAGCGTCTCTATAGCTACCTTCCTAATCCCCTTGGCCATCTTGTCCCACATATCATTTGCACTTCCGTTTGCCTCCCAAAACCCTCCCTCCAAAACCTTGTGTTGTAAGATCCTTTGTTTTTCACCCTTCAGTTGCCACCACTTGATCCTTGAAACCTTTTCGTGGCCTCTTCTCTTCACACTCCTTTTAACTCTTACATCCATGACCAAGACTCTATGTTGGGTAGTCAAGCTCTCTCCAGGTATGACTTTACAGCCCAAGCAAATCTTTCTATCCGATCTCCTAATAAGAAAGAAATCTATTTGAGAGCTTGTCACCCCACTTTTGTACGTGATAAGATGCTCCTCACGTTTCCTAAAACACGTATTGGCTATAGAAAGATCGAAGGCAGATGAAAAGTCCAAAATAGACTTGCCCTCACCATTTACCTCCCCTAGGCCATATCCCCCATGAAAACTGTCGTAACCTCTAGGTGCCCTCCCTACATGCCCATTTAGATCACCTCCTAAGAAAATCTTTTCACCTAGCGATATTTCCTGAATTAGGCTTTCTAAATCCTCCCAAAATTTTACCTTGAAGTGTTCTTCTAACCCTACCTGAGGTGCGTAAGCACTAATCACATTAAAGGTGTCTTGTTCCACTACAAATTTTAGGGCAACGATCCTATCTCCAACCCTTTTTACATCCACAATATCATTCTTCCAATATTTATCCACAATTATGCCCACCCCATTTCTCGATTTTACTTTTCCGATGGTACCAAAGCATAAAACCCGAAGAGTCTAATTCCTTTGCCTTTTCTCCCATCCACTTAGTTTCTTGTAGGCACATGAAATTGATCCTCCTCCTAATCATAGTGTCAACTATTTCCATTGATTTACCTGTAAGTGTGCCTATATTCCAAGTTCCAAAGCGAATCCTACTCTCGTGAGCTAGCTTCTTTACCCACACTCGTTCACAAAAATGTGGGAACCCTTGCTTATTTTTCACTACATCCAGGCGGCGATGCAATGGCCATTGCTCTTTTGACACTTTGTCTCGAGCTATACAAATAGCGTTGCTTCTAGGCAACGACCTAGCATTAGCATTATTACGTCGTTGATCCATGTCATAGAGATTCGACTAAGTTTTACGTTGGCTGTCGATGGCCTAACACAACCCTCTCCTTTTATCCGGGCTTGGGACCGGCTATGTTTAGCTTTGTCACAAAGCACAACATAGGCAAGATTTTTGACATGAACCAGCTTAAAAAATATTCCAGAGTTAACATATTTTCTGATATAAGGTAGTATGAGGTGTCAAAGTATTCAAGAGTGAATTCCCCTTACTTGCTCTACATTCAAACTTTTTTTTTTTTTTGGTTGGGTAGTTATCCTAATTAGTTCTTGGGACCGAGTGAGTTCTCGAAGTATCCCACGGCTTAGATCCTTTGGATATGTTATGAGACTAATCTTCAAGTCGGCCGTACGATTAATAAAGTCTGGCCCATGATTATTGCATACCTAAGGATCAAACTCGATCAGAGCTTCAACGATTCGCCCTTAAGTAACAGTGCGTTAACCACTTCTATTCAATCATTTGGTTACATTCAAACTTAATTTAGAGGAACCTAATCTTAAAAATTTAAAAAATAAAAACTTGCATAACAAATTATTGCATCACGTAGGCTTCGTAGGGAGAAATAATCATAAGCTCTTTCCGTTTTCCCTTGTTTTGAAAAGAATAGAAAATAGATAAGGGGGAAAAAGGTGTGAGCCATGCCAAAAGAAAAAAATCTTCCCCCGCTTAGGGAAAAAAAATTGAAGAGAGAAACATGAGAACTAATAAAATTACTTCACTGCAACTTTGGCATTTTCTTTTTTACTTCAGTCAAAAATATCAGGGACATGAAAGAAAAGAAAATGAATTTTTATTGAATAAATAATTATGTATTTATGTTCCTATTATATTTATTGAAGTAAATAGCAAAAGCGGCAATGAAGTGATTTTATTGGTTCTCGTGCTTCTCTCTCTTTGCTTTCTCTCAAAGTGGGATAAGATATTTTCTTTGGAAGCTGGAGGCCTTTTTTCTTTCCCTTCTATCTTCTACTCTTTTTAAACAAGAGAAAATGGAGAGATCTTGTGATTTTCTTTCCTCCAAACTCTTTACTCCTTTTTTTCTGTTGAACCAAACAAAGCCTACACATGATGCAATAATTTGTCATGTAAGAACTTTCTTTTAAAAGGATTAGGCCCTAACAAATTAAGTTTGAATGTAAATTAAGCAAGTAAGGTAAATTCACCCTTGATTAGATTAAGCGTGGCAAGATCTCAAAGTCTCAAACCGCTTTAGTTAATTAATATTGGATCCATCATTAGTTTGAACTTTAAACTCAAGTTCACTTTAAAGTGTATATATATATATATATATATAATTGTAAACATGTTAAAACAGAATTTTAAACACCACTCATAAAAACGAATTTTTACCACTAATCGTTGCTTTATTATGTTTCATTTTTTTTATAACACGGAATAGGCATATGAGACACACATAATACAAGTGAAGGTAGGCTTTGGCCAGCTCCCCTCCTCCATCATTATATAGGCCGCGTTTGGATAAACAACTTAATTAAACACTTATCACATAAGAGCTTATCGCATGAGAGTTTATATCATAAACACTTAAATTCAATAAGCTATATACGTTTGGGTGCATACTTCGAAAATCACTTATACAAAATTAAGGCATGTGGATGCATTACTATATAAGCGTTTATAAACATCTTAAAATTAGAAAAATTTGACTTTATTAAATTACAATAATAAAAATCAGTAAAACAAGGATATGAAGCTTCACTCCAAAAAAATCAGTACAACAATACAAGCATTTGTGTGGTGGTTTCACTACAAAAAATCAACTGTTTAGCGACCGACATATTCGGTCGCTATTTAATTTAGCGACCGATTCATGGTGGTGGCTGATAACCTAGTCGCTAAGATTTTAGAGACCGAAATATTAATTCGGTCGCTAAATGACGACCATAATTTCGGTCGCTAAATAATAAAAAACGGTCGTTACACGGTTGGTCGCATTGTTTGGGTAACCATTTTTAGTGACCGATAATCGGTTGCTAGTTCGGTCGCTAATGTTGGTTACTGTTAACCTATATTAGCAACCGATATTCGGTCGCTAGACCACAATTTTTTAATGTTAACTAAAGTTTAGCGACCGAATTATTGGTTGTTAATTCGGTCGTTAAATTGAGTTTTATTAATTTTTTAAAATAATACATTTTTTTGTTTTTCTTTAAAGTTTAGCAAAATTACTAATAAAACACACCAAATTACTAATGAAATATACAATCATAAGAAATAATGAATATATATATAAAAAAAATAATCCAAAGTGTCGTACAAGAATTGTTTAAAATCAAAAAACTGGAAAAAAAAATCAGTCATGATGAGGGGGAGGTGGAGAAACCCAATCATCCTCAGCGTCCGTGTCGCCGACGTCTGCTATCTGATCGTCCTCTGCGAGCAGCACGTCGAGGCCGGTGGCGGATCGAGGAGCGAGCGGCGGGCGCGGCACAACCGTCAGAGCATCACCCTGAGCAACTGGAGTCTGGATCCTCATCTGCTCCAACACCAGCCGCAGTGTCTGGCCCTGCTCGACGCTCGTCTGCATCAGCTGCCGGTGTGCCTCAGTCAACTGTGCAATCTGGTTCGCCATCTACTGCTCTCTCTCGCTATTCTCCCGAAGCTCCGTGTTCAGCTGCGTGATGGTGTCTTGCATTTGGTTGAACTGCTCCTGAGGGACGGTATCGGCATAGGAATGAGCAGGCGTGCCGGATGATGAAGCGATAAACTCGCCTCCCAGGTGTCCGAGGCCATACACGTGCCCCTTCTTGTTCCTGCCCCCAACGACCTCCAAATAAATGGCATTATCGTCGACGGAGATAGGAGAGTTGGGCCCATCACCAGTCAAGGCCTCATCTTGTGACTGTGAGGCACGTGATATGGCATCGTCCTTCTTCTCGTTGAAGCCCACCTGCAAAGTATAGATGAAGAGATTTAGTTAAAATTATAATCAATATTAACAAATCAATTACTATTGTACGAGTGTGAAAAATGTTTTTTTCCCAAACTGTCCCATTTGGACAATTCAAGATTCAATACAATGAGCATGCGTACCCTGAGAAGGTACGCATGCTCATTAATATTGAATCTCAAATAGGAAACTAAGGCTTTCGTAACTTAATAATTAACTATAGCAGAAAATAAAACCATTGACTTATAAGGATTGCAACATACTTCAACAAATATATATCGAAGCATAATTCAATACAAACTTAGATAAAATATAATAGCAAACATCCTATTGAGCTCCGCTCTCCACTAACAAGTAACACATAATTGTCAAACACATGCATAACTTCTAAATTAGCAACACACAACAAGCATCCGCCTTTTTGATAGGATCACATCCTATTGAGCTCTGCTCTCCACTAACAAACAACACATAATTACAAATACATGCATAAATATTAAATTATCACCACACAATCAGCATCTTGCCTTTCAGGCAGGATACCTTCCTATTGAGCTCCGCTCTCCACTAACAAGTAAACATAATTGTCAAACACATGCATAACTTCTAAATTAGCAACACACAACAACCATCTCGCCTTTTTGACAGGATCACATCCTATTGAGCTTTGTTCTCCACTAACAAACAACACATAATTGCCAATACATGCATAAATATTAAATTATCACCACACAATCAGCATCTTGCCTTTCAGGCATGATACCTTCCTATTGAGCTCCGCTCTCCACTAACAAATAACACATAATTGTCAAACACATGCATGACTTCTAAATTAGCAACACACAACAAGCATCCCGCCTTTTTGACAGGATCACATCCTATTGAGCTCTGTTCTCCACTAAAAAACAACACATAATTACAAATACATGCATAAATATTAAATTATCAACACACAATCAGCATCTTGCCTTTCAGGTAGCATACCTTCCTATTGAGCTCAGCTCTCCACTAACAAGATATATAATTAACATAACACATTACATGCACCACACAATCAGAACCTTTTAGACAAAGCATAACCTTAAAAGAGAGTATTAAGAGAACTTACCTTTGCGACAAAATGCAAAAACAAGTAAGGATAAGGGGAGGAGCCGCAGACAAGAAGATCAGGAACTGATAAATATAATAAGACAATATGAAAGCAAATTAATATCCTTATAGCTAACTTAATTGTATTCAATTTAGTAATATAAAAGTTCAACAAATTGTCATTACGACCAATTGATTACCTGTGGAGATGGAGAGGGGACGAAGGGGCTCGGTTTCAACTCACGAGAAATAGAGCAATGACCTATAATGCATAAATAAAATTAATCCTGTCAAATACTAACATTTAAGAAACTAACATTTAAGGCTCTCATATATTGTCACTTTGCAACTAATTCGATGTACTCATGAATTTTGAACTACTCAACTCACTCTCTTAATTATCGGTTTTGTTTGCGATGTTTTTCAAAATCATGAATCAACTCTCTCAAAACTTAAACTATATAGGTGAAGGCACATGAGTAACTTCATGTAGCATTCATAATGTGCAAGTCCATTTTTCAGATATTTGGCGTTGTTTCATTAATTGTTAGATGCTGAATTAAAACCTTAACCAATAAAATACATGTACAAAACGGAAAACATAATAAAGATCAAACACAAGGGATGGTTCAAAAGCAGGAGCTTTACATTGCCTATGAGAATCTAGAAAGTTGGCAAATCTATTTTTCAAGTCACCGTACACAAGGGACCAGGTTTGGTTTTCTATTGGTTGGATCTATCCAAGATTCCATGTGATTACTACCCCCTCCAGCTCTCATATAAAAATATCAGTTTCAGCATGCTTTGTGCTAAAGAGAAGTGTGTAACAAAGAAACAACACAAACACAAGCATAACAAGTTTTAACAAGTTCTCTAATTTGCTAGTATCAAGGCCAGTATAATAATACTTGAAAATTCAGCATTTTTAAACAAACAAGCATAACAAGTTTTACAAGTTCTCTTATTTTTTAGTATCAAGACCAGTATGATAATACTTGAAAATTGAGCATTTTTTACTCAATAGTGAATACAGTTATGTTGCATAAAATCAAAAGAATGAAAATAAAAAAATGCACACTAGCTACATTCACAGTAGCATCATCATCTCTTTAGTTTCAATCAAGTACATTTTCAAGCAGCTATATTCACGATGCCAAGCTTCACCAAAATGAAATAAAAATACATGCAAAGAGGGTTGACACAAGCAGTAAAATACCCCCAATTTAAGAGCATTTACCAATCACTAGTGCCCTGAATAGGTAAATCAATCAATATAGTCTATGAAGTGTCATATAATCAATAAATCAATCAATAATCACGTTTCATACTATCAATGAACCAAGTCTTTTGATTAATGGTATGCTTGTTTAAGATTGGCAAAGAGTGTGATTGTTGATTACTTGAGACATAATCATTAATCATTCTCTAAACCCTAACCTGAGACAAAACTGATCAGAGGAGACTGTGGGGGGGGGGGGGGGGTGGCCGCGTGAACAAAGCCCCTTGAGATGGTGGTGGTCGGAGGAGGAGGAGGTGGCAGCACCTGAGAGAGACAGAGGGAGAGAAACTTAGACAGAGAGAGAGAACCGAGCAAGAGAGAG
Organism: Sophora flavescens; assembly: GCA_030762895.1. NCBI lineage: Eukaryota > Viridiplantae > Streptophyta > Magnoliopsida > Fabales > Fabaceae > Sophora > Sophora flavescens. Next base: position 14,157,452 of record CM061067.1, read on the forward strand.
CGCGCGAGACAGAGAGAGATAGAGGAGAGAAGAAGAGAGCTTACCTATGGAAGAGGAGGATTGTGGTGGTGGTTGGAGGAGGAGCATGAGAGAGAAGCTGAGAAATGGAGAGAGAGAGAGAGAGACAGAGAGAGAGAGGGGGGGATGGAGAGAAACGGAGAAGATGAGAGCTTACCGGAGGAGAGGGGATGACGGTGGTGGCTGGAGGCGTCCTGTGGTGGCCGGAGCTCGCGAGACGAAAGAGAAACGGTGAGAGAGAAGGAGATTCGGGTGAAAGTGAGGAAGAAAGGGGGTTCTGTTGGATTTAGGGATTTTATTTTTAGCGACCGAATAATTCGGTCGCTAAATCGGTAGCTAAATGGGTTAATTTGAAATTTGAATTCATAAATTTAGCGACCGATTTAAAATCGCGATTGCTAACACGCTCTATTTTAATTTTTTTACGCTCCGTTTAGCGACCGAATTAATATCGGTCGCAAATATAAATAAAATTTAACCGTTGCATTTAACTCGGTCACCATTTGGGTCGCTAAAAAGTCAGCAAGTTTTGACTTTTACTTTCCTTTATTTAGCGACCGATAACTCTGTTACGCTCTATTTCGATCGCTATTTCGGTCGTAGTATCAACTATAACCAGTGTTTCATGTAGATCCTACAATCGGTCATCATTTCGGTCGCAAACAGCAACCAACAAATTCGGTCACTATTTTCGATCGCTAAATAACCTTTTTTTTTGTAGTGTTTTCAAGTGTTGGTTATTTTTTGGAAGCTCATTCTCAATCGTGTCATGCTGCTGCCTATGCTCTCCAATTTCCGTTAGCTGGTTACTCCTTTCTAGGCTGTGCTATTCGGTGGTAGTACTACCTAAAAAAGGCGTGGCACTAATTCTTTCTTCTATGCTGGTAAATTACTGCAACAGCTATCTTATGTGGTGTGACAAGGGCTGCATTCAAGTGGTTTTGTTTTTATCAGCAAAACCAGGGAGAAATCATAGTAGCAACTATAAATCACAAAATTACAAAAAATAAGGTAAAACTACAATGACAAATTTACATAGCAATCAGTAAGGGGAAATAAATTGCATTGTGTTTACTATATAAATCACATAATTAAAAATGGAAAGGAAAAAATACAGGGTTGAGGAAAAGGAACGAAAATGGTTCAGGTGGGTTGTGAGAAGGAGGAAGAAAAGGGAAAGGGAGAGGGACATGGTTCAGGTGAACCAAAATAAAAGGGAACGAACCTGAGAGATGGGTTGAAGGCTGAGCACACGGCGAAAGGAGGAAGACGACGGCGGAAGGCAACGGTCAAACATCGTTCGAGTAGAGACACGAGACGTTGCTCGTGGCAGAAGCGGCAGCGGATGGCAGCTGGCGAACGGTGGGAGGCGGACGACAGGAGGAGGATGACCGCACTTCTCTCTACGACAGCCATGGGATGCGACGTTTCTATGCTATCTGCACAAGGGTTCGGGGGCAAAGGGACCTGGATCGAAGAGATGAATAAAAGTTAAGAAGGAAAAAGAAAGAAAAAGAAAAAAATGGCATGACAGGATTCGAATAGTAAAAAACACGGAGAGGGTGTAGTGCATAAGCTCCTGTGATAAAATTCCATGCTTTCTCCCAGTAATTTATAAAAATAAGCCTAAAACTACTTATGGAATGACATAAGTTTTTTTGATAAGCTCTCCCGAACACATCGCATAAACGCTTATATCATAAGATAAGCTCAAAAGAGCTTTAATAAGCTCTTCTAAACATCACTATTGTACAATACTACAAGATGCAGTAATTTGGTATGCAAGAATCTTTTTAGAATGTTATTCTTTAAAATATCATTGAAATCAGGTTAAAAAAGAAATTTCAACACTACATTCATTTACCATAATTTTTTTTTCCTTTACTGAATTATGGCAAATTTTATAATCTCTAATTTCAATTCAATTTTAGTATTTAAGTTTAATTTACCAAATTAGCAGATGTTAGGCGTAAAAAGCACTGAATGTTGAATTATATTAAACAATAAAAAGTTACTCTGACGAGATTGTAAGCACGTGCAAATTGAAATACTAATAAACAAATTAAAGCAGAGGTGGACATATTACTACCTACAACATATTATATGCTGTAAAAAAAAAAACTGTTAAGCTTACTAAATATTAGGATGCTAGCATCCTTTAATCTAGCTAATTGAGGATGAACTAGTTTAACGAACGTTGAGTTATCTAGAGGCTATTTTATTCCACATTAATTCCCACTTTATTAAATCCCAGAACTGTGATTTTTTCAAGAATATCTAAAAAGTTGCCTTGTTGAGAGAGGTAAGAGTAATGGAAGAACCCAACGGGGACTTTCCCACTTGAATCCCAAAGGAATCATAACGTAGAAACAACTCGACCACCAGAAGTCTAGAAATCAACACAACGAAATCCTTCCCAGCACATTGCTTGTTCCCCACGCTAGGAGACTCTGTCTCAGGCCCATTGGACCAAAGCACATGCTTCAACAACTTCTCCCCTTCACCCACGAACCTATCCCCAACGAACTCTTCAGCTCTCTCAAATATCTTCGGATCTTTCGTCGCAAAGGGTTGGAACCCAAACAGCATCTCCCCTTCCTTCACTCTGAACGAGTTCTCATGGTTCTCTATCACCATGTCACGTTTAGCCCTCCCATATTGCAACGGCACTGGCGGCTCAATACGAAACGCTTCATAAACCACCGATTTCATCAACGGCATCTGTTCCATCGCCGCCATCGTTACCCTCCCGCCGTTAGATTTAACGACGGATCTAATCTCCTCCGCCAAACGAGCATGTAGCTTAACCCCCGCACGTCCTATCCATTTCAGCACGTTGGGGAAAAAGAGCTTCATACCACCAAAGGAATTGAAGCACGTGGCGAATAAAAGGTTGTGGCATGCTTCTTCTTTTGAGACGCCAATACGCACGGCTTCATCAAACACGAACCCTGACGACTCGTAGAAGAAATCGTAGAGCCTCTGGTAATCTTTCTTTATAAGAGAGGGAGGGAGACGGAAGCTGTGGAAAATAGAATCTTCTAGAAGCTTCGGAAGGCCTAGGATCAAGATAGGACTGAGTTGGAACAGAACCCATTTGGTTACTATTTTGGGACCGTCACGTCCGAGGTTTGTGTCGGGTGGGTTCGTCCCATAAAGAGAACGAGCTAGGAAGTTAAACGCTGCTTGATCATGGGCTTCTCCGAAATTCACTTTTCCCTTAGCAGCAAGCTCGTTTTCGAGGTTATCGAAGAGCTGCGTGTAACTTGAATGGAACTCTGGGATGACGTGGTTGCTTCGAGATCTGAGATGGAAGAACATGAGACGCTTGAGCTGGTCGTGTTTCTCTTCGGAGGGGTCGAGGTAGGAGAGGATTCGGTAACCGCCGGTGAGTTCGGTGGAAGGCATGAAGGTTCCGGTGAACACGTCTCTCTTCTCAACCTTGCTGACGTCGAAGAGAACAGGGAAGCTTTTGCCGTCGAGCAAGACGACGACGTTCGGGTTGGAGGAGATGAAAGGTCCAGGTGGCATGTTGGCGCGGAACACTGTTGATTGATACTTTGTGATTCGGGAATTGAAGTAAGTGTCACGGCCTTGGTTGTAGAAATAGTCGAGGCGATCTTTGATGGGTCCAACGAAAGGGATTCCATACTCTCCGGGGATTTTGCGCAACGGAAGATTGGTGCTGCTGGGTTCGGCTACTACAGGGGAAAGCGACGGCGTTTCGGAGGCTGTGGCTTTGATTTGAGTTGTTGAAGGAACAGGGAATGGTGTTATGAGTGGTGATATGGAAGAGCGCCTGTAGGGTTTTTTTGTTAATGGGAATTCTAGTTGGAGGAAATGGGAGGACGTAGAAGTGAATGATGCCATTTGAGTTCAAACTTTAGACAGAGACAGTAAGATAAGAAGGTTGTTGATATATCTATCTATCTATCACGTTGCTCTTTGATATCGTTTGTATGTATAGGAATGACTGTTCTCGACTTCAGGACCTTTTATTTATAGAGCTTCTAATTTTAATGGAAGATGACCATTGAAAAAGATCACAGTCGTGGAAGTTGTACAATAGTGGAGTATTTGTTTCTGCACGAGGACGGTTCGTTTTCTTTGTTTCGTTTTTGTACAAATTTTTTTCGACTTTACAGGTCATTGTTACCGCTGATTGGTGCCATCTATTTTAGAATCCCACGATTGTGATTTTTCCAAGAATCTGTTTTCATTTCAGGAAATAATTATAAAATTATAATTTTATTTTTATTATATTTTCAATTTTCAGGAATTTGTATAGGAAACGGTAAAACACATTCCTAATGAAAACTCTTTTTTTATCCCTTAAAATATATTTTTAAGCCATGTGTTAGTAATTCTAGCCTGCAAACCAAAGGGGTTATGTGTTCTACCGCTCGTGTCATGTGCTCTGTTGGAATCGAAAGTGCTTGGCATTTTTTTTGACTTGTGCGGGGAGTGTTTTGTGTTGGAAAAAGCTCAATTGTGGGAGGTAATCGAACCAATCATGCTCATTGCTGAGAGCTTCATGGAGTTCTTGTTTAAGATTCTTGCGATGCTCGATTCGGACCAGAAAATCTGGTTTGTTGCGGTTCTCTAGAGCCTGTGGAGATCAAGGAACTTGCGGCTATGGGAAGAAACCTCTGAGTCCTGTGAAACGGTGCTCAACAGAGCCTCTTCTCTTCTACGAGATTGGCTCAGTTTCCATGGTTCCACCCCAAATCCTCAGGTTGAGGGTAATCCGGTGCTGAGGGTTAGATGGATTAAACCAACACTAGGCTTCGTGAAGTGTAATTGTGATGCAGCTTTTTTCAGCATTAGGAATCTTTCAGGCCTTGGGTTATGTCTAAGGGATGACCAAGGTATGTTTGTTCGAGCTAAGACTATTTGTTTGGCCCTCGAGTTGTCTATTCCAAAAGGGGAGACAATGGTAGGGGTACTGGAACGAGTCGATTTAGTTTGATTTTCGACAAAAAAAATGTCTGAACCAATCAAATTTGATCGGTTTGCTTTGGTTCGATTTGCTTTGGTTCGGTTTGGTTCGGATCGAGTGATCGGGTCACCTATTAAAAATGGGTAGTGGAGCTTCGCATAGATAAAGTCATTTTTGAAGTAGATAGCAAGCTTGTTGCATATGAGTTTCACAGTATTAAGGAAGATTTGTCTGATTTTGGAGCCATAATCCAGCACTATAGGGGTTTGCTCACATCTAAACCAAATTGCTCTGTAGAGTTTGTTAGGAGACAATACAATGTGGTTGCTCATAGTTTAGCTAGAACGGCTATTAATTATCCTAGTCCCCATATTTTTGAAACTATTCCTGATTGTATTGATACTCTTATTGCTAGTGAAATAATATGAGTTGGTTTCTTTCAAAAAAAAGAAAAGAAAATAATATTATATAATTTAAGAAACCTAAAAGAGTAAATTTATATGAGAACTTGTCTATTTTATACTTTTAAAAATAAAATATTTAGTTTTCTAATAAATAATTAATGTTTTTGGGTTCATTAACTTGTGCAAAGTTTTACTTCATAAAAAAATCCTAAAAAAAAATTAGGAAGCAAAAAGGAGGAACAATAATAAAAAATATTCTAGCTAGAAGTAATAAAGAAAAACAGTCACCATAAAGAATGAAAAAAAAAAGTCAACGAAAAGAAAATTAAGATGTGGGTTTTCGATCCAACCATGAAAATGTTGTTTACTCGTTTAAACACTATCTCCATCACATCAATTCCAGGAAAGTGTTGTTTGGAAAGAAGAATATATAAATATTTATTAAAGTTGAGTCAATTTTAAAAATAGATTGCAGGAATTATGTATCCATTTAGAATGTATTATAAACAAATGTATTTAAAAATAGAGTTTAATTGGTATATATTGTTTAATCAGCCTAAGGCAAGTGCTTTACTAAGAATGATTCCCTCCCTGCATGGTCTTAAACAAAGAAAGACTTTACCGAGTTCCTTCCATTCGTGCTTAACCGCTAAAGGACTTTAGAAGCTGGTTCAATAGAGCCAGGTAGTTTAATTGCGTAAGATAAAGAAGCTGTGATTGATAAAGCTAAGAGCTATTTAGCAGGATTCTCTAATGCTAGCCTTACATTATGAATAAATCCTTTTAACCGATAAAGGAAGAACAAGGAGAAATCAATGTATATATGATTTTTAAGATAATTAGGATAAGAGCCAAGTTTTTTAATGAATTGTCAGTTTCTGATTGATTGATATTATAAAAATTCTTTATACTATCGATACATACTAATTAAATCCTTAAAAATATATGATAAAAAAAAATGTTCATACTTTGTATTTGTTTTATTTCAGGGTTGTAAATCAGAATATTTTTATATATATAGCACATCTTCGTATGTTAGTTTTAATTGTTTTGAACCTCTTTTTTTTTTGGTAAATGAAATGTTTAGGTGAGTCAGGTCTCGTGACTCATCGGGATGAGACACACGTCATCTTCACGTATTAACCTCATTTATAATAATAAAAAAATTAATTTATGTTTTATAATATAGTGTGACTATATTAAAGGTCAAGCCCGTGCTCTATTATATTTACAAAACAACAAATTCTAGTTGCATTTGTTGAACAAAATCAGAACGCAGCGTTCCGTCCATATAACCGGCCTGTTGGGCTGGGTTGGAGGATGGGGCCCACCCATCAAATTTGAGATTATGGGACGGAGGGAATGATCCAAATTCCATTCTCCTGTTGTTTGTCCAACAAACAAATACAAGTGGTAACAGTGTAACACTGAAGCGCAAATAGGCAACTGCTTATATGCTCCGACCAAAAGATCCAAACAAATTTGTCATCCATTACATGGAGAAGTTCAAGTCTAACATCCTCATAATTGGCGCACAGGTGAATAAAGATTTTATTTTTGGTGGGTCACAAGTGAATAAAGATAGTAGATTATAATATTATGAAGATCTTCATAACCTTTGTAGGTTGTTCCGTCCAAATACCTCGGATGAGAAATACTCGGCCGAAGACAACTTAGTGGGAGTGTTTTGGAATGTGCTTGACAGAATGGAAATTCTGCTCCTACGTATCCAAATGGGAATCAAAGCAAACGTAGTTCTGAATGAGGGGGTAAGCCCCCTATTTATAGAGATCTTTCAGGATCAAGCTCCGAGATATACGGAGAGATATTAGGATCAGGTTCCGAGATATACGGAGAGATATTAGGATCAGGCCCCTGATTTAGCGGAGTGATATTCGGGTTTGTCATTTATGACTGATCCGCAAGGGACCGGGATGTACTTCCCTGCCGGGGCGAGTCCAAGTACTTATCCTCGACTGGCCCGGTGTGCTGATATTTCCTCGGCCTCGGAGGAGCTTGGGCTAAGACCCATAGCCGGGGTAAGCTCGGTCAACCCAAAATATAGATGAGTCCTCGGCCTTACCTTCTCGGCCGATACACAAGCCCCCCGAGCTCCGAGCTTGAATAAGCGAGAGAGCTGATAAGCATGTAACCGAGCTTATTCTTCGGCTACACATGCACCCGCATTCCCAGCTGTCATTTCAATCAAGTCTTCTCTCTCTGTCAGAGAAAGCAATCATTCCCCCTAGTACTTCTGCGGCACGCTTCGGGTAAGAAACCCTAGAGTTCCGCGCCCATTTAATGGGGGAAAATCAAAAGTCGCGCCTTTTGGGTTGGACGGGACGTAGGCCGTTGATCGCGCCATCACCCGCAACAGCTATAAATATCCCCAAGTCTCCCTTTATTCCCCCTCTCAGCCTACTTCCCTTCACTCTTCAGCTTTGTCTTTCCAGCCTCTGCGACTATCTTTCTGCCTCTCACTCTCCAGGTACGCCCAGCCTCCTTCCTTCTTTTAAAGTTTATCTTTGAGTTCCGGTCATGAGTTCGTCTGATTCCACCGAATCAAACACCTCTCCTCTAGTGGAACGGGAGGTTTCCCCATTGGGGGCTCTCCTTCCGCCTCTCCTATTTCTCCCCAAGGGCCGAACGGTCGTCCGGTGGGGTCATCCTCCTCCGGGTCGCCTTCTTCCGGGTTTGGTTCTTCTTCCCCACAAATCTCCCAACCCACCACGCGCAAACGGTGCCAGCGGGTTCCGAAAGATCCTGTACCCGATATTACCCTCCATGGGTACACTTGGGTCAAGGGCGAAGTTGGCGCTTACCTTTCTAGTTACCAGACTTTGGACTCAATCACTCATCTTCGGTCCCAGATTGCCATTTCGGCCTCTGGGGACGAGTCCGAGTTCATCTGTTCTCCATGCTCGGATACCGAGTATGTTTTCCTCTGAGCTCGTCCTTCCGAGCCTCCTTTTACGTATATGTACAAAGCACTTGTCTCTCGCCTGCGTGTCTCTCTTCCTTTTACTGACTTCGAGTGTGACGTTCTGAGGACTATGAACGTCGCGCCTACTCAGCTTCACCCCAATAGTTGGGCTTTTCTGAAAGCCTTTCAAGTTTTGTGTGCATACATCGGGATGGAGCCTACTACTCCCAAATTTTTGTATTTTTATCAAACAAGGTTTGGCGAGAAAACCGGGTGGATCTCCCTCAACGGTCTGAACCGAAGGGGGTTGATCACTTTGTTTAAATCTTCGTACAAGGACTTTAAGGTTGGTTTCTTCCGAGTTCGTCCCTCAGATTCTCACCATTCTTACTTTTTTGATGAGGATGGGTGTGCTAAGTTCCCCTTGTATTGGCAATCGTCTCCCACCAAATTCGTCGGTTTCGAATATGAGTCCCTTCCTGCCGAGGAGAAAAGGGATATAGACACCCTAGAGAAACTTCCTCGGCCTCTCCCTTGCGGACGTCTCCTGAAACTCCCCTTCTCCTCCACCCAAGGGCCGACCTTAAAAGTAAGTGCTCGGCTTTTTAGTTTTTTGAATATTTTCTGTATGCGTTGCTGTACTAACAACTCTTTCTTTTTTTTTTTGCAGTAATTATGGGGAAATTCGACTTCTCCAAGCTTGTAAAGGCTGCTGCAAAAGAGGGTCAGGGGCCCTCCTCAACTGAGAAGAAGAAAAGACCTCCTCCAGCCAAGGCCTCTGCGAAGGGGGCTTCGTCATCAGCCCCTCAAAAAAGGAAGAGGGTGGAGGTTGTAGTAGACACCGAAGATTCCCCCTTCCTCGCCCAAGTTCCCCACACCCGACTACCCAGGAAACGGGAATCGCAGGGCGAGAACAACCCCCTCCTCCCCCCACCGAGCTGAAATGGTACAATACTTCTCTGAAGGCAGGGACTTCATCTCTCTGGGGTGAAGACTTCAACCCCTTCCCTTCTTTCGATTCAAACTTCTTAAAGCCCGCCGATCTCCGGCTAATTAAGCAGCAGGGGGCCCGATCTAGCATGGAGGCTCTCTCGGTCTACTGCCTTCGGACTGCCGCTCTGGCTCGTTTCTGTAGCCGAGAGTTAACAGAGACCGAGAGGAAGTCCCAGCAGTTGGAATCTGAATTTGCTGCAATTGAGAGGCTGAAGGGGGATCTCACCCGGATTTCCTCTGAGCGCGAGGAGCTGGCCCGCGGTAACGAACGCCTGACTGCCACCCTTGCCGAGATTAATACTCGGAACTCCGAGCTGGATTCTCGAGCGAAATCGGCTGAGGAAGACAAAGCTCGGGTTGAAGGGGACAAGGCTCGCGCTGAGGAAAAGCTCAAAGAGGCTCAGGCTGAAATTGAGCGACTCAAAGCTGCCTTGGAGGCCGAGACCAAGGCCAAGCTGGAGCTCCAGGAGGATGTGAAAGAGGCCACAAGCTGCATTATTATCGAGCACCGGAAGGGTTTCGACAAGGCCATTGCTCAGGTTGAGGTTCTAGCCCCTGGCGTTGATCTTTCTGGAGCCGATGTAAATAAGGAGGTGGTGAATGGGGAACTTGTCCCCATCATTCCTGAGGAGGAGGAAGAGGTAGATGTGGTGGGGGATTCTCCCGAGGGTCACATTGAGGCCGAGGAAAGTCATAGGGGCGAGTAACTTAGCTTTTTGTTTTTCTTTATCCCTTGTACTGGGCTTGTGCCCCTATAACTTGGCTTTACTTAATGAAAACTGTTACCGTTTTGATGACTTTCCGTTGTCTTGTAGCCTCTTGTTTGGCCGAGATACACTTGTGTTTGGCCCGTTTAAGCAAATCCTCGGTTAGGACCGAGGCAATCAACCGTCTATGTTAAAAATGGATGGTGGTGAAACACATGTTTCATGCCTTACGCATGCATTCACGCATTATACGCTTTGGAAAACTCACGTATTTACTGCTTCTTGTAGAGTTCCAAGGTTTATGCTTTTCAATGTGTCATTTTCCAATGAATATTCGTTCTTTCCATACGTCTATTCCTCGCGCGCCATTACTCCTTTCACCGTCCTTTTCTCCTTATAAATAGGACTGCTCATTTGCTTCCCTTCTTCATTCTTCATCCTCTTGATCTACCAAGCTCGTTCTTGTGTGACACGAGTAACCTTCACCCCGAATACTTCCACAATGCCACCAGGGGTTTACGTTCCTATCTCCCAGTTAACATCCTTTTTTGAGCTCAATAGCTGCCAAAAAGGATGTAAGTGGGAGATAGGATCCAGAATTCCTTCCACACTTTAATCCAACAAAAAGGATGTTACCTGGGAGAAAAACAGGCTTCGGGAGTGGAGAAAAGGGGTAGAGGCCGTCTACTCCCGGATCCAGCCGAGCACCTCGTCATCCAGCTCTCTCAGGGGGAAGTGACTACATCCTCCCTTAAGAGAGAGTTGCGGCGTTCGATTGGGGGGACTGGGGCCCTACTGGACTTGCTACAGTTTCGCCGAACGGCCCTTATTTTCAATTTCAGCGCTGTGCTCGGTTCCCTTTCACTTGTTTGTACTTTTCAAGAGTCAAACTTGGCCTTATTTTTGCTTTGCGCATTGTACTCGGTTTCCTTGATAAAATAACGGCTCGTACTCGGTCTTTGTATTGAAGTTTTGATTATTCGAACTCGGCTTTTAAACCTTAATTGGCTCGCACTCGGCCACCCGGCTCAAACTTGGCCTTAGAAATTTAACTGGCTCGTACTCGGCCACCAGGCTCAAACTTGGCATTTAAAAATTTAATGGCTCGAACTCGGCCACCAGGCTCAAACTTGGCCTTTAAAAATTTAATGGCTCGAACTCGGCCACCAGGCTCAGACTTGGCCTTTAAGAATTTAATGGCTCGAACTCGGCCACCAGGCTCAAACTTGGCCTTTAAAATTTGATTGGCTCGTATTCGGCCACCAGGCTCAAACTTGGCCTTTAAAAATTTAATGGCTCGAACTCGGCCACCAGGCTCAGACTTGGCCTTTAAGAATTTAATGGCTCGAACTCGGCCACCAGGCTCAAACTTGGTCTTTAAAATTTGATTGGCTCGTACTCGGCCACCAGGCTCAAACTTGGCCTTTAAAATTTGATTGGCTCGTACTCGGCCACCAGGCTCAAACTTGGCCTTTGAGAATTTAATGGCTCGAACTCGGCCACCAGGCTCAAACTTGGCCTTTAAAAATTTAAATGGTTCGTGGAGCACATACATCGACTAATTAGGAGGACAAAACAATGTTCATAATAAATTCTTTTATTGGATGGAGTCTGGAGTCTGCGGTGTGCCTCGTTAAAACCTTCCCCGTCAAAACCCTTTTTGGGACAAAATACCGAGGTAGGAAAAAGAGTACATCACCCGACTATATACATCAACTGTAATAAAACTTTAAATGAGAAGCATTCGAAGTCCTCGGGATAGGCTTCCCTGACAATTCTTCTAACCTATATGCCCCGTTCCCCAGGTTTTCTACTACTCGGAATGGCCCTCCCCAATTTGCTGCCAGCTTGCCTTCCGTGTGATCCTTCCTTGCCTCTCCTTTTATTCTCAATACTAAGTCTCCACACAGGAAACTCCTCGGCTTCACTCTTGAATTGTATCTCCTAGTTGCTCTCTGTTTGCAAGCTTCCTCTCTGATTTTGGCCTTATCCCTGATCTCCTCTACCAGATCAAGTTCGACCCTCAAATTGCTTTCATTGTCATTCTGTTCATGTTGCATACGTCGGAAAGACGGCTCACCGACCTCAACAGGGATCATGGCGTCTGTTCTATATGTCAGCCTAAAGGGTGTTTCTTGAGTGGTAGATTGGGGCGTGCGGTGGTAGGCCCAAAGGATGCTTGGTAACTCTTCTACCCAAGCCCCCTTGTATCTTCCCACCCTCTTCTTCAGTTCATCGAGAATGACCTTGTTGGCTGCTTCGGCTTGCCCATTGGTCTGGGGATGTTCGACCGATGTAACGTGGTGCTTGACACCGAGGTTGTCATAGAATTCCCGCAATGTCTTATCTATAAACTGTCTTCCGTTGTCTGTGATGATTGCGAAGGGAATCCCGTTGTTGAATAAATTTGGCAAGTGTACCAAATCGTACAAGTAATAATAGTGAGAGTAGAGTATCGTTCCCAACGAGGATTGTGTTTCAAGTATCAACTTAGCCTAGGCAATAGCTATTTGAACCAGTGAGTTTCATAGTTCCAATGAGTTTTTATGGATTTTTGTATTTAGAGCTCACAACAATGAATGAAACAATATCAATTAAAGAATATATTCAATATAGGTAAAAGCGGTTAGGCATCGGAATCCTCTAATTCTCCACTTAATGTAAATTCATTCAGTCCTAATTCCAATTCATTCCACTCAATTGACATTCAAATCATTAACCTAGATTTATCCCTAATTCCTTAGGTGATAATCCTTTTGTACAAATCAAGAAGCCTAATTCCTTAGGTCACTCAAGCATTTGCACAAACATTAAGCATGTGATTCATAAGAATGCATTGAAACATAGTTCTATTCCTAGAATCAACATTCCAATGGTAATCTACTTCATTTCCAATCCAATAACCAATTTTCCAATTGTGATATTGAATCTAACATCAATCTAGAGTTGATCAATCAATAGAAGCATTAAGCATAGAAGCAAATCACTCTAATTGAATGAAACAGAATTGAATTCAGAATCAAAATCAATTACATCAAGAATCAAATCAGAATCATCCTAACCTAACCTAAAATATCTAACAGCTCATAGTAAAAAGGGAAAAACGAGAAGAGAAGAAGAAACTTGAGTGGATGTGAATGGAGGAAGCCATGGAAGCTCCAAATCTTGTTCCCAAGCTTGGATCTTCAAGGAAGCAGAGAGAAGATGATGAACCTCGAATGTGAGAAGTGAAAAATGAGCCGAGAGATCCCGATTCAACTGCAGAAACGCGAATTTATACTGGTTCTGCACGTCACAACCGCTGGCGCCTCGGCTCTGCGCTGGGCGCCAAACACTCGCTCTCTTTTTTTCTTTGCTGAATTGCAGGCGTTGGGCGCTGCTGCCTAGAGCTGGGCGCCAGCTGCTGGATGCTTCTGGGCGCTGGGCGCTGGTTCCTTCCAACATGCCAGCGCTGGGCGCTGGCCCATGCTCTGCAGGATGCAATTTTCTTCCGTTTCTGTCCGCGCTGAGCGTCCAATTCCAGGGCTGAGCGCTGGGCTACTATTCCTGCACATTTTCAACATCTTTTAAGTATATTTTCAATATAAATTGAAATCTAAGTATCAAAACTCTATTGTACTGAATGCGTGCATTTTCTTATCACTTTTCCTATGATTTGTAAGATTATGTACAAACTCTTTCCTAATTACACTTCCAAACTAACATATTTTACACATTCATCACAACCCCAAACTTAGAAATTTTGCTTGTCCTCAAGCAAACAATTAAATTCAAAACAGGGGTGAATGAGATAGATTTTCATGGTCAATTCTCTTGTGAAGCAAATTACTCATGCAAGACTTCAACTCCTTGACACTTTTGCAAAATGGACAAACATCACACAATCATTCATAAATTCCAATTGATCACAAGTTTCATGCTTTAGAACAATCAAACATAGTACAAAATTAGCTCCATTGAATGCACAAAATTATCCCTTGCAACCTCTCTGTTTCAGTGTTTCACACATCCTCACTTGGTCATGTTTGCTCTCAATTCCAATCATCATGCACTCCTCAATCCTAATCTTGACAAGATGCTAAGAACACACATCACAAATGTCAATGCAATACATATCATGAGGTCTTTTATTTGGATGTAATGGGGCTAAGGTGTGGGTGGATGAGAATAAGGATATATATATGCTATGCTACTTTGGCTTCAAGGACTATTTGGACTCTTTTGGAATTTTCACTTGCCTAATCTAACTACAAGCACATAAGCACACAATTTGTGCTATTTCCTTTCTATTCATTTCCAACTATTTCTTTTTCTCTTTTTCTCTTGTTGCTTTTTGTTTTAATTTTCTTTTCTTTCTATTTTGCCTTTTTCTTTCTTTGAATACTTTCTCTTTCCTTTTCCTCTTTTTGGCTTTTTCTATTTTTCTTTTTTTTCTTTTTCAGTTTTTATTTTTCATTTTTTTTTCCTAGTAGGCATCTTTAGTGGCCTACTTACCACCCCAAACTTTATTTGCTTGCTTGTCCCTAAGCAAGAGAACAACCCCAAACTTAAGTCCAAACATTCCTCTAAGCTAAAGTAGTGGGACAAAATGGTTTTTTCGCTTTTTGGCTTGTAATGTGCTATCATTCCAAGGAAAGTAGGCCAAGGCTCAATTAGGCTTGACAATGGTAAATGATAGGTTGGCAATTATGGCACTAAGCTTAAACAAAGAATTATTGCCTCACTCATTTATGCATATGCAAAAACATTTCAACAATGACAAGCATGCAAGACAAGAAAAGGTGAGAACATGCAAGTGATGGACCATCACACAAGAAAGAAATCAAGTCATCTGGATAATGTGCCACAGCATTTGGGCTCAAAAGCTCACAGTTTATGTTTATGTGCAAGAGAAAATCCATGCATTCAACATTGCATCAATTATAGCATGAAAAATTGTCACAAACAATTCACAAGGATCAACGGTTTCAATGAAATCATATGCCCAGCAAGTATAAAATGCATCATGTTAGAAATTTCAGTCAAGCAAAAGTTCTATGCTCACTAGAGAATCTACACAAGAATCCATTCAACACAAGTTGTGCAATATATGCAAGTTTGGGCAATTTATTCCTACAACTAACTAACAAAAGAAAGAGTGCAAAGAAAATTAATAGAGTTCAGAACACCCCCTTCTTCTGCACACTGGATGAGTATGTGAATTAATTTTTTTATTTTGATCAATTCCAGCGCTCAGCCTCCACTTGGGCGCCCAGCTCTGGCTGCCTAGCGCCCAGCGCTAGCTGTCTGGCACTACAGAAATTTGCAGCGCTCGTCCTTCCTGTGGAGCGCCCAGCGCCACTCATCCTGGTAGTCTCTGACTTTTCCTACGCTGGGCGTCAAGCCGAGCGCCCAGCGCCTGTGCAGGGCCATTTTCACCATTCTAGTGTGTCATTTCTCCCCTTCCTTTGCTCCACTTTCCTTAGATGTGCCTGTACAAAAATTTAAACCAATTCCACCACATTAAATGGTTTACACATCAAGGAACCACTCAACAACTCAATGAACTCCTTATTTTGCATGCTAAGGAAAAAAATGAAAGAAATGCAAGAAGAAAATGCTTGGGTTGCCTCCCAAGTAGCGCTTCTTTAACGTCACTAGCTTGACGTATTGTCACCCCATTAGGGTGGATGATATGATAAAAAGAAAATTTCATCCTTCCGCTTCCTTCTTTTAGGTAACAATCCCATATATTTGGCATAGGGACAAGAATGTTCCCATGCTCCAACAAGTAAGCATTTGGGATATGTGTTCCCCCATTTTTGAAGCATGTACAACTCATTATGTGGAGGATTCTTCTCTTCGATCACCAAGGGTTGAGTCTTAGTCATATGAATCTCTTCTTGTATCACCCTTGGTTTCTCTTCAATGTCACTGTTTTTGTTTTTCTGTTTTTCATCTACTCCTAAATCTACACTTTCTTTTTGTTTTTCATCCACCACCTCTCTTAAGTCATGTACTTTTTCTTCTTGCTCAACCATTTCCCAAACATGTGACTCTTGCTCTGCTACCAATTCTATCTTTTTCTGCACAAAACAACCCAATTGCTTAGATAGTGTCTCAACTTGAATCTCAAGATTCTTGATTGAAGCTTGTGTGTTCTTAAAATTCGCATGAGTAGCTTCAATGAATTGCATTAAAACATTTTCAAGGTTGGACATTCTATCTAGTGACTCATTGGATTGATGGTGATGTGGTGCATCTTGCTCCCACATGAGGTTCTCCATATAATAAACCCCCTCATTTGCATTGAGTTTCACCTCACACTCATCAAATTTATGGTATGCACCACAAAAATCACATGTAGGTGGCAATGGTTTCATTGCCTTCACTTGCATGAATTAAAACAATGAAGGATAGTGGATACTTTCCTCACAAAACAAAAATCCAAAGTAAGGAAAAGATGAGAATATCCAATATATCAATTATTAAAACAAAAACAGAAAATAAACAAAGAAAAAAAATGTTCAAATTAGCAATGCCTTTGCTTCGTTGATATTGAAATCAACAATCCCCGGCAACGGCGCCAAAAACTTGTTGAATAAATTTGGCAAGTGTACCAAATCGTACAAGTAATAATAGTGAGAGTAGAGTATCGTTCCCAACGAGGATTGTGTTTCAAGTATCAACTTAGCCTAGGCAATAGCTATTTGAACCAGTGAGTTTCATAGTTCCAATGAGTTTTTATGGATTTTTGTATTTAGAGCTCACAACAATGAATGAAACAATATCAATTAAAGAATATATTCAATATAGGTAAAAGCGGTTAGGCATCGGAATCCTCTAATTCTTCACTTAATGTAAATTCATTCAGTCCTAATTCCAATTCATTCCACTCAATTGACATTCAAATCATTAACCTAGATTTATCCCTAATTCCTTAGGTGATAATCCTTTTGTACAAATCAAGAAGCCTAATTCCTTAGGTCACTCAAGCATTTGCACAAACATTAAGCATGTGATTCATAAGAATGCATTGAAACATAATTCTATTCCTAGAATCAACATTCCAATGGTAATCTACTTCATTTCCAATCCAATAACCAATTTTCCAATTGTGATATTGAATCTAACATCAATCTAGAGTTGATCAATCAATAGAAGCATTAAGCATAGAAGCAAATCACTCTAATTGAATGAAACAGAATTGAATTCAGAATCAAAATCAATTACATCAAGAATCAAATCAGAATCATCCTAACCTAACCTAAAATATCTAACAGCTCATAGTAAAAAGGGAAAAACGAGAAGAGAAGAAGAAACTTGAGTGGATGTGAATGGAGGAAGCCATGGAAGCTCCAAATCTTGTTCCCAAGCTTGGATCTTCAAGGAAGCAGAGAGAAGATGATGAACCTCGAATGTGAGAAGTGAAAAATGAGCCGAGAGATCCCGATTCAACTGCAGAAACGCGAATTTATACCCAGTTCGCACGTCACATGCGGCGTTAGGCGCCCGGCTGCGCTGGCGCCAAACGCTGCTCTCTGTCTTTTGCTGCTGAATTGCAGGCGCTGGGCGCTGCTGCCTAGAGCTGGGCGCCAGCTGCTGGATGCTTCTGGGCGCTGGTTCCTTCCAACATGCCAGCGCTGGGCGCTGGCCCATGCTCTGCAGGATGCAATTTTCTTCCGTTTCTGTCCGCGCTGAGCGTCCAATTCCAGGGCTGAGCGCTGGGCTACTATTCCTGCACATTTTCAACATCTTTTAAGTATATTTTCAATATAAATTGAAATCTAAGTATCAAAACTCTATTGTACTGAATGCGTGCATTTTCTTATCACTTTTCCTATGATTTGTAAGATTATGTACAAACTCTTTCCTAATTACACTTCCAAACTAACATATTTTACACATTCATCACCCGTGCCTACAGATGAGGTTCTTCCACACAAACTTCTGTACTTTGTCGGCAGTAATCTTCGCCAAAGGCTCCGCTTCAATCCATTTTGTGAAATAGTCCACTGCTACTAGCAGGAATTTGACTTGACCTTTGGCCACAGGGAACGGCCCCAGTATATCCATTCCCCACATAGCAAACGGCCAAGGCGAGTTTAATGTGTGGAGTCCTTCAGGAGGGGTGCGATTTATGTTGGAAAATCTTTGGCACTCATCACACTGCTTCGTCCAATCCATGCAATCAGCTCGGATGGTAGGCCAATAATACCCTGCTCGGACTACCTTGGAGGCCATTGATCTGCCCCCGCAGTGAAAACCACAGATTCCTCGGTGAACTTCTTCCATGACGTACTTGGATTGTGCCTTCGTTAGACATTTTAGCAACGGTACCGAGAATCCCCGTTTATACAACTCTCCGGAGATGATAACAAAGTGACTTGCCCTGAGCCTGATTTTTCTGGCTTCGGCCTGATCCGAGGGCAGAGTCTCTGAGGATAAGTATTCCCATATGGGTGTCATCCACTCTCGGTCAACCAGCTCGGCCATCACTTCTTCGACACCGATGCTCGGTTCATTGAGGGTTTCTTGAATAACCGCTTCTGTGGTGACCCGGCTTCTTTGTAATGGCTAGCTTGTACAGAAAATCAGCTCGAGTTTTTTCTTCTCGGGGGATGTGCTCAATAACGAATTTTTCAAAGTCGGAAATTAATTGGTTGACCTTGCACAAGTACCGTGAGGCTGAGGCTCCTTCGCTTTGATACCTTCCGGATATTTGCCCGGTGACTAGTTGTGAATCACTCCGGCATCTAATGTACCTTCGCCCCCATTTCCTTCGCCAGCGTTAATCCTGCAATCAGAGCTTCATATTCGGCTTGATTATTTGAGGTCCTGAACTCAAACTTTAGCGACTGCTCCAGGATCAGGTCTCCCGGGCCTTCCAGAATCACCCCAGCTCCACTGGCCCTGACATTCGAGGATCCATCCACATACAAATTCCACCATACATCCTCGGGTATCGGCTGCGGGTAGAGCTCGGCTATGAAGTCAGAGAGACATTAAGCTTTCAGAGGGCCTCTCAACTCGTATCTTAGGCCGAACTCGGATAACTCTACCGACCACGCAATCATACGTCCTGCCAATTCGGGCTTTTTGAGGATCTGCTTAATCGGGTGATCAGTCTTGACAATCACCTGGTGACTTTGGAAGTACGGACGCAATCGCCGAGCTGCGGTTACAAGGGCCAAAACCAGCTTTTCAATGACTTGATACCGAGTTTCGGCATCGTGAAGTACCCTGCTGATGAAGTACACCGGCATTTGAGCTCTCTCTATTTCTTGTACAATGACTGTGCTGATGGCATCCTCGGAGGTTGACAGATATAAGTATAATTCTTTCCCTGGGATGGGTCGAGTTAGTATCGGCGGTGAAGCCAAAAAGGCCTTGAAGTCTACGAAGGCCTTCTCGCATTCCTCGGTCAACGTGAAGGTTTGGGGCTTCTTTAGTAATCTAAAGAAAGGCCGAGCTTTCTCTGCAGATTTGGGCAGGAACCGAGATAATGATGTGAGCCGTCCTGCAAGTCTTTGCACCTCTTTAACGTTCTGTGGGCTTCTCATCTCAATCACAGCCCGACACTTATCAGGATTGGCCTCTATTCCCCGGTGCGTCAGCATGAAGCCGAGAAATTTTCCACCCTGGACACCGAAAACACACTTCTCCGGGTTCAGTCTCATGTTGTACTTCCTCAGTTGCTGAAAAATTTCCTCCAGATCTCTTGGGTGGTTGTCGGGGTCATCGGATTTCACCACCATGTCATCCACATAAACTTCCATAGTTCTTCCGATTTGTTTTTCAAATACCCGGTCCATGAGCCTTTGGTATGCAGCTCCTGCATTTTTCAGTCCAAACGGCATCACCCGATAATAGTAATTCGAGCCCTCAGTAATGAAAGCTGTTTTCTCCTCATCTGGGGGGTACATTCGGATCTGATTGTACCCCGAGTATGCATCCAAGAAGCTCAGAATCCTGTATCCGGATGCTCCATCCACCAGTCTGTCAATACTCGGCAAAGGATAGGAGTCCTTCGGGGAAGCTTTATTCAGATCTGTATAATCGGTGCACATGCGCCACTTACCGTTTGGTTTTTTGACAAGAACAACGTTGGCCAGCCAGGTAGTGTACTCTACTTCTCGAATAAAATTGGCCTCGACCAACTTCGCCGTTTCCTATTCCACGACTTTTCTCCTTTCTTCCCCCAGTCTCCTCTTCCTCTAGGCCACCGGTTTCGCCTCGGGACAAATTTCCAGTTTGTGGCATAAGAAGTCGGGATCAATTCCCGGCATGTCGGATGTGGTCCAGGAGAACAAATCGGCATTGCTGCGAAGCACTTGCTTTATTTTCTTCTTCAAATTCGGCTCAAGGTGACCGCCGAGTTTGGTGCACTGATCGGGCTGTGAACCGAGCTGGAACTTTTCTAATTCCTCAATAGGTTGTGGACGCTGCTCTTGCATGTCCATTCTCGGATCCAGTTCGACGGAGTTAACGGAACTCGCCGACTTGCCTTTCCCCCTATCTAGGGTTTCTGCAGGTGTAGGTTTAAGTCTGCTCACATGCAAACTATCAGCATAGCATTGTCTGGCCATCCTCTGATCAGCCCAGACAGCAACAATGTCTCCCGAGTTGGAAGGGAATTTCATCGTGAGGTGGGGAGTAGAGACCACAGCTCCTAGCTCGTTCAAAGACGGTCTTCCGATCAAGATATTGTATGATGTAACAGCATTGACTAACACATACCTGACCATGATAGTCTTGGATGCTCTGCCATCCCCAAAAGTAGTCAGGAGGTCAATGTATCCCCGTGTATCAACTTGTTCCCCTGCGAAGCCGACGAGCTTACTGTCGTACGGTTGAATAGATTTCTCTGGGATACCGAGCTTCTGAAATGTTGAGTAATATAAAATATCTGCCGAGCTCCCCTGGTCAACAAGGGTTCTTTTGACCGAGAAATTAGCCAACCGCACGGTAATTACCATGGGGTCATCTTGATTGGGATCCACCCGTACAAAGTCTTCATCAGAAAAGATAATGGGTGGGGAATTTCTCGCGGGTTTGCCGGATACCGAGTTGACAGCCCGAATGGCCCACAGGTGCTTTCTCCGAACTGAACTTGTTGTGCCTCCCCCTGCGAATCCACCCGAAATGGTGTTTATCACACCTCGGATCACATTATCTTCCTCTCGTCTTTCGTTCTGGCCCTCTCTGGTGTCTGTTCTTTCATTATTTCGTTGACCGCCTCCCCTCCTCGGGCTTTGGTCACCTTCTCTCCTTCTGCTTCTGCCACGCCTTTCACCGTTGTTGTGGTTTCTCCGGACAAAATTATTGAGATGGCCAGCTTGTACCAGTTCTTCAATCTTATCCCGCAGGACCCAGCACTCCTCGGTTGTATGGCCATAATTACGATGATACCGACAATGTTTCTGTCGATCAGCATTCTGGGTTGTGTGGTCACGATTAGGGAGCTGCAAAAGTTCCGCATTGTATGCTTCCTCAAACACCCGAGCTCGGTTTGTGTTGAGGGGAGTATAATGCTCGTACTTCGGTCCCCTCTGGAAATGCTCGGACGGGCTTTTGAATTTCGGCCTATCACCTCCTCGCCCTCTTCTTCTCTTCCTTCTCGTCTGTCAGCGTCATCAGTTCTCTCCCTTTTCTTCGATTCCTCAACCTCCTCCATATTGATGAATCCCGCAGCTTTTCTCCTCAACTCATCCATACTGGTTGGTGGCTTCCGAGCCAAGTGTCTGGCGAAAGGACCAGGCCTTAACCCGGTCAAGATGGTGTGTAGTGCAACATCGGCACTGAGATTCCGGATGAGGACTGTCTCCCTGCTGAATCTGGCCATGAAATCACGTAGGGACTCATTCTTTTCTTGCCTAAAGTTTACCAATGAGGCCGAGGTTTTTTGGTGAGCCCGGCTGGTGGCAAACTGAGCATTGAACTTAACCATGAATGTATCGAAGGAATCAACTGATGCTGGCGGTAACTGGGTATACCAGGTCAACACGGCATCCTTCAGAGTAGTCGGAAAGACTTTACACATGACAGAATCGTCGTCGGTAAAGAGGTACATCTGAGTGGTGAAAGCGTCCAAGTGGCGCTCGGGATCTGAGGTGCCATCATATTTGTCAATGCTAATTGGCTTGTAGTTGGCTGGTAGGGGAACCTCCATGATAGCGTTTGTGAAGGGATGTCTCGGCTTCCGCACGCCCCTTTCATTAAGTCTATTTGCCCAGCGATGGGATGTTCGGGGCTGCCTAGGAAATTCTTCCTCATCTACTCGGTCCATATGATGAGAAGCCCGAAGTTGTGGGCCTCCTTCTCTCGTGTGAGTTTCTGGACCCCTCATTCTCAAGTGTCCGACGCTCTTCTCTCGGGAGGAGACGAGATGCACCTTTCTCTCGCTTCCTCGCCCGGTTCGCGACTGGCCGTGTTGCCGCCTAATCTCCTCATTCTCCCTTCTCAATGTGGCAATCTGTGCAAGAAGTTCCTGGATAAGGGGGTTGTCGGTCGTCATAGCCGGGTTCGTGGACCGTTCCCCATTATCTCCGTTGTCAGTATTTTCTGGCTCCTCTCTCCTGCAGTTTCCGCTCCTTGTCCTCACCATGATTTGTGGTATGGGAAAGTTTTGCTTCGATTCCCACAGACGGCGCCAAATGTTCCGTCCAAATACCTCGGATGAGAGATACTCGGCCGAAGACAGCTTAGTGGGAGTGTTTTGGAATGTGCTTGACAGAATGGAAATTCTGCTCCTACGTATCCAAATGGGAATCAAAGCAAACGTAGTTCTGAATGAGGGGGTAAGCCCCCTATTTATAGAGATCTTTCAGGATCAAGCTCCGAGATATACGGAGAGATATTAGGATCAGGTTTCGAGATATACGGAGAGATATTAGTATCAGGCCCCTGATTTCGCTGAGTGATATTCGGGTCAGTCATTTATGACTGATCCGCAAGGGACCGGGATGTACTTCCCTGCCGGGGCGAGTCCGAGTACTTATCCTCGGCTGGCTCGGTGTGCTGATATGTTCTCGGCCTCGGAGGAGCTTGGGCTAAGGCCCATAGTCGGGGTAAGCTCGGTCAACCCAAAATATAGACGAGTCCTCACCCTTACCTTCTCGGCCGGTACATAGGTGAAGTTTTGAAATACCCAACAGGTTGAGACATCAAAATCTAGCTAATACTTAATGAGGCCAATAATTGTATCAAACCGTGCCTTGTACTTTTCCTTCTCCGAAGATTTTTAAATGCTAATAAAAACATTTGGAATGTTGTTCTATTTTTCCATAAGTTCCCTCCCCTTTTTCATAAAGGACCAAGAATGCTATTAGTCTACGAAAATCTTCATAACTTTTTGTAGGTGAAGTTTTTGAAGAAAGTTATAAAGAAATCACATTGTGCGAGGAAGATGGAGGAAGATGATAGATCAAAGATGGAGAAGTTGTTAGCCATTGTGTATAGAAACTGTTACTGTTCACCCCATTCGTATTTGAGCCCGTGAATTCAAATGAAGGTTTATTCCTGATGTTTTAACATAGACCAAGGAGTCCTCATCCCATCTCACTTCGAGCCTAAGGAGCAGAGCTAGGACACTTGTCAAGAGGCCGAGTTAATATTGAAATATTCGAATATTCCGAGCACGTTTATACAATAGATTTAATTGTCATTGATTAACTTTAAAGCCATTAAGACAAAGGGAGAGAATCGCACGCTAAATGATAGCTAATAACGAAGGAGTCGTTGATACCCAAGGCAATATAAGGAGACACAGGAGAAGAGAAAAGACAAGCCATTCAGAGAGAATAATATACTAGGTTTATTGGCACATACCTATGCTTAGAATTATATCAGATTTGTGAGAACAAAAACCAACAACAATATGTTTAAATAAAAGTAAAAAATGACTATTAAAACTTCAAAAATAAGGAGGATGAAACTCAAATAATTTTTAGGGTTTTGTTAACAAGTATCTTTAAAACATTGATTAAATGATTAAATAATCAATAAAAAAATTGTGATGAAAAAATAAGCATAACACTTTATTGCAAGCGCCACACCATCATGGGTTGGTCCAACATTTTGTGAGAATGGAGAGAATCTTTGAGGCGTACAGGATTTGGGGGCCGAGATTTATGATGGAGAGGTGCTGGAGAAGGTCTGAACACATCACCATATATAGTTACCATTAACAACAACAACAATTAGAGATAAATGGTTCTTGAACAACAATAGAGATACGAGTAATCAAAATTAAGGCATAAGATGGCCTCCAAATTTTTTTTCCCGATTATTATCTAAAATTGTTGTTGTGTGTCTTTCATGACTTCCACGATTTTCAATCTGTTCATTTTTTTTATTAACTTTTTTATAAATGAAGGAAACTAAAAACAAGCACTAAGCAACTAAACCAAGGGTACTACACCCCCAAAACATCAACAAGAATAGATAGTCCTACAATGGAGAAGCCCTATCGATCAAGGTCCGGTTGGCAGCACTTGCATAACCCAAATTTGCCAAGAAATTAGCACATCGATTTGCTTCACGATATGTATGAACTACCGAACTTTGCCAATCCGAAAGATGGAGAAGATAGAGGATGTCTTCAAGCATTGTTTGAAGTCGAATATTAGAAGTAATGCCTTTAATAGGAATAGAGATCACGTGTCCCAAAAGAACGTATCACTGCATATCTTACCAATTAAATTGTCATAACATTTTAAAAAGATATATTTATAATAAATAATATGATTAAATTTTCAAGTGACATAATCTAATTGAGTGAGACAGTAAGTAATACACTAATACACAATTTTGATGGATAATCTCTATCCTTTCTATCTCTTTATTAACAACCATAAACACTATAGGAGAGTCCATTTAAAAAAATAACAAATGGGGGAGAAAGATCTATTTATTTTTTAAACCCATTTATTTAAGTGACTTTATATTATTAAAACATTTATTTATTTATTTTATATATATTTTTTATGAATATTATTTATTTTTATATATTGAAAGTTATATTATTAAAACATTTAATAATTAATTAATTACTTAATCAGATACTGTAAAGTTACCAGGATACCCTTGTGTACGTGTTGTGCACTCGTATTGTATGCTTGCCATGGTCACAGGAGGTTTTAGGGGCAGAAGATATGTTTTGAGCACATAACGTTGTCCTAAAACCCTAATGGAACTTCAAACCGTTTGTTGCGGTCTTCCTTCTCAACCACTTGAATTCTCTAATCGTCGTATATTCTCTGTGAGTCACCTGCCAATGAATTTCCACGTTTCCATAGTCATCTTCTCTGTCATTTTGGAACAATATAATATTTACTCTCAGCAAAATGCTATATATCACGAAAACGTTATCTTGAAATATTCACGAAACAATATTCTATTTACTTACTTGTTCACGTTTATTCGCAGTCACAAGCGGTTGAAACTGGAACCCACGCTCCATTCAGATTTCAGAGACAGAAATTTCGGTTCGGAAACGCGTCAAAATGTATGTTTTTTTTTTTCCTCATTGCATTGGTACTGTACCGTGTTCAGTTGTTAAGAATAACACCTGAAATTTTTTTTTTGTTGTTTTAGCATTTTGGTCTCTATTTACATTACAACCATCAAACATTTTTTTTTTTTTTTTGAGTTCAGGTTTGAAATGGGTGATTAAAGAGCCTTCACTATTGGGATTGAACAAATTCCAAAGGCTTCTTATACATGCTTCTGATTCCAATGTAAATGGTAGCTTGGAAGTCCATTCAAACCAAAATTCTAGTGTGCCTGTTACTGAGTATAATGGTGTGGAGCCATTTCGTGGTAAATCAGGTTCTGTTTCGTTTTATGGGTTGACATACGAGTCGGTAGAAGAAGGGAAACTGGAATCTTCTCCCTTTGAAGAAGAGGGCAGCTCTTATTTCTGGCTCTTAGCTCCTACCGTGTTTGTAGCATCTTTGATTCTGCCACAGTTCTTCATTGGCAGTGTAGTTGCGGCTTTCTTTAAGGATGTGATTCTAGTAGGTATTTATAGAATTTTGTACTTTCTGTCAACGGTCTTTGAATTTCGACCCTTCTGTCTCGTGCTTGAATTGGATGATAATCAGTTTTTCTTGTAGGAGGTAAAATTGCAAAAAAAAAATAAATTCCACAATATATGGTGGTTGCAATTGTGTTTATGTGCTGATGGTTGCCATTGTCAGGGTTTCTTACTGCTGTCAATACCAAATTAGTTATTGGCTTGATATAGTCACGGAGTGAGATCTATAAACTTCAAGTTATCATGTCAATAAGTTTTTTCTTGGTACAATCAGTAAGTTTTATCAAAACCACAATAAAATAGAAAACAATTTCTTTCAAGTGATCAACATTCTGAGTTCTAATGCAACCCTATTGAAGAAAATGAATTGTATTGTGATATAAATAAATCCTATCCTTCATTGATTATCATACCAAGCTTAAATCTAACATACAGGGGAAGAAAAAGTTAAAACACTTTGATACTTATGAGAAAGCTTAGATAAAAGCTCAAGAAATGGTAAGTGTTGACACTGTTATCTCTGTGAAACAATAACCATGAATTGTGACTGCCTCATGCTACTGCACTTCTTTTCTTGGATTATGCTGTATTTCTTGGGATTCTTGATGTTGTGGGCGTATACTTCAGTAAAAGTAATTAGTTCACTATAATATAGGTTAAATTTTTGCTAACAATATGGAAGTATGAAGCCTTTGTTTATTGTATAACTTATGTAGTTATTTTGATTTTTGGCAAAATTTGTATCCATGGTGTTCTTCTGGATGAGTTTGGTGTACTTGTGAACACGTCTTTGACAAGGAAGTTGAATATTATATTTTAAAAACAGCCTGAATGGAATTCTTGTATATTTCTTTGTTTTGTTTGTAAAAACCTTGTAAAATGTTGGGGAGAAGTATCTCTCATACACTATTGCCCAATAAAATGCAGATATTGTGAGTTCAATCTCTTCCGATGCTCTGTTCTACATTGGACTTGCGACATTTCTGCATGTGGCTGATCGTGTCCAGAGGCCATATTTACAATACAGCTCAAAAAGATGGGGTCTCATCACTGGCCTCAGAGGATACCTATACTCTGCTTTCCTCACAATGGGTTTGAAGATTATTGCTCCTCTCTTTCTTTTGTTAGTGACCTGGCCAGTGGTTCGCCTGACAGCTATTGTTGGTATGGCTCCATTTTTAGTTGGCTGTGTTGTTCAATTTGCGTTTGAGCGGTCTTTGGATAAGCGTGGGTCATCTTGCTGGCCTCTAGTCCCAATTATATTTGAGGTTTGTTTGTTTGTTTCTTTTCTTTTCTTTTTTCTTTTTTAACACTATTTTCAGCTTGATATAGGATCTTAATGCTGCTTGACTCACTGATGAGAGGAGTAACAGAAACTTCGCTTTTACCTTTAATTAGTTTTATAACGTTAATTTCAAATTGATTTGCCAGGTTTATAGACTGTATCAGCTTACAAAAGCTGCTAATTTTGCCGAGAACTTGATCTCCGCTATGAACAGGCTTCCTGGGACCCCGGAATTGGTAGAACGAAGTGGAGCTTTGTTTGCAATGATATTGACCTGCCAAGTACTGGGACTGGTTTGCCTTTGGTCATTGATGACATTTCTTTTGAGGCTATTCCCTTCTAGGCCTGTAGCAGATAATTACTGAGCTCAACGGGGATTGGAGAAGGGTGTGTTGTATGTTTTGCAATTGCAATGGTGCCTGTAAGACTTGAGCAATAACAGTTAATTTTAATGCAGGCTTTTCATGTGAAAATGTTGTTGCTCTATCCTTTTCTGTTATAAATTATAATTTCTTGAGCGTAGTGCCATAATTTTTTCTAAGAAAATTATATGTATAATCTTTACAAGTCCTGAACTTGATAGGGCCTAGGATTTACAAATGTCAAAGCAAATGGTGCTTGATTGGAAGCAATCGGTATTCTGGAACAGTCACCACTTGTAGGCATTAGGTGGAGGTCTCACAAGTTTTCCTGAGCTGCGTGAACCAATCCATCACCTAAACTTGTTTTCTGTCATGACGGTTAAGGGTTTAGGTTGCAAAAGAATACAAGTCCTAGTAAAACCCATTATAGGCTGCAGAAGAATCCAACATGTCAAAATATACGACCAAGACCTCCAAATTAAGAAACCAATTAGATCTAATTTGCCATGATGTGTAAGTACTTTTGCTTTAACCAAAAAAGTTCAGTATCCTTTCAAGATGTTCACTTTTGAAATGTGAATTTTTGTTTGGATAAAATTCACGATGTAGTGTTTTTAGACGTGGGTAAAATTAGTTTTAAGAGAAGTAAGAATTTTTAACTTTTTTGTTGAGTAAAATTGATTCAAGGTGCTAGGCTTACAATATTTTATTTTATATTTACATCTCAAAAGTAATTTCTAATTTATCATTCAAATAAAAATCAATTCTTCTAAACTCACTTTTGAAATATAATCAACACAAATAAATTTTTTTAACCTCATTTTTTTTTCAAAATCAATTCCTTTAAAATCAGTTCTATCAAGATCTAAATCAACGAATTGTTCATGTAGATAGTAACACAAATTTATACTTACCAACCCAAAATTGATTATACATACTCCACTACCTAAAAATTGATTATACATTAAAGGTTGGAAATTAAATAATAATTGCAACCAATTTCTTCCTTTTCTTTTTTGGTGTGCCAATGGTATCCTAAGTCGATAGTCAGAAATCAATTTCTTTCGAAACATAAAAAATATCAGACTGCATTTTCTCTTTAAATAAAGTTATTTATTTATTTATTTATTTATTTATATACATATGGCAGAAATCGATTGCACAACCATTTGATTAAAAACCCATATGAATTAACACTTTTCATTCTTGTGTTCCCTTGTGCGCGAATTTAGCCCTTTCCTTATAAAAGTGATGTAAGATTTTAGAATCTGGCTCTTTCTTCGTTCGGTTTATTAAAGTACATGATACTTTTTTTTATTCACAAAAAAAAAGAGATTTTAGAATCGGTGATTTCTAGGGTGAAGCTTGTTTCTTCTGTCTATATTGGTATAGACATTAAATGAGTTATGAACCACAAATTTTTTTACCATCCGATCTTTTATTAAATTAAGCAACAGTTGAGATTGAATGATAAAAAAAATTCAAAAATACAATTTGCCCCTTTCTCTCAGTGTACTCCCTTCTTTCTCGTACCACCGACAACCGCCGCCCTTTCCCTTCCTCCTTGTTGGAACCAGAGTGATTTGAATTTAATTGATCTATAAGTTTTTGATGTTAACAAAAGGATTAAATTTACTTGGCAAAGTGTTAGTTGTTATTTAACAAAGGTTATTCAGTTTTGCAGGATTATTTGAAATCACTTAAGTTATATCTTGTATAAAGTTCTTCTTGAAAAGAGTAAGTGAATTCGCGTCTATTCGTGTAGACGAGCTGTTTGGAAACGTATGGTAATTTTACTCTCTTTTTGTTTTAATAGACGAAAGTTTGAGTAGATGAGCCTTAAAATTTTATAAGTAGACGTGTCTAGTTTTCCATGTCAGTAGACAGGAATAATTGGTAGAATTGAATAAACTGAGAAATAAAATAGTCAAGTAGACGAGCTCTAAGTGCCACGTCACTGCATTTAAGATTATGATAACTCACTGAGGTATAGCAAGTCCAAAGACTTGATAGACGAGAGAATATGCCACGTCAATGGACGAGTTTAAATGAAAGAGTGAATAGACTTTGTTCTTACACATAACTGTGTGGACGAAGATTTTTGAAAAGACGAGCTTCTATCTTTTATGTATATGTCATTCTAAAAATGAATAAATGCAATCTGACCCACAATGAATTTATTTCAAATGATTGATATTTAATTCAATAGAATATTTGTTATATCCATTTGTTTTATCCGGTTAATGCTTTGTTTCCTTGTGAGAAAATCATAGTACCATCAAAGAAATACAAAAAGCAGAATAGTACATTGAAAATTGTAACACGATCTGTATGATGACAACTTTGTGACTGGAAAAAGCTGGATTGTATACAAAGGAGGAACAACAGTTTTTAAGATGCAATGCTCAGAACAGTGAGCTTCCATTTCATGCTACCTTGATAACCAAGAGTACATTTCAACATTGCCAAGATAAAACCTTCCGTCACAATGGATATTATGCATTCAATGCTATCTCTAAACAGGACTATTCAAAATGACCGTTGAAGAAATACATGTGAAGAAGGCCACTATAAATAGAAGACCTCAGATACTGAAGAATAACTTTTTTGCTAGCCCAACTTCTGCCAATACAATATTTGCTAGAACAAGCTCTTATTCTTTCATTCTTTCAAAAGCAAAAGTTTGTAATCTTTTAGTTTGAATATTATGAAAATATTCATCTGATCTTAAACTTTCATATCCTCACACATAGTGAGTTAAGAAGATCATAAGTTAAATCTGTTTGTTAGATTTAGAGCCTGGAGAGGCTTGGTAAGAAAGGAATACTTGTAAGTCTAGAGAGGTGTTGAATACTTGGTTGTAATCTATTTGGAGAAATAATGGATAAAACCTTCAAGTCGAAGGGACTGGACGTAGCTCTTGGTTGGAAGAGAGTGAACCAGGATAAAATCTCTTGCGTGAATCTTCTATCCCTAAACTCTTTAGTTTTATTTGTTTGTACTGACTGTGGGGTTTTGATATTACTTTTGTTAAACTTCTAAAAGATCTATTTGTGTGTGCTTATTTTTGTGTTAATATTTTTGTGTGAGAAATCTGTTTGAAAAATGTTGTTTTCGAAAATTATTAACAAACACAATTCAAACCTCCTTCTTGTGTTTGCCTGTGTCAACTTCAGTTGGTATCAGAGTTCAGCCTCGAAAGGGTTGAGCATCTAACAAGTGCTGAGGGAGTACGATCCAACAACCATAGATGCAGAAGGACAAGCTATCAACAGACCTCCTCTCTTTGATGGAACAGATTATGACTACTGGAAGAAGAGGATGATGGCCTTCTTGGATGCACAGAATGTAGATATCTGGGAGCTTATTGAAGCCAGCTACACATAGCCAAGAGATGAAGCTCGAGCTGCTGTTCCTAGAGCCCAATGGACTCAAGTGCAGAAAAATCATCATCAGCTAAATCTGAAAGCTAAGCACTATCTCATGTGTGCTATTACCAGATCCGAACATGACAAAGTTCATAGTTGCAATACTACTAAAGAAATTTGGGATACTCTTTCCCTAGCTCATGAGGGTTCATCGCAACTAATGGAATAAAAAATAAGCATGCTAGTTCACTAGTATGAACTGTTTAAGATGGTTGATCATGAAACAATAGATAAAATATTTGGGAGATTTCAGACTATCACCAACAGTCTCATATCTCTTGGAAAAACATATGAAAATAGAGATCATGTCAGAAAAAGTCTGAGGAGCTTATCCAAGCAATGGAGAACTAAAGTTACTGCTATTCAGGAAGCTAAAAACCTGAATACACTCTCTCTGGAAGAGCTTCTTGGATCTCTCAAGGTTCATGGACTTGAACTTAATGAAGAAGAAAATTCAAGAATAGGAAAATATATTGCCCTAAAGGCAAAAAAAAAAAAACAAGTTCATCAAAAGCTCTCAAAGCTGCTGAGTCATCAGATGAGTCTGGACCTTCTGATAATGATGAAGGGTCAGACGAGGATGAACTGTCTTTCATCTCCAGTAAGATTCAACATATGTGGAGAAAGAAAGGTGGTTTCAGAAGGAAGCAGTTTAATAAGAAATTCTCAAAGGAAAAGTCAGATTCCAAAGAAAAAGGTCTACCCTTATGCTTTGAATGCAAGAAACCTAGTCATTTCAAAGCTAGTCGTCCAGAGCTGAAGGATAAAAAGAAATTCTTCAAAAGGAAGAAAGGTTTGATGGCTACATGGGAGGATCTTGATCTGTCTTCATCAGATGAAGAAGATAATGCTGAGGAAGAGGCAAATATGTCTCATGGCTGACACACCATCAGAAAGTGAATACACTGATGCTAAGGTAATGGACTCTAATCCGTCCACTCTTCAAAATGCTTTTGATGAATTGTTGCATGAGTCGTCCATACTGTCTCGAGAGTATAGAAGTCTCAAAAAGAAAATTTCTAAACTATCTAGAGAATATGATAGGATCTGCACTGATAAACAAAACCTTAAAGATGAAAATGACATACTAAAATCAGTGAATGTCAGTCTAGCTGACAAAATGGAGTGTGAGCCTGATGTTTCTTATGAAGTTGCAAAACTGAAACAAGATGTAACATATCCGACAGACTCTCTGTCAAAGCTTGTAGGTGGCTCAGATAAGCTTAGTCTCATTTTAAGGTACTATAGGTCACCACATGATAAATCTGGCCTTGGTTATGACAAAGAGAAGAAAGAAGCATATCACAAAAGGTTAAAACCATATACACATCATAGAGCTACAAAAGTTCTAGATAAATATGCTAAAGCTAAGTTTAGCCCGTCCAACACCTTTTGCAAAGTGTGTGGAAAAAGTCGGCATATTACATCTAGATGCATACACAATAAACATGCTAAGCATACTCTTCCAGTGACCACTAACAAGAAAGAACCTAAGTCAGTTTGGGTACCTAAAGATAAGATAATATCTGTTGTGGATCTGCATAACAACAGAAAAGAAACAAACATCTTGGTACTTGGACAGTGGGTGCTCACGTCACATGACGGGAGAAAGGTGTATGTTCCAAGACCTTAGGCACAAAGATGGTGTCTAGGTTGCATTTGGAGGAAATCAAAAGGGAAAGATCATTGGTATAGGTAAAATTGGTAAACACCATTTTCCCTCCATTGTTAATGTTCTTTTAGTAAGTGACCTAAAACATAATCTGCTGAGCATAAGTCAATTATGTGACAGCGGATATGCTGTTTCTTTTGATAAGAACATGTGTAATGTCAAAAAAGATGATAGATCACTTTTATTCACTGCTAAGAGGCAAAACCACTACAAAAAAGGTCATTAAGCAACCGAAACTAGCGACCGAATTTATTGGTTGCTGTTTGCGACCGAAATGGCTATCGACTGTAGGATCTACAAGTAACACCGGTTATAGTTGATATTGCGATCGAAATAGAGGGTAGCAGAGATGTCGGTCGCTATTTCGGTCGCTAAATAAAAGAACTTAAAATTCAAAACTTGCTGACTTTTCAGCGACCGAAATGGCGACCGAGTTTAATGCAATGGTAAAATTTTATTTATATTTGCGACTGATATTAATTCGGTCGTGAAACGGTGTGTAAATAAATTTAAAATAGAGCGTGATCGATTGCTAAATTTAAGAGTTCAAATTTCAAATTAACCTAATTAGCGACTGAAAAATCCGGTCGCTAAAAATAAAATCCCTAAATCCAACAGAACCTCCTTTCTTCCTCACTTTTTCCCGAATCTCTCCTTCTCTCTCACCGTTTCTCTCTTCTTCTCGCGAGCTCCCTCCACGGACTCCTCGAGCCACCACCGTTATCCTCTCTCCTCCAGTAAGCTCTCATCTTCTCCGTCTCTCTCCATCCCCCCTCTCTCTGTCTCACTGTGTTTCTCTCTCTCTCTGTTTCTCAGGTTCTCTCTCATCCTCATACGACCACCACCCCCACCATCCTCCTCTTGTATAGGCAAGCTCTCTTCTTCTCTCCTCTCTCTCTTGCTTGGTTCTCTCTCTCTCTCTCTCTTTCTCTCTGTCTAAGTTTCTCTCTCTATGCCTAAGTTTATGTTTCTAGTGATTACATGGTTAGATACTTGATTGTTGATACTTGATACCACTTGAGAGTCCGAATGAAGTGACATAAAACATGTAAAGACTTATTGAATATGTTCTGTTTGAACAAGCAAGAGTGAACTTCATCTCTGATGATTTCTGTTATATACTTGAAAGCACTGAATGCACCAATCTAGTATATGTTCTTTAACTTTTAGCTTTGCCACATCAGTGTATGTATTCTAGGTTGAAAACATATCTAAATCATTTGTTTGCTGAATTCGAGTTCATTTAAATTTTCTGTAACAGTTGAGACACCCCGTTGTGCCCCGATGTTTTATTAGATTAAATCCTTCTTAATTAAATTCTTAACCGCGTACGTAACATGAAAATTAAAACTTATATAATAATCATATAACTTCTGCAAATTAAACACACCAACGTTGTAATATATAAATACACACCTGTTTATTTATTACATTACCAAAACACTGTTGAGGATAATCCTCTCAGTAAGATCCCTCACAAGAATATACATAAACAAAAGTTATACTAGCGGAAACATGTAAAAATACTTCCATGAGACACACTGGCCATACTATCTAGACCCTAAACACCATGGATCACAGCTCGTCCTCCGGTCTCCAGTTCATACAGAGTTCCATCCAACTCCTCCTCAATCAGCTCATCAACAAGGTCTTCTCAAAGGATTCCATAGAAAGATAAAATACAACACATAAAAAGATATAGGGGATAAGAAGCAGTTCTACCATCGAAAAGCGAAAAAGAGTCATAGTATATAACATAATAAAAGTCATACACAATCAACACATATAACTAACAAATCATCCTCGAAATTAAGGTATCCTCTACCCTCAACCTCATACAACTAAACCTTTATGATGACGTGGCCACTACTTCCCCATATCCGTTAGGGATGTTAATCTGTCGTCCAAGTGACACGTCCACAAAACCGGTTCACACCCTTATTCATGGTGAGAATGATCATGCAAAGCAATGACACTATAGCTGCACCGTAAATTCGATGCACACCCTGGGCCAAAGGTGCTCATGCATAACAATGACACTATAGCTGCACAAATTAAATCTAAGATTGGACGGTCCCATAAGGACTTTGGACCTCGTATGTGTCAAACATACGGTTATAAACACAATACAAATTATAAACCTCACTGAAGTACATCAATAACCACCTAGTGCCTTAAGCTTCCATCCTAGATTTGACTCACATTATATGACACATTTCATCTTTAAAATAATCAATTTACGCTAGGTACTTCTAATTTACCGGTACTTTCTCACCCAAACAATTATCTCCCGAACAACATATATCATCACTTAAAACAAACTAAACATAGTACTAAAAACCAGCAGATCATGTATAACACAATATCATAAAATATTCAAATACCACAAAATATCATATAAACAATTTATTAATAATAATAATAATAATAAATTCAATTAACCTTAGATAAGATAAAATCATCATAACGTCGATAAACCTACAATCCCATAATCACCATTGGTTTCACAGAAAAGGTTTCCAATGTGATTTTGGTCTTGTCGATTACTCGACTACTAGTAGGGTTTAGGTCGCCCTACACAATTATTATAGAATATACTACTTATCGATTCCGATGGTAGATTGGTTCTTTCCCCCACCTGGGTTATCACTAGAATTCCGAAATTGATGTCCCTCGTTATCATGCCACACGTTATCAAATTCACCTTCATCCAAACAACACAATAACAAGTTAATCAACAAACCCTCCCTTAACTACTTTTAGTTAGGTTCGGCCAATTAATTCAAATGAGGGTTAAGGTTATGTTCTCATTCTAATCTTTTGGATTCTAGGTGCTTAGGTCTTGGATAACTAGGATAAATTGTTAGAAGTTTAAAATATGAAACAAAATCCTCTAACCTCCAAGGTTAGGGTTTCGGCCATGAGCACAAAAATAGGTGAGAAAATTTATTTGGATTCAAGCTATTGGATCATAACAAAGAGATACCAAAAAGAATAAAAACCATAATCTTAACTCATCAAATACTTTTCTAAACATTTTTACATAATATTTGAAGAAATAGATCTAAGACTTGAAATAGATAAAACTTGATGAAACTTGAGATTAGTTGAGGATTAGGAACATAGAACCCTTAAATAGCTTAGATCTAACCTCATCTAAGTTAAAAATTAAACAAAACCTCCTTTGTCCACTTTAACATAGATTCAGCCCTGTCTAGAACAATATGAAGGAAAATGATTTTGCTCACATACTCTTAGATGGTGAAAATAGAAGACATATAAGGATCATAGAAATTGGTTTCACATTAAAATGATTTTTCTACAATGTTCCAGAGATTTTCAAAGTTATGCACCCTAATATGAACCTAGTTGAATATGAACTTGGATCATGAAAATAATTGAACATAGGGTTTGTTCTTGATGAGGAACAAGGTTTACCTCTTGAAAATGGAAGATGAGCAAGAAATCTACTAGTAGCTTCAATACCTTGGTTATGGAGGTTTTGGAGAAAAAGGAAGAAAGCGAGAGAAAGTGGAAGAAGATGTTAGAAGGTTGGAGATGAATGAAGAAATGAAGGAGAAGAGATGAAGGGGAAGGGCTGTCGTGGGGGGGTTTTTATAGGTAGGAAATTGACTTAACTTAGGTCAAGTTAATACTAATCATGGTTAATAAATATCTAGATATTTTCAAATAAATATCTAGATATTTTCAGCTGTTCCCGGCTCCGTCGATTTCCCGATTAGGGTTTTACGCTTGAATAAAAGCGTAATATTTCGTTTTTGGTTGAAAATTTTCAATCTAACCAAACTCGTTGAAAATATGATTTAAATATAAACCATTTCGTTCACGAGTTAAAATTAGGTTTTCTGATCATTAAAATCTTACTGATAGTGAAAACACCGACTGTTTTTCGTTCGAACCTTCGCCAAAATTCGTCCAAATAAATATAATATTTTATTTCTGATCAGAAATTTAGAAAGTAGGATTACTCATGGACATAATATAAAAAATCTACAAATTTCAGTTTTCGAGTCAAATTAGGGTTTTCTGTCAGTATAAAATTATAGTGTCTTAAAAACGCATGACCGGTTTCCCCTCAATTTTAAACCCAAAATTTCATGTAGCCTTCTACCACCAGAGAGACTAGATATATGATTTTATTTTATTTAAAATCACTTTCTAACTCTCATATTAAAATATAATTAATTATATTTTAACCGGTTAAACAACGTAGTTAAAAATTAGGCTGTTACAACAGTAAAAGGTTAAGCAGGAAAATATGTACTCAATACATTTCTTCTGGGTTAGACACCAAGTTTTCTCATTTTGTAATTTCTCCACTTTGTTGTCATTGTTTTATTAAAGCTGTATGTGTTCAATATATTACACTCAGGCAGCCACACACTTCATCTTTGAAGCATGTCTGCTTAAAGGAAGAACCTTGCTCATATTTGATATGTATTGGGTACATGACATGATACTCCAAAGCACACCTATACAATACTTGTAGGAACAAAAAATGATATGTTTTAATATTTGGCAATTATTACATAGAGTTTAAACATGGTTTAAGACATACTTGGCTTATTTAAGGCATTTTTTTATATGCTCCTTGGCTATTTTCTATATAGTTTAAGTTTTGAGAGAGTTGATTCATAATTTTGAAAAACATCGCAAACAAAGCTGATAATTAAGAGAGTGAGTTGAGTGGTTCAAGATTCATGAGTACATCGAATTAGTTGCAAAGTGACAATATATGAGAGCCTTAAATGTTAGTATTTGACAAGATTAATTTTATTTATGCATTATAGGTCATTGCTCTATTTCTCGTGATAGCAATTTGTTGAACTTTTATATTACTAACTTGAATACAATTAAGTTGGCTCTAAGGATATTAATTTGCTTTCATATTGTCTTATTATATTTATCAGTTCCTGATCTTCTTGTATGTGGTTCCTTCCCTTATCCTTACTTGTTTTTGCATTTTGTCGCATAGGTAAGTGATCAGCCTCTGGCTCATCTAGTTTTATGGCTAGTATGAACGTGGTTTTGTGCTAATTATATCCCGTTTTCGCCCAAATTAGACTTGATTGTCTTCAAGCAGCATTTTGAGTCTCTAGAGTATTTTTAGGTTAATTTAGCTGATTTAGAGTCGAATAAAGTACTTACTGTTAATCCTTGTTTCCAGGTAATAAAAAGAAGCAGTTCTGGGATTCTTCGCCCCGCGAGAGGCTACTCGCCTCGCGAACCTGAAGGCTGACTGTGCCAGAAAATGCAATCCTTTCTGTCTCGCCCCGCGAATACTTGACTCGCCTCGCGAGTAATCCAACCCTGGAAGACCAGAAGCCATCATGGCTTACCCGTGTTGAAGGTCACGACTGTGACAGTTTGGAATTTGAAGAGTCTCTCCTCGCGAATGATAAGCTCGCCTCGCGAGAGAGCCAAATACTGAAGATTGTTCATAATATTCGCCTCGCGAAGGTATGCTCGCCTCGCGAGCTAGAAGAGTCCAGAATCTGTATTTAGGTTTGTTTTATGGCAGAAGTTTGAGTTGGGATGATCTTCTCTTTTTCTTTTCTTTTCACAGTTGCGGCTGCAACAGTAGAATTAGGTTTAGTGCTTTGTTTTTCCTTTGTAATGGAGAACTAGTCTCCTTGGATTAATCTACTGTGATTGGGTTCCATTCACACTTGAGGTTCTATAATTCCTGTTTTATTTTCTTTTCCCTTTTCAATACTATGCTATATATTTCTGTTTGTTTAATTCAGGAGTGTATAGTGTTGTGTTGATTTATTTCGGTGATGTTATGTTCCTATATTGAATCGCGTTTGTTTAATTCGCGTGTGTTCGTTCATGTTCGCTTAGTTCATGAGGGCTTAACCCCGTTTGCTTAATTCGGGAATAGGAACATATATCTCGTAGTAGCGATTTCGTTTGTTAATTGTTGCTACAACCGAAAGGGGATTAGAATCTGCTTAGGGCTTGGAATTTACATGAATCGATGATAGTTGTGAATCGAGAACAGTAGATTAATCGTCTTTAGTTATATGATAATCTTTTAAACTGCTCTGTTTATGCTTTGTTTTCAAATTGAATTTCAATCCAACCCCCCCAAAAAACTGATTTTTGTGATAAATAACAAGTCAAGAGTCCTTGTGAGACGATATCCGAGTTGTCGCTCCCTAAACTACATTTTTACAAATCGCTCGCTTTTTGACGCGTGCGCGACAGCGCGTTCAGTAAGTTCTCTCAATACTCTCTTTTAAGGTTCTGCTTTGTCTAAAAGGTTTTGATTGTGCGGTGCTTGTAACGTGTTATGTGAATTATATATCTTGTTGTTTGTTTGTGGAGAGCTGAGCTCAATAGGATGGTATCCTGTCTGAAAGGCAAGATGCTGATTGTGTGCTGATAATTTAACATTTATGCATGTATTTGCAATTATGCGTTTTTTTGATAGTGGAGAGCAGAGTTCAATAGGATGTGATCCCATCCAAAAAACGGGATGCTTGTTGTGTGCTACTAATTTAGAAGTTATGCATGTGTTTGACAATTATATGTTACTTGTCAGTGGAGAGCAGAGCTCAATTAGATGTTTGCTATTATATTTTGTCTAAGTTGTTATTGAATTATGCTTGAATATATATTTGCTGAAGTATGCTGCAATCCTTATATGTCAATGGTTTTATTTTCTGCTGGAGTTAATTATTAAGTTACGAAAGCCTTAGTTTCTTGTTTGAGATTCAATATTAATGAGCATGCGTACCTTATCGGGGTACGCATGCTCATTGTATTGAATCTTGAACTGTCCAAGTGGGACAGTTTGGGAAAAAACCTTTTTCACACTCGTACAATAGTCATTTCCATATTCAAATGCCTTATATACTTGTTGAAATTTCGGTCTGATGGATTTCCGTTTGTTCTCCGGGTGCATACTTGACCGTGGTGATTCTCACAGTGCTCGAGTCGTGTACTTGGAGACTGATGGGAAATGCTGCCAAAATTTTGTTAAGTATAAGGTATTTGAATAAGGGAATAACTATTATTAGTCGAGTGTGGTAAATGCTTCTTCTCGAATGGGATAGGTTCATACCTTGTCATAAAAACGAGATTGATGGAGTTATTGGAATGCACCGTAATATATAAGTGTTATTGTAGGGTTGGTCAGGCTATTTAATTGGCAGGAATGGATATTCCGGAGAATCGGAAATGGATGTATCCTAGGTTGGATCAGAATAAACGTCTTAATGAAGACTATAGAGTTGGAGTGGGTGAGTTTATAGAGTTTGTTGTTAGCCAAGAGAGATTTATACGACTGGGCGGTGATCATTTGAGGTGTCCTTGCAATAGATGCAAGTGTCAATCTTTCAAAAGCGTGGATGGAGTTGTAGACAATCTTTATGAGAAGGCCTTCATGCCTGATTACTATTGGTGGAGTAACCATGGTGAGACGTTGCCTGATTTAAACCCGGCTGTGTTTGAAGGTTGGTACTATGGAAGTGGTGACCGGAAGGAAGAATTGAATCCATACGAGCAGATGATAATGGATAATGCCGGACACTCAGTGGGTGTTGCACTAGAAGAAGATGGGGGAGAAGATGATGGAATGGGTTCCCAATACATAGAGGAGAATCCAAATCCCGAAGCTCGAAGATTCTATGATATGCTGAGTGTTGCACGATCTCCGCTGTGGGAAGGATGTCGGGAGTACACGGAGTTGTTGATATGTATGGAATGGTTGAGTATAAAATCTGACTACAATATGCAAGAAGACTGTTTTAATCGCCTCGCCATGTCAGTGTCCAAGGCGTTGCCGGAAGACAATCGGATGCCTACTAGTTTTTATTTATTTATAACATTTATTAATGCTCTGATTTTGCTGCAGCTTTCTGCCCGCGAAGGGCCCTTCTGATTCGATATCGAAGATCTTGCGACGCAAGTTTGATGGTTCATGGCCTACATGGAAGGTGATGTCGTGCGAGTGCACGTGCGATCCGACAAGTGTACCAGATTGTCACCAAGTAATAAAAGATATCGATCCCACAGAGACCGTGATCTCAAATCGCAACTAATTATCAAATCGATGAAACTGGACGATATAAAGGGATATTGAAAAGGTTTTTGATAGTTGAAATAAGAGATAACTTAGAAAATCAAATAAGGAATGCAATCAAGTAAAACAGAAAGTAAATCAATTTATGGTTTTTCAGATCTAAATGGATTCCTAGGAATTTGGGTTACCAACAAGGTTGTTTATGTTACTAAATTGATTACCCCTTTGTTAAAAAAAAAAAAGAAATTGCCTTGAAGGTGAATTTATCCTCAAATAGTCAAAGCTCTCTCTCGGGTTACAAAAACCGTGCCCAATTAAACCAACTCCCACTCTCGTGGTATTCGAATTTAGATTGGACCCTTTACGCTTTGTGACAATTCGTTGATCCTCGAAGGACGGCTTCTAACTCTCGTGATTTCAGTCCCAAGTCTGATTCTATAGATCCGACACCTAAGTTCACCGCTAGGTTCCTCCTTAGAATATCTACGTCACGCAAATAAGCGGCCGCCGAATTTACGAGTAATTAAAACACTAGAAATCAGATCTAAAGAAAAATCGCAATTAAAAAAGATAAAACATCAATTCATACCATAAACAAACCTTGGGCATAGCCCCAATCCCTAGAAATTAAACTAGTACTCAAGTCTTGTCATGGGGATGACAAGCTTGGTTAATAACAACATGAAATAAAACTAAGAGAAGGGAAGAAGAAGAAGAGAGAGATCCTAAATTATAGCCTAAGAGTAGCAGCCCAAAAGTCTTCTTTAGTCTCTGCTCAGATGCCTCATTTATATATTTGGGAAGTTTGAATCCCAATCTAACACAAATTCAGATCCAAATCAGTTGCTTCAGATCCAAGTAATGCGCGTCACGGCGGTGATGGCCATCACGACCAGGCCGTGACGGCTTCTGCCTTGGGCGCTTCTTCAGTGATTGGTCTGTCACGGCCGTGATGCTCATCACGTCTAGACGGTGATCAATTCTGCCTGTGAGGGTCTGGTTCAGCTGACATGTCACGGTCGTGATGCTCATCACGGACAGGCCGTGACCAGTTCTGACTTTTGCCTTCTTTCTTTTCAGTTTTTTGCTCGATCATGGCCGTGATGGGCTCTGCTTGGCTCATTTTCTTCACTTTTCAAGCCCCATCTTCATCCAAGCTTCATCATGGTTGATCCTGAGCATTTAACCCTTAATTTCTGCAAAACAACACCACAAAACCACCTTACCCGTTCCAAGGTAAAAACTAACAAAAATCAAATTAAATATGCCTAAACTATATGAAAATGCATGCAAAATGACAATGAAATATGAGGTGGAATCACACTCATCAGAAGGCCATCCTAGGGGGCCATAGGGATCAGTTGTTTAAAGAGTTTAAGGTAACAATTTATTAAGTTATTTAAATTAAATTTACATTATATATATATACACACACGAATTTCCTAACAACTGTAAGTTGCAGAAAGAGTATAGGTGGGACGCAGCTTTAGAGGGTCTCGTCAGGGACATTTGAGCATAAAGGCTCACTGGTCATGAAGAATCTGACGAACAAGCTGAGGAAGGGTAATAATAAGGGGAAGTTGGTGGATCCTGAGATCAGGAGGCAGATGGACCGGTACTGGGCTATGACCGCGCTGTCGCCACGCGCCAAAAAGAACGAGCGTTTACAAAATAATGTAGTATAGAGCGACAACTCGGATCGTCTCTCAAGGACTCTTTAGTTGTTGTTATTATTAACAGAAAAAGTTAGAAAAAGTCAGAATTGGGGGTTTTGGATTGAGAACTAAATTAAGAAGCAAAACAGAAAACAAAGCAAGAAAACAGAGCAGTTACCAAATAAGCTAAGCGATTAACCTACTGTTCTCGGTTTCCCAACTATCATCGGTTCATGCAACCCTAAGCAGATTCTAATCCCCTCCCGGTTGTAGCAACAATTTACAAGCGAAACCACTACTACAGATATATGTCCCTATTCCCGAATTAAGCAAACGGGGTTAAGCCCTTCGTGAACTAAGCGAACACGAAACGAACACACGCGAATTAAGCAAACGTGATTAATTATAGGAACATGATATCACCGAGATAAACCAACACAACACAATATACTCCTGAATTAAGCAAACAGAAATATAAAGCATGGCATTGAAAAGAGAAAAGCAAATGAAACAGGATTACAGAAACCTCAAGTCTTAACAGAAACCAATCACAGTAGATTAATTTAGGAGATTAATTCTCCATTACAGACGTAAGCAGAAAAGAAAAGAAAAGGAAAATAAACTATTGAAACTACCACTACTCCTACTAACTCCTACTGACTCTTCCTCTGCCTAACTATGACTCCTATTTATACAAATTCTCTCAAGACCTCTCAATATCTGAATACTCCTTTAATTCACTTCAACCTCTGCCTCTTAGCTTTCCAAAGCCACTTAATTTGGTTAATTATGAGTTAAGATGAGGGAGTTATGTCCACATTCAATTCATAGGGCAGCTGAAACGTCTCTATCTTCACATGGATTGGAGCCCCTCAAAACGTCTCTGTTTGGAATAATGGTCTTCATGAGAGTTAAAGCTCTTTGTTTTATCTTTCATTTGCCACCGGTTTCACTTCCAACCGACATCTACAGCCCAAGTTATGGCCCAATCTTCATGACTAGTTCAGGTTCCAAAGATGACAGAATTATGTTCTAACTTCAAGGCCCAATGTGACCCATTATACATCCAATTAAGCGTCTGAGTTCTTCATGAAAGTTTTTTGGATTCCTTTTAGCTTTCCCTCAGTTCTGCCTTCAAATAGGCTTTTGGTTTCTCTCTTGTCACGGCCGTGATGGTCATCACGGCCAGGCCGTGATCGCTTCTGCCAAGGGTATCCTTTCACATTCTGGACCGTCACGGCCGTGATGCTTATCACGGGCAGGCCGTGATCCTTTCTGACTTTCATAATCTTCTCATCACGGCCGTGACCAGTGTCACGGCCTAGGCGTGATGGCCTCTGCTTCAGGTACACTTCCTCACTTGCTCTTCTTATTATCCTGAAAACAACAAAATAGCCATAAGCTTTATTTGATTCAAAATTGGCTAAATTAACCTAAAAATACTTTATAGACTCAAAATACTACTTAAGGACAATCAAGTCTAATTTGGGTGAAAATGATATAAAATAAGCACAAAGCCATGGTCTTTATTAGTTATAAAACCAGTCAACCAGAGGCTCATCAAAATACCCCAAACTTAAACTTTGCTTGTCCCCAAGCAAACTACACTCAAAAACTTAAAAAGACTCAAGACCTGGCAAGCTTAAGAGATTCAATCAACTTTCGCACAGATTTCAAGCAATTTATCAAAACAATTTTTCCTTCAATGTTCCCCCCTTTTAAACAAAGTAATCCCCACATTCATTTATTCCAAACAATTGAGAGTTTCATAATTCAAACAATCATTAATCAAAGCAGGGGATCTAAGTTACACACAAGAGGGAGATCACCAAATCCAAACAACTGCCTTCCTCACAAGGGAAATTTGTGTTCACTCAATCGCTCAATTTTTGTCAGGTTATCAACAATTCACTCAATTTCACTTTTAAGAGCACTTCCCATAAATTTGATTTTCATCTCAAAATGATTCCCACAGAAAATATACAAGCAACATCAGAAGGTCTTTTATGGGTTGTAATGGGGCCTGGCTAAGGGTAGGATATACAAAGGTACTAGGCTGAAGACCCTAGGAACTAAGAGAGCATGAACATTATTTACACTTTGAAATTCCACTCAAGTTCCTTTTCTCATTTTTCATTCTTGCTTTGGGTGACTACAACCTTTTTATTTCTTTTTGGCATTTTTGCACTTTTATTTTTTTCTGTTTTTTTCTTTTCTTTTCTTTTCTTTTTTTTTTCAAATTTTTTTTTCCTCAATCCCAAGCAACATATTACACCTTGCAGCCACCTCAAACTTTGGTTTCTTGCACCCATTCTAAGATTACATGCTCTCCTAATCCTAAGATCGGGTTAACATGGTTTTCCAGATTTTTGGGCTTATAACATTAGGTTATCAAGAATTAAAGGCTAATAGGCTCAATGGGGCTAACTAGGGAACATGCATTAGGATTTGGTTATTTTAGGCTAAGTAGCTATTTACAAAGAA
This sequence comes from Sophora flavescens, assembly GCA_030762895.1. Lineage (NCBI taxonomy): Eukaryota > Viridiplantae > Streptophyta > Magnoliopsida > Fabales > Fabaceae > Sophora > Sophora flavescens. Next base: position 14,202,390 of record CM061067.1, read on the forward strand.
AATGCCTAAATCATTTGCTACACACATATAATCATGCAAACCAAAAAGAGATTCAATCAAATCCAGGGAAGTACAACTTAAAAAGTGATTTTCACACAGTTTAAAACATGTTGGAGGCTCAAAACCTCACCTGGACATTTTTGCAAATTGTTTAACTGAGATTCTATCCCTAGTGTGTGCTTCCTACCACCCCAAACTTATCATAAATCATGCCATCATAACAAAATCCCAAAGTTCAGTTTTCAATCATATGGGGATCATTTTTCAAAAAATTTTCAAAATCTAGGGGTGAAACAATCAACACATAACATGCAATCAATCTATGCAAAAATTAATCAAAACCAATAAACTTGCCACTACTAGACTCAACACACAACTCCTGAGCTTCTCAAATTATTCATGAGCTTTATTAGAAAACAAAACAGAAAATAAAGCAAAGCAAAAGAAAATTAAAAAGAAGAAAGGGTTAAGAAAACTCATTGAAGGGCGGTTCCACCAGGATCCCACTGCTTGTAACATAAGTCCCACGTGGTAGCCAAAGGACTGAAATTCATTCCAAGCCTCCCTAACTTGCAGCTTTGATGCGGAGGTGAGCACTTGACAATTATAATAACTTCGCCGAGTGCGGCGGACTTCTCACTTCCTCTCGGGTCACAGATGACCTCCTTCTCAATAAAGTCTCCCCAATAGAATCGGGGTTCAACCGCTTGGGTTGGCCATGGTGCAAAATCCAAGGGTGCAAAATCCATCACTGGTTCCTCAGGGGGAAGTGGTAAACAGTTAGAAACGGTTACCGGTGCTGCTTCAACTTCTGCAATGTCTTCATCCACTGCACTAACAAATTTTTCACCTAATATACACGCAGAAATTTCAGCACACACCACACAAGGGTTAGAGTTAGTACATATATTACAAGAAAATGAATCAGAAAATGTTAGAATGTCTGGGAATTCTTCAATCAATTCATCCACCCCATTACTCTCAACACATTCAATTGTTTTACTTGAATCATCTACTCCCAAAGGTTCTTCTTTATCTTCAGGCACGGGGGAGCAGCTGCCCTCTTGATCCATATGGATGCTTTGCTTAACATACCTTTCAAAATAGCAATCTACACACAAAGCATTGCCATCACAATAACAATCATCAGGGGATTCAACACACAATTCAGTAACAGAAGTATCAGTATCAGACTCATCCTCAGAGGTATTTTCAAGAATAAATTGTGCCTCTGTAGGTTCTTCAATGGGCTGTGGAGCTAGCATTGCAACTGAGTTGGTGGTAACTTGATCAATTAGAGCCCACAATTTCCGAGATTCAGCTTGGCTCCTCTGGTATTCAGCCTCCATCCTCTGTTGGAATTCAAAATCTTGTTGTGCCATCCGTTGATTGTTCTCTTCCATTTGTTGAAGCATTGAAGCAATCTCATCCAAGGTGCTCTGTGAAGGTTCGGAAGGTGCAGAGGTGGTCACATGGCTAGGATAGTATGGTGGTGGCTCATAATAGCATGGTGGTGGCTCACTAAAATTAGGATAATACATGGAAGGTGGTGGTTCATAATAAACATTAGGCAAATATCCATACATGTAATTATCCATGGCAATCAAACATCCAGACAAAGCAGACAGAACTAATTCAGGAATGCAAAAGGGTTTTTTTTTTTTCTTCAAAAATTATTTTCTGCTAATAACAACAAACCAGAGTCCCCGGCAACGGCGCCAATTTTTGACCGCGCTGTCGCCACGCGCCAAAAAGAACGAGCGTTTACAAAATAATGTAGTATAGAGCGACAACTCGGATCGTCTCTCAAGGACTCTTTAGTTGTTGTTATTATTAACAGAAAAAAGTTAGAAAAAGTCAAAATTGGGGGTTTTGGATTGAGAACTAAATTAAGAAGCAAAACAGAAAACAAAGAAAGAAAACAGAGCATTAACCAAAAAAGCTAAGCGATTAACCTACTGTTCTCGGTTTCCCAACTATCATCGGTTCATGCAACCCTAAGCAAATTCTAATCCCCTCCCGGTTGTAGCAACAATTTACAAGCGAAACCACTACTACAGATATATGTCCCTATTCCCGAATTAAGCAAACGGGGTTAAGCCCTTCGTGAACTAAGCGAACACGAAACGAACACACGCGAATTAAGCAAACGTGATTAATTATAGGAACATGATATCACCGAGATAAACCAACACAACACAATATACTCCTGAATTAAGCAAACAGAAATATAAAGCATGGCATTGAAAAGAGAAAAGCAAATGAAACAGGATTACGTAAAACCTCAAGTCTTAACAGAAACCAATCACAGTAGATTAATTTAGGAGATTAATTCTCCATTACAGACGTAAGCAGAAAAGAAAAGAAAAGGAAAATAAACTATTGAAACTACCACTACTCCTACTAACTCCTACTGACTCTTCCTCTGCCTAACTATGACTCCTATTTATACAAATTCTCTCAAGACCTCTCAATATCTGAATACTCCTTTAATTCACTTCAACCTCTGCCTCTTAGCTTTCCAAAGCCACTTAATTTGGTTAATTATGAGTTAAGATGAGGGAGTTATGTCCACATTCAATTCATAGGGCAGCTGAAACGTCTCTATCTTCACATGGATTGGAGCCCCTCAAAACGTCTCTGTTTGGAATAATGGTCTTCATGAGAGTTAAAGCTCTTTGTTTTATCTTTCATTTGCCACCGGTTTCACTTCCAACCGACATCTACAGCCCAAGTTATGGCCCAATCTTCATGACTAGTTCAGGTTCCAGTGACAACAATTATGTTCTAACTTCAAGGCCCAATGTGACCCATTATACATCCAATTAAGCGTCCCGAGTTCTTCATGAAAGTTTTTGGATTCCTTTTAGCTTTCCCTCAGTTCTGCCTTCAAATAGGCTTTTGGTTTCTCTCTTGTCACGGCCGTGATGGTCATCACGGCCAGCCGTGATCGCTTCGCCAAGGGTATCCTTTCACATTCGGACCGTCACGGCCGTGATGCTTATCACGGCAGGCCGTGATCCTTTCGACTTTCATAATCTTCTCATCACGGCCGTGACCAAGTGTCACGGCCTAGGCGTGATGGCCTCCGCCAGTACACTTCCTCACTTGCTCTTCTTATTATCCTGAAAACAACAAAATAGCCATAAGCTTTATTTGATTCAAAATTGGCTAAATTAACCTAAAAATACTTTATAGACTCAAAATACTACTTAAGGACAATCAAGTCTAATTTGGGTGAAAATGATATAAAATAAGCACAAAGCCATGGTCTTTATTAGTTATAAAACCAGTCAACCAGAGGCTCATCAGGCTACTAAGAAGTTCCAGGAGATCCAGGCTACAACTCAGCGAAATCGAGATTCTGATGGTGGCGCATGTGCTTGGACCGGCGGGTCTAAATCAGTTGCCGTCCACTACGACGAGCTGGTAATACTTAAAACTTTATTGACTTAGTATACTATTTAATGAGTTTTCATTTTTAAATATTCTTATGAATTTAATATTATATTTTTCTGTACAAAAAGCACAGAAACAGCGGGCCCCACTGCTATGGAGTTGGTGGAGAGGACGAAGAAGTTGAAGTCGGGGGCATGGGTCAAAGCCCGTAACTATGATGTAAGCAAAAAAACAATTTAGTCTTTACTTGTAATTTATTATAATTGATTTGTTAATATTGATTATAATTTTAACTAAATCTCTTCATCTATAATTTGTAGGTGGGCTTCAACGAGAAGAAGGACGATGTCATATCACGTGCCTCACAGTCACAGGATGAGGCCATGACTAGTGATGGGCCCAGCCCTCCTATCTCCGTCGATGATAATATCATTTATTTGGAGGTCGTCGGGGGCAGGAACAAGAGGGGCACGTGTATGACCCGGACACCTGGGAGGCGAGTTTATCGCTTCATCATCCGAAGACGCCTGCTCCTTCCTACGGCGATACCGTCCCTCGGGAGCAGTTCAACCAAATGCAGGACACCATCACGCAGCTGAACGCGGAGCTTCGGGAGAAGAGGGAGAAAGAGCAGCAGATGGCGAACCAGATTGCACGGTTGACTCAGGCACACTAGCAGATGATGCAGACGAGCATCAAACAGGGCCAACACTACGGCTAGTGTTGGAGCATATGAGGATCCAGCCTCCAGTTTTTCAGGGTGATGCTCCGACAGTTGTGCCGTCTGCTGCCGCTTCTCCAGTTCCACCGCCAGCTACTGATGATGCTACTCCAGAGGACGATCAGATGGCAGACGTTGGCGGCACGGACGCTGAGGATGATTGGGTTCCTCCACCTCCTCCTCATCTTGACTGATTTTTTTTTTCTTCATTTTTTAGATTTTAAACGATTCTTGTACGACACTTTGGATTATATTTTTTTTTTATATATATTCAGTATTTTTTATGATTGTATATTTCCTTCGTAATTTGGTGTGTTTTATTAGTAATTTTGCTAAACTTTAAATCAAAACAAAAAAAAAATTATTATTTAAAAAATTAAATTTAAAAATTTTAATAAAATCCAGTTTAGCGACCGAATTAGCAACCAATAATTCGGTCGCTAAACTTTAGTTAACAGAAAAAAATTGTGGTCTATCGACCGAATATCAGTCGTTGATATAGGTTAACAATAACCAACATTAGCGACTAAACTAGCAATCGATAATCGGTCGATAAAAATGGTTCTTTGAAGTTCTTGTCCTTGTTGAACCTTCTGAATGACTTATCCCTCTTGAACTTCTTTTTCTGTAGGAGAAGCTTTATCTTCTTGGTCAGGAGAGACAATTCTTTATCACTCTCAGAATCCTTGAGTTCTGATAGGTCAGCATCACTGGATGACTCATATGCCTTCAGAGCCTTGGAAACTTTTGCTGACTTTTGATCAGCTTTCAGAGCAATTGAATTGCCCTTCTTTGGTGCAACTTCATCTCCAAGTTCTTGCTCATGAACAGTGAGTGTTCCAAGAAGTTCATCCATAGTCAAGGTAGTGAGATCCTTGGCTTGAGAGATTGCAGTGACCAAAGGTCTCCACTGTTTAGGTAGACTTCTCAGAATCTTTCCAACCTTCTCAGCATTGGTATAGACTTTTCCAAGAGATTTTAAACTGTTGACTATAGTTTGAAATCTTCCTATCATTTGAGCAACAGATTCTCCTTTCTCCATGACAAACAGTTCATACTTTCTGACAAGTATGACAATCTTTGACTCTTTGACTTCGGCTGTTCCTTCATGTGTGACAGCTAAAGTGTCCCATATTTCTTTAGCAGAGTCACAAGCACATACCTTCTCAAACTCCTCCGGATTGAGAGCACAAATGATGTTATATCTAGCTTTGTGGTTCAGCTCCCATTTTGTCTTTTCTGCAGCAGTCCACTGAGTTTTTGGTTTGTCAGTGTTATCATCATTCTTGGGAATGAATGGACCATCTGTAATGACATCCCAAATATCAGAGTTTGTAGATAGAATGAACCATTGAAATCTATCTTTCCAATAGTTGTAGTTTTCTCCATTGAGGTAAGGAGGCCTGGTTAGGGAAGTTCCTTCAGTCTGGTGACTTCCACTTGAACTAGCTCCAGCAGTCATGTCTATTCTTCAGGACCTTTTACCTCTATATTGTTAGATGCTCAACCCAGAGGCTGAGCTCTGATACCAACTGAAATAGACAACTATAAGCACGAGAAGGGGGGTTGAATTGTGTTTATCAGAATTTAAACAAAGTTGAAATCTTTTCGCATACAGAAGCTAGGTTTGGACGAGTGGAAGGATACAGGATGAATGGGTGACTTTTGGCAAACACACCACTTGATAGACGTAAGAAAACTAAAGCAACTAAAGAGTTTAAGGAAAGAGAGATTGACACAGTTATTTATCCTGGTTCACTCTTCAAAGCAAAGAGCTACGTCTAGTCCTTGGCAGCACCAATATTTATCCACTATAACTGATCAGGTTACAGACTCAAGTATTGTTTGCACACCTAACCTCTTCAGGCTCAAAGACAAGTATTCTTTGCACACCTAACCTCTTCAGGCTCAAGACAAGTATTCTTTGCACACCTAGCCTCTTCAGGCTCAAGACAAGTATTCTTTGCACACTTAGACTCTTCAGGCTCACTCAGGTTTGTTTTAGAGATTTGGTTTGTAATAAATACAACTTCTCACAGACAAATCTTTCACTAACACTCAGAGAGTGGTTTAAATGTAAAGCTTACAAAAGTCTGCGTAATAACTTCAAATGATTGAAGAATACAAAATGAAAGAGTGAAAATATTAATGCACAGAGTAATGGCTCTTTAATACTATGTGTATTCTCTCTTATCTGTGCTTCACCTTCAATGACTTCTATATTTATGGTCTTCAAGCATTTAGGATCCGTTAGAGACATTCCCTCAGATGTTGGCTTCTAGCAGAACTTCATTAAATGGAATAGAGTCGTTCTGGGCAGCTATTAATGCAATAGGAACGTTGGTTGTACTCTAACATGAAGGATGATGGCTTTATACAACGTGATACAACCATATCAGAGTTGTGCAGAGAGCTTTTTGTACGTTGCTGAGTACAATTCCCTTTTCGTGTAAGGACCAGAGGTACTAGGGAATAAAGCATGTTGGAAGCATTCTTTAACTGGTCTTTGGTACTGATATCCGAGGTTGCTTGAGAGAGTAACTTCCGACTTTTCTTGATTCTGGTTCTTGAAATAAGATTCTGATAATTCTAAGAGAATTCACGTTCATAGGATAAGTGCGTCCATCTTGAAAATAGCTACGTCCATCTAGCCATTTAAGATTTTACATTCGGGCTAGTAGACGAGCTCCAAATGCTATGTCATTGGACGGATACTCCTTTAACTGGTTGAACGTAACCTAGTAGACGAGCTCCATATTAAGGACTCAACAAGTCCAAAGACTTGTGTGGACGAACGCTTCTGTTACCTTAGTGGACGAGCACTTCTATCACTTCAGTAGACGAGCGCTTCTATCGCTTCAGTAGACGAGCGCTTCTGTCACTTTAGTGGACGCTGGCTTTTATCACTTTAGTGGATGCTGGCTTTTATCACTTAAGTGGACACTAAATTTTATCAATTTAGTATTGGACGTGAGATTTTATCACTCGCATTGGACGTGAGCTTCTATCACTTGTGTTGGACGTGAGCTTCTATCACTACAGTGTTGGACGTGAGTTTCTATCACTACAATGTTGGACGTGCGTTTCAATCACTTGCGTTGGACGGATGATTTTATCACTTGAATTGGACGGATGATTCTATTATTTGTGTTGGTTGGATGATTCTTATAGTTTTAATCTGCACACTAGATTGACAGGTTGGCAACCAATATGAAGGTTAATTAAATCATTAACCAATGTTTAGTTCTCATCAAAACTTAGGGAAATGCACATCAGACATTTTAGAGACTTAACAATCTCCCCCTTTTTGATGATGATAAACATTGAGATGATGTAATGAACCTCAAAATATCAACAAAGAAAATAGCATATATCAGATAGGTTGAAATTTTCTTAAGCGGACAGGTCATGCAGATGCTATATCAGACATTAAGTTTGACTTGTTTTACTTTGAAATTATTATCAGAGCAATCTTACTTAAGATTTATCTGAGCAATTATGGCAACTATTAAAGCATACTCATGTCCATGTATTATTTAAGATTCATATCATATTCATTCTTCTATAACACATTTCTATCACGTTTCTCATTTCTCTCATTCTCATTTCTCCCATTCTCCCCCTTTTGTCAACATCAAAAAGGGTTATCAAGTTTTATTTATGAGATATGTTTAAGGGCAAGATAACATGTTAAGAAAGTCATAGTAATGTAGCAAGCATATGAGACATACTCCACTTAAACTATTGTATCATCACTCCCCCTGAACTAATGCTTAGTTAAAAGAACATGTATAGAGGAGTAATGACAGATTTAGCACAGTCAGGTTAACATTCAGACATACCATTCAACAATGCAATGCATGTTTATATTATCTCTAATAAATACAAACCTTTCTTCTACGAGGGGTTTAGTGATATATCAGCCCATTGATTTTCAGTTTTAACAAACTTAATATCAAAGATGCCTATCTGAACATAATCCCTGATGAAATGATGTTTGATTTCAATATGCTTAGCCTTAGAATGCTGAATTGGATTTTTAGTTAAGCATATAGCACTGGAATTATCACACTATACAGATATGTTATGTTCATAAATAGAGTAATCCTCAAGTTGATGTTTTATCCATAAGAGTTGAGAGCAGCAACTAGCAGCAGATATGTATTCTGCTTCATCAGTAGACAGGGCAATGGTTGTCTGCCTTTTGCTTGACCATGAGACTAAACTTGCTCCAATGAAGTGACATCCTCCACTGGTGTTTTTTCTTTCTATTCTGTCTCCAGCAAAATCAGCATCACAATATCTCACTAATCTGTATTCTTTTGATCTTAAATACAGCAAACCAAGATTAGTAGTTCCAAGAAAATATCTAAATATTCTTTTAACAGCCTTAAGATGAGATTCTCTAGGATAAGATTGGAATCTAGCACACATACATACACTAAATTGAATGTCAGGTCTGCTTGAAGTTAAGTACAGTAGAGAGCCAATCACACCTTTGTAGACAGTTTGATCTACCTTTTTACCTTCATCATCTTTGCTTAGTTTTGCATTGGGTTGCATAGAGGTTTTCATGAGCTTTGCATTTTCCATTTTGTATTTCTTGAGTATCTCCTTGGTATATTTTTGTTGATGAATGTAAATTCCATCACTTGTCTGCTTGATTTGTAATCCAAGGAAGATCTTCAATTCTCCCATCATGCTCATCTCAAATTCAGCTTGCATTAGATTTGAAAATTCCTTGCACAGCTTTTCATTAGTTGCTCCAAAAATAATATCATCAACATATATTTGAACTATAATAAAGTTCTCTTTAGAGCATTTTTTGAACAGAGTAGTGTCTACTTGTCCTCAAGTAAAACCATTATGCATGAGAAAAGAACTGAGTCTATCATACCATGTTCTAGGTACTTGTTTCAAACCATATAATACATTTTTAAGTTTGAAAACGTGATCTGGTTTATCAATATCCTAAAAACCAGGGGTTGTTTAACATACACTTCTTCTTCAATTATACCATTTAGAAAAGCACTTTTTACATCCATTTGAAACAGGGTAATTTGGTGTTGTGCAGCATATGACATTAAAATGCGTATGACTTCTTTTCCAGCTACAGGTGCAAAGGTTTCAAAGATAATCAATACCTTCTTGTTGGTTATAGCCTTGAGCTACTAACCTTGCCTTATTTCTGACAACTTTACCATCTTCATCTAATTTGTTTCTGAAGACCCATCTTGTTCCAATAACCGACTTGTTTTTAAGCTTAGAGACAAGAGTCCAGACATCATTTATGGTGAACTGGTTAAGTTTTTCTTGCATAGCAAGAATCCAGCTTTCATCCTCAAGAGCTTCTTCAATGCGTTTAGGCTCCAAATCTGAAATAAAGGCCACGTTGCTTGATTCTCTTAATGTGGATCTGGTTCTTACTCCTTCAGAAGGATTTCCAATAATAAGATCCTTATGATGATAAGTGTTAAACTTCCAATCCCTTTTGAGATCATCATGAAGATCTTGACTTGTCTGCTGACTCGTCTGTTCCACTTGTCTTTTACCCTCAGGCACAGGTTCTGTTTTGGTTAGATCGAGTTGTTGACTTTCTGGCTTGTTTATATCAAGACTTGCAAGATCATCTTCTAGATCTGATAGTTCTTTATCAGTCTTTAATCCATCATTGAATTTAACATGAACAGATTCTTCAATAATATAAGTTCTTGAATTGTATACTCTAAAAGCCTTAGACTTTTCAGAATATCCTACAAAAATACCTTTATCTACCTTAGAATCAAACTTTCCAAGATTATCTCTGATATTCAGAATAAAACATTCACATCCAAAAGTATGAAAATAAGATATGTTGGGTCTTTTTCTTTTCCACAGTTCATAAGGAGCCTTTTTTAGAAAAGGCCTAATAAGTATTCTGTTTTGTACATAACAAGCAGTGTTTACAGCTTCTGCCCAGAAGTACTTAGGGAGATTATTTTCATTGAGCATAGATCTAACCATCTCTTGCAGAGATCTATTCTTTCTCTCAATCACTCCATTTTGCTGTGGAGATCTAGCTGTAGAGAAATTGTGAGAGATTCCATTCTCCTCACAGAACTGTCTAAACTGCTCATTTTCAAATTCTCCCCCATGATCACTTCTAAGGATAGAAATATAGAAACCCTGCTCATTTTGTGCTCTTTTGAAGAATACTAAGAAAGCCTTAAAAGACTCATCCTCGTGTGTTAGGAAGAGTACCCATGTATATCTGGAATAGTCATCAACTATGACAAATCCATATTTTCTTCCAGCCAGGCTGGCAACACTAACTGGTCTAAACAGATCCATGTGTAACAATTGAAGACATCTAGAGGTTGATACTTGGTTTTTAGATTTGAAACTTGATTTTATTTGTTTACCTCTCTGACATGCATCACACAAGACATCTTTCTTAAAACTAATATCAGGCAATCCTCTCATGAGATTATTCCTTTTAAATTCAGAAATTAGTTTAATACTACCATGCCCTAGTTTCTTATGCCATAACCATCTCTCATCCTCTTTAGACATCAGACGGGTTACACTTTGATCTGAGAGATCAGACAGTTCAAACTTATAAAGATTTTGTTGCCTTTTAGCTGAAAAGAGGGTTTTGCCCCAACAGTCTTTAACTATGCATACATCATTGCTAAAGGAAACATCAAAACCACTATCACATAATTGACTTACGCTAAGCAAATTATGTCTTAATCCTTTAACCATAAGAACATTAGATATAGAGGGAAGAGGGGGTTTACCACACCAATAGTACCAATTCCTATAACTTTCCCTTTCTGATTCCCTCTAAAGGCAACGTGTCCTCCTTTCTTAAGTTGGAGGTCTAGGAACATAGACCTTTCTCCTGTCATATGATGCGAGCAACCACTGTCCAGGTACCAGCAGTGGTGTTTTTTTGTCCTGTTGAGGACATCTGCAACAAAATTATTTGATCTTTAGGTACCCATATTTTTCTGGGTCCTTTTCTGTTAGTTCTAGGAGTCTGTGAAGACTTCCTTCTCTTCTTATGGATTCACTTAGACATAACATGTCCAGTTTTTACATAGAAGTTACAAACAAGTGTAGATTTGGTTACAGTTGACTTAACAAATACTGTAGAAGCTTTAGTTGATACTTTATGATGTGTCTGATGGACATATCCAATACCTTCTTTGTAAAGAGAGTGCCTCTGACTGCCAAGTAGCTTAGTCGGATTGTCTCTACAATTAACAAATTTGGCAAGATCAGAAGTGAGTTCTTCCACTTTATGTTGAAGTTTTTCAACTTCTTCAGATGGTGATGTTTCACTTTAGATCTTAGCTTCATTAGACTTTTCAGTCTTCAGCTCACTGTTCTCTTTACCCAACTTCTCGCACTCTTGAGATTTCTGTTTATGCTCACTGGTGAGCTTTACATACTCTCTCTTGAGGGATTTGAAGGCTTTAGATAAGCAGTTGGATTCCTCCATCAACTCCTCATAGGCATCAAGTAATTCCTCATAGTCAGGATGTACCTCATCGTCAGAGTCTGAGTCAGTGTTGGCCATCAAACAGAGATTGGCTTCTTCCTCTGTTTCTTCATCAAAAGATGTTGACTCTAGATCCTCCCAAGTAGCCATCATTCCTTTCTTCTTCTTCTTGAAGAATTTCTTTAAAGGGGCCTTCTTGAGTTGAGGACATTCAGCCTTGATGTGACCAGGCTTCTTGAACTTATAGCAAACAATTTGATTTTTGGCTATTGAGGTGGATTCTTTGAAGTTCTTGTCCTTGTTGAACCTTCTGAATGACTTATCCCTCTTGAACTTCTTTTTATGTAGGAGAAGCTTTATCTTCTTGGTCAGGAGAGACAATTCTTCATCACTCTCAATCCTCGAGTTCTGATAGGTCAGCATCACTGGATGACTCATCTGCCTTCAGAGCCTTGGAAACTTTTGCTGACTTTTGATCAGCTTTCAGAGCAATTGAATTTCCCTTATTTGGTGCAACTTCATCTCCAAGTTCTTGCTCATGAACAGTGAGTGTTCCAAGAAGTTCATCCATAGTCAAGGTAGTGAGATCCTTGGCTTGAGAGATAGCAGTGACCAAAGGTCTCCACTGTTTAGGTAGACTTCTCAGAATCTTTCCAACCTTTTCAGCATTGGTATAAACTTTGCCAAGAGATTTTAAACTGTTGACTATAGTTTGAAATCTTCCTATCATTTGAGCAACAGATTCTCCTTTCTCCATGACAAACAGTTCATACTTTCTGACAAGTATGACAATCTTTGACTCTTTGACTTTGGCTGTTCCTTCATGTGTGACAGCTAAAGTGTCCCATATTTCTTTGGCAGAGTCACAAGCACATACCTTCTCAAACTCCTCCGGACTGAGAGCACAAATGATGTTATATCTAGCTTTGTGGTTCAGCTCCCATTTTGTCTTTTCTGCAGCAGTCCACTGAGTTTTTGGTTTGTCAGTGTTATCATCATTATTGGGAATGAATGGACCATCTGTAATGACATACCAAAGATCAGAGTCTGTAGATAGAATGAACAATTGAAATCTATCTTTCCAATAGTTGTAGTTTTCTCCATTGAGGTAAGGAGGTCTGGTTAGGGAAGCTCCTTTAGTCTGGTGACTTCCACTTGAACTAGCTCCAGCATTCATGTATATTCTTCAGGACCTTTTACCTCTACACTGTTAGATGCTCAACCCAGAGGCTGAGCTCTGATACCAACTGAAATAGACAACTATAAACACGAGAAGGGGGGTGGAATTGTGTTTATCAGAATTTAAACAAAGTTGAAATATTTTCGCATACAGAAGCTAGGTTTGGACGAGTGGAAGGATACAGGATGGACGGGTGACTTTTGGCAAACACACCACTTGATAGACGTAAGAAAACTAAAGCAACTAAAGAGTTTAAGGAAAGAGAGATTGACACAGTTATTTATCCTGGTTCACTTTTCAAAGCAAAGAGCTACGTCCAGTCCTTGGAAGCACCAAGATTTATCCACTATAACTGATTAGGTTACAAACTCAAGTATTGTTTGCATACCTAGCCTCTTCAGGCTCAAAGACAAGTATTCTTTGCACACCTAGCCTCTTCAGTCTCAAGACAAGTATTCTTTGCACACTTAGCCTCTTCAGGCTCACTCAAGTTTGTTTGAGAGATTTGGTTCGTAATAAATACAACTTCACACAGACAGATCTTTCACTAACACTCAGAGAGTGGTTTAAATGTAAAGCTTAGGAAAGTCTGTGTAATAACTTCAAATGATTGAAGAATACAGAATGAAAGAGTGAAGATATTAATGCGCAGAGTAATGGCTCTTTAATGCTATGTGTATTCTCTCTTATATGTGCTTCATCTTCAATGACTTCTATATTTATGGTCTTCAAGCATTTAAGATCAGTTAGAGACATTCCCTCAGATGTTGGCTTCTAGCAGAACTTCATTAAATGCAATAGAGTCGTTTTGGGCAGCCATTAATGCAATATGAACGTTGGTTGTACTCTAACATGAAGGATCATGGCTTTATGCATCGTGATACAGTCATATCAGAGTTGTGCAGAGAGCTTTTTGTACTTTGCTGAGTACAATTCCCTTTTCGTGTAAGGACCAGAGGTACTAGGGAATAAAGCATGTTGGAAGCATTCTTTAACTGGTCTTTGGTACTGATATCCGAGGTTGCTTGAGAGAGTAACTTCTGACTTTTCTTGATTCTGGTTCTTGAAATAAGATTCTGATAATTCTAAGAGAATTCACGTTCATAGGATAAGTGCGTCCATCTTGAAAATAGCTGCGTCCATCTAGTCATTTAAGATTTTACATTCGGGCTAGTAGACGAGCTCCAAATGCTATGTCATTGGACGTATACTCCTTTAACTGGTTGAACGTAACCTAGTAGACGAGCTCCATATTAAGGACTCAGCAAGTCCAAAGACTTGTGTGGACGAGCACTTCTATCACTTCAGTAGACGAGCGCTTCTATCGCTTCAGTAGACGAGCGCTTCTGCCACTTTAGTGGATACTGACTTTTATCACTTTAGTGGACGTTGACTTTTATCACTTAAGTGGACACTAACTTTTATCACTTTAGTATTGGACGTGAGATTCTATCACTTGCGTTGGACGTGAGGTTCTATCACTACAGTGTTGGACGTTAGCTTCTATCACTACAATGTTGGACGTGCGTTTCAATCACATGCATTGGACGGATGATTTTATCACTTAAATTGGACGGATGATTCTATTATTTGTGTTGGGTGGATGATTCTTACAGTTTTAATCTGCACACTAGATTGATAGGTTGGCAACCAATATGAAGGTTAATTAAATCATTAACCAGTGTTTAGTTCTCATCAAAACTTAGGGAAATGCACATCAGACATTTTAGAGACTTAACAACTGAAACCTTTGCACCTGTTGCTAGATTAGAAGCTATTAGAATTTTGCTTTCATTTGCTGCACATCATAGTATTATGCTTTTTCAAATGGATGTTAAAAGTGCATTTCTAAATGGCTTTATTAATGGAAAAGTATATGTAATGCAACCTCCGGGTTTTGAGAGTGAAACCCATCCAGAACATGCTTACAAGCTTAAGAAAGCTTTATATGGACTTAAGCAAGCACCTAGAGAATGATATGATAGGCTAAGTTCATTTCTAATGGAAAATGGATTTAATAGAGAAAAGGTTGATACAACCCTGTTTAGAAAGCCCATTAAGTCTAATTTCATAATTATGCAAATATATATTGATGATATTATTTTTGGTGCTACTAATGAATCTCCGAGCAAGGAATTCTCTAAGTTAATGCAGAAAGAATTTGAAATGAGCATGATGGGAGAACTCAAATTCTTCCTTGGACTTCAATTAAAACAAACTATGGACGAGGTGCTCATCCACCAAACCAAGTATACAAAGGAACTCTTGAAGAAGTTCAACATGGATGATTGCAAACCAACGAACACTCCGATGCACCCCACGTCTATACTGAACAATGATGATAAAGAGAAAAAAGGTAGAGCAAAAGGTATATAGAGGTATGATAGGATCTCTTTTATATCTTACCGCTTCCAGACCTGATATTATGTTAAGTGTATGTTTGTGTGCTCGATTTCAATCTGATCCTAGAGAATCTCGATTATCAGCAGTTAAGAGAATTTTTAGATATTTAAATGGTTCTACTAATATGGGTTTGTGTTTTAAGAAAAATGAAGATTACAGATTAGTTGGATTTTGTGATGCTGACTATGCTGGAGATAGAATTGAAAGAAAAAGTACCAATGGAGGATGCCACTTCATTGGAGCTAACCTTGTCTCATGGTCAAGCAAAAGACAAAGTATCATTGCTTTATCAACTGCTGAAGTTGAGTATATTTCAGCTGCTAGTTGCTGCTCACAACTTCTTTGGATCAACCATCAATTGGAGGACTACAACGTGTTTGTAAGTAGTATTCCACTTATGTGTGATAATACTGATGCAATAAATCTATCTAAGAATCCAATTTTACATTCTAGAGCTAAGCACATAGAGATTAAACATCATTTTATTAGAGATTATGTTCAAAAAAGTGTGTTTGATATATAATTTGTAGATAATGACCATCAATGGGCAGATATGTTTACTAAACCTCTTGTAGAGGACAGATTTATTTTCATTAGGAAGTATCTTAATATGTTATGTGTGGATTGATTGAAGTGTCTAGCCTAGAGCATCTTTTGCTGATGCATGTGCGTCTAAAGCATTTCAAATTCATTGTATGATTAATATACATATCGCGTCCACTATATTTTATTGTCGCGTCCATTGCATGTTTATATGCGCGTCTATACTTGCTTATGCTTGAACCCGTTTATACATTTATTTTGTCTTATAGACATATTTATCTAATATATTCTCTCTGCTGAGTCAGTAACTTCCATCAATCCCATCAAGTCCTTTTTATAATTTCAAAAAACCAATGCCGTTTTATTCTTTATGACATGTCTTGTCAATTTCTTTTAATTAATTTCCAAAAGAAAAACCTTTGAAATTCAAAACTTTTTTTAAGTAAATTTCTTTCCTTCTGAAAAACCTTTCGCTACCCATCTTCCCTGACAACTATCTCTCAAACTCTCGAGCTCTCTGTTTCCCCTATCTCCGAACCCTAACCTTCAAACCTCAAAAATGGCTTCTTCTTCAACCTTCAACGTGGATAAACACAACTTGGCTATTGAGCATCATTTTAACTTTGGACTTTTTCAAGACTATAACTTGGATATTAGCAAGTATATTAATGCTGCTGGCTGGGGAGGACTCTACACAAAGAAAGTCTCTGTTTTTCCAAACCTGATTAGGGACTTCTGGAGGAATGTTCGAATTTCTGATACAGACTTCTCCTCTATGGTGTTGAGAAAGAAGATTGTAGTCTCATTAAAGACCATTGCTGATGCTATTTTCTGCGCCCAAGAAGGGTTAGTTCTTACCGAGACTTGGGAAGCTGATTTGGGTGGTTCTAAGACTATTGAAGTCTGTTTAATGAAAAAAGACACTGTCAGAAATCACCCGTGGAAGGCTGTTGAAATGAAGGATATTGTTCGAATCCTTCATCGGCTACTTAATAAGGTAGTTCTTCATAAGGTTGGATCCAAGGACAACCTCTCTTCTCTATACAAGTTCTGCATCTGCCACCTCATGACTGAAACAAAGATCAATCTTCCAAGAATTATGTATGGAAGATTTAGGGATGCTGTGATGAACAAGAATAAACTATTAGCATTTCCCTACTGTCACCTTCTTTCAAAAATCTTCAAGGCACAAGGAATTCATGAATACATTGCTGCAATGACTCTTGAGGAACAAGCCAGAATTCTGATTGAAAAACCAATGTCAGCTGCTGACTTTGGAAAAATGAACATAGCAAACATGAACCTTAGTGCATATGCTGTTGCTGCTATTACTATTGCTAAGACTGAGGAATTGATGAAGATTAAAGAAGAAATGGTGGAACAGAACATGGCTGAGACTGTGGAGCCAAAGAAGAATATCAAGAAAAAGACCACTGCTGACAGGAAGCCTATGTCTAAAAGGCCTACTGGAATTGTCATCGGGAGTCTCTGCCGCTGCCCCCTCAACCTCGCCATTTCCCAAAAGAGGACAAGAAATCTGGTTCTCACACAAGATGATGATGAGGATAGAATTCCCACCAGCTTGCTTTTTAAAGAAGCAGAAGACTATTGTTGCTGCTGCTGCCCCCTCTGCCATTCCAACCAGAAGGAGGCAACCACGGAGGAAAGACAAAGCTGTCTTTGAAACTGAGGTAACTCTACCTGGTAATGACCCTATTAAGTTAGCAGTAGATGCCCTAGTTTCTAGCTTTGAGCATAGGGTAGATGATGCTGGATCCTCTATGATTGCTGATCAAAATGATGTGTACATCCCCACACCCCTTTCACCACAAACAAACCTTCCAGACCAACCACAAATAGTTTTACCTCCTAAACCAACTTTCCAACCCATTATCCCTGCTGGTGACCCTTGGTTCAACCATCCTGATGATGGAGTTTTCCCTGGTGCCCCTTTCTAAAAATCAAGAAATCAATTTTCCCTATACTGATCCATCAGTATTATATGAGGGAAAAGCTGAGAATTGGGTAAAAGTCAAGAGGGACTGGCAGATTCTTTTCCACACCTACCAAACTGAATCTGAACCTATTCTAACCAGATGGTACCCTTTACCGGAATATGAGTATGAACCTGCAAATATCTACTCATGTTGGGTTAACCCTGAACCACACACACCTACTGGACCATTTCCATATGATCTATTCAATTCCTTTGGACCTCTTCTCACCCATTTACCACAAAAAGAGATTCCCACATAGAAAGTTTTACCCCAATCTGATTAAATCTCCACCCTTCAAACCCTTCACTGAAGGAGTTCAAAGGCACATCATTTCGTGATCGCACACCGACTCGCCAAGAAGGATCTCTCTGAAACCTACAAGAGATCCATATCATACAGGCATGTCCCCTTCATCATGGACAGAAACACTGGCTGGGAAACGTTCAAGCCTCCCAGTACCTATGGCAGAGTTGCTGATTTTGTTGATCGGTTAATATATGAGATGCTGAAGTAGGAGTTTAGCCACTTTAGATTTGATAGAGCTAAAAACTTTGACCCTCCGACCTGGCTAAGACATAATGAAAAAACCAAGATTGGGATCAGGCCATACATGATCTGCCCTAGGCTACCCATGCTGGATCTCAATAAGGATAAAGACAAGAAGAGACGAATTTTCAAAGGAAAGAAACCAGAGTATGAGCCAAACATGTTGGACCTCAACTCTGAACCATTTGACTATACTCTACTGAAATTTTGGCAATCACTTTCTGTTGAAGATGTATCTGAAAAAGAACCTACAGTTATTTTTGGAGATCACATGTTATTCGCTGCACAAGAGAAGCCTCTACCTCTGGACTAACTCATGAAGAGAAGGAAGTCATTCCAACTGTCAAAGGAAGGTGTGGCATTTCAGACTGCAAGTTCATCATCATCAATGATGTTTTTGGACTACCTGTCACCAGTCTTCACCTGGAAAATGAAGATGAAATTAAATGATTCGAGGAATTACCTGAACCAGTGCTGGAACCTGCTACTTCATCACCTCCTACACCTCCATTAGAGCACATAGAAAAGGAAATCACTATTGAGGATCCTGTTGTAGAGCATGATGCGGTTAATTTGATAAATGAGCAAGAGGAAGTTGCTGAGTCTACTCCCAGACCAAGCACTTCAGATAAGCACTCATCTCAACCTCTGGCTCTCACAATAATTCACCCACAAGATCAACCTCAGCAATTAAGAGTATTGGACACCCTGCCTAGTCATGCACATGCTCAAGATAGTGGTGAAAGCTCAAGACCCTTACTCTCACTGCCTCCAAACTTTGAAGAAATTATTGGCAGAGTTATATATGAAAAAGTAGAAAGTAAGGTCAAAGAACAAGTCAGAGAACAGGTTGCAGAAGCCTTGGTCCCCACAAATCAGATGATGAACCAAATGATGAGCATCATGCTCAGCTTTCAGCAAAGCCAGAACTTGCCAACTCAGATTCTTATTCCTCCACCTAACCAGAACCAGAACCCTCCTCCTCCACCGCCACCCTCATCTTAGTTTTTTTTTTTTTTACTGACAATGATGTTCCACTCCTTTACCTTTTTGTCTGATGACAAAAAAGGGGAGAAAGGAAGAGAATTAAATTAATAGTAAGATAAGTCAGTTTTTGAAAAACATATTTCTATTTGCATATGCATGTCTCTACTTATGCTTTAAATATTCTATGTCTGCTATGACTGCTTATTTGAATGCTCTGATATTGCTTGCAATAACTTGCTTATTGATCTGATAAATTCCAAGTCTACATGTTTCTCACTCTGTTTGATATGATAAGTAATTGCTATGATACTATCATAATCTGATGTAAAATGTTTGATTGCTTTGTCTTAGGGGGGGCTTTGTAAGCTCTCTGAGACTTTGCTACTCAAATTTAATTAGTTTATGTCATCATCAAAAAGGGGGAGATTGTTGGAACCAAAGTGATTTGGATTTAATTAATCTCTAAGTTTCGATGTTAACAAAAGGATTAAATTTGCTTGGCAAAGTGTTAGTTGTTATTTAACAAAGGTTATTCAATTTTGCAAGATTATTTGAAATCACTTAAGTTATATCTTGTATAAGTTCTGCTTGAAAAGAATAAGTGAATTTGCGTCTATTCGTGTAGACGAGCTATTTGAAAATGTATGGTAATTTTACTCTCTTTTTGTTTTAGTAGACAAGAGTTTGAGTAGACGAGCCTTAAAATTTTCTCAGTAGACGTGTCTAGTTTGCCATGTCAGCAGACGTGAATAATTGGCAGAATTGAATAAACTGAGAAATAAAATAATCAAGTAGACGAGCTCTAAGTGTCATGTCACCAGACGAAGATTATGATAACTCACTGAGGTATAGCAAGTCCAAATACTTGATAGACGAGAGAATATGTCACGTCAGTGAACGAGTTTAAATGAAAGAGTGAATAGACTTCGTTCTTACACATAACTGTGTGGACGGAGATTTTTGAATAGACGAGCTTCTATCTCTTATGTATATGTTGTTCTAAAAATGAATAAATGCAATCTGACCCACAATGAATTTATTTCAAATGATTGATATTTAATTCAATAGAATATTTGTTCTTTCTATTTGTTTTATCCGGATAATGCTTTGTTTCCTTGTGATAAATCATAGTACCATCAAAGAAATACAAAAAACAGAATAGTACATTGAAAATTGCAACACGATCTGTACGATGACAACTTTGTGACTGAAAAAAGCTGGATTGTACACAAAGGAGGAACAATAGTTTTTAAGCTGCAATGCTCGAAGCAATGAGCCTCCATTTCGTGCTACCTTGGTAACCAAAAGTACATTTCAGCATTGTCAAGATAAAACCTTTAGTCACAACGGATATTATGCATTCAATGCTATCTCTAAACAGGACTATTCAAAATGACCACTGAAGAAATACAAGTGAAGAAGAAGGTCACTATAAATAGAAGACCTCATATACTGAAGAATAACTTTTTTGCTAGCCCAACTTCTGCCAATACAATACTTGCTAGAACAAGCTCTTATTCTTTCATTCTTTCAAAAGCAAAAGTTTGTAATCTTTTAATTTGAATATTGTGAAAATATTCATCTGATCTTAAACTTTCATATCCTCACACATAGTGAGTTAAGAAGATCCTAAGTTAAATCTATTTGTTAGATTTAGAGCCTGGAGAGACTTTGTAAGAAATGAATACTTGTAAGCCTGGAAATAGTGAATAAAACCTTCAAGTCGAAGGGACTGGACGAAGCTCTTGGTTGGAAAAGAGTGAACCGGGATAAAATCTCTTACGTGAATCTTCTATTATTAAACTCTTCAGTTTTATTTGTTTGTATTAACTATGGGGTTTTGATATTGCTTTTGTTAAGCTTCTAAAAGATCTATTTGTGTGTGCTTATTTCTGTGTTAATATTTTTATGTGAGAAATCTGTTTTGAAAAAGGTTGTTTTCGAAAATTATTAAC
The DNA here is from genome assembly GCA_030762895.1 of Sophora flavescens. Classification (NCBI taxonomy): domain Eukaryota; kingdom Viridiplantae; phylum Streptophyta; class Magnoliopsida; order Fabales; family Fabaceae; genus Sophora; species Sophora flavescens. The sequence goes on from CM061067.1 coordinate 14,223,607, forward strand.
AAACACAATTCAACCCTCATTCTTATGTTTGCCTGTGTCAAGTTCACTCCTTGCAGCACCTCGCCCTCCTTTTCCTCCATACCACCACCACCGCTCCCCCCCTTTCCCTTCCTTCTTGCAAACCCTAACCGATACCTGAAAAACGCTATAGAAAACCAAAAACCCAAAATCAAAGAAACCAAAATCAGAGAAACGCCATGAGGAGGGTAAAACACGATGAGGAGCGATGGTGGTTCCAAGGCTGTTGCTATGGTAGAGTGGAGGACACAGCGATGGTCCGAGCGTACAGGACGATGAAGGCTTGGCGTGCTTGTCCGGATCTGGGGTGATTGTCCAAGAAAAGCGACAAGGCACGACGGAGGTCGACGATGGTGAAAGGGAGAAGGCGAGGAAGCGAGACTCAACGATGGCACGATGGTGGGAGCAGACATGGAAGAGGTCGGCCTAGAAAGCTTCGGGAATAGGGTCGTGAGGCTACTGTGAGAGTAGTTAAGGCAGGGGCTGGGTGAGAAGGGTGGAAGGGTGGTGGAGGAGGTGGAGGATGCTCGTGGCAGTGGTGGTGGGGTAGTGGTGGTCTGTGGTGGTGGTGAAGTCGTGAAGGATGATAGGGAGAATGATTTGAAGAGGGTAAAAAGGGTTTTTTGCAAGTCATTAAAGGTCGATACCGGTATAGACTTCTTTTGCCAACTCCACCGCAGAAAGCACCTTTAGAACTTGGCTCTTTCTTCATTCAATTTATTAAAGTACATGATACTTTTTTTTTATTCGCATGTATCTAGATTACATGTTATTTTATTTTTTTTAAGCGCTTACATATTATAATTAAACTTTATACTCAGCAAGTCTTTGTAATTGGTTCCATTGTTCTGTGGCTTTCCATTCTTCATAAAAAAGAAGTATGAAGAAAATTTCAACTTTTATTGTCGACACACTTAAAATGAACTTTCAGTATTCACGCCCACAAATATTAAGGTATTAAACTAAAACTTGAGAAATAAAATGTTAAACTTACTTCTTAATTATTTTATAAATATTAAATATTTATACTTTTTGTTAAATAGTTTTTTTTTAATTCGTCAACATATAAGTAAAGACAAATTAACAAAAAAAAAATAAAAATAAAAATAAAATAAATTAACATTTAAAAATAAAAAACACTCAGAATGTTCTTTACTTAAATAGATTAATTTAATAAAAGATAATAAATACTTGTTAAGAAAGCCTCTACGTTTTGCAAGTAAATGGTTTTATGAAGAAAAGAAATTGCAAGTAGACAAGTATTACATAGAGATTAACAGCTCCATAATTACTCATATTATTACTATATATATATATATATATATATATATATATATATATATATATATATATATATATCAACAATTTAGTTAGAACAGATAAACGGATCAGGTATATAAATACCCATCTTTAGTGATAGATAAGGCCATAAGGGTTGCAAAACCACCAAGGAAAGCCAACATATATGAAAGTATGAATCAAAACATGAAGCTTAGACGAGAAGCTAATATTCAATCATCACATTCTTTCCAGTTTCGACGATGCATTAAAATGCCTGTTTCTAATAATGAAAGTTGAAAACTATGGAAATGCCACTTCATTGAATAAATCAAATTACATCGCAGTAAAAAAGAATGATTACCTGTCAAAAAGGATGAAAAGAAAATATCTATACACATGAACCTTTACATGGAAGCTAAAAGGTCTCTCATCTCTGTTACGGAAGGGACCGACTCACCAGGGTAAACCTTGGCGACAAGTTGGGCAAAACTTTCGTACTTATCAAGAAACTCCTTCTGCCAGGTTTTTGGGGAAACATTAATCAGAAGTTGTTGCATGCATTTTTACTTCTAAAAAAAATTCTAAGTTGCTGCTAGTACAAATAAAATCTCTTACTTTGTATTATTGAAAGTGTACCATCTCAATTATGTGGGTCATCAGCGTTTCCTTCTCTAACTACTTCTAACTTCTAAGAATCAGAAGTTGTTGCATGCATTTTTACTTCTAAAAAAAATTCTAAGTTGCTGCTAGTACAAATAAAATCTCTTACTTTGTATTATTGAAAGTGTACCATCTCAATTATGTGGGTCATCAGCGTTTCCTTCTCTAACTACTTCTAACTTCTAAGCAATAAATAAGGGGTGGTACTCATTTGATGGTATAAAATCTTTCCCAGGGATCAATTGAGAATTTATCTTTTCCTATTAAATTCAGCTACAAACCATCTATTCAGTCTGAGTATCATTACTTTTTCTTTCAAAGAGAAAAACTTTATTCTCTGCGTATCACATTTTTGTATACACCCTTTGGCAATGAAAATTTGAATTTTATCAAACACGGCCTTTGTTTTTTGACCCTCCGTTTCCCCTAGAAATCCACTATCACCAAGGTCCTATGACCTATAGTAATTTAAAGGGCCCTTCAATATGCTAGGTGTTTGAAGCACTAAAAAGTCTGAGCATGCAATACAAAAAGATTCTTTATTTTTACAGGCATCTTCAAAGTTTGTAAAAGTGCAGTAGTATGCTCTAAGCCAAACGCCAAAGTTAACATGTGACCCTTTAAATTTGGCCTAACATTTACCACATAACTTGTATATTTTTACTTACTGTAAATAGGAGGTATTTTTGTTGGTCAATAGGAATTAAGTACAGCGTACCTTGCATTTATCCCATAAGGAAGGTAGCAATTCCTCTGAAGTCAAGTTCTTCTGCAATTTCTTATACATTGCCGTAATGGACTTGTCCACCTATATAGGAAAGCCAAGCGATAATTCACAAGTATGCCACTCATGAAAGGATTTTTGAAAAAAAGATAAGGACCACCTTACCCCAGATAAACTGGATTTTAGGATCTTACGAAGATCCACTTTTGATAGCCCAAGCTGCCCCAGGTGGAAAGGAATCTGAAAATTGATGTAGAACATTAAAGAATTGTTAATGTAGACAGTGAACTGTCTCGGATATGAATGTAAAGTTTGGATATCTATCCAGTTCACAAAACAAAAAGACAATTAATAGACGCAGAAGTGCAAATACAATCCTTTAAGACAAAACAGTTTGAGCTGTGTATTTAGTTTCAAGAATTCAGTTACAATACAGTTACACCTCCCCTCCCCCCATCCAAGATTAAGGGTTTGTTTGTTTTGTTTCCAGTTTTTTATTTTCATCATTGAAAACAACAAAAGGAAACAAATTGAAAACAAAAATAGCAGTTTTATAATTATTTCTGAAAACTGGAAATGAAAACAGGAAAGTAGAAACAAACAAAACAAACCCTTAATCACACCAAACAAATGACACTAGTGTATTTGTATAAGGAGGACTGAAGCAAAGTAGCAAAAGTAATAATTTTAGCACATAAACCAGTAGAAGAGAGGACTAATGATGACACAGAGGAGGCAAGTACTAAGTTCTAGAAGCTCAAATAAACACAAAACTATCACACAAATAAACATGGACAAGCCGACAAGACAAATTGTGTACATGCATTTTTACAGGTAAGACTGATATAAGTTGTAAGAACGAAAGTAGGTGCATTTAGACCATATAGACTTGCATGAATCAAAATAAATACCTCAAGACAAGTAGATACGTGTGGATAAATTAGTCTGCTTTTATTGCTAATAATGGGAGGAAAACCCCAGATATCAGTGTAAGAATCTACTACACCTTTAATTTCCCATACTTTATAACCGATGATGCCTCTAAAGGATCTTTGGACTTGATCTACCACAATTAGTTCTATCAATGTAGGAGAAAAGGCAATTTGTTCAATGAAATAATTCCAGATATGTTGAGATGTGGTACAGCAGGAGCCTGTTCCATGGCAGAGCTTGGTTTAAACAAAGGGGAGCCATGGCTCCCCCATTTTGATAGATTTCTCAATTACATATATATAGTATTATTATCAAATAATTTTTATCATTAAATTAAATATTAAAATATGGGCTAACTCCACTTTAATATCAAATCCACAACTGGCATTCTCTTATTTCATTAAATCATTAGAAAGTGTATAGACTCTTTACATTTTAACTAGATCGTGCTATATGGAGGTTTTTTCCTCTCCATTTTATTTTTCCATTTATTGTCTTACTTTTGGCTTATTTTTCCTCCTCACATTTGGCGTAATTTCATTTCCCAGTAAAGTTACCAGATACTCTAATATTCTTTTCCCTAATTGTATTAAGATTTTTCTTTTGTTGTCCATTATTTCTTCTATGTCGACTACAAAAATTTCATTTGTAATGTTTGTTTCTCACTTTACTTGCAGTATTTGCTTGACTTGCATAAAAGAGATTCAAGTTTTATGGAGGTTAAAATTTTATCTTCAAAAAATCGAAAACGTAAGAATTAATCTATTCTTATAATAAAAAGACCAATGAGTAAGAAAAAAAATTTACACATCAAACATTCATGTTGGCCCCCCTAAATCTTTTCTTCAAACTTTGCCACCAAGCCTGTGAAAGATTAGCAACAGAAATTTACACAACAATTAGCACACAAACCTCTTCAGGTTGAACACTGAGCATCAAGTCCTCAATCCTTCGAGCGAACTGGAAAAGGCGTTCAAATTGCTTTCCAAGGCAAAAAAATGTGTAATGAGTTGTGTATAAAATCAAGCATGGCCGACAAAAAGACATAAAATAGAGAAAGAAATATTTACATAGTAGATAATCATGCTAATATGACGTGTGCAAGCTTGCTCATAGGCTTCACTAGCTTGATGATAAAACTTGGCCAAAGTGGGTACAACGTTGGCAAGGTCATATAAACTAAAAAAATGAACAAAATAATAAGTGAAAACATGCTTCTCTCTGCATATGAAATCAACATAACAAACAAGGAACAATTCAAACTGCCTTGAGCCCCCTCTTGGCAGGGGTGACTGGAAAAAAACTTACCTATTCTGAAAGGCTGCATAGTTCTCTAAAAGGAAAATATCTGCATACTTTGGATCTGTTTGTGACAGTTTTTCCAAAGTTACAAACATTATGCTGACCTGTCAAGCAACGATTCCACGAGCTAAAAATATGCCAATATCGGTTACACATTGTTGAAACAGATGACAAAAAAACAAAAAACAAAATAATAAAGAAAAATGAAAACAAAAATGATTGAATACTTAGACCGCAGACAAGAACAAGATGGCATGGAAACGTGATGCATTGTTTCTTCCGAGGAAAACAAGTTTACCCTTTGAATGATTTAATGCATTTTATTTGTTGTGTAAGAAACCAAAGTTCTTTTTATGCTTACCTTGTGACCAATTTTTATGTTTCTATGAAAGAAAAAAATTATAATGGAATGCCTTTCCGTATTTAATTCTAGAATCAAAAGATTCCTATGTTAACAGAGAAATAAACGGAACGACCTTCTTATTATGAGTTCCATTCCACAAATTTATAGAATCTCATTCCTAAAAAAAAGTGATTCCAAGATTTTGTGGAATAGGATTCCAAACATTTTTCCTAAAATACCTTCATTTAATTTATAAAATGATGCAAATTACGCATTTATTTAATTTTAAAATTATGCAAGTCCTAGGTTTCCTAAAATAGACTTTCCAGATAATGCGTATCTGTGGATTTGTATCTGAACCTTATCATTCGTACTGAATGTAGTATAAAAAGAAAAGAACAATGCAGAACAGGACAATCAAAAACATCCGAGCATCAAGAAAAACAAGGAACCCTCATAAAAATCATACGCATAAACCTACATAGGTGCAAGGAGACTATCCTATCTTGAAGAATGTTGACGGGTAGAAACCACATGCTGAAAACTCTTGCAATTCATTCTAACCAAATGCGCCACATGCCTGCAGAAAGAGCATGGCTCCACAACGTCTTAACTACATTTCTTCCCCCACAATCCCAAACGGAACAAAATGGGGAGAGAGAAAAAATTCAATAGTAAGGTAAATCCAATGCTCACCGAAACTCCTGTAAAATGGAACACAAACATCTGGAGCCAAGACTCTACTTGATATATGCACCTGACAGTTGAAACCTACAAAGTCTAAACTCTTCTACTTATTTTAATCTCATTATCTATGGTTTGGAAAGCGTCTGATAAATTAACTAGATTTCTCAGGAAAGTTGTATGTGAGACTTCACAAAACAAGACAGTGCTTAAAAGGAATCACTCACAAATTTTGTGTATGCTTGGTCAACCAAATCCCTTGACTGTCCTGCAATGTACTGCTCCATCCGTGTTGCAAGGGATGCAAATCTACGTGAAAACAATTAAGACATTGTTTGGCACCAAACATGAAGATATGCTTAAGATACTAAATACAGACCAGAAAGTAAGCAGTGTAGCTGCTATAACTTCTACTTGCTGGCCACACACACACAAAGAGAATAGGAAGGCAGCTTGTCATCTTCAACTTTTATCCAGTTCAAATAATTTCTTACTTTATTCACATGTTTTAATTTTTGAACAAACTAATGATTAATGAGTAATGAAAAACATAGGGCTATTAATGTACAGACATAAATGGGTTTCTTTACCTTATTTGACACACAAATAATAAAATATCACTTAATAATAATATCCAATTATCTCCACCCTTATCTCTGCCACATTTTCACTCTCGCCCCATTTTCCACCTCTTTAATTTTGTGCACACACATAACTGGTTGCTCGCATCTGGTATACAAGGATGACAACTTAAACTGAACCTAAGGGCAACTAGCTGAAGTGTATTGATTTACTAAAATAATATTGTACAGATTATTTGCACTTCTTGAGGATGGAGGAAGTCAATCATATAAACAGGCACAAATTTCAAATGTCAGCAAAAATATAAGAATATCAAGACTGAAATGGAATCACAGTCAAAAAATCAAGCAAACAAATATTTGGTGGTTAAATGCTTTGAAGATCTGTAATATTGATTGTATTTGTTTTTTATTCCTGAACATCAATTTGATTCCAAAAGTCGGAAAAAGTTACTTCCATATAGCTGCAAAAGCATAACCCTTTACTTAAATATTGAAATCTCAATTTCAAAAACTTTTCCCTATCAGGTCCTCAAATTTAATTTTCAATTCGGTCCAAATTCAGATGGAACCATTAGAAATTTAATACACATTGTTGACATGCACATAAATAAGCTAACGAGCCAATTTGATGACATCATCAACAATCTGTCCATGTCATCAATTTGCTTGTGATGTCACCATACTTCCAGGTAGATCACCAACTGCAATGAGATATTAATGATTCCATGTAAAAAACGACCTAACCAATTTTATTTTATTTTTATCGAACTTCGCTTTAATTCAACTGAGAAAACAACTTTTCGTGGAGGAATATGAAAAATCATATAATTTAGAGAACCCAAAAGTAACCTAACCAGAGCTTAACATGGTTCATAAAAAGGTATTAGAAGATATCTCCAATTCACTGTTTAACCATCTTTAATAAAGTTATAAGATGGTGTTAAGAACCTTTCAGTAAATGTAGTAGAGATAACATTCTAGGTTTTTCTATATTCCGAACTCTGTATAACTGGCTCAAAAGAGTGGACAACTGTAATATCATTCCTTTCTTTTTTTTTTAAAATAACTCCCAACTTCTTTGGAGAAAGGGGGGGAAAGTCGAGTCCAAGGATCCATTTCACCTGGGAATGTAGCCTAGGACACCCATTTGGCGAACATTGCGCTCGTATTTTTCAATCTGATGGCAAGCTTCGTCAATATACTGAAACAATATTTCCAATTAAATGCATTGGGTTAGCATCTCAATCTTCTAAAAGCAAAGGCAAAATGGTATTTTTATAAATCTAGTCACATACACGGCTGAATTGTATGGATATCCGAGACTCCAGGTCACCAAGTAAAAGGCGTACAAATCCTGCAGCATCAGCTTTCTGACCAGAGAGATAGCGTTCTGTTATTCCATGCATTGATATGCAGCGTAAAGGATCAATCTTGTATGCCCAATCCACAACAGCATAGAAGTCTTCCTGATATCATATAAATTATAAAGGAGCATATAGCAGTAAAATCTAGGAATTTATATGCTAAACAACATCTGGAAATTCATTACAAGGTTCCCAATTACAAGGAACAATATCTTGATCACTCCTAGACCATAACATCAAATATGCTTTGTTCAGCTTATTAAGATAAATAAAAAGTGTTGCTATGGAGAATTCATAAGGTTTCACCACCTAATCTTGGATTTGGATCCTCGTGTGCAACATAACAGTTACGTTAGAGAGCGATATATACAGAACAAGACAATCAAATTTTTATTACAAAAAAGACAGGAAAGAATCTCATCTCAGAAACATCAGAAGCTCAAAATTTTAAAAGGGATGTAGAGCATATTCTATGCATACATGAATTCCATCAAGCAAATCCTGGAGTGCTTCATTTAAAGCTGCAAGCTCCGCAGAATTTTTAACTACAAAATTGAAGAGATTGTCAAATTATGGAACAACTTATCACAGCAGAGGAAAATCAAATCATAATAGATCAATATGAACTTAAAATCGCAGAAAGGATATTTGCTGGAAGAGGGGTACCTGCACCAGATTTACTGTCATTCTCATCAATGTGCATCATTCCCAAATCATCATCATTAGCATCATAACCATATCCAGTTTTACTACCATCTTCTCCTGGAGGAACAAGTGTAGGAACTTCGAAGCACATGAAGTGTGAAAAAAAGGAGCTCTGAAAAATTAGCCATGAATAGTTATGCATTTCAAATGTTATAAACATGTTTTGAGAACAAGTTACTATCAAGAACTTTCACCTCATCCACAAGAAGAGGGATAAAAATCGTAAGCATCTTGGCATATGCATCAGAAACTGTAGAAGTGTCAGCAGAATTCACACTCTGACCAGAACCTGTGGAACCTTCCAGCCAAACAGTTGGATTTCTAGGTGCTTTATTACTAGCACGAAGTTCATTAGCAAACTCACGGGCCTGTAAATGGATTCATGAAACTTTATAGTCTCTATGCACACAATAACCTGAGCTTAACAAACCAGTATATATAACCTAGAACCCAGACAAAAATTATAACATAAATACTTGTCAAATACCAAATTATAGTAAAAGACCATTGATCCCCAGTGAAGTAAAGGCCAGAAGAGTAATCATAGAACAGACAAAGTAGCATTGAAATTAGAAGATATTCTATTCAAGTGCTTGCTAAATTACTCCGGGTAAGTAAAAATTAGACGCATCACATCTCTGCAACCAGCTAAGCAATGATAGAGGTAAAATTCCTGTTCTCTGCTGATACCTTCTTTAAGATAGTTATATTGAATAAATATTGAAAGTTTGCTCCAATTAATACACTAGATACAATGTCGATTTTTTAGGGGAAGTGGATAAAAATAGACAATTGAAATGTCAATTTTCCTCGTGCAGTCCTGATTACTCCTAGTGTCTGTCATCAAACACAAAGTAAATACCCACCATGTCTTCTACCTCCTTTTGATTCATGGTAAGAATGTAATCATGAAGTCTGTCAACAGGGGAATATGTTGGAGAGGGTAAAAAAAATTACATGCAGAGAGAGGCTTAAGGCTGATTCCATTATGACTGCATCCATGAACACCATAGCCATTCCTATTCCTGGTTAGCCAAATCTTAAAACTATAAATGGGCTACAAAGTACTGACTACATGTTCTGTATCACTCGGAAGATAGTCACGAAGGAGAGATTAAATTGGTATTTTATTCACTCTAGGACATTTCATAACCCTTCCTGCTCATAACAGAATTTTCTTTTTAAATCTTGATTGTATACAAGTAATCACATCAATGCATATATCTCCACATGCATAATGGCCACTTCTCAGTTCATAAAAAGCTAAAGTGCAAGTCAAAGCAAGAATTCAACAACCAGATGAATAGGAAATAAAAAATAACATCAGTATGGTGTATGAGTAATTTGTGATCTCAGACCTCCCTACGAAGAAGCAAGTTTAGAGAACTGCAATAAGCTTTTCTCAAAGGACCCAGGCAATTCTTATCAAGAATCTGCAAGTTTACAGGATGATAATTTAGGGAGGAAAAAACAACAACTATAAGTATGCAGAACAAAACTTTGAGCAGAAATTGTAGTTCATCCATATTTAAACCTTTAAATGTTGCAGAAGGCGTGCATATGTCCTGCACTTGAACCGCAGGTCAGCATGATCTGGCCTTTTCAATTGTCCCCGCTGTTTATAGCAAGCATACAAAGTGAAAATGAACGACTCTAAGTCTTCAAAAGTTTAACAAATCTAAAAAAGAATTTATGCAGAAAATACCTGAGAAAAGTAACTTTTATCATTCATCATGAAGTCAGTAAAACTAGCAAAGTGAATTCTCAAGAATTCAGAAGCTTTCCTGACAAAAGTAGATTTTAATATTTGAAGTTCTCCTCGCTTCTCTTTAACCTGTAGGAGTAAAAGAAACCACCATCAAAACTGTCTTTTAGGTCCTATACATATTTCCCATACTGGCCGCAGCCAAGAGTACTCTATTAACTTTGTAAGCAAAAATTCATAGTACTCACAAACAGCTTGTCAAACTGATCAGAAAGGTAAAAACTGATGAATAAAATAATAATAGTCACCTTAAATCAAATTTCTTTATTTAACTTTCTAACAAAAGAAAACAAAGATGCATGTACTGTGAACAGTTTTGTTTCCTACACTACCAACAATTTTCTTTACCAGATATTTTGAACAAGTGAAAAGAAAGGCAGAGAACATACGCCTCTCATATTTGCAAAAGTAGGATCTATATTAGGCACTTCAAGACCACGCATGGCACTGGTCAACCACTCACATGCTTCCACATTTTGCATCATTCGCGCTTCATCAAATGAATCTCCTGTCAAACATGCTGAATACTACACCCATTGAAACATCATTAAAATAAATACCACGCTAAGTTAATCAAACTCAAACTACAACAATTACACACTAAGGAATACCTCAGAAGGGATACTCAGTCGCTCAAGAAGCTTATCAAGTTCCTCAATGAGAGATCTGTTATTTACTGATTGCATTTCCAACTTGTTATTTCGGCTTTCTATCTGGACATCACAAAAGTATTGAGACAAAGTAAGAAGAGGTCATTATTATTTTTATTGTTTTTGATACAAGAAGGTACTCTTTAATAAAAAGAGGTGATTTCAAAGGGATGGGAGGATAAGAGATCCTCTTTACCCAAAAACAAAACAAAACAATCAGAGTTTAAAGAAAACATGATGAAGCAAAGCTTCCCAATCTCTCAACATATCTATGGTGGCATTTGGTTCATGGAATGTTTTATTACCAGGAAAACTACATTCCTCTGGGAATCTCATTCCGATTCCCAGGAGTGTTTCTTTCCCACCTACACACTTGGGAAAAGAGTTTGCCACTTTCATTAACTAATTTTATTCTTGGGAATCTTTTATTCTTGAGAATAGTATTTTAAAACCTGTATCAAATATGGGAAACTTTTATTCCCATGCTCACATTCCCAAGAATATTAAAATAAAACTTGTACCAAACGTTACCTAAGAGAAACCCTTGTAGAAAGACTGAGTTTTATACTAAGGACCTGTTTGTTTAGGCTTCACAAATCTGAAATGTGCTTTTAATTTGAAAAGCGATGTAAGCTGTTTGGGTGTAATATTGGGAAAAAAAGAGTTTCTTATAAAATTTCAATAAAGCACATAAAAAACGCTTTCGAATAAACGTGTTTGGATATAAATAATATTTTTTGAACGTCTTAAAAATTAATAAAATAATTTACAAATACTATATTCATAATACTCCAAATAATTTAACTTAATAATTTATTTAATAAAAAGTGTGAGGATATTAGTGGTCATTTTGTAAAATTTGAAAGGATAATTTCGTCCCAAAAAATTACAAAGTAATTCTTTCTCCATTTTGGGAAAAAAATATTCCCAAAAGCTGGAAAATTCAACTTCTCCTAAAATTGTATTTTTATTAAAAATGTTTTTTTAGAAGCCTAACCAAACAAACATAACAATGTCATAATTTTTTTTTAAAAAACACTTATTTTGGAAAAAAGCCTAAACAAATGGGCTCTAAACAGAAGCCAAACTCCTAATCTTATCCCAATGAAGCTGCTCATCCAATGAAGTCTCCTTAAAGATGCGAGAACTACACTCAAACCGAATGCACCAAACAGTGGCATAGGTTACACATTGTGACAAAAAAATTGGTTTGTTTCCTTCACAAGAGATCGTCAATTTTTTAACACTCCTACATCCAAAATAATACCAACTATATAACCTAGAAAAGCCAAACTAAATCTCATTTAAAGCAGAAATCAACTTTAATAGTATCACAAAATATCAGCTTCCTAGAAAATTTTGTGATCATGAACCCAACTTTTCAAAGGTGGTATCCAAGTCTAAATTCATATCATTTGAAAGTTTTATAGAACTCAGAATCAAGATAAAAAGGGAAAGAAAACTATTTCATTTTATTTATTTTATTTGTGAAAAGTAAGAGAGATGGATAAAATACCATCCTTGACAAAGACGTGAAAAAACAGAAACAAAATGTTAGCAACACAAGACCCCCTATATACAAGGCCTATTACAGGAAGAATAAACAGGCCAAAGCCAAAGGGCCTGCACCTGACAGTTAGTTAGCTGAAGCAATGTAATAGTTAGCCTTTCACTGTCTAGTATAAATAGAGAAGGAAGAGGGAGAGTTAGGTATTCTATTAGTTTGTTAAGGAATTGGTTAGGAGAGACTAGGCTCTCAAATCCCTAATGCTCTCTCTCTCTCTCTCATTGTAGTCTCTTGATTCTTGCTCTGTAGAGAACATTTCTCACAGAGATTCCTCAATATACAGATAGTATTCTTCGGTTATAGCATTTTTTGACTAACCCATTCTATCAACTGGTATCAAAGCTCTTTTCTAGGCGTGGTACATGGTCCATACGTGAAGAATGGAAGCACGAAGTGAGGTTCTTGAGCGCAGGTTCAACGATCTGAGAAGAGACCGTGACGACGATCGCCGCGAACATCAAGAGCTGAGGCGAATCGTGGAAGAAGAGAGATTCGAGACACGAAGGCAATTAGAGGAGAATCGGAAACAATTGGATGTGATTTTAGCTCACCTCCAGCAAAATTCAAACAATAACAGCAACCATGACAAAGATAGCCATAGAAGCGACGAGGAAGAAACAGTGACGAGAGGAGGAGACGATCGGAGGGAAGACAAATGGCGGAAGCTCGAAATTCCTACATTCACAGGCGATGATGCGTATGGGTGGGTGAATAAAATCGAACAATATTTCGAGATGAAGAGGGTTTCCGATCGTGAAAAATTGCAAGCCTCAATGGTGCCGATGGAAGGTAAAGCCCTAAATTGGTACCAATGGTGGGAGTTCTGTGTGGAGAACCTGACCTGGTAGGAGTTCCGAACGGCACTGATAGAGAGGTTCCAACCATCAATTACTCAGAATCCCTTTGAGATGTTGATGAGTGTCAAGCAAACAGGGACGGTGGCGGAGTATCGAGAGAAATTCGAGCTCTATTCAGGGTCATTGAAGGGGGCTGATCCAGAATATGTGAAAGGGATATTCCTAAATGGGCTGAATGATTTGATTAAGGTCGAATTAAAACTGCACTCGTTGAAAACCCTACCAGAAATGATGAAATTTGCCCAACAGGTAGCTGAGAAGAATGAATTGTTGAGTAAAGGGGTGATGGGAGTGAGTAAAGGTGGGGGAAATAATAGAAGCCATGCCAATACACGAACTGTAACATGGGATCCAGGAAATAGAAGCAATTCTCATAATTCAGGGGGCAGTAGGAGCACCACTTCGAACACTGACTCCAATAGCTTGAAAACCACAGGGTCTTTTAGAGTTAGAGAATTCAAGGTGTTGACACCCGTTGAGAAGGATGAGAGGAGGGCAAAAGGACTGTGCTTCCGATGTGATGGCAAATTTGGTCCGGGCCATGTATGCGCGAACAAACAGTTGCTGTTAATGAAATTAGAAGAGGAGGATAGGGAAGAGGCAGTGATGGAGGAGGAAACTGAGACAACTGAGGCAGAGCTGAAAAATCTGCAGTTGTCACTCTATAGTATCACAGGACTTACTTCAAAAAAGTCCATTAAGATGTGGAGAGAATTGGAGAACAGGAAGGTAGTAGTGTTAATTGACTGTGGAGCTTCACACAATTTCATTTCGTCCATGTTGGTAGCAAAGGAGGGATTACAGGTGATGGAGACAGCCCCTTATACCGTGGAGGTTGGAGATGGCAAGAAGATTCAATGTGAAGGGGTTTGTCCTAACTTGATTGTGAAGATTCAGGGATTAGAAGTACAACAAAACTTCTATATCTTTGAACTAGGAGGTGCAGATATTGTGTTGGGGATGGAATGGTTGGCAAGTTTGGGGGAGATTAGGGCCAATTTTAGGGAACTAACACTTAAAGGTACCTTCCCTTAATGGTATCCAAGTGTTAAGAGGTGAACCTGCAATGGCTAGGAGCAAGCGCGGCTTCTTTCAATTTCGTGATGATAGCCATCCAAGCGAGAGGGACAGGGATTCATAATGGACTATCGAGCATGCAAGTTGGCCAGAATGAAGGGTCAGCAGAATTGCGGTGGTTAGCTGGAGTAATGGACAGATTTGAGAATGTTTTTAAGGAGCCGAAGGTCTACCACCATCCGGGAGACATGATCATGCAATTGTCCTCAAGGAAGGTGCTAATATCCCTAATTTACGCCCATACAGGTATCCCCACTACCAAAAGACTGAAATAGAAAAACTCATTGATGATATGCTGAAATCGGGGAGTTATAAGGCCTAGTGTTAGCCCATATTCCAAGTCCCATTATCCTAGTTAAAAAGAAGGATGGGAGTTGGCGTTTACGTGTGGATTATAGAGCTTTAAATAAAGTGACTGTCCCGATAAATTTCCCATACCAATTATTGATGAGTTGTTGGATGAATTGGGTGGAGCAACGATTTTTTCCAAACTAGACCTACGATCGGGTACCACCAAATTAGAGTGAAGGAGGGGGATATTGCTAAGACTGCATTTAGAACACACGAAGGCCATTATGAATTTGTGGTGATGCCTTTCGGCCTTACCAATGCACCTCTACATTCCAAGCCCTCATGAATGAAGTGCTAAAGCCTTACCTTCGGAAGTTTGCTCTGGTGTTTTTTGATGACATATTGGTGTACAAGAAGAGTAAAGAGGATCACATCATGCATTTGCAGGCCATCTTGTCACCGTTGCAACAAAATCAGCTCTATGCCAATAGAAAAAAATGCACCTTTGGGCGGGAACAAATTGAATATTTGGGCCATATCATTTCGAGAAAAGGGGTAGCTGCAGATCCAAGGAAATTGGAAGTAATGAAGCAATGGCCTACTCCCAAAGATATCAAATCTTTGAGAGGATTCCTCGGCCTCACGGGGGTACTATAAAAGGTTTGTACAGAGCTGTGGCAAAATAGCTCGACCCCTAACTCTCATTGTTGAGGAAGGATGGGTTTCATTGGAATGAAGAAGCCCGGGCAGCTTTTGATTTGCTGAAAAATGCCATTGCTGAACTTCCAATTTTGACTGTTCCAGACTTCTCCAAATTATTCATCATTGAAACTAATGCATCAAATAAGGGTCTCGGGGCAGTATTGTTGCAAGAAGGCAGACTGTAGCGTTTTTGAGTCAAACACCTGTCCGACAGGGCACAAAAGAAATCTGTATACGAGAGAGAATTGATGGCCATTGTCATGGCGGTGCAGAAATGGAGACACTATTTGATGGGCGGACATTTCATAATACATACTGAACCGAAGAGTCTGAAATTCTTGACAGAACAGAGGGTCTTGGGTGAGGAGCGATTTAAATGGACCTCTAAACTCATGGGATTTGACTTCAAGATTAAATATAAACCGGGAAGTGATAATAGAGCAAATGGATGCACTATCTCGCAGGATGACCTATGCTTTGCAATTTCGGTAGTTCAATTCTCTCGAAATTGAAGAATGGGAAGAGGAGATCCATAATGATAGCAAGTCTGCGGGGGTATCATACAGGATCTAATTAGAGACCCTTTATCCCACCCAGGGTACTCTTTTGCAAACAAGAAGCTAATGTACAAGGGAAAACTGGTGCTGCCTCGGAATTCCCCCAAAATCCCCATTCTTCTCAAGGAATCCCATAGTTCAGCCATTGGGGGCCACTCCGGGTTCTTCAGATCTTATAAAAGGATAGTTGCACTTGTGTATTGGGAGGGAATGAGGAAAGACATCCAGCAGTTTGTGGCCACTTGTGAGGTTTGTCAACTCAACAAGTACCAAACATTATCTCCTCAGTGGTCTGTTGCAACCTCTCCCAATCCCTACTCAAGTTTGGGCGAGATGTTTCAATGGACTTTGTGGAGGGGTTACCTAAGGTTCAAGGGAAGGACTTTGTGGACAGACTTACCAAGTATGCCCACTTCTTCCCACCGGGGTCACCCATTCACCGCAAAAGATGTTGCGAGGGTCTTTATTCAAGAGGTAGTGAAGTCTGCATGGCTTTCCTTCAACTATCGTTTCGCACAAAGATAAGGTTTTCCTTAGTAACTTCTGGACTCAACTTTTTAGATTGGCCGGACAAAACTGAAATTCAGCTCTGCTTATCACCCACAATCGGATGGGCGGATCAAGTAGTTAACAGTGTGCTTAGAAACGTATTTGAGATGCTTGATCGGGTTCCAAGCCCAAACAAAGGCCAAAATGGCTCAGTTAGGCGAGTTTTGGTTTAACTCCAACTACAATAGTTCAACCAAACTCACTCCATTTAAGGCTCTATACGGCAGGGATCCTCCTCACATACTTAAAGGAACCACTATACCATCGACCTTGGAAGAAGTTAACATCATGACCCGGGGAAAGGGATATGCTTTTACATGATCTCAAGAGCAACCTCCTCAAAGCCCAAGGACAAATGAAGGCTACAGCAGACAAGTCAAGGAGGGATGTCATGTATGCAGTGGGAGATTGGGTATATTTGAAGCTGCAGCCATACAAAGTTGAGATAATTGGCTAAAAAGATGAATGAAAAACTAAGGCCTCGGTTTTATGGGCCCTACCAGTTTGCAAAAGAGTGGGGCAAGTTGCTTATCAATTAGAGCTTCCAGAGAGAGCAAAATCCACCCCGTATTTCACATTTCACTGTCAAGAAAGCGTTGGGGCCATCGGTGGTACCACAGCCACTACCTCGGGCCCTAAGTGAAGATTTGGAGCTGCTGGTTGAACCAGATCAGGTGCTAGCGATGGGGCTGGAGAGGCGGGACAGGTAGAGGTGCTGATCCGATGGAAGAGCTTACCCGAATTTGAGGCCACTTGGGAATCTTATGATGTAATTCAAGGGCAATTTCCTCTTTTCCACCTTGAGGACAAGGTGAAACTTTTGGGGGGGAGTATTGTTAGTGTAAGAATAGAATATGTGAATGTTGTATGTCAATATGGCCACACATGTATGCTATTTATAATCTTATATTAGGGTACAAGAGAATCAATAATAAATACAAAGGAATCAAATCAAATCTCTAATTAGTAACGAACCCCTAATTACTAGCACCTATTTATGTACATATTAAGCACATGTTAAATATGCTTTCTAACACTCCCCTCAGCTGGAGCATATAAGTTATATGAGTCAAGCTTGTTACAAATGTAGTCAACACGAGAGCCTCTAAGGGACTAGGTGAAAATGTCACCAACCGGTCACTAGAGTTGACAAAGTCGATTGTGATTTCCCACGAAAGCACCTTCTCTCTTCGAAGTGACAATCTATTTCTATGTGTTTGGTTCGTTCATGAAAGACCTGGATTTGATGCAATGTGAAGTGCAGCCTGATTGTCACGAGATAAGTTTAGTATCTTGGATATCTCCCAATTTTAGTTTGTTGGAGTAGTTGCCTAAGCCATGTAAGCTCACACACACAGCTGCTGCCATAGCACGGTATTCAACCTTCGACCGGATCCGGCAACAATGTTACGCTTCTTGCTCCTCCATGAGATCATATTTCCTCCAATAAGAACACAATATCCAGAAGTGGACCTCCTATCTGATGGTGATCCTGCCCAGTCAGCATCAGAGTAACAAGTGATTTTGGCATTGCCTTTATCTTCATATAATAATCCTCGTCCTGGTGCATTTTTGATGTACCGAAGAATACGCATGACAGCATCCCAATGGCTATCACATGGGGCATTCAGGAACTGGCTTACCACACAAACTGCAAAGGTGATATCAGGTCTGGTGACTGAGATAGTTGAGTCTGCCCACAAGACGACAATATCTTCCCGGGTCTTTCAATGGCTCCCCCTGACCCGGAAGAAGCTTGACATTGGGATCCATGAGAGTATCAGTTGAACGGCAATCAAGCATACCTGTCTCAGTAAGAATATCCAGAGCATACTTCTGTTGGTTGATTGAAATTCCTGAAGTGGACTGGGCAACTTCAATCCCTAAAAAGTACTTGAGAGGACCCAAGTCTTTTGTCCGAAAATGTTTGAAGAGGTGTGCTTTGAGCCACGGATACCATCTCGTGTCATCACCGGTAATGACGATATCATCGACATAGACAACAAGATAGATGTGCCCACCAGAAGGAGAATGGATAGAGAAAACAGAGTGGTCAGCCTCACATCGGGTCATGCCAAACTGTAATAAAGCAGAGCTAAACCGACCAAACCAGGCACGAGGAGAATGCTTCAATCCATAAAGAGAACGGCGAAGCCGACAAACAAGTCTAGAATCACCAGAAACAGTAAATCCTGGGGGCTGGTCCATATAAACTTCTTCCTGTAATTCGCCATGCAAGAAGGCATTCTTAATATCCAGCTGGTGAAGAGGTCAATGATGAATGGCAGCCATGGCTATAAAAAGACGAACAGAACTGATTTTGGCGACAGGGGAAAAAGTATCCCCGTAATCTAGACCAAAAATCTGCGTATAACCTTTAGCCACCAAACGAGCTTTGAAGCGATCAATATGACCATCGGGTCCAATCTTCACCGTATAGACCCAACGACAACCCACACTAGTCTTGTCAGGAGGCAAGGGAACAATCTCCCGAGTACCAACGCTGCCATCTCTTCCAACATTGCCTTGCGCCAATTGGGATCAGCCATGGCTTCACCTGTAGACTTAAGAATAGACACAGAATCCAAAGCAGAAACAAAGGAAACATAGGAAGGAGATAAACGGACATAATTTAAAGTACAAGCATAGATGGGATTAGGATTGCGAGAGGACCGAGTAGCTTTCCGTAATGCAATGGGAAGTTCAGGTGCAGGAGGCGTAGATGGAGGGGCGGTTGGAGTCGGAGATAAGACTGAAGGATCCCCGGAAGGAGGCACCGCAGGAGCCTGTGTCCGCCGCTGGTAGGTACGCAAATGAGGTGGAGTGGGAGCAACAATAGGTGCCGGAGCAACTGGTGGAATATCTGGAAGGTCCTGAGTGACGTTGACATCAAGGACGGCGGAGGTGGAGAAGAATGGGACGGCTTCAAAAAAGGTGACATCAGCACATACAAGATATCGTTGAAGTTGTGGACAAAAACAACGATAGCCCTTTTGCAAACGTGAGTAACCCAGAAAAATACATTTGAGAGATTTGGCTGAGAGTTTGTCTTTTCCTGGAGTTAGATCATGGACAAAACATGTGCAACCAAAGACACGTAGAGGGATAGGATAGAGTTTTTCTTGTGGATACAAGGGAGCAGTGCTATCGATGGCGGATGGCGGCCTATGGCGGCCGGCCAAAAATCCGTCATACATCATAGCGGATGGCGATGCGGGCAGATGGCGGATGTCATGGCGGACAAAAAAAAATTATATATATATATATACATATACATAACAAAAATTACAGAAATAAATATAAAATCCAAAACACTATCAACATAAGTAAAGAACCATAAACTAAATTGATAGAAAATGTCATATAAGTCTCATAATTCAAATAGAAAATGTCATAAACCATCAAGTTCAAGACTTCATAATTCAAAATAACAACAAAATGATAAAAACAACATGACAAACACAAAGTAAATGGCTATTCCTCTTCCTCTTCCCTGTAGAAGCAGAAGGTCAGTGGTTGCTGGTCACCAGTCCAAGGGTGGTCGCCGGAGGTCAGTGGTTGCCGGACGGTGGTCGGCCGATTGTGGGTGTCGCCGGAGAGTGGGTGGCCGGTGGTGGGAGAAGAGCGAAATGGGAGGAAGGGAAGGGTCCGCGATTCTGCGATGCGATTTCTGTTTGGAAGGGAAGGGTCTGCGATAGCCATTTTAGGGTTTTTTTTGCCATTTGGGCCGGGTCGGGTCGGCTAAATGGGTCGGATTTGCCACAAAAAACCCAAACAGCCCGCCATTTCCGCCATGACCGCCATGCGCCATGCGGCCGCCACGACCCGCCACGTGGAATCCGCCACGCCACCGCCTCGGAATGGCGGTCCCTTCAATTTCCGCTACCGCTTTCCGCCATGGCGCTGCCATGGCGGTTTTTTGACAACACTGCAAGGGAGAGTAGGGAACCTGATTATTAAGAACGGAGGAAGGCATGCGGTTGATAAGATAGCAAGCCGTTAGAAGCGCATCACCCCAAAAGCGAAGAGGAACATTATCAGGAAGGGGATGTGTTTGGCCAATGCCCTGAACTTGTATTTGAGAGCCATCAGCTAAGGTGACACTAGGCAAAGAATCCAAGTAAGACAGTTTAGAGAAAAGAGATTTGTTACCAGTCATATGATCAGAAGCACCGGAGTCAAGCATCCAAGGTCCAAGAGAAGAGGACTCAGAAATAAAGGCTACGGGATTACTGGATCGAGCCACAAGAATGGTAGGTGAGATGGGCTGTTGGGCTGCCTTGAACTAGAGAAAATCATTATAATCAGCAGCAGAAATAGTAACTTCCTCAGTAATATTTGGGCCAGTGACATGAGCAACGTTAGCATGCTTGGACTGTTCCCTGGCCTTGGTGCGGCATTCAGCTTCAATATGGCCATAGCGGTTGCAATAAGTGCAGCGAGGACGACGATTGCCACCACCACATCCTCCTCCACTCCGTCCACCACGATGATGAGAGTGGGAGACAAGAGCGGAGGAATCAGTGGAAGCCATGAGAAATGGATCTGAAACAGGAGCAGAGAGGGTCGCCGGAGTGAAGGGAAGGTGGCGGAATAGTTGCCAGACAGTGGGTCATGTCGGAGAGCAGCAGAAAAGCTGTTTGGTGTCGGGCGCGTGAAACGAACGCGCCGGAGAACAGCCGCGCGAGGAGGAGCATGCGGCGGCGGTTGGTGGTGTGGTGCCGGCGCAGTGGTCGCCGGAGGATGCCGGAGAGGATGGTGGGGTCACATCGGAGGATGGAGGCACGGTGGAACGGAAAACGGACCACACAGTGGTTGCGGGTACTGTTCACCCGAAAATAAGAACACCATTGAGCAGAAAAATAACCTAACCTACTTATACCATGTAAGAATAGAATATGTGAATGTTGTATGTCAATATGGCCACACATGTATGCTATTTATAATCTCATATTAGGGTACAAGAGAATCAATAATAAATAAAAAGGAATCAAATCAAATCTCTAATTAGTAACGAACCCCTAATTACTAGCACCTATTTATGTACATATTAAGCACATGTTAAATATGCTTTCTAACAGTTAGCAACACAAGACCCCCTATATACAAGGCCTATTACAGGAAGAATAAACAGGCCAAAGCGGCCTCTCCCTAGTGCACTCCCTCTCCCTCTCTTTCCCTATCATTGTAGTCTCTTGATTCTTGCTCTGTAGAGAACATTTCTCAAAGAGATTTCTCAATATACAGATAGTATTCTTCAGTTACAACATTTTTTGACTAACCAGTTCTATCACAAAACAAGAAGTTCTCTCTCTCTCTAACATTGTAGTCTCTTGATTCTTGCTCTGTAGAGAACATTTCTCACATAGATTCCTCAATATACAGATAGTATTCTTCAGTTATAGCATTTTTTGACTAACCAGTTATATCACAAAACAAGAAGCTCTCTCAGTTACAACATTTTTTGACTAACCAGTTCTATCACAAAACAAGAAGTTCTCCCTCCCATCCTCCCTCTCTCTCTCTCACAAAACAAGAAGCTCCCTCTCTCTCTCAGTTCTATCACAAAACAAGAAGTTCTCCCTCCCTCCCTCCGACTAACCAGTTCTATCACAAAACAAGAACCTCCCTCCCTCACTCTCTCTCACTCTCACAAAACAAGAAGCTCCCTCCCTCCCTCCCACTCCCTCCCTCCCTCTCTCACAAAACAAGAAGCTCCCTCCCTCCCTCACAAAACAAGAAGCTCCCTCACTCCCTCTCTCTGACTAACCAGTTCTATCACAAAACAAGAACCTCCCTCCCTCCCTCCCTCTGACTAACCAGTTCTATCACAAAACATCTCTCACAAAACAAGAAGCTCCCTCCTTCCCTCTCTCTGACTAACCAGTTCTATCACAAAACATCTCTCACAAAACAAGAACCTCCCTCCCTCCCTCTCTCTCTCAATCTCGATCTCTCTCGATTCTTGCTCTGTAGAGAACACTTCTCACAGAGATTCCTCAATATACAGATAGTATTCTTCAGTTACAGCATTTTTTGACTAACCAGTTCTATCACAAAACAAGAAGTTCTCTCTCTCTCTATCATTGTAGTCTCTTGATTCTTGCTCTGTAGAGAACATTTCTCACAGAGATTCCTCAATATACAGATAGTATTTGTTAAATATAATTAATATATATGGACGGTGGAGTCTCATTCTTTGTATATTTCTCCTAGGACTTTGTATAGATAGTTATTGTTCTCTAGGAATCAGGTTTCCTATCTCATTGTCAAGTGTATATATATTGTCATATTGGAATGGAAATAAATAGAACAAATATTCAGTTCATATATTTTAAGTTGGTACCAGAGCTCTCTTTGTTCCTGGTTAGTGTTGTTTAGGGTTCAGCTACAGTGCTGACCCATCGTGTTGTTTGGGGTTTAGCTACAGTGCTGACCCATCGTTTTTAGTTGTCCGGTGACCGGAATAACACCGGCAACCACCTCAGAAGTCGCCGACCGGAAGTCCCACCGAGCGCCGCCTCCATATTCGCCTCCACGCGCCCTCACGCACCACCGTCAAAATCTCCACTTTCCGGCGCGTGTGATCCACGCGCCACCTTCCCGGCCGACTTTTCCGCAGCCGATTGCACCACCGTGTTCGTCGTCTCCTCCCAGTTCTGTCTTGCCCCTGTTTGGTGTCTGGGTCTACTGTTTTGCCCCTGTTTGGTGTCTTTTTCAGTTTTTTAGTGAGTATTTTTGGGTTCCTTTGGTTTGTTCACTGAAGCTCTTCCATGGCAGCAAAGAAAAGTTTGGTTTCCTTTGCTTTTTCTGGGTCCCCCACCATTACTTTCGAGAAGTTGAATGGTAAGAATTATGTGAGTTGGCGTGATGCTGTTGAGGTATGGTTTCTGGGTCAGGGTTTGTCTGATCATCTCACCAAAAAGGCTGCTGATATTGTTGCAACTGAGAAAGAAGAATGGCAACGGGCTGATTATCAACTTGTATCATTGTTGTGGCAGTCCATTGAACCAAGGTTAATGGTGCATTTTCGTCCATACAAAACATGGTGCGACATCTGGAAGAAGGCTCAAACTGTTTATGCTAATGACATACAACGGCTATATGAGACAATTCATAATTTGGCAACAATACAGATGTCTGATCTTGACTTGCCCTCCTATCTGAACAAGGCACAATCCATTTGTGAGGAAGTCAAATTGATACTAGTGAATGATGATGCAAAAAAGATGTCGGATAAGCTGGATAACATGGTTATGGTTTTTGTTCTTCATGGCCTTCACAAAGACTTTGAATCTATTCGAAATCAAACTTTGACCAATCCAGATATTCCTACTGTGGAGGACCTCATTGATCGATTACTTCGAGTTCCTTCCCCAGCAGCTTCCATTGGAGTTGATTCTCACACAGGATCAGAGTCTTCGATTTTTATCTCAAACTCAACCAACCGAGGGGGTCGGAGTCATACTCATGGCCATAGAGGTGGTGGTCGTGGCAGAGGTGGCGGAGGTAACCTTTATTGTTCGTATTGTAAGCGAGATGGACACACTCAAGATCGGTGCTACTCCCTACATGGATTCCCAAATAAAACCGCTAATATAGCTCAGTCTCATGAACCTGTTGTTGAACACAAGATTGAGCCCAAGAAGGATCACCTTTTGACTGCCAATGAATATCAGGAGTACCTTTAGTTTAAAGCCACTCAACAGGCTTCTTCTTCGGCCACCATTGCTCACACTGGTAATTCTACAGTTTGTCTCTCTCAATCTGCATCTGTTGGATCCTGGATTCTTGACTCTGGTGCTTCTGATCACTTGCTGGTAATCCTTCTCTTTTCTCTAAACTGTCATTCCCTAAAACTGCTCACCATATAACCCTTGCCGATGGGTCTAAGACACAGGCCGCTGGTATTGGACAAGCCTCGTCTCTTCATTCCTTACCTTTAAATTCAGTCTTGTTTGTGCCCGAGTGTCCTTTTAATTTAATTTCTATTAGCAAAATTACTCGCACTTTAAATTGTTCCATTACCTTTAACTCGGATTCCTTTCTTATACAGGACCGGAGCACGGGAGAGACGATTGGAGCTGGATCTGAATCACGAGGTCTCTACTACCTCCAACCATCCTCTTCCACCATATGCGCTATTTCAGGTTCTGCTGATCTACTTCATCATCGTCTAGGTCATCCAAGTTTGGACAAAACAGATGGTCCCTCATCTCTCACATTTGAAAACCATGAACTGCGAGTCATGTCAGCTTGGAAAACATGTTAGAGCCTCTTTTCCTAGTAGTGTCAATAATCGAACTAGGGCCCCTTTTGATCTTATCCATTCTGATGTTTGGGGTCCCAGTCGTGTTACTTCTGTTTCAGGATATAGGTACTATGTTACTTTCATTGATGATTTTTCAAGATGTACCTGGTTATTTTTAATGAAAGATCGTTCTCAGTTATTTGATGTTTTTCAAACCTTTTGTTCCACAATAAAGAATCAGTTTGGAAAAACAATTCATATTTTGCGCAGTGATAATGCAAAAGAATATTTCTCTACATCTTTTAAATCCTTCCTGAGTTCTCATGGCATCATACATCAGTCTAGTTGTCCTCACACACCACAACAAAATGGTGTCGCTGAACGCAAACATCGTCATCTTGTTGATACAGCCCGAACTCTTTTAATAAATGCCAATGCACCCTTGAAGTTTTGGGGGATGCTGTTCTTGCTGCCTGTTATTTGATACATCGCATGCCATCCTCTGTTTTGGGTAATAAAATTCCTCACTCTCTTTTATTTCCTAAAGATCCCCTTTATACTGTTCCCCTCGTGTGTTTGGTTCCACCTGTTTTGTCCATGACCTCTCTCCAGGTAGTGAAAAATTGTCTGCACGAGCTATTAAATGCATCTTTCTTGGGTATTCTCGAGTGCAGAAGGGATATCGATGTTATTCTCCTTCTACACATCGCCTTTATGTATCCGCAGATTTTACATTCTTTGAGGATACTTTTTTCTTTGACACCTCAGCTACATCCGACTCCACTCCATCTCAGGTCCTACCCCTTCCTCTTTGTGATGCTCCATCACCACAGGATGATCGTCCATTGCGACGATATGGTAAATTTTATGAGCGTCGAGTTCCTACCGCTCCGGAGGACATACCTACTATTGATCCTCATGATTCAACTCCTGCTCCAAACGCTTCTCCCACTACGGTCCAACCTGACACTTCCGCTGACTTACCTATCGCCCTTCGTAAAGGTACACGCTCTACTCTTAATCCTCATCCCATTTACAATTTTCCGAGTTACCATCGATTATCTCCTTCCCATTTTGCCTTTGTATCTGCCTTGTCATCTGTTACCATTCCTAAGAATGTTCAGGAAGCACTATCTCATCCAGGTTGGCGGCGCAATGATTGATGAGATGATGGCTTTGGAATCTAATCATACATGGACCCTTGTTTCCCCTCCCCGTTGGGAAATCGGTCGTTGGTTGTCAATGGGTGTTTCTTGTTAAAGTTGGTCCTAATGGGCGGGTGGATCGCTTGAAAGCCCGATGGGTAGTAGCAAAGGGTACACTCGAGATCTATGGTCCGGATTATGGTGATACTTTTTCTCCCGTTGCTAAGATGGCATCTGCTCGTTTGTTCTTGTCTATGGCTGCCATGAAACACCGGCCTTTATATCACTTGGATATTAAAAATGCATTCTTACATGGTGATCTGGAGGAGGAGATCTATATGGCGCAACCACCTGGGTTTGTTGCTCAGGGGGAGTCAGATCTTGTTTGCAGATTACAAAAGTCCTTGTATGGCTTAAAACAGTCACCTCGCGCTTGGTTTGGGAAGTTCAGTAAAGTTATCCAGCAATTTGGTATGATTCGTTGCGAGGCTGATCATTCTGTATTCTTTAAATGCTCATCCTTGAATAAACGTATTTATCTTGTGGTGTATGTGGATGATATTGTTATTACAGGTGATGATCAAGAAGGCATTAAGGAGTTGAAGCAACACTTATTCAAACATTTTCAAACCAAAGATCTTGGAGGATTATGTTACTTTCTTGGGATTGAAGTAGCCCAATCAAGAACAAGTGTTGCTATTTCTCAGAGGAAATATGCCCTTGACATTCTAGAAGAAACAGGGATGCTAGATTGTAAACGTGTTGATACTCCTATGGACCCAAATGTAAAGCTTCTACCTAATGAGGGGGAGCCCTAACCTGACCCAGGCAGATATAGAAGATTAGCTGGGAAGTTAAATTATCTCACCATGACTCGACCAGACCTTGCTTTTCTGGTCAGTGTTGTAAGTCAGTTTCTCAACTCAACATGTGATAGTCATTGGAATGCAGTTGTCCGGATCCTAAAATATATCAAGGGATCACCTAGAAAAGGGATTGTTTATATGGACAGGGGTCATACTAATATCATCGGGTATACAGATGCAGATTGGGCAGGCGATGCTGCTGATAGGAGGTCCACTTCAGGCTACTGTGTGCTTATTGGAGGTAACCTGATTTCATGGAAAAGTAAGAAGCAGACTGTTGTTGCAAGATCAAGCACAAAAGCAGAGTATCGTGCTATGGCTAATACTACTTGCAAACTTCTATGGCTAAAATATTTGCTCCAAGAATTGAAGTTTTGAGAGATAGGTCCTATGGAACTTGCTTGTGATAACCAATCAGCTTTATATCTTTCTTCGAATCCTATCTTTCATGAAAGGACCAAGCATATAGAAGTTGATTGTCACTTCATACGGGAAAAGATCCTCACGGGCATCATTATGACTTCCTTTGTGGATACTAGAGATCAGCTTGCAGATATAATGACTAAGTCTTTACGGGGTCCTAGAATAGCATATATATGTGACAAGCTGGTTGCATCAGACATATATGCTCCAGCTTGAGGTGGAGTGTTAAATATAATTAATATATATGGACGGTGAATTTATGTGGACTGTGGAGTCTCATTCTTTGTATATTTCTCCTAGGACTTTGTATAGATAGTTATTGTTCTCTAGGAATCAGGTTTCCTATCTCATTGTCAAGTGTATATATATTGTCATATTGGAATGGAAATAAATAGAACAAATATTCAGTTCATATATTTTAAGTGTATTCATCAGCTATAGCATTTTTTGACTAACCAGTTCTATCACAAAACAAGAAGCTCTCTCAGTTACAGCATTTTTGACTAACCAGTTCTATCACAAAACAAGAAGTTCTCCCTCCCTCCCTCTCTCTCTCACAAAACAAGAAGCTCCCTCCCTCCCTCCCTCACAAAACAAGAAGGTCCCTCCCTCCCTCTCTCTCTCAGTTCTATCACAAAACAAAAAGTTCTCCCTCCCTCCCTCCGACTAACCAGTTCTATCACAAAACAAGAACCTCTCCCCCTCCCCCCCTCCCTCTCACACAAAACAAGAAGCTCCCTCCAACCCTCCATCCCCCCCCCCCCCCCCCTCTCTCACAAAACAAGAAGCTCCCTCCCTCCCTCCCTCTCTGACTAACCAGTTCTATCACAAAACATATCTCACAAAATAAGAACCTCCCTCCCTCCCTCTCTCTGACTAACCAGTCCTATCACAAACCATATCTCACAAAACAAGAACCTCCTTCCTTCCCTCCCTCCCCCCTCTCTCTGACTAACCAGTTCTATCACAAAACATATCTCACAAAACAAGAACCTCCCTCCCTCCGACTAACCAGTTCTATCACAAAACGTATCTCACAAAACAAGAACCTCCCTCCTTCCCTCCATCTCTCTGACTAACCAGTTCTATCACAAAACATATCTCACAAAACAACAACCTCCCTCCCTCTCTATCTCGATCTCTCTCGATTCTTGCTCTGTAGAGAACATTTCTCACAGAGATTCCTCAATATACAAATAGTATTCTTCAGTTACAGCATTTTTTGACTAACCAGTTCTATCACAAAACAAGAAATTCAAGAGTACAATTTAAATCTTTGCAATCCCTCTCCATATCTAACCGTTAATGACGCCACAGGCTACATATCGAAGAGAAGCCAAACATTCAATTCTATCCCCAGACCCAGGACAGATCGGAGGCCGATAATATCCTTGAAAACAAAAACTTTCCATTCTAACTAAATATACCAAATACCAACATAAACAGCATGCTGCCTAAAGCTTTTCCCTCTTTACTCTTGCCAAATCCTTTGAAACTAACCAATAGAAATTGCTCCAAATTAAAAGGACACACCAAACATTCACCAAGGGTACCATTGAACCAGGTATTATATTCTTGATTCTTGAATTTTGGACTTAACTCAACCCCACAAAACCGGCTTGTAAGGTGAGGATTGCCCAAGCTTTATAAGCACTACTTAGGCCATATCTCTAGGTGATGTGGGACTAAACACACCCCTCATACCTAGCACAATGAAGGTGCTGGTGGTTGCAATGATGGCAGCACAAAGTTGCTGCAATTAAGGCGACTAGGGGTAGACCACAATTAAGGCGGATTTCCAACACACCCCCTCACGCTCAGGCCCAATGGGCTTGGAGCGTGGATGATGCAGGCAACCCAACAACGGATCTAGGATAGACTCTGATACCATCTTGAATTTTGGACCTAACTCAATCCCACAAAACCGACTTGTAAGGTGAGGATTGCCCAAGCTTTATAAACACTACATAGGCCATATCTCTAGGCGATGTGGGACTAAACACACCCCTCATACCCAGCACAATGAAGGTGCTGGTGGCTGCAATGAAGGCAGCACAAAGTTGTCGCAATTAAGGCAACTAAGGGCAGACCGCAATTAAGGCGGATTTCCAACACTGATATAAGTGGAAGTTGGATAGTATAAAATCAACTCGGTAACTGTTTCGAAGCCGGAGAGGTGTACCCAACACATATCAGGAGATAATGGTTTTATTTTCATAGTTTGCTTTTCCTTCTACTTACTTTTTTTCATTTTCATATCACTCTTGCTATTGTTTTGGAAAAATAGTTTAAAAATACAAATAAATGAAAACTGTTAGTATAACAGAGTAAACAAGAAAACTAGAAAAGCATTAAACGAAAACCAACCACATCTTTGTTGTTTTAGTCACCATACCATAAAAGGCAGATAGAATAATAGAGTAAGGCTATGTATGTAATGTATATTGTATAATTGTACATTAGTGTAGATCATAACAGACTGTATGCTGAGTCAGTAACAGCTGTTATGTTAGTTAGTGACAGTTGTTAGATTAGTTACTCTCTAACTGCTAACTATTAGGTTAGTTACTCTCTAACTGCTAATCAGCTAGATTAGCCAAAGGTTATATAAACCTTCTCTTGTAACAATTGTATTTCAAGAAAAGAATCAGAATATACTGAATTCTCAGATTTTACATTTTCTCTAAGTTTTCCTTTCTCTCCACTCATGGATACTTCTCATTATAGAAGAACAGAAGTTGGATCATGAACAATAAAAACAACAAACTAGACTAATGCATATGCCATATGGTGCTTTAGTAAATAACTAAGAAACTAAATGAATGAATTGTAAATAGCGCTATCCCTGCGTTGCGTTGCGGTAGGTGGCCGCTATTCTGAATTTATCACATTGCGGTTCTGTATCACCGCCATCGCGGCTGCTATAGCGGCGGAAATCGCAGCATTTCAGCCAAGTTTTGGCCCCGATTCCAAAGTTGGCGAAAAACCTATTAATGTCCTCAAATCTGAATGCTAAGAGGCATTTGGAGGGGTAGTTTAGGGTTTTTGGGTTAAAAAAAGGTTTCAAAAGGGTTTGGGAGAAAAACATTTGTGCCTCTCATCTCTCGGTCTTGTATGTCTATTCCTTTCATTGTTACTATGCGACCCATCGAACCTACTCTCCAGTGAGTTTCCGGCTATGACCTGGTGTTTTCCGGCCTGTACCTAGTGTTTCCCAGGGAACCTACCCTCTTTCTCCATCAGCTTTGCATTTTCCGGCCAAGTGCTCTGTTTTTCCTCGTCTTCTCACTGTCCCGCAGGTTGCTTTATAGGCTCAAACTAATTTGTTTCCTTGACTTTTGTTGTTATTAACTTGAATGTTTTGCTTAAGACCTATGAATTTTTATTATTAATAATGAATATATCAAGAATTTTGAGTAACTTTTTAAATTTTTGAGCATTGATATGTATATAGTATAAATTATTTAACCTGTATAAAAAATTTCAGTATAGCGGTCATCCCGTTATGCGCTATCTGCCTATCCCGCTAGTGTTTTTGGGATCAGCCGCTGCGCACTGCTATCCGGGATTGATAACTCAATGAACAAGGATTTCGTAAACAATGCTAATAACAACCACAAAGTAATTGTCACCAGGCAAATTATGCCCACAACTTGAAGTGTACAAGCCCTTACTGATTCAATATCCTCCCTCATGTGTCGGAGTTTCACATTGAACATGCCTAACCATTCATCCATGTCTTCCACACAATTTGATGCCGCTTCAAGCCCTTGCAACACCTGCAAGGCACAAATTAGTATGAATTACTTCACAAAAATGTTAAATTATGCGAAACACGAAGATTTGTAAACTGAAGTAGCATTTACTGGTTGTAGTATTACTATCACAACAGCTCTAATGGTTGAAGTGACAATGAAACAACACTACAGCTTAAAATATCAGAATAAGCTTCAAGCTCCAAAAGTGGATAAAATCAGGAAAGTTTTTTTGATCTCTTCAAAAAAAATAAAGAATTCATGGGGTTTAAATAATTATAGTCACAGCTTAGATAACATATAGGGTTTATTCAGTCTATCATTTTAAACTCACAAGGGTAGAAAATTAAGCCATAATAGAGTATATGAATCAAGACGCCTGTTTACAATAACACACAATAAACAATAAGTCAATACAAGCAAAAGAAAGGTAATCAACTCAAAGAACAGTTATACCTCATCTATCAAAGGTTCGCTTTCTAAAATGGCATGCACATTTGCTGCTTCCAGCGCCTGGAGCTCTCTTTTCAACCTTTCGGAAAATGCCTCTGCTTCACCAATACCCATGACATAACTGCACATTTAAAAACTATCAACAATTTAATTCTGCACATTGGTATTGTAAAAGAAGATATGATTTAACATGAATATTTTCTATAGAAGTATGACTGAACTATTGAATTATATATGAATCCAACCAACCTAAGCATATAATTCCATTCAAATGTTAACAAGCATCATGTTCAGTACTTGCTTTTTTTTTTTTTAAGGTGAACAGATATGTGTCGCTGCACCCTTTAGATGTGAGACTAATCTCTGCTCTAGCGTTGGCTTAGTTCTGGCCAAAAGGTGCTTCTAGTGGGTTTCAAACCCCTGCACTGCAGGTAAAGGCTGCCAACATGGAGCTGAGTTTGCCAACTAAGTAACACCTCATGATTAGCCACTAATTTATGAATTCCCTAGATTAATATCAATCATAAGATGAGGCCAGAAACTTTATAAGGGAAGAAAGAGAAATGTTTTCTGTGACATTGCAAATTCGCAATAAACGCTTTGCAGACATAAGCCGTTAATTATATTCTTACTCATCACAAGTATTTAACCTCATTATACCATTTAAGACAGAGAATGATAGCACCTACGTTCCCAAAAGAGCTTCCATGTCCTCTTCCTCTGCCTGGGAGACAAGATCCTTTTCGACAGTGACTTTCATTTCTGTTTCAGTCATGGAAGATTCAACAGGACCACCATCTTGTTGTTTATTTTGAGTGGAGACTCTGGGTGTATTTTCCTATTTCACACTGGTGTAAGTAAATAAAAAGAGAAAACCAAGAATCTATAATAATTAACAGTAATAAATTACTGAGTAATTATTTGTTAGAGATTAACATCCTCAGCCAGAAATCAAGGACTTCATGACCACTAATGAAATAAGTCACACTCCATCAAAGGAATAAATACCAAATAATTATTTATTAAACAAAAAAAAACTATTCATTACAAAAAATGACTGCAGCTTGATTGTAAAGAAAGCTCAAGTTTAAGAGATTGGTAGACCATTATGCACCTTAGCCCAAAGAGCCATCTCCACAACATCAATACCAACAACCTTGGGAAGGCGACCCAGAACATCTTTGAAGATATTTAAGATACCAAACAGGAGTCGGTTCCTACAAGAAAAGTAAATGACACAATGAGCAAAACTTCACTCTCCTAACATACATCCATAAACCATTAAACACCGCATATTGGGATTATACATTTCTCCCAGTGATACAACCTGTCATCAATATTGCGCATTGTCCACTGCGGAGGAGCCACACTCTGGTTTCTAAGGTTATCAAATCCCTATAAGGAATACATTCATCAGCTAAAGAAATATATGATACAGAAAGAT
This sequence comes from Sophora flavescens, assembly GCA_030762895.1. Lineage (NCBI taxonomy): Eukaryota > Viridiplantae > Streptophyta > Magnoliopsida > Fabales > Fabaceae > Sophora > Sophora flavescens. The sequence continues at coordinate 14,256,557 of CM061067.1, forward strand.
ATCAAGAAACAAACTCCAAAACAGGAAATGGTTTCATCTTGATTTGCTTCTGTTCCAGAATCCGAGAGAATATAAAGATCTCTATAACAGCAGGAAAGAATGGAATGGTACCAGTGTGAACGTACATCCACTGGGATCATTTGTTACGACTTCCACTTTTGAGAGGTGCTTTAGCTTGTATATCTTGGCAGGCTGCAAGCACGAGAAATTTTATTGACAAAAGCATAAATATGACCAAGACAAATAGGGGGGGGGGGGGCGACTATTCTAACATACAGTGATGTATCAACCAAGCCAGTTTCAGTTTATCTGTTTCTTCTACTAACAAAGGAAAGTTGTGCAATTTCTTCACTATAATAATGATTATTATGATTAAGGGGAGTAGCTATAAATACACTATACCTCAAAAGTGCTTATGCATTAGGGAAAGGAAACATAAAGTGTTTTGCGAGTTCCAAATAATATGAATGAGATGGACAGAAGCTGGACGGAAGGGAACTAGGCAAAAGAAACTATAGAAGATATAAAAGGCATTTCTGTGTGCCTCGATGACTAGGTTGGCCGGTTGTTTGAATGGTGTCAAACTTTTCCAAAGTGAGACGATAATTCTCCCTCCCCAACAATTTTGGATGCAGATTCCCTGTTCTACTTGTATTTTTTTGGACAAAGCAAATCAAAGGTTAAGAGTGTGAGAAAAGTAAATCCAATGGTGAAAGATTGCTCAACTGTGACAAATGCGTGAATTTGCTACTGCAGGCAATCCGGATCCCACGATTTATTCCTTAAATTTCAACCTGAAGTAGTGGTTGGCCCGTGAATTGGCTTTTGATTGAGGATGCATATTGCTTACTGCTTACAAGTTACACCTCAAAATATAGTTCAGGTTATGTGATTATTTGACAGAAAAAGTAAAGGACATAGCTACAGGTACCGAGGAATGAGAATTCATATTCCATTCATATATATATATATATATAAAATGAGAAGATATGTATTATAAAAAGGTAAGAAGAGAAAATCTTGACCATTAAGGCATACATGAATGATCAAAATTATAACTTAATTAAGGGTCACATGGCCAAAAGTCAATGGTCAATATTTTACTAATATGATATTTTATGATCTTCATATAATTTCATTTTAGCTTATTGTATTAAGCTTGTCAAATAAGCTAATGAAAATAAGCTATTTTTAACTTAATTGAAAAAAAGTTTATTAAATAAGCATTTAATTAAACTGTTTATCCAAACACACGCAAAATCATATGCACACCATTTTGATATCTGACACTTCAACGACACACGACAACATGCATCTAATTTAAAAATTATTATTTTGGGGGCTCCGACATGGCGGAACACGACATTCAAAATTTGGAAGAAAACAAAATAACACCGGAAATTGGGTCTTTGTTAAACTTCCAATCAATTTGTAATACAATTTCAATGATATGACAATCTATGATTGATTAACAATATCAAAAATCTTTACAATAACAATGCATATCAATTAAATCCAAACAAAATAAAAAACAAACATATCCCAAAGAAGAGGGGAGAGGAGAAGGAAATTACCTCAAGAACTCCTCCCGAGGAATACTTCAAAACTCGAAGAAACGCTTTTGTCCTCTGACCTTTCGTTTTCGCTGCACAAAATAGCATATTGTCACCAAAAATGCTACCAATGTAGAACTGAAAAAATGATTACAGCACTAACACACAATCATGATATCAAATTATCAACCAGTTATGAGAGAGAGAAAGTGCGTACTGGAGAGAGCGAGAACCCTAGGCTTAGCCATTTGACGACCAAGCTTAGTAGATTTGCCCCAGGTGCCGTGAGTCTTGGCAACGCGAATCGACAGCACGATCCTCTGCTTGGTGCCCTCAATCGCAGCCTCGCAAGCTCGCCGGAGCTCTGAATCGTCAGCGCTTGATTTCGCCATTTTCTTCTTCTCTCTGATCTCAAAACAAAACTTGTGTTAGTTACATTACATACACTCACTCTCTCTACACACAAGGACTTATGTGCCTAGTATTTTTAGCACTCAAAATTGTCCGATACGGTTTGCCGTTGGATCATTTCTCTTTGCGTCCCAAGTGGCATGACTCGTGTCGCTTTTCATTTTAGCGCCACGAAACCATTATGCCCGATTCCCCTTCAAAACTAATTTATCCATTTATCCCGGGATCGCGTTTCATAACTACAATGTTTTATCGTCAAACAAATTACATTGGGAATCACATTTCTGTCGACAGAGATTTCCTCTCACCTAAGAGAATAAAATTTTCTCAAATTTTTAATTATTATTTACTAATTTTTATTTTTGAAATCTTTTATATTTGAGAATAAATTTTTATAACTTATACCTTATATCAAATATCAAAAATTATTATTCATACACCAACATCTTCCAAAATATTTTTTAAAAATTTGTAACAAATGCTACTCAAAGTTGTATGTATTGTATATGATAATATTAATAGCCCTTCTGCTCTACTTGTTATTCACATTTAAATCATCTTACAATTTAGCTACCTGCCTTCCATCCAATTTTTATACACCTTTCGAGGGATTCTTTGATAACCCTCCTAAGAGAAAAATAAAAGGATTGGTCTAATAGAGAATGATATGGTCTTGTATCTGATAGATTACAGATTCGAACCCTCCTAGTCTCTTTGGCTTCGAACCCTCATTAGTCTCTTTGGAGAAGATAAATATAAATCCATTTGTAAGTCTTCATAGAGCTCGAAGGTTTCTCTGTCTTGGACTAGGGTACCATCCCTTACCCTAAATATTTGTTACAAAAAAAGAAAAAGGAAAAAAAGTAAGTTTAATTTTGATATATAATTCATCAATCAATCAAAAAATTATCTTATATTTGACTTTCAAGATAAATATGATAAAAATCAAATATTTTTAATGATGTGGTAATTTATGATTGATTGATAATATAAAAATAGATTAATTGTTATACACCAACCGTATAAAGCGCTTTTACACTGACAGTATAAAAAACTTGACACTGTCAATATATAACATGTAAACTCAAATAAAAAAATCTTTACATTGATAATACATACCAAATTAAATCTAAACTTTTAGTTATGCACGAAATTAACGTTCCATTTCTAAAGAATTTACCAAAGTTTATTATTATTTTTCTAAAAAAAACAATGAATTTATTTGAATATGTATAATGATATGTTGTTATTTGGTGGTGTATAACAATTTTTTTTTTTTTGAGTGAAGGTCAAATTGGTCTCTAAAAATTTTCGGGAACTCACTTTTAGTCCTTGAAAATAATAATTAAATTAATCATTTAGTCCCTCAAAAGGAAAGGTTGAGAGATCACACCCTATCATGTACTCTCAGTTAGATAAGAGTTAATATAATATTGTTCTTTAATCACCAAAGACACCCCATAACAGATATAACATTACACTCATTACATACTCCTGACTTATACTCCCTTTACAATCAACATTATGTACCTAAGAAAAACACCCCAAAAGATATAAAAAACAGACGCATTCCGATTTACAAAAGAGACTTGACCAGCAAATACTTACAAAGGACAATACACCTTCTACAAATTAGACACAAAAGGGAAATTTCCTTTGAATCATGACAGCTTTATCCACCACCATAGCTACTCCACCAGATTTTCTCTGCTACTTCAATACCATTTGAATAGTTTGCAGCATACTTCATCCAAGCATCTTCTGGCCATGTATCCAAAAAGCAATTTCAAAAACCTGCCAAGGGATTTCAAGGTAAATCTGCAACATAAAACACCTACTCAACTTATCATTTTAGTTCATTATAAAAAATCCAACAACTCTTGGCTCTAGATTATTTCCAGTAACTGACTATACTAAAATAAATTTAGAAAATCCATATTCAGCTAAAATATTAAAAAAAAAACTCCCTTACAGTAAATATAATCAATAGCACTAATCAATCTCGTACAACTACTATAACCTGAAAGACACCTTTTGTCTCTGCACTATACTGCACCTGTGTGATCATAATGCAGACCAGAATCATGTTGCAAATGATGAGATTTATGTGCTTCTAAGATTTTGCTTTCTGCATTTAAGGGAAAATGAGACTTCCAATTTGCTCAACATCTATTGCAATTTCAGTTTAGCATAAATCATGGGTATAGTCCGGTTTGATATAGGATTTCACATGTTAACGAAGGTTTAGGTACAAAATTTGTAGCAAGATTTTAGATTTGGCTATTTACTCTGTATTTATATATGTGCCATAATGTGCTCCATATAAACTGCCTTCTGCATTCTTATTTAGCATCCAGGTAAAATTCTTTTGAGATTTTAACTGCTAATTATCTATGATACTTGCTGAAATTTTGTTGTTAACGAAGTATATTTGCTGGAATTGTCATGCTTAATGTGGTTTCATATATTTGAATTCAAGACAGCTTGTAGGATTTTACATATTTTATACAAATTTATGCAGCTAAACCAACTTTCAGAGTTTCAGTATAAATCATATCAATTTTTATACACTCGTAAAGGAAAGGGTTGCAAGTTAACAGAACATTTTTGTTTAATTCCCAACATAAAATGTTAACAACTTCATAGAGATGAATTGGTATGCACATTTTTTTTATAACCAAAATGGGGTGCAAAGGCATCACTGTGGAAACTTGACATCCCAACTATGTTGGCACCCCAAGCACCACCAATCACTTGCAGCACACCATAAATTTATTAAAAAGGAGAAAACAGTACAAAGCATGGGGGACAACACCAAAACCCATGGAAGGAACAGAGTTATTTAAACCTATAATTAGGGAGACCAATCCTATTCCGGAAGAAATCTTGTAAAATAAAGCTAGGACCTAAATTCCACCAAACAAACCCCTGGGAAAGAATGCCGTAGTTGGCTAATTTGTCAGCGCGGGAATTTCCCTCTCTAAGAATGTGTGAGCAACCAAAATGCATTTCCTTAGTTAGACTCAGACAATTCATCCATCTGTTACGAAGCGGCCAAGGAACCAACTTTGGGTTGGAGAAAGATTCCACTGCCAACTTTGAGTCACACTCAAGCCAAAGCTTGCGCCAATTCCTCTTATGTGCCAATTCAATGGAGAGAATGGCGCCCATGATCTCAGCAGAGAAAGCATCAGATATTCCAATATGATAGGAAAAACAACCCAGAATGGCTGAGCTGCTGTCCCTAAAAATGCCACCACAAGCAGCCCTTCCAGGGGAACCTCTGGCTGCGTCGTCACTGTTAGCCTTAACCCAACCCATTTTTGGAGGATACCAAAAAACCTCCTTAATCACCGGAGCTCGATTGGGCTTACCAATAACCTGGAAGTGCTTTAAGATATTGAAATCCTCAATGGCAGAAGACATGGAACCTGTAGAAGAATTTCCAGATAAAGCCACGTTAGCCAGGACCAAATTCAAAGAAGCCTCGAAAGAGATTACCTTCCCTTCAAATTTAAATTGGTTTCTACAGAACCAAATACCCCCAATCACGTTTACAATTGTTGAGACAATGATGTCTCTGACTTGAGAGCTCCAATTTCTGCTGCAAACCGAAAGCACGGTTTGGATGGAAGAGGTATCAATAGCCATATTCAACACAGAACTAAGCCAGTGCCAGAACCGAAGAGCAAAGCTGCAACCAAAAAAGAGGTGATCTGAAGTTTCATATGCCTGGCAACACAAACTGCAAATGGAAACCACATGACATCCACGAGACCAGAGCTTATCCTCAGTTGGGACCTTATTATGAAAGAGGCGCCAGGTGAGGAAAGATTTGGATGGAGGAATCGAAGTGGACCAAATAAGCTTACACCAAGATAAAGCAGATGTTGCCGGAAACAGAAAATTGTAGGCATCTTTCAAGGTTAACTCACCAGAATTAGAAGCGGCCCAGTACATTGAGTCATTCACAGGAGAGATAGGGATGCTAATAAGGCTGAGTTCAGAGGACATAATCTGATTGCGCTCCAAAATCGCTTGAGGGATCTTCCATTTACCGTGATCAATAAAATCCTCTACTTTGGCCCGCAATAAATGGTGCACACTATCCGGGATATCCAGAAGATCAACAATAGGATTGGACAACCAACAATCAGTCCAGAAATTGATATTCGAGCCATTTCCAACATTCCATCTACTGTTAGCAATGACAGTCAAGATTTGATTTTTCATACCTGCCCAAATCGAAGAGCTTATGCGATACTGGATTGGGGTTTTTTTCAAAAAGACCCTGGCACGAAGGAGGAGCGCCCATTGTTTGTCCGAAGAAACTAGCTCCCAGCATCTTTTCAGCAAGGCCGCTTTATTAATAGAGCTAAGGGATCTCAATCCGAGGCCACCATCATCAGAAGGGGAGCACAAGGTGTTCCAGGCAACCGTGACTATCTTCCGAGAATCGATGTTACCCGACCAAATGAAGTTCCTAATCCATGTGTCTAGCAGTTTTAACAAGGAAGCGGGCCAAACATAAATCTGGAAAGAGTAGAGTAACATACCCTTAATTGTAGACTTGACCAGCTGAACCCTTCCCATAACGAACAACATTGCACCCTTCCAATTAGCCAATTTGATCTTGATCTTGTCTACAATATGCATCAGATGAATCTTCTTTGGTTTGCCTCTAAAGAGGGGCACACCAAGATAAATAAAAGGGAGATGACCCAGTTTAAAACCAAGGGTATTAATAATCTCAGCCAATCTTCTAGATGGAACATTCCCGTGATAGACTCTGGATTTGTCTAAACTAATCAATTGGCCCGAGGCCTCACCGTACCTTGTGAACAAAGACATTAAACAATCCATGTTTCTCTTGGTTCCCCTACAAAAGATAAGGATGTCATCAGCATATAGCACATGAGAAGGGACTTGGTAGCCTCTAGGACTCGACATAGGTAACAGCTTCCCTTGCTGGACAAGAAGAGAGATAGCTCTGCTAAGTACTTCCTCAGCCACACAAAAAAGGAGGGGGGACAGAGTATCACCTTGTCTAACGCCCCTCTTACAAGGGAAAAAACCAACTGGATTACCATTAACTGAAATAGACAGCTTTGCAGAGAGCAAGACAGTTTTCACCCAATTACAGAAAATAGGATCAAAGCCAAACTGGTGAAGGACCTTAAGTAGAAAATTCCAATCTAAAGAGTCAAAGGCCTTCTTGATATCAATCTTTAGAGCAATGTTACCTCCAAATGAGCGCTTGTGCATAAGATTTACAGCTTCGAAGGCAACTCCAATGCAGTCATGTATATGTCTACCTTTGATGAAGCCCCTTTGATTTTCCGAGATAATCTTAGGAGCCACCGCAGCTAACCTGTTAGCTAAAACCTTTGTAATAATTTTGAATTTAAAATTTGCCAGGGAGATTGGTCTATACTGATCAATTGACACAGCCTCCGGAGTCTTGGGAATTAAAACCACCACATTAGAGTTGAAGTTAGGCAAAATCCAACCCTGCTGGAAGAACTGAAGAACAAACATCAAAAACATCATGCCCAACCACATCCCATAATCTCCGATAGAAAAAGGCTCCAAAACCATCGTGCCCTGGGCGCCATTAACATTCATGGAGAAAAATGCATTTTTGACTTCCTCCAAAGAGGCGATTGGTCGAAGATAATGTTGTCCTCAAGGCTCACTGCAAGAGATATGACTTGCTCAATCAAACCGTTATCACTGCAGTTGTTCTCAGAGGCAAACAGCAAAGTGTAGTATTCACAAACACGAGATTCTATATCCTCTGTTCTATCCAGAATCAAACCATCCTTTTTCAACACGGACATTTTCTTGGTTGTATTTCTGAATTTAGTAACCTTATGGAAGAAGGACGTGTTTCTGTCACCATTGGAGTGCCAATCAATTCTGGATTTTTCTCTCCAGAATTCCTCCTGAAATGAAAGAGCAAGACTTAACTCCATTTGGGCAGCTTTTTCCTGCTCAGATCTGTCATCAGAGAAGTCAAGCACAAAGGTTTGCTCTTGAATTATGTCCACGGCCTGTTGAGCCTTGCTAACCCTGTCATGAACATTGCCAAACACATCTCTGTTCCAAACCTTCAACTTATGTTTCAAATGCTTTAATTTTTCAGAAAGGATGTACATTGGGCAACCAACATATGCAACTTCCAAGCTTCCGATACAATACCACTGCAGTCCTGATGTTGAGCCCACATTCTGAGGAATTTGAAAGACGAGCTGTAAGAGTTGGCTGCTGTTTCCAGGGATAAAAGGATTGGAAAATGATCAGATTTGCTTCTAGTTAAGGTGCAGCAAGAGACGCTTGTCCAAGAATCCAACCAAGCATCATTGCAAACCACTCTATCCAACCGCTTTTCTATGAGGTTGTTACCCCTTCTTCCATTGGACCAGGTGTATAAGGAACCTCTTGTAGGCAGATGAGAGAGGCTATGAGCATCAGACCAATCTTTGAAGTCATTGCAAGAAATTTGAGACGAAGCATATCTGCCTCTATGCTCATGATTTCCTAAAATGGCGTTGAAGTCACCAATGAAGCACCAAGAGCCTGGGTGGTTATCCTGCAACAAATTTAACTCATTCCACAAAATCCTACGGGAAAGATAATTAGTGGTCGCATAAATAGCAGAGCAATATAACAAGTGATTCTCCCAATTGATAGAAAAAGAGACATGCTGAGTAGATCTACTAATAACAGTCGGAGAAATGTTTTCCTGGCAAATGCACCAAAGATTTGGAGCCAAATTACCTCTATCATTAACAGCAAAAACTTTAAGATGCAAGCTACTGAAAAATCTTCTAGGAAATTGATCCATCCTAATCCACGGTTCGGCAATGAAAAGAAATTCTGGTTTATTCACAAGGAGCAACCTTTTAAGAACTAACCTAATGTCTAGGTTGGCAACGCCTCTAGCATTCCAATAAAGCATCTTCATTAGGCAAAGTTATGAGGTCCAGCCCTATGACGGGCTTTAAGATGATCCTTCTTCAAATTCTGGTTAGCCTTTTTCTTAAGTTTCTTCTTTTGAGATTTGCTTAGGACCACTGTAAAATTCTGATTGTTCGCCAGATATTTAACCGCTCGGGAGTCATCATGAACCAGAGCAAAGTTTGGAGGGTTAACCCCGTCTTCCTCCTCCTCCTTTTGATCACTCCATAATCTGCCAACAATCCTCAAGTCCTGAGCCACATTCTGATTTGAAATATGGTTGTCAATTGCAATAGGAGTTTGCAAAACAGAATCTTGTAACGCAGCAGAGGCAGAATTCCTAATGACAAAAATATTTCTGTTGTCCGAAGATTGGAGAGAGTCTTCCACCACAGTACCAACCACAGAGGCAGAAACAGAATTTACTGCACCAATTGGAGAGTCCAAAACGCCATTCTGAAGTAGTTGCTGTTCTGAGATAAATTCCACAGCAACCACTGGCTGTTGGATCAGATTAATGTCAGGCGCTGAAACAAAACCAGCGAGGGGGTTTACATCAGTCACAGCGATCCCCTCAAATTCTGGATGGAGATCCGGGCATTCTGCAGAAACAGATTCAACATTATTAGCCGTAGCAACTGGATTGACAATACCTTGGGCTGCAGGTTGGTGATCCAGAAATTCTGCAGAAACAGAATCTGCATTGTTAGCCAAGGCAATCAGATTAGGAACACCTTCTGGATCCAATGTTGTAGCAACGCCATTGTTGACAAGGGGCTGACGATGAGAGTTAATCACAGCAGTGTTCTGAACAGTGTTCTTAGGCACATAAGTCTTGCATGAATTTCTCACTGGTGGGCGATCAGAATTCATTCTCGCGTTACTGCCATTCGTCCGTTTGCAATTAGAGAGAGAATGACCAATGTTCTGGCAGAAAGTACAAAAAGCAGGGAGCCTTTCGTATTCTATATTGACAACAAAATCATGTTCCTCCCTCTCCACAATTACATGACTGTGCAGTTTCGCCTTTAGATCAATATCAACTAGTACCCTTGCAAAGTGGCCGAAAGTCTTCTTGCTCGTGGCTTCGTCGAGACTGATAGGAATTCCCAAACCACCCGCAATTGCAAAAATAATCTTCGGTCTCCAGTATTCTTGAGGCAGCCCAAAGATGCGGACCCAACACTGTGCAGAGGATTGCTTTTGATTGTATGGGTTGAAATCTGGTGTCCAAGAGGACAAACGCAGAATCCCCGGACTGAGATTCCATTGACCAATTGCCCAGACACTTCAGAGGTCCTCTGCAGAAGCGAAAGAAAATTCATAAAAACCTTTTCCTAGGGAGATCATTGCCCATTGATTCAAAGGTTTCCACAGGGCCGATAACTTGGCTCTCAATTCATTCACCTTGATTGGCTGCTCACCTTTGGAGAGGATTAGACGGCCATGTAGATGGTTTTTGAAACTTTCTAAACCGGCTATATATTCCTCCTCTGGGATTTTGATTGAAACAGTTTCACCCTTTAGCCGGGGATGAGGGAGTTGGCTATAGGGGAAATCACAAGCGTTGTTAAGAGCCTGGGCTTAAGTTTTCCTTTGAGAGGGGGCTGTGTGCGAAGGAGATTGGGATGCCTCCAAGGCCAGAAAACTCCATGGCCAGATGGCTTGAGGCGCGGCAGCCATGGATCATACAGAAGTTTTGTGGATGACGGCTAAACCCTAGCAGAGACACTCATGAGCGCTCTCCTCATCCAAACCCTCAATCTCAATTGGTATGCACATTGATTTTAGGATAAATTACACTTTACCTCCTTAAATTTTTCTTCCAAATCAATTTTAGTTCATCAGCCACCAAGTTTAAAACCTTATATTTGACCCCTTCATATTTCAAAACACACAATTTGCCCTCTTTGAACCCCTGGAAGATTTATAAACACCGAGCTGTCAATATTCAGTTAAAACTAACAATAAAGAAGGCATGAGCTATGCAAAAAAAAAACTCTCTAATTGTGCACTAAGGCCGGGAATTGAATGAGTTGTCCATAATGATGCATGACTTATCATTATTTACATTAAAATGCTATGCAGACTTCATTGACTTCACCCCTTTTCTATCATATTTTAATAGGTTCATTATCTATTTCTATTGGTCAATGGTAACTTAGCTGATCATTTGTAACTTACAGCCATGAGGACTGGATTTCCTTCTTGGACAACCCTTATACCACGCCTGCATAAACTTCTGAATACAACACATTTCACCATACTCCTTTAATCCAAGCTGTTACACCGTCCTGCATAACCATGTGGACCAATTTGTGGCAAAAATTTAGAAATCACTAAAATATTTAAGTCTTTATGAATGAATTAGCGATATTATACTAACTATTGAATGGTATTGGAGTCTCACATAGCTTTAAGAATTCAATGTCACTGAATTAGCATACACAAAACATGAAAAGGTGTAAGTAGCCCATCAAAAGGCATCACACATAAGCTATGATTCTTACCTTCATCCTCCACCACCTCAATGTAATTTTCATTGTAAGTAACTTGGAATGACATATTTCCCAACCAAAAATATTGTAGCGTGCATCTTAAAGACCAGCTCTTGATCCTCTTTGCACATTTGAACAACATCTAAGACGCCATGACGTCCCGTTAAAGAAAACCCATAATATTTAGGACCTAATTGTGTTATTATCGTTAAGCGTATATATTAAAACGGCGGAAAAATTTGAACTTAAAATATAAACAACATATATACACACATGCATAACATATACACATCATATCCTGATGTAGTACAGTAGAGGGAATCCCTTCAGTAGGATCCCAATAGGTACAAACTGATACAAACTAATATAAACAACAAAAGATAAAACACCTCAAAAAGACGCACTGGCCGTAGTCTCTCTACTCAACTACTCGGGTCCACTGCTCGTCCTCCAACATCTGGCTCATAAGGGGTTCCATCTAGTTCCTCCATAGCTGGCTTCACCACCGAGTCTTCTTATAGCAATCACATAAATAAAACATACCCAGCAACAAGAAGAAAAGGGATAAGAAACAATATAACATCAAACGTGGAAAGGGTTTAGCAACATTTAATTAAATAACGACACACTAAACATCCATCTCCAAGAGTATACATAAATAGAACACAATCATCCTCAATCCACATCTAGGATCTTTCCTCTACCCTCCATCATGATGCAATGCAAATGCTGTATGAATCATCTCATCAGGTATCTTCCATATCCGGATATCACATCAATAAATCGACACGTCCCAGAGTCCCCGTCACACACCCTCGTCCGCGGATGGAGGATGCCCATGCAAAGCAATGGCACTATAGCTGCACAATCCGGTGCACACCTCTGAACCCCGGCCAGGGTGCTCATGCAATGCATGAACTATAGCTGCAACTAAAATGAAATCATGTCTGGGACGGTCCGTTGTTAGCCTATCCCCAGGAATTCTCCCTCTGAGGCATATACCCCACACGACCATGTTTCAGGTCCACCATATCACAGACCATGTTTCGGGTCACCCCCTAGTGCCCTAACCGCTCATCATAATCTCATAGGTAACCTCAATAAAATCTTATCTCATCAATCTCATTATCATCATATCTCAGGAATCATCTCAGTTAGGCACTAATAACACATATAACATGAATTCCCCAATACATCCTCACGTCTCGATATACCTTATCATTTACTCAAACTCTAATCACAATTATAACACTCAACACATCATACCATAATATCATCATGGCATAGCATCGTCATTACTAACATGTCATAAAATCATCATTTGCAAACTAATAATCATTATCAAAATCTAATTAAAATAATAAGATATCATGCTTATAAAATAATCACAACTCATAACATCATCATCCCGCAGTTATCAACAATAATTCAACCAGTCAAATCATCCAAGCAGACAATCATAAAATAATAAAATAACATATAATAAACATAACGGTGATAAACGCACAATCTCAATATCATCACGAGTACTACTAAGTAGTCCCCAGCGTGATATGGACATTGTCCATTACTCGTAATCATGTAGGTTTGGGTCGCCCTACGCCATTATTGAATTAAACGTCACCGTGTCGTTTCCGACGTTAAATAATTTCTTTCCCCCACCTGGAGAGTCGTACGATGACCTAGAAGCAACGAAATTACTCGTCTTCTACTCTTGACGATTCTGCCCCACACGGACCTAGGCCCCCGAGTCTCCGAAAGTCCACCTAAGAAACCACATTGTGAACAACACCTTGTAAGGAACTTAGAATATGCAACAAATACCCTAAAATCCGCCACTATTTTGGCTCTATATCTCACAACCCAGACATTTATTTACAAAAGTGAACGGTGAGATTAAAGAGTTACTTTTCCTTACCTTCTCCAAAAATTTCAGCTCGATCCAATGGTGGATGAGCCAAGGATGAACCTTCCAAGGTGACTGGTCAGGAGCTACTCGGGTTGAGATTATCTCCTTTTTCTGAGTTGAATAACTCTCACTCTGGGGAACGCACAGAACTTTTAACCGTTGGATGTGAACTACTAGCCTAGAACCTCTCCATGAAATTTCAACACGATCCAACGGTGGAAGAAGGTGAAGGGATGGTTTTACAGAAACAGGATAAGATGAGTTTCTGGCTGTGAATGAGTGTGCAACTTGTTCTTTCCTTCACTTAACTATTCAGCCAACACATGCAGAGGTGAGGGAACGAAATTGGCTATGGAAGGATGAGTGAAATGAGACTGGAGGAGGAAAAATGAAGTCACTTTTGTGATTTTGCTTTTATAGATGAATTTAGGTAGGTTTTGATAAGTTAGTGGGAAGACAAGTGTCGTGCATGCAAAAGGGGTAGTGGAGATAGGTGTCATTCATGCAAAGGGGTTAGGTGTCACACATGAAAAAGGTTTAGGTGTCACACATGCAAAAAGGGTTAGATGTCATACATGCAAAAGGGTTAGGTAGAATGTGAGGTGGTGTCACCATGGCCACCTTCCTCCTGGTAACGACACGTATCACTGGGTGTTATTCCGTCGGCACAACTGGATGTTTTCTTTCACATCTTCCTGTGTAACCTACTGTTTGAATATTTTTCTATAATTATTTTAGGTTAATCCTAAGACCTATTGTACTCAGGACTGACCTAAATTAATATTCCGACTTTCAATTAATTAATCGATCACAAAACACTCGATTTGTGTTTCTTTGCATTCTTGACCCGTTCGACGTCCGATTGACCTCAAATTTAAGATATAGGCTCATCAAGACCTAATAAACGGCTTCAAACCATCAAAAAGGTCTAATCTCATTCCTAACTCCAAATTTCTTATTTCACACTCAGATGTCTCAAAGATGCTAACCGGGAAACCCTAATTTTGTTTCTACGTTCAAACTCACTTGAAAAGGTTGTGTGCTTGCCAAGCAAGGGTCTCTATGCCTCAAACCACATCCCAGCTATATAATCCAAGTCCTAACCCTAACCCTCATACATTAACCATGCATAAAATAGGATGAATTAGAACTCAAATAACTATTAAATAATGTACATCAAAAGAATGTAAAAGTAAAATACCGTGATAGCCTCCCAAATCTGATCCTTAACGTTCTGTGGAACGTCATTCCAATGGTTGTATAGGATGCTAACGTGCTGCTTGGTTTGTAGAATCACCCACGATTTAAATTCTCTAGCACAAGGGCCCTAGGGCTTTAGTTTAGCATCAAAGGATACCTCAAGAGGGTAACTACTTTGCCTAGCCTTCTCTAACTTCTTCAATGACGTGGCTCATCTACCCCGTTTCCTCCGAGACTGTGATGTCTGTTTGGACAAAAAATGTTAAATTAGAGGGTTATGTATAACAAGGATAAATAAAGAATATATAAAGAACTTAAACTTACATTATAAATAAAGAATAAAGATAGTATATAACAAGTAAACTTACAGTATCATCAGGCGTAGTCCCCATAGTGTCCTGCATAGGCCCCACAGTGCCCTCCCGTGCATGCGAGTCTGAGTGATCCATATGTATGCCTGTTCATAAACGGTACATATTAAAATATGTTTTTTTAACATGGATAACTAGAGATAAAGATAAATAGATAAATACATTTTCTTGTATTCAAACACTTGACACAAGGACAATAGAACATTCCATTACTCTTAGGCATTCCATAAAAAATGAGGTTCTTATCCCTCTCTTTAGTGAACCTTTTGCATATATTCTCAGACTATCAACCGAGTTTTGAAATTTTTTAACAATAGATTAGTCTCTTTAGCAGCCATATGTAAAGTGTAGAAAATAACTTATCAGAGTCCACGCACCATTTCAAACACATGGTTTTCCTACTGGCTTTATGAACCTTAACAAATCAAAATTCCTTATCACCATTATCAAATCCATCAAATACTAGTTATCAACAAAATACCCTCCATACATATAACAGAGATAAGCACAATAACACAACTTATCCCACATCACTATTTCAACATTGCTATTTACAAACCATTTATCAGAAAGAAGAAACAGAGATAAAGGCTCTGACATATTTTCACACAGTTCACAAAGTTAGGGCATTACCAGAGAAAACGACCGCTTCTGTTAGGGCTCAGTGGTGAAGGAGAGTGGATTCTATTAGGGCTCAGTGGTGAAGGAGAGTGAAGGAGTACCTTAAATGAGAAAGAAAAGTACCCTTAAATAAGATAGAAGATAAGAGAGAAGAGAGAAGAGAGAAGAGAGGAGAGAAGAGTAGTGAGAAGATGACTCACCAGAGAATACTGTCGTGGTGGCGGCGGAGAAGAACTCGCAGTGGTGGTGGTGGAGAAGACCTCAGTCCCGGTCACGGTGCTTGACAAGGGTTAGAGCAGAAGAGAGGCGGAGTGTTAGACTCAATGACTTAGAGATTTTGATATATGACAAATACAATTTAATGTGTGTGCAAGTGTTTTAGTGTCTGAGACGCCCCAACGTCCCATTAAAGAAAACCCAAAATATTAAAACCTAATTTCGTTATTATCATTTAAGCGAATATATTAAAACAGCGGAAAATATAAAACATAACATACATACATAATATATACATCTCAAATCCTGATACAGTACAGTAGAGGGAATCCCATCAGTCGGATCCCAAAATGTACAAAACTGATAATCCAACAGAAAATAAAAACAACATCCTAAAGAGATGAGACGCACTGGCCATAGACTCTATACTCAACTATGAGGATCCACGACTCGTCCTCCAACGTCAGGCTCATACGAAGTCCCATCAAGTTCCTCCATGACTGGAATCTCTGTAGGCTCTTCTCATCACGATCACAAAAAGAAACATATGTAACATAGAGAATATAGGGATAAGAAACCATATAACATCAAATGTGAAAATGGTTTAGTAACATTTAATTAAATAACGGCACCCTAAACATCTGTCTCCCCGGTATAAATATATATAACATAATCATCCTCAATCCACATCTATAATCTTTCCTCTACCCTCCATCATGATGCAATGCAAATGCTGTATGAATAATCTCTTCAGGTATCGGCCATATCCGGATATCACAACAATATAATCGACACGTCCCAGAGTCCCCGGCGCACACCCTCGTCCCATGGGGGAGGGTGCCCATGCAAAGCAATGGCACTATAGACGCACAACCCGGTGCACACCTCTGGACCACAATCCAGGATGCTCATGCAATGCATGAACTATAGCTGCGACTAAAATGAAATCATCTCTGGACGGTCCGCCATTAGCCTATCCCCGGGAATTTTCCCTCCGAGGCATAGACCCTAATCGACCATGTTTTAGGTCCACTCGACCATGTTTCAGGTCCCTCATATCACAGACCATGTTTCAGGTCACCCCCTAGTGCCCTAACCGGTCATCATAATCTCATAGATAACCTCAAAATAATCTCATCTCATCACTCTCGTTCTCATATCACGATAATTATCTCGGTTAGGCACTGCTATCTCATATAGTATGCAATCCCCAAATACATCCTCATGTCTCATATAACTTATGATTTACTCAATCCTCTAAGCACAATCATTACACTTAGTCTATTATCCTAATAAGAATAATAATCACAATAATAATAATAATAATAATAATAATAATAATAATAATAATAATAATAATACCAACAATAATGATAATAATAATAATGATAATAATAACAATAAAAATAATACTTATAATAATAATAATAATAATAATAATAATACTAATAAAAAAAAATAATAAGTATAAACAAGTATCAATTTCACACCAACCAGTCAAACACGTAATCATCACGTAATAACATAAAATATATTTATAGCGTAACGGCGATAAACGCACAATTTCTATATCATCATCGATACCACTGAATAGTCCCCAATGTGGTATAGACATTGTCCGTTACTCGCTCTCGTGTAGGGTTTAGGTCGCCCTACACCATTATCTAATTAAATGTACCGCGTCGTTTCCGACATTAAATAGTTTCTTTCCCCCACCTGGAATGTCTTAGGCTAGCTCTGGGGCAACAAAACGGACACTCCCTATTTTACCTCAAATCTTCCACGCACCGTTCTACACCCTCCGGGGCTCCAAAAATTCACCTGAACACATCATTGTGAAGCACACGTTACGTGTAACCCAAATCTGAAGACGGAATTGGAAACCGATAAATGAATTGAAAGATAACCTCAATACCGTCGCAGACGGCATTTAGGCATAAAAAGAACATAGGCTTACCTTAGCCTAATCAAGAAAAGAAAGATAGGATAATGAAGTAGACATCGTGAGGATCACAGCGGTATAATCAGAATTTTGATAGGACGAACGGATTGATCGAAATCGGCTCCAGAATTTCTCTCACCCTCACGAACTCTCTCTCTCTCTCTTTCTCTCTTTCTCTATCTATCTCATGCTATATCACTCACTCTCTGCCTTATTTTCATTTCACGTCAATTAGTTGAGTAAGAAACAAATTCTTTATGTTTTTATGACTCACTTATGGCTATATTCACTAGGATTCAATGCTGGCATGATTTGAAAGAAGGAGGCGTGGCTTTGTTTTGGTGTCATGGAAGTGCATGGAGAAAGGAAAATAAAACTTCCTTTTTCCGTTAAGTGAACATAAGAGAAGATGTGGTCATTGTTTGACCATTGAAAGACTTAAAACTTGCGCGACTTTGTAATAGTCACAAGCAAGAGGTGGCATGTTTTTATACTGCCAAAATTTCGAATGGTGGAGGTGTCACCTATTATGGAATTGCCGTGTACAACTTCTCGTATAATCAAAGTAAATGGCAGAAAGATAGGGAACAGGAAATGACTCACTTAAAAAATGTGATTAGTAATAGTAAGTACAAAATGAGTAGTAAATATTGAGCCTAAAAATAAATATGTTTTTGGCCTTGGGATCTAAAAATAAAGATTAATAAATATATGATTTCGAAATTCAAATTAGAGTAATGATTAATAGTTGGACTGATCAACTAAGAAAATACTCAGTCCAAAATTTAATCTCTGATTAAGGTCAAACCAGTTTATTTTCAACTCTAAAATTAAATTGAATGAAAATATGAAAATGCTTTTCTCTTAATCATATTATTTAAAATATTTTTCTGTACTGGTAATAATAGTGACAATAATGTAACTTATTGTCTAGTAAGTGTGCATTCACTGAAATAAGTCAGTGTTAACGCATCCAATAAAATAATTTGAAGAGAGTAATTTAATTACTCAAACTAAATCACATAACAAAATTAACATAAACTTCCAAATAAAATAATTAACCATATGTGTAATTATATTTTAACCGGTTAAATAGCGTAACTAAAAACGGACTGTTACAATGTCAAATTACAAAGACAGGTATCAAGCAGTGATCTACAAGTTTAGTGAGCAATCAAAGGATAATATTCAAGGAAGAACTTGAAGGAATCAAAGAGCAAAGACGGAGATCAAAGGATCATCAAGACAAGAGCTTAAAGGAGAATTTTAGATTTAAGTCTTACATGATTTGTAAGAGATGAAATCTCTTATTCACAAATAAGCTCAATTAAAAAGATGCATGAAGAAAATCAATTTTCATAACCTGCATTAAAAGGAATAAGTTTTCGTTAATGAAAATGATTTTTGGAAATAAGAAGTGCTTGTCCAAAGCGCTCGTCCAACACAAGTAACAAAAGCGTTTGTCCAACACTGAAGTAATAGAAGCGCTCGTCCAATACTAAAGTAATAGAAGCGCCCGTCCAACACTAAAGTAATAGAAGCGCCCGTCCAACACTAAAGTAATAGAAGCGCCCGTCCAACACTGGAGTAATACAAGCACTCGTCCAATAAAGTGATACAAAGCGCTCGTCCACTAAAGTGACAGAAGGCTCGTCCACTGAAGTGATAGAAGTGCTCGTCCACTAAAGTGACAGAAGCGCTCGTCCACAAAAGTCTTTGGACATGCTAAGATCTTAATGAGAAGCTCCGTCCAATGACGTGCCATATGGAGCTCGTCTACTAATTGGAGCTCATCCAATTACTTTGTGTTTTAGTACTTACGTCTACTGACGTGGCATATGGAGCTCGTCCACTAGCCCGTCCGAATGTAAAATCTTAATGGTTAGATGGACGCGGTCATTTTCAAGATGGACGCGAATTCTCTAAGAACTATCAGAATCTTATTTCAAGAACCAGAATCAAGAAAACATATTGTTAATCAAATCCAAATCTGTTTTGATTGATCCCAACGACTATAACTTGTTTTCTATATAAGAGGGATCAAAGGAACACTTTTACACAAATTATAACATATCACAGTTTTACGAAATCATTTTGAGAAATCAATTGTGTAAATCATTCATCATCTTTCTTGAGCTTACTGTGAAAATAGTGTTTCATTCTCATAAGTGCTTCAATTTTTACATCTAACTATTGAGAGTTGGGAATCAATTTTTGTTTTACAATTTGATTGTAAAGAGAGAGGGAGTCTCTCTGAGTGATTAGGGTGAGGTTTCCCTAAGGTTGAACATTGAGGCTCTTCACAAGAGTGTGGTATCTCGAGGTGAAGGAGTGCTATGTGGTCTAAAGGTTTTTCAAGCTACCTGGCAAAACTTGTGTGTTAGTGTGTGAAATCCCACAGGTGGAGTGGGGACTGGATGTAGGTCACAGTGGAGGTGACTGAACCAGGACAAATCTGGTTGTATGGTATCTCTAAACTCAAACTATTTACTTTCTGTTTATGATCAATAACCTGTGATTTTGATGTTTAAAGTTCAATATAATTTCCGTTCTTGATCTGTATAAACTGAATTGAAACCTGAGTCTGATTGTAATCAAGTCTGTGTTATCTGCTTTCAAAACTGAGTTGATAAAGACCATTCTTGATTTCTGAAACTGAACTATACTGAAACTGAAACTTGCATAACTTGTTCTTAATCTTTAAAGGATTAATCAATTTCTGCATTTTGTTATTACTGAGTGAGTGAACCCGAATCTATTCTCTATTAATTCTCAATTAATCTTTCTTATCCTCATCATCTTTCAATTCAAGATTTTATATAAACCCTTCATTGATTTTGTAAAAGATCCTGAGGCCACAAATCCGCAACTCTGATTTGAAAAGCTTTGTGAAAAAGTTTTAAGAGGGAAAGATTTTTTTGAAAACTCAATTCACCCTCCTCTTGAGTCGTTGAAGCCAAAACAACACAGAGAGTAGTGAAAGTGCAGGGTGAAGAAGGAAGGCGAGCGGGTTTATGTGTAGCGTATACTTTCTAATTTGATTCCACTTTTTACTGCAGTTATTTATACAACTGGCGTTAAAAGGTCATCTTTTACGTCAGTTGTATAAACAACTGACGTAAAATGTCATTTAAATGAACCTGATAATTACAGAACTACCACCGCCTCCTTTTTAACGTTTAAGTTTTACTTAACAGACTTTAACCTTACCTGTTTATTACCTATTTTGCACTAGTGTCATTTCATAGGGTTACCAGTTCTCCATTCTGCATTTGTTATGAGGTGCGTGACGTTTGACTTCTCCTAGCAGTGTTATATATGTTTTGAATCAGGACCACATGCTTATTGCTTAAAGAAGCTAGATTTCTTCCCCTCATTGGACCAACACATGTTGATAACTCCTATTCCTATGGAGTATGTTTACATAACCATATTTTAGAATTGATTTTATTTATAAATGAAGCCTTTTGTTTGAAAATTTACATCATTATGAATTGATTTGATTTTAAAGTTCTTCTCATTTAGTTGTGTACATGTAGTAATCCACCCAAAACTTGTTGGATTTTATTTTTAAATCTTTTGACAAATCAATTAAAATCAAATCCATTTTACTAATAACTCCTTTCAAATTGAAATTACTAGAAATTACTAACCTTTGTTTTCTATTTTTGGTTTGGATGTTTTTTTTTATAAGCAAAATTGTATTCAAGAAGAGTATTAGGGATACTCTAACCCAAATACATTAGGATAACCAAAAGTGACAGATAAACTGAAAAAGAATTACTAGCTCCTAAATCGAACTAGTATCAGAATTACAGAATCCTATCCCCCAATTACTCCCTAGAAGAGAGAACCCACATATAACCACTTGAGAATCATCCAAAGCAAAAACAACCCATAAAATTAGACAACTAAACTAAACCTTTTAAAAAACCAACTATTCGAAGTACCCAAACCTTTGGTTTGGATGTAATGCTAGCATTGATAACTTTTTTTTTGTATGCAACATTGATGACTCTTATTTTGCAAGATGTTTAATGTGCAGGAAGGAATTTAACCTACTATATTAGCATATAGTAATCTGTAACATCCTGATTTTTCTTGTTTCTAAAATCGGTATAAATATAAATAAACGTTTATATTTTTATCTGAAACTTAGAAAATGATTTTGGGAAAACCAAAGTCGTATTCATATTATACTTATTTTTACAAGTATACGGTGAAATTTTTGGTTGAAAATTCAGACGGAACACGGTTTGTATTTTCATTGACCGTAAAATTTTATTGATCAGAAAACCTAATTTTGACCCGAGAACGAAATGACTAGATTTTATATCTCATTTTCAACGATATATGTTATTTTGAAAATTTTCAAAATAAATAGGTTTTATACGTGATTCCGACATAAAACCCAAAATCGGGTGATCGACGGAGTCGAGAATGGACGTGTAGAGACAAAACCCGACATCCGACACTGAGATATCTTGCCACCTAGGGTGGTGAGTCATTCACCTAGCAATTAATGAATGTAATGATGAGTTTAGTGTAAAAAGACCAAAATACCCCTAACTTAACATATCCTTGTTAATTTATAACCATGGTTAAGGCATCTTCATCTTGTTTTTGTGGTGGAGAATTTGCTACATCTTCAACAAATTTCCACCACGGTTTTTCGTGATTACATTAGGCAAGATTACTTTTTTGTCCTTGTCATTTAATCACAAAATTGCCATTATTGCAATTTTGTCCCTAAAAATTTATGCCTTGGACCCTTTTGCCCCAATGATCCCACGGCCCAACCCAATTTGTGAGCCCATTTCATTGCTATTTAAGGCATGCATCATCTTCTTCATGAAGCTTTCCTCCATTTTCTCAAAAAACTCTAAGTTTCCATAACTAAAGTTTGTGAAGGAACCACTTGAGTCCTTGCTATTTTTCAACTTCTAAGAGGTATACCATACTTCTCTCACTCAATCATCATCATGGTCTTCAATTATTTTTATGTGTTGAAGCCATGATCATTATTTTCAATTCTTAGATCTAGAACTTTGAAAATTCATAGAAACTCATAGAAAAATCCTATGATCATGAAACCAATTTCTATGATCTTAGTATCCTTTCTATATTCAAGATCAAAGAGTATGCATCAAACTAAAATTTCTTGCCCTATGATCTGACAAGGCCGAACACTAGTTTTTGTGGGTGAAGGACTTTGTTCATTTTTTTTAAAACTAGTCTTGCTTGATTCAATCTTATAGTTCATATATGTATTGAATCCATGATTGTTGAATCAAAATAAAACCTCCAAGCCATTTTTTTTTCATAGCCGAAATTATGTTCTTGAGGAGTTGAAAGATTTTGTTTCATTTTCAACTTATGATAATTTATCTTAACTCTACACTACTCTAAGGTCATGGATCTAAGAGGGTGTGAAATTTTGAGATCTCTAGTCTATATTTGGTGTTATAACCGAATTAGGGTTCTTGAAAGGTTGGAATATTTGATTTCAATCTTTGTAAGTTAATCATTGATTTAGGGTTCTAAGTGATCAAGGATCACTAATCCAAGAGTTTAGAAATTTTAGAAATTTTTAGCCAATTAATCACTTCCTGGCCGAACCTTACCTATGGGAAAATATGTGTTTTTAATTATTTGATTGTTAATTTTGGTTGTGGTTTGGTGAAGGATAAATTATTGTGTGAATAGTGTACGTGTTTTGCAGAGATCAGATGTTTGACGGAACTTAAATTCAGAAGGTAAAATCTTCAAGAGGTAAGGGGAGTACCTGAAGGATTTTTCCGATACCTATATGTAATTTGTTTGTGGTCTGTATTTTTTTTGTGGTGTATTTATTATTTTACGTAGTTAGCATTATTTGCTTTTAAATTATCTGTTGTTTATTATTTACTTATTTGCATTTAATTGTGATTATATGTTGTTTCATGCCATTAATTGCTATTTGCTATGTTATTGACATGAAATGATTTTTGATGTTGATTATGGATTGAAAAGCCTGACAGTGGTCAGTGCTCAATTAATTACGAGGTTAAAAGCGTTAATAAGTTTTTTTATGAAATAATGAGTTTTAATCAGTGGAAAATAGTAATATATTATTACTTAATTATCTGATTGGTGAAAAATGGATAATAGTGAAAAAATAATATTATTTTAATGAATTAACGGAGTAAGAGTGTTTTATGAGTCACAGTTAGGACGTAACCGTGAAAATATTTTAGTATAGCTAATTTATATGTAAGAAATTTATATATATTAGAAAATGTTATTTTAAGAAAATAAGTTTCAAAAATAATTTTATTATGGTGTTGGAAAATTTATTTTACTAGAAAAGTCATATTTGGACTTAAAACGTTTTTAAAACGTCAAACGTCGGACAATTCCGACAATATTTACGGAAGTTTTATTAAAAATGATAATATTAGTTAAAAACATAGATTTTGTCTCAAAGCAATATTTTCATGTTCAAAATATTGATTTTTGAAAGAAAATGAATTTGAAGTGATTTTGATGATTTTATAAAACGAATTTATGTCGTAAAATTATTTTCTGTAAAGTATTTTTATACAACGGGTTATTTCCGACCACTTGGATAAGTTGAGGAAATTTTGTTTTTGGATTTGTGTTTCACAGAGCGAAAATGCTTTTAAAATTGAAAGTCGAACCTAGTTGCCGAGTCATCGGGTCTAGTGTTCTTTGGTATGGACCGTGTGTCCTCAACGGGAAGTTATGGACTTAATGTCCTATAAAAGTCTGTATTGATTTTTGTGCGTAAAAATCTACGAATCTAAATCTGGTGCATCGGTATAGATTTCGTGATTTGTACATTTTTGACTTGGAGTCTGTTTGATTGGTTTTGGACTTGGAGTCCTTTTTATTGGAATAATTATTAAACTTAAATGTTTAAACCTTGGTTTAGTCGTGAGCCTTTGAGCATCGATAAGGAAAGAATGAACACAAAGAAAATGACATGAACAAAACGTTTTACATGCATTTTTGGTCAGACGTGCCTCTGCATAGGACTTGAATTCTTGATGGCAAGTATTCATGAAGTTTGCATCACTATGCCTTGATGGACATATGACCACGAAAACCATATATATGCATGGTATTCACTGTGCCTCGTTTTGGACAGTGTTATGGTTAATTGAATTTCTACCTTATCTGGCAACGTTTAGTTTCTGCCTTATCTGGCAATGAGAGCCTGATCAGCTCATTTATTTGGTGTTTGAAGGTCCGGAGATTAGGTACAAAAGTTAATTGATGAATATTGAAGCGTCATGGTTTTTGAAACAACGAAGATTGTCGGGTATGAAACCCTTTGATAAATAAATTGTTTATTGTTGAATATACATGTTAAATGTTATTTGTGTGTCGTGCATATGGTTATCGTTTTAAAATCTGTATATAGGAACTCACCCTTGCATATGCATATTCTTCTGGCTTCGCTGTTGTACCGAAGAACATGAATACAGATGTTACAGAAGGGTTTCTTAAGTCACTTGGAGACTTAAGTCCGAATTGTGGAAAGAGATGTGTGATCATAGCGATGATCACGAGGTCTTATCAGCGAGTGTCCTGTAGAGCGATCGGCTTAAGAAAATCTTTGGGTGGTATGTTTTGAGAAAGGCTGTGTAGGTGTTTTGAAAACCTCTATATAGTTTTCATATCGTTTATGAGAAAATATTTTTAAGAAAGACTTGGGCATTGTGGAAGGTTCGTTTATCAATAAAACTTGTGTATGAGTGTTATGTAGTATAGTGGGAACGTACTGTTTCTATTATGTGTATCACAATCTTCCGAAGTATTAGGAAGAAAAAAAATATTTATACCCAGATTTTCTGACTTAAAATAAATCAATTTTCCAAAAGCAACTAGCAAAATATTCTTTTTAATTTATTTTCGCACGTGTTCATATAGTAAAGCCCAAGGGGGGTGTTACATAATCTATCTTATGGGTTGCCTTAGCAAAAAATTTGGAGGCTTCAAGCGTAGAACTTCAGAAAGGCACAGTCATGCAAATGATAAAGGGGATACAGATAAATACTTGCCATCAACTTCAGAGGTAACGAACTTTCAGCACTCATTAACATTTACCCACCAGTGATTTTGTAAATGCATTTAAATACTTCAGAATTTTTAAGAAGGGTTGAAAAATGCTAGAAATACTATTTTTCTGTTGTACTCATTTGGAAAGGTTCACTTGTATAATTATCTCTCCATCTATCTGTTAGGAGTGAATTTTCAAATTTGAGCTTTCTTTAGACAGACAGAAAGAGGCTACATAAAAATTGAGAAAGAAGTCCCAAAATTGATATATACTGTTTTGGCTAAAAGAAAGTTGACAAGTGCTAAGTCGACAGACGAAAAGTTGACAGAAAAGAATTGACATAAAGAAGAACGTTGAATTCAAAAGATTATAGAATAATTGACAAGTGTGGAGTTGACAAGAAGTTATTCAGTTGACATGTCAAACAAACAAGGCCGTCGAAAAGTAAAACTTGGGGGGCATCTGTTAGGGGTGAAATTTCTGATTATTGACGGATGCATTTCGACAGGCTGACGAAGGAATCAGAGTCTTGTCAACTAAATATTTTCTAAGTATTGAAAATATTTAGTTGACAAGAAAATACTGGTCGACAGAAAGGATAAATTGACAACCAAGCTTTTTGACAAAGTATTAAGAAGAGTTTTCAAACGTACAGAGAAGTGTGAAAATGGCTAAGTCCTTAAGACTGACAAGGCATTAGCAAGATAAGCTGTCAAGCAGCCAGACCGTCGAAGACAATCGAGTTGACGCGGAGCGGTTCAAGAAATTGAGCAGTTATCAGAGTTGTTTGACAAGCAGTTTAAATTTGAAATTTAGAGAACTGCTAAGATACGTGGGAGTCATTTAGATACGAAGTTACTACTAGGTAGTTATATTATTTGCCTATAAATACTAGTTATTACAATGTAATAAGGGTTGGAACTTGAAACATCCTACACGTCTCGATCACACAACAGACTGACGGATTAACTCAAGTACTCCTTCCACCCTATTATCATCAATACAATGTTCAATTTCGATACAATATTGGTTCATTTCCTTCAAGTTCTTCATATACTTTCTAGTTTATTCATCATGTTCTTCATAGTGTTCTTACACTTCTTTATTTTACTGCCATCAATATTGTGATGGCCGATTCATCTTATTTCTTTGTTAATTTTTATTAACTTTTAATATTTCTTCAATAGTTCTTCATGCTTTTTCCAGTTTATTTATAATTATCTTCAAGTTATTTCTTTAAACTTCATTATTTTTCTACAAATTAATACTTGTTTAATCCTGTTTTCCTTTACTCTAATATTATAAATAATTCTTAGTTTTTGACATCTTTTACTTAAATTAACATTTTCATTCGTTTCTATTCAATTTCCCAGAAATTGTTCTTCAACAACTTTAATAAATAACTACCTTTTCTGTATTAATTCATTTGTAGTGTTCTTACATTTCAAATCTAAGTTTTACTTCCTGTCAAGTATTCATATTTAATTACTTAGTATTTCAGAAACTATTTCCATTATCTAGGTCGGTTACTTGATACACATCCTACACATCTCGATCACACAGAAGATTGACGGATTACATTCAAGTATTCCTTCCATCCTTCTTATTTCAATACTATGGCAAAATTCAATGCTATTTCTATCTCTTTCATTCAAGTTCTTCATTTATTCTTACTTATTTCCAGCATTTCTTTTATATTCTTCTTTTAAATTCATTTACTTATTGTAAGTTGTATCGCTTAGATCCTACTTTGCTTAACTTTCTTTTTAAAACTTGTGATTCTCTTCATTGTAAACTTAGTTCAATCAGTAAGTTATTTTCTACGTAGAGAATCCATTCTTCTTTTAAATTTCAAATTTCCCTTTTCAAATACAAGCAGTTTCATTGTCAAGGTTCATTATTGATAATCTGTACACTATTTTTCAAATTCATATACTTTTCTTAGCACTCTTTGCCAGTAATTCCCAATTTGACTAAAATTGTCAAATATGTACTTGGCAGACATTGCTTTTAAAAATAGCACATTTCTGACGAGATTACCGCATAACTCGTAGGTCCCACACTCGTTTGATCCTCATTTATTTGTCACGAAGGAATTTTGGTCAACAAACTAAAAACCAACGTTAACAAATTGGCACGCCCGGTGGGACTAGTTTAGAGTAACTCGTATAGTGTCACGAACTCTGACATACAAATTTATTGTATGCGTCTACGGAGTGGGAGAGTGATTCAAACGTCATCTAATTCCCAAAACTCTGAATATGAGTAGTGCAAGTAATGCAGGCGTAGTCAGCACTAACGCCGCTGTGTCGACGGTGGATGCTAATCCTATAACCACTGTTACGCCAATTGATAATATTCCTGCAACCATGGCTAACGCTACTAATGCAGGAAATAATAGCACTAATAGTTTAATGGCGAGAAGAGGCTTTTCCTACGCTCAAGTTGTCAATGGATTTGACGAAGTTGGCCAAGGAACACTCTCGTCACCAACTTCCTCAGTTTTACAACAAATAAATCCACCAACTACCGGATTGTCTCCATGGAGTATTGTGAGTTCAAACCCAAGAGGGACTACACAACCTCTGTCACAACCTTTGTATGGAATGCCTTATGGTTCGACCACTGTTAACCCAAATACTCCATTTGAATATATATCATATCTAATTGGAATGACGACGACCGCCCACACATCTGGACAGGCAGGACCGTCGACTGGGTGGAAAATCCCTAGTCAAGCGAATGGGATAACAAGGTCAGTGATGATGACCCATACTCGACAAGAGCGTTCAGTAGTAAGGTCACAAGTATCCCCACTTAGACAATCCCCGCAAAATATTGTTGGTCTGTCAGAGGCTACATTAGCCAATGTTCGACAACAAATTGATTCTAGTAACTTTGATATGGTGAATACATTTACTCAGGAAATGGGTACAATGATTACCCCATTAATGGAAAACACAAATAGTGCATGCATGGCATTGGTAAATGAGATACGTAGGTTAAATAGAGCCTTGGGTGTGTTAGCCCCAGATGATAACCAAAATGCCAATAGAAATCCCAATAGAAATGTCAATAGGAATGTCAACCACTGTCAGAATAATCAACCACAGGTTGAACAACCACAAGTTATCCAATTTGATGGATCCGAACAAGATGACGAGCAGCCACAGCCCCATCATCGAGTCCCTTTGAGACGTGGAAATGCACGCATTCCACAGCCAGAGGAAGACGAAGACTTTGTCATAAACCAGGGTGCTCTTGGAGCGCTTCGTCAAAATGTTCTAAACCAGAATGTTCACCAAGTTGTTGAACAAGCATTGAATAGGTTTGGTCTTAACATAGGTTATGCCAATCAGTCATTTTTTGCATCGGCATTTCCTGACTGGGTCCAACAGGCAGAAATGCCTCGAAGATACAAAATACCCAAATTGTCAAAATTCTCGGGGGAAAGTGGAGAATCAACCGTCGAGCACATTACCTGATATACGATCGAATTAGGAGATTTGGCTTTAGAGGAAGGACTAAAAATGAAGTTCTTTCCTAGTTCATTAACTAAGAATGTTTTTTCTTGGTTTTCAACTCTGAGACCTAATTCCATACATTCCTGGAATCAATTAGAGAGGAGCTTTCATGATCAATTCTTTAGGGGTGATTTAAAAATTGGGTTGACAGACTCATTTGATTTTAAAAGAATGAATAACGAGTCTGTCAATGATTACCTTGACCGATTCCGTCAGATGAGGAGTCGTTGCTTCACCCTTATCCCTGAGGCAGAGATAGTAAAGATTGCTGCCGGGGGATTAGATTATTATATTAGGAAGAAATTGGTCAACCAACACCTAATTGATCTTGCCCAGTTGGGCGACAAAGTCCTATAAATTGAATATCTGAAGACCGAAAAGGTTTTCAAGCAGAGGAAATTCCTCAAAAGAGAAAAGATTAATTTTGTCAGATGTAGCGATTCTGACGAAGAAGGCAATAATTCTGAAGATTATGAGGTAGACAATGTTGAATTGAAAATTGGTCCCCCTTATACATGTCAAGCCTTGAGGCCCGCAAGGGCCAAAGAAAGGATTCCTTTTGTCAACAAGAAAGTGTATACGTTTGACGTGACCAAAGCCAACCAAATATTTGACATATTGCTTAAAGATAAGCAGTTAAAATTGTAAGATGATCATAGGCTACTGAAAGCCCATGAAATAAAAGATCGGAAGTATTGTAAGTTTCATAATACTTTTGGTCATGTAACTAACGACTGTATACATTTCAGGGACATCATTCAGAAGCGTTTGACAAAAGGAAGATTAAAGTTTTCAGACAAGAAACCAGACATGAAGATCGATACAGAACCATTCTATCCTGAAGTTAACAAAACTGACTGCCAAGTCCCTATGGGAATAGGCATGGTCAATATAAGAGCTGGACAGAATATTCAGATGGGCCTGACAGATTCATTTGATATCTATCGAAAGCCAGGGGAACCACTTGTTGACTTCATGACACGCAAGAAATTCCCAAAATGTGAAGGATTTTATGACGATGCTGCTGCCAAGAAAGGTGGCAGAAAACGCCATCATATCACCCACAAGACAGAACTGAGTCTCGTGACGGTAATAGTCAAGGCAGGTTCTTGCACCTGAGCATCCATGCTAGGTCTAACAGTGTGCACAAGAGTGATACGCATACTGTCAATGGGCAGACAGGTAGTCGTCAGCAACATACGTATCAGATAAGACCTAGACAAAATAACATTGGAGGTTGGCTTGAAGACCCAGTCAGAGAATCAGTGGGAAGTAACAAGTCTGCCGGTGGAGGGTTCAATTCTGTCAGGACCAAGAAACCCCCGTCCAATGTAACAGTGAATTGATGGGTAAAAAATTCCGCTATGGCCTGCTATCCCGAATTACGAGAGCTGAAATGTGTTAGAAAAAACAAGTTCAAAAATCACAATCCACCCTTATGGAATGAGGATTACCGAAGGGGGCAACTATCTCAAAACACTCAGATGATGGGACCTGGTTTTTCAGGACCTTTAAGTCAGCCGGCTATGTCTAAGAGTCAAAAGAGGAGGCTACAGAGGCTCCGACAGGCTCAAAAGAAGAAGCTTGCCAAGCAAGAGGGCATCACCATAAAGGAAATGCCTTCACAGGATACTGGTTGTCTGGTAGCAGTGGCTGACAACATAGCTAACAAGAGTGGAAATGCCAAAATGAAAAGCATAATAGTGACCCATCCCATGGAAGTTAATACGATGGGGCCTATTAATCAAGCCAGGAAGAATAAGCCTATGTCACAGGTTTTCGTAGAAAAGACGATGGCCTTAGAGCAGGCATCACCGCCAATAAGATCCACAGGTAAATGGTCTGTCGGGCTGGCTGATATAGAAAGGGTTGTAGGACTTGAGAAAAAGTTTGAGGCGAGAATGGGAAAAGAACAGTTGGCAACGTTCAGGCCTGAGTGCGATTTAACCAAAGAAGAATTATCGTTTGATGCTGTCATCGAAGCACTGAATGATCCAAATGATGACATAAACATCAGTAAAGACATGGACATGGATAGTCAGAATGAAGATCTAGCTGATATCATCGAGGCATTGGATAACTGCAGTGTGAGAATAGCCCGACCTTTATCAGATAGGTTAGGATCAGATAATGAGAATGATTTAAAAAGAAATCATGGCAGAATGGTTGGAGGTGCATTCTTGGATAAGGATCCAGAGAATGAAGTCATATTGGAACCAGGGATGAAAATGAAGATATGATTGATTTCATTCATTCCAGCAGAATATGAGGGACATCTCGAAGTTGATTTCTCCGACGGCGAAGATGTTGTCAACAATGATAGAGATCCATGTGATTTTTGGATGTATGTTCAAGAAAACTTGGTCACTGTGTTTGATAATGTGGCCTAATTGGAGAAACCTACAGATGAGCAGAGGAACCATTTAAGGTCATTGCATATAAAGGCCATAATAGATGGAAGACCTACCAATAGGGTTTTAATTGACGGAGGAGCTACTGTGAATTTGATGCCGAGAGCAATGTTCACAAAGCTAGGGAAGGATCAGTCGGATTTAATTCCGACAGATATGGTCGTCACTGATTTCAGTGGCAAAACTTCTCCGTCAGATGGAGTCATTTTGTTGAATATTCAAGTTGGCACCGTCGAAAGGATGACACTGTTTATGATAATCCCCACCAAGTCAAGCTACAACCTATTACTTGGAAGGGATTGGATTCATGTTGTGGGAGCAATTCCGTCAACAGTGCATAAGAAAGTAATCTTGTGGAATGCACAAGATCAGGTAGAAATAGTCGAAGCAGATGACAGTGCTTGTTATGCTCAGCAATTACATGTTGATTTCAAGGTATATTCACCAAACGTCATACCTATAACTGCCAACGAAGGGATCATTGACAAGGATGCATTGGAAACGAGTCTTCTCAGTCAATTTGGTGTTAAGATAAAGGAAGAGGCCGACAAATCTTGGTCAAATTCCGACAATGAGCCTTGAAATACAACTGAGAAGATTATCGGCCTATCTGGCCGACAAAGAAGTACACACTTCAGAAAGTGTGTTAGAGGATTGTATAATTGACGACGGCCCTTTGGGTTTTGAAAAGGGAGCCGAAGTTAAACAAAATATGGAAGTGGAAGATCCACTGGAAGAAGTAAACTTAGGTGCGGAGGAAAAGAAAAGGCCTATCTTTGTGAGTGCTTTTCTGCCAGAGGATTACAAACAAAAACTTGTCAAATTAATTACAGAGTATAAAGATTGCTTCGCATGGGACTACGATGAAATGCCTGGTTTAAGCAGGGACCTTGTCCAACACCGGTTACCATTCAGGGAGGATTGCAAACCTGTTAAACATGCGAGTAAAAGATTTTCCCCAGAGGCGGTACACAATTAAAGAGGAAGTAGAAGGACTGCTTAAGTCAAAGTTCATTCGAACAACCAGGTATGTCGATTGGCTTTCTAATGTAGTTCCTGTTATTAAAAAGAATGGCAAAATGAAGGTATGCATAGATTTTAGAAATCTAAATACAGCTACCCCCAAAGATGAATATCCGATGTCAATAGCCGACATGCTTGTCAACTCAACATTAGGAAATGAAATTTTAAGTTGTATTGGTGGCCATGCAGGTTATAATCAAATCTTTATAGTCGAAGAAGATGAGTCAAAGACTGCCTTCAAGTGTCTGGGAGCAATTGGGACCTATGAATGGATTGTCATGCCTTTCGGTTTAAATAATGCAGGAGCCACCTACCAGCGAGAAATGAATACTATTTTCCATGATGTGATTGGGAAATTTATAGAAGTATATATTGATGATGTGGTTGTCAAATCAAAAACTAAAGATGATCACTTAGAACACCTGAAGCAAGGGTTTGAAAGGATGAGGAAATACAATCTCAAAATGAGAGAAATGCAGCTTTGGGGCGTCGACTGCCAAATTCTTGGTCTTTTTAGTTTATAAGAAAGGAATCGAGGTGGACAAAAAATAAAGTCGAAGCAGTTATGGAAGCTGCAGCACCGACAAATAAGAAGGAATTACAGTCCTTCCTAGGAAATTTTTACTTTCTGCGGAGGTTTATATCGAATTTGTCAGGAATAACAAGAGTATTTGCACCATTGGTCAAGTTAAAAGCGGAACAGAGCTTTTTGTGGGAATCTTTTTATCAAGAGGCTTTTGACCAGATCAAACAATACTTAGTCAATCCACCGGTCATGATGCCAGCAGTGCCTCGTCGACCGTTGAAATTGTACATATCAGCATCTGAAGATTCTATAGGATGTCTTTTGGCCCAGGATGACAATGACAATGTCGAAAGGGCCGTGTATTATCTAAGTAGAGTCCTTAATGATGTTGAAAAAAGATATAGTGCTATAGAGAAGTTATGTCTAGCATTGTATTTTTCATGTATTAAACTTAAATATTATATGATGCCGTGTAATGTGTTGGTTATTTCCAAAACTGATGTAATAAAGTATATGTTGTCAAGACCAGTCCTTAATGGACGTATTGGTAAATGGACCAATGCTTTGTCAAAATATTCTTTACAATATGTGCAAGCCAAAGCTATCAAAGGTCAGGCAGTTGCTGATTTCTTGGTAGAACATCCAGGATTGGATGTGCCAGAAATAAACTTTGTCGGTTTACAGCCTTGGAAACTCTACTTTGATGGTTCAAGATATCAATGAGGTAGTGGAGTAGGCGTTTTGATTGTAACCCCACAAGGAACTCCTACTAAGTTCATGTTTGAACTTAGGTATCCATGTTCTAACAATAAAGTTGAATATGAGGCTTTGATTGTCGGATTAGAGATACTAGTGGAGATGAAAGCACGAAATGTGCATATCTTTGGGGATTCTCAGTTAGTTATTAAGCAACTTACTCAAGAATACAAATTTGTCAGTTATAATCTGACAAAATATTGTATTATAGCGAGTAAGTTAATGAGGAAATTCGATAACATAATTGTCAAATATATCCCCAAGGAGCTAAATCAAGAGGCTAATGAATTAGCTCAAATAGCTTCAGGATACAAGATATCTCAAAAGACTTTGTCGGATCTAATGGAAATTAGGGAATTATTGTATCCATTGGAAGAAAGAGATGTTTTGGTCAATGACGTAATTCTGCCCAATGATTGGAGGTTGCCAATAATTGAGTATTTGAAAAATCCAAGTCAAAATGCAGATATAAGAATAAAATATAAAGCATTGAATTATACAATGCAGGGTGGACATAGAAGATATGTCGATGGAACTTTACATATGTGTCTGAGTGAGCAAGATGCTTATTTGGCTTTGTCGAAAGTCCATGAGGGCATATGTGGAGCCCATCAAGTGGGAGATAAAATGAAATGGGTACTCCGACGGAATTTATATTATTGACCAACTATGGTTAGAGATTGCATTTTGTTTGCCAAGTCTTGTGAGCAATACCAGAAACATGGCCACATACAAAATGTCCCGGCCAGCGAATTACATTTTATTGTTAAGCCTTGGTCATTCAGAGGATAGGCTTTGGATTTAATTGAGCAAATACATCCTTCTTCGACGAAAGGACATCAGTTCATTTTAGTTGGAGTCGATTATTTTACCAAATGGGTGGAAGCAGTTTGCTTTAAAGCAGTCACTCAACAAGATGTAATTAACTTTATTGAAAATCACATTGTTTGTCGGTTTGGAATACTACAAACCTTGACAACTGACCAAGGGTCAGTTTTTACTGGTAATAAAATTATAGAATATGCTAGTTCTAAGCATATAAAGAAGCTCACATCTACTCCATACTATGCACAGACTAATGGCCAAGTCGAGGCTGTAAATAAAATTATTATTGGCCTTATTAAAAAGCATGTGGGTCGACAGTCTAGAAATTGGCATAACACTCTTGACCAAATACTATGGGCATATAGGACTTCACCTAGACAGTCGACAGGGACGTCATCATATAGGTTAGTATACTGACATAATCCTGTATTACCTGTGGAAATCAATCTTCAATCAACTCACATTCAAAGGCAAGATGATTTGCCTGTCGACCAATATAGGAATGCAATGTTGGACGAATTAGACGAGTTAAATGATGAAAGGTTGGTTGCTTTATAAAACTTGATTCGACAGAAAGAAAGAATTGCCAAATTCTATGACGGACGAGTCAAGCTTAAGGCATTTAAAGTTGATGATCAAGTGTGGAAAGTCATTTTGCCCATGGACAAAAGTTGTCGAGAATATGGCAAATGGTCCCCAAAATGGGAAGGACCATTTAAAATTACTAAAGTTTTTACTGGGAATGCTTATGCACTCGTTGACATTAATACTGGCTTAAGAATAAAGTCAATTAATGGCAAGTATTTGAAAAAGTATAAGCCGACGATGCTAGAAGTAAAAATTGACAGTAAATGAGATAGAACATAAGTTTTATTCATTGATTTGGCAATACAATTTTACATTGTCAAAAGCACATCCTGTCAGTTTAAGCTAACTTATTCTTAAGAGTGCGGGCTGGAAACTAACGGTTGGCATACACAGGTGTGTGTTGAATTACGAGCATTCAAAAAAGCTATTAGAATGAGAATATTAGAATAATCATTCAAAAAAGCTATTAGAATGACATACACATAAAAAAATGCCAACTAAACTAAGATTGAGAATTTTTTATTTCTTCCCAGGCCTTCTCCAGAGCCTCTCTGTCAGCCTTGGCTGCCAGATATTCAGATTGCATTGCTATTAGAATGTTGACAATAGTCCTGGCAATCACCCCTAACTTTTTAGATTCATCGTCAATTTGATTGACCTTTTCTTTGCTGGCCGACAGAGTTTGTGCAAGTTGAGGTTTTTTCTCTTTAGCTTGAGTTAAAGCAACTTCTAAGTTAGCAATCTCTTTGTCTACTGCCAAGTCAGCTTTGACATTGTCAGCAATGACATGAATCTCTCGTTCTCTTGTGGCCTTCATGGTGCGTAGAGTCCCCAACATATTGTCCCTGTTGGTTTCTTCGACGTCAAAAGGGGACATAACATCATTGATGGTTGACAATTTGTCTGTCAGACCATCAAAGTAGTCTTGGACAAAAGCCAAAGTGCCCCTGCTTAAAGTTGGCATATTGTTCTTAATCGGATTAAGTTGTTGGAGAAGATTGGCCATGATCGAACGGACGACTGAATCTGAACATAGGATGTCAAGTGGATGCTTGAAAAGGGATTTCAGCTCTTGCATAAACTTGACAGCGTGATAATCACTCGAATCTTGCCCTGTCAAATTAGAAAAATGGGCAGATCTTGATGAATTCTGATGACACTACAAATAAAAGGTCATTTAGCGACCGAAAATAGCGACCAAATATAATAATTGTTATTTGCGATCGAAATTGCGACCGATTTTAGGATCTACGAGAACACATGTTATAATTAATCTTGCGACCCAAATAGAGACCGAAAAGTAGGGTAGCAGAGCCGTCGGTCATTATTTCGGTCGCTAACTGAAGCATATAAAAAGTCAGAAGTTGTTGACTTTTTTGGTGACTGAAATGGCAACCGATTTTAATCCGGCGGTAAAATTTATTTATTTTGGCGACCGATCTTAATACAGTCGCTAACCCATGTGTAAAAACTTTTGCTGCAGAGCGTTTTTGCGACGGATTTTAATTCGGTCGCTAACCTAGAAAATTAAAATTTTAAAATACTTAACAAGCGACCGAATTTGTGACCGTTTTAAAAAATTTAATTACGGCAACCGAAATAGCGATAAAAATTAAATCCCTAAAAATTAGCAGATCCCCCTTTCTTCTCCATTTTCGCTCGAACTCTCCTCTCTCTCACTCTTTCTCTCTGTCTCACTCCACCCACTTCCTTGTTCCAGCCGCGCACCGCCACCTCTCATCGTCTCGTCCTCCTCCGCCCACCACTTGGTAAGGTTCTCCTCTTATCCTTCTCATTTTGTGTTTCTCCTTCTCTGTCTCTCACTCTCTCTTCCTCCTCCCAGCAGCACCGTGCCACCACCGCCACCACGACCACCACTGTAGCGTCGTGACATCCTCCTTTGGCAAGGTCTCCTCTCTCTCTGTGTATCTCGCTCTCTCTCTCTCTTGCTCAGTTCTCTTTGTCTTAGTTTCTCTCTGTGTCTCTCTCGGGTGTTGTCTCTTCCTCTTCCGGCCACCACCACCATCTCAAGGGGTTCTATTCGCGCGACCACCACCCCCACAGTCTCCTCTGGTCAGTTGTCTCAGGTTAGGGTTTAGGGAAGTTTTGTCAGTATGGGTATTTATGCTTGATTTCTGTCAGTATGGGTATTTTCTTTCTTTTGCAAGAATGATTTACATGTGTAAGAATCAGAATAATCTAAGCAAGAATAACATTGGAGGTTTACAGAGTTCATATTGTAAGAATGACCACTCTCTGACACTTTTTTCCCTTTTGTGGTTGAATTTTTTAAATTTTTCTTTACTAATTTTGTGTTTTCACGTATGAAAATAGACAAAAGATTATGCATACAAAAGCAATGTTGGTGTGGGGTCTCAGGGAAAGGGATATGACAAGGGGCTTAAAAATGACATATGTTTGAAGCAAAGTCATAACCCTCAAGGATTTAGTTTCTTACGAGCCCATTTTATGTGAAATTTAGAGTATATCCATCTCTTCCTACTTTCATATCACCCCGTCTGACAGATTTTCCTTCACAATAGGGCACAAGTATTATCTGGATCAATGTTTGGTTTTATCAATCAAGATAATGTTAAAGTTGGTCATGTTATTGTCAAGAATCAGGTGAGTGCTTTCTTTATTGCCATACATTGGCAACAATGAGGTTTGTGGTCTTTAACTCCGAGAAGAAAAAAAAATGTATGGAGGAAGAACATAAACACACAACACCATGCCGTGTAATTGTCTAATGCATATAAATTATATACCTTGTGCTCAAATTTCTATTTGGTTAATGAAGCTTCTCAGAGAAGATTGGTTCTTGAAAATGAAATTCTTTCACATTGGGATTCAATGCCTTCTTCTCCATTCTCAGTTACGAGGTGCTCAGAAATGGAACCTTACCACTCCAATCTTGAAATGATTCTCGGAGTCTTTAGGAGGAATAATTTGAGATCAACATTACTGGATTTGAAGAAATGGGCCTCGGTATCTCTCTCATTTTGGAGAAGATTAAAATTTTCAACTAGAGAATATAAGATTGTTGGTTTATTACCATGTTTATCCATTTTTAATATCCCAAATAAAAGAGCAATATCGGTTGTATCCTTATTTTTCAGTTACTTTGTCCTTTGACCATCTGCAAGTTTCAACATTTTTTTTCTTAGTTACAAACTCTGATATCACACTTTCAGTTACTGAGATCACACTTATGCAATGTTGAACGCTCATCTATGCTGATTGACATTTCATTCCCTACGTTACAACTATTCTCTCCTTGGTCAACCTCATTATACCTTCACTTAACTAAATGAGTACCTGCAGCTTCAAACCTCATTACTTGCTCGTATGAATGAATAACAACGGTTCAATCCTCACTAACTCACATTATTAGTTCCTCATTTTTTGCCAGAATTGTTATGGAGGTTACATAGATGATGAGGACAGTAAATCATTCCCTTGCACTGACATGTATTTCCCTTTTTTTCCCTACCTCTCTATTTCATCTTATCACCTTGCTAATCACGTAAGTGTTACTTATTCAAATATTTCTTCTATCATCCATGCCAATTATGAACAATGCCATAAGCTAGAAAATTTGTTGACTATTATCTAGCTAACTGCTAACTTGATTGTTAGCATTATATATTATGCATCAATTTAGTTCATCCACTACAATATCTCAATGGTAAGAAACGCACAGACAATAGCCAACCTTCAATTCAAGTTTGAGAGCATGAATAGTAAGGCATTGAGAATAAGTAGTTGAAAAGGTTGTCATGTTCAAATTGTACCTTGAGTTACGTTAATGAACTTTTAAATTTACAATCATAAGTTGGTCCATCAATGTCCAAATGCTGATACAATATCACAAATATTGCATTGGAATATTTTAAGCTATTTTGTTACAGGAAAATATTGTAAGTTCAAGATATTTGCTGCTATGGATTTAATGGAAAATTTTAAATATAAATCTATTACACTCGCAAACGGATAGGTGGGCATGACATGAGGATAGTAGTTCAAATGTAATCTTGATGTCCATCTACTTTGTTTGATAAAAATAACTTCATCTATTTTAGATAAGTGGTTTTTTTTTTTTTGAGGACTAGATAAGTAGTCTTTTAACTAAATGCTTGAGTTATATAATTTATCTATATACAAACTCTTAAATGTTAGTTTCTAAAATGTTAGTATCTAACACAATTAATTTTATTTATGCATTATAGGTCATTGCTCTATTTCTCATGAGTTGAAATCGTGTCCCTTCGTTCCCTCTCCATCTCCACAGGTAATCAATTGGTCGTAATGGCAATTTGTTGAACTTTTATATTACTAACTTGAATACAATTAAGTTGGCTCTGAGGATATTAATTTGCTTTCATATTGTATTATTATATTTATTAGTTCCTGATCTTCTTGTCTGTGGCTCCTCCCCTTATCCTTACTTGTTTTTGCATTTTGTCGCATAGGTTAGTTCTCTCAATACTCTCTTTTAAGGTTCTGCTTTGTCTAAAAGGTTCTTATTGTGTGGTGCTTGTAATGTGTTATGTGAATTATATATCTTGTTGTTTGTTAGTGGAGAGCTGAGCTCAATAGGAAGGTATCCTGCCTGAAAGGCAAGATGCTGATTGTGTGCTGATAATTTAATATTTATGCATGTATTTGCAATTATGTGTTGTTTGTTAGTGGAGAGCAAAGTTCAATAGGATGTGATCCTATCAAAAAGGCGGGATGCTTGTTGTGTGCTGCTAATTTAGAAGTTATGCATGTGTTTGACAATTATGTGTTACTTGTTAGTGGAGAGCGGAGCTCGATAGGATGTTTGCTACTATATTTTATCTAAGTTTGTATTGAATTATGCTTCAATATATATTTGTTGAAGTATACTGTAATCCTTATAATTCAATGGTTTTATTTTCTGCTAGAGTTAATTATTAAGTTACGAAAGCCTTAGTTTCCTATTTGAGATTCAATATTAATGAGCATGCGTAATATACTTGTTGAAAGCCTCATTGTATTGAATCTTGAATTGTCCAAGTGGGACAGTTTGGGAAAAAACCTTTTTCACACTCGTACAATAGTCATTTCCATGTTCAAATGCCTTCTATACTTGTTTAAATCTCGGTCTGATGCATTTCCTTTTGTTCTCCTGGTGCATACTTGATCGCAGTGACTCTCACCGTACTCAAGTCGTGTACTTGGAGATCGATGGGAAATGCTACCGACATTTTGTTAAGTATAAGGTATTTGAATAAGGGAATAACTATTATTAGCCGAGTTTGGTAAATGTTTCTTCTCGAATGGGATAGGTGCATACCTTGTCATAAGAACGAGATTGATGGAGTTATTGGAATGCACCGTAATAGATAAGTGTTATTATAGGGTTGGTCAGGCTATTTAATTGGCAGCAATGGATATTCCGGAGAATCGAAAATGGATGTATCGTAGGTTGGATTGGAATAAACGTCTTAGGGAAGAGTATAGAGTTGGAGTGGCTGAGTTCATAGAGTTTGTTGTTTTCCAGGAGAGATGTATACGGCTAGGGCGGTGATCATTTGAGGTGTCCTTGCAAAAGATGCAAGTGTCAATCTTTCAAAAACGTGGATGGAGTTGTATCCGATATTTATGAGAAGGGCTTCATGCTGGATCACTATTGGTGGAGTAACCATGGTGAGACGTTACTTGATTTAAACCCGGTTGTGTTTGAAGGTTCGTACTATGGAAGTGGTGACCGGAGGGAAGAATTGAATCCACACGAGCAGATGATAATGGATCATGCTGGACCATCGGTTGGTGTTGCACTAGAAGAAGATGGGGGAGAAGATGGTGGAATGGGTTCCCAATATATAGAGGAGAATCCGAATCCCGAATCTCCAAGATTCTATGATATGCCGAGTGCTGCATGATCTCCATTGTGGGAAGGATGTCGGGAGTACACGGAGTTGTCGATGTGTATGGAATGGGTGAGTATCAAATCTGACTACAATATGCAAGAAGGCTGTTTTAATCGCCTCACCATGGCGTTGACGGAAGACAATGAGATGCTTACTAGTTTTTATCGTGCTAAGAAGTCTGTGGAAATTTTGGGTCTGGGGTGTTTGAAAATTGATTGTTGCCCGAATGGATGTATGTTGTACTATAAGGATGATTCAGCGGAGAGCATAACATGTTGTCGATTTTGTGGTGCGGATCAGTATGAGACAACCACTAGGATGGGCATTGAGAAGAAGAGGTCACTAAAAAAGATGTGGTACTTTCCGCTCGTGCCAAGACTTATAAGATTGTAATCTTCTACGGCCACTGCAACTCACATGAGATGGCATAGTGAGCATGAGAGGGAGCAAGATGTCTTGTGTCATCCATCGGATGGAGAAGCTTGGAAGCATTTTGATAGGGTTCATATGGCATTTTGGTAGGACCCTCGGAACGTCCGATTGGGGTTATCTACGGATGGATTTAATC
Source organism: Sophora flavescens (assembly GCA_030762895.1). Lineage (NCBI taxonomy): Eukaryota > Viridiplantae > Streptophyta > Magnoliopsida > Fabales > Fabaceae > Sophora > Sophora flavescens. The sequence goes on from CM061067.1 coordinate 14,298,421, forward strand.
CTTTAGGGCAGTCTGGAAAAGCATACTCTTGTTGGTCGGTTATCCTGACTGCGTACAATCTTCCCACGGGGATGTGCATGAAGCGGGAGTTTATGTTCCTAAAAGTAATAATTCCGGGACCGTCTAATCTAAAAGGTAAGATTGATGTGTACTTGAAGCCGCTAATAGATGAGTTGACGATGTTGTAGAATGATGGTGTGTTGACATATGACATATCTTTGAGGCAGAATTTCATGATGAAAGCAGCTTTGATTTGGACGATCAACGACTTTCCCGCCTATGGGATGATGTCGGGTTGGATGACCGTGGGGAAGCTTGGTTGCCTGATAAGCCTCTGGCTCATCTAGTTTTATGGCTAGTATGACCAGGGTTTTGTGCAAATTATATCCTATTTTCACCCAAATTAGATTAGATTGTCCTCAAGCAAGGTTTTGAGTCTCTAGAGTAGTTTTAGGTTAATTTAGCCAGTTTTGAGTCAAATAATACACTTATAGTTGTGTCTTTGTTTTCAGGTTAAGTTGGAAGTCAAGAGAATAAAGAAACAGGGGATTCGCCTCGTGAACATCTCTTCGCCTCACGACCCCGAAGGCTGACTGTTCCAAGAAAATGCAAGGTCTCTGGTTCGCCCCGCGAAGAAGATCTCGCCCCGCGAGTCACCCAACCCTGAAAGTCAGAGACTATCACGGCTTACCCGTGTTGAAGGTCACGGCTGTGGCAGTTTTGAAGTTGAAGAGTCTCGCCTCGCGAGCATCCATTCGCCTCCCGAGCCTGGAAGTCAGAAAGCATCACGGTTGGCCCCTGATGTTCATAACGGGCCTAATAAGAAGACTCTTCAGTTCCTCGCCTCGCGAGTAGTCCTTCGCCCCGCGAGAATACCAAGCGTTGCTGACTCTTCACAATATTCGCCTCGCGAATTAGGTCTCGCCTCGCGAGTGGCAAAAATTTCTGATTAGTATAAATAGCTGTTCTGAGCATATTGGAAGACGACTTTTGCTTCTCCATTGTTCTGTTTACATTTTTTTTCTGTGTGTTTTCGTTTTTTTCATGGAGAACTAAGTTTCTAGGATTAATCTATTGTAATCGATTTCCACTACACTTGAGGTTCTTGTATTTCCTATTTCAATTGCTTTTCCCTTTTCAATGCCATGCTTTATATTTCTGTTTGCTTAATTCAGGAGTATATTGTGTTGTGTTGATTTATTTTCGGTGATATCATGTTTCTATAATTAATCGCGTTTGCTTAATTCGCGTGTGTACGTTTCGTGTTCGCTTAGTTCACGAAGGGCTTAACCCCGTTTGCTTAATTCGGGAATAGGGACATATATCTGTAGTAGTGGTTTCGCTTGTAAATTGTTGCTACAACCGGGAGGGGATTAGAATCTGCTTAGGGCTTGGAAATTGCATGAACCTATGATAGTTGGGAAATCGAGAACAATAGATTAATCGGTTTTTAGCTATTTGACAATCTCTTTGAATTGCTTTGTTTCATTGCTCTGTTATTATTTTGTTTCCTTCTAGATGTGATCAAGCAGGTGCCCAAGTATGCCAAATTTCTGAAGGATCTATGCACCAACAAGAGGAAGATGAAGAATAATGAGAGGGTTGATTTGGGAAGAAATGTCTCAGCTCTTATCCAATCTAGGCCTGCACCAGAAAGAGTTGCTGTTTTAGCCCCTACTCAGGCACTACCACAGAAGTGCAAGGATCCGGGCACATTTACTATTCCATGCACTATTGGGGACAGGAAGTTTGAAAACTGCATGCTGGACTTGGGAGCATCCATAAATTTCATGCCTACCTCCATCTTTAATAACCTTGATCTTGGGCCTTTGCAGTATATAGGTCTTACCATCCAGTTGGCTAACAGGACCAGTGCCCGACCCATGGGAATGGTAGAAGATGTGCTAGTGCAAGTTGATGATTTGATCTTCCCTGCTGACTTCTACATCTTAGACATGGCAGGAGAGACACATTCCAGTAGATCACCAATAATCTTGGGCAGACCATTCATGAAGACAGCCAAGACTAAGATTGATGTGAATGATGGGACTATGTCTATGGAGTTTGGTGATATTGTGGCCAAGTTCTAGATCTTTGATGCTATGAAACACCCACTGGAGGAGCACTCGGTTTTCCAACTAGAATTGATTTCTGAGCTTATTGAGGATACCCATGAGGACTTTAATTCTGATTTTCCATTCATGTCTGGTTTTGATGATTTGTATTCATGTACTAACTGTACTAACACTAACCCGTGTGCTGTTTGTGCTGAGTTTCTTGATTCAACCTTGCAGGGTGATAGTGATAGTGAGAGTGAAGTTGTCTGTTCTGCAGGAGTCCTTGACATCATAGCTACTCCCAATGTACCATCCATTGAGCAGCCACCATCCTTAGAGCTCAAGCCACTTCCTGGGAACCTGAAGTATGCCTACCTGGAGACAAACGAAAAACTGCCAGTCATCATTTCTTCCAGCCTTGATTCTGACCAGGAAGCCAAGCTTTTAGAGGTTCTGAAGAAGCACAAGAAAGCTATTGGGTGGACATTGGCTGATATTCCAGGAATTAGCCCCTCCAGATGCATGCACAGAATTCTATTGGAGGATGGGGCTAAACCAGTTAGACAGGCCCAAAGGCGGCTAAACCCACTGATTCTGGATGTGGTAAAGAAAGAGGTGACTAAGCTTCTGCAGGCAGGTATTATATACCCCATCTCTAATAGTACTTGGGTAAGTCCGGTGCAAGTTGTACCAAAGAAGTCCGGTCTCACAGTAGTTAGGAATGATAATAATGAGCTTGTACCTACTAGAGTCCAGAATAGTCAAGTAGTCCGTATAGATTATAGGAAGTTGAACCAGGCCACCAGAAAGGATCATTTTCCTTTGCCATTCATAGATCAAATGCTAGATCGGCTAGCTGGTAAATCTCATTATTGCTTTCTTGATGGTTTTTCCGGGTATTTCCAGATCCATATTGCCCCTGAGGATCAGGAAAAGACCACTTTTACGTGCCCCTTCGGTACGTTTGCCTATAGGAGGATGCCATTTGGCCTTTGTAATGCTCCTGGCACCTTCCAAAGATGCATGCTTAGCATTTTCTCTGAATTTATTGAAAATTGCATAGAGGTGTTCATGGATGACTTCACTGTATATGGCTCCTCATTTGATGCATGTCTGCATAGTCTGAGTTTAGTTCTACAAAGATGCATTGAGACTGATTTGATTTTGAACTATGAAAAATGTCACTTTATGGTAGAACAGGGGATAGTTTTGGGTCATGTAATTTCTAAAGAGGGTATTTTAGTAGATCCTGCAAAAATTGATGTGATTTCTTCATTGCCTTACCCATCTTACGTACGCGAGATCCGTTCTTTCCTTGGACATGCAGGTTTCTACAGGTGCTTTATAAAGGACTTCAGCAAGATAGCTCTGCCATTGTCAAACTTGCTGAAGAATGATGCCCTGTTCCATTTTGATGACCATTGCAAGGAGGCATTTGACCACCTGAAAAAAGCATTGACCTCTACCCCCATCATCCAGCCCCCAGACTGGACACTCCCTTTGAACTAATGTGTGATGCTTCCAATTTTGTTGTGGGAGCGGTTCTGGCACAAAGGGTGGGCAAGGCTGCCCATGTCATTCACTATGCTTCTAGGACATTGGATGCTGCATAATCAAATTACAACACCACTGAGAAAGAACTGCTAGCGGTTGTATTTGCACTTGATAAGTTTAGGTCATATTTGCTAGGTTCTAGGGTTATTGTTTTCACTGACCATGCAGCTCTGAAATATCTGTTAAAGAAACCAGAGGCTAAGCCAAGACTGATCCGGTGGATGCTTTTGCTCCAAGAATTCAATGTGGAGATAAAAGACAAGAGTGAAGCTGAAAATTTGGTAGCAGATCACTTGAGCCGAATAGCTAGGGATGAGGATCCTTCTCCCATCCAAGATGATTTCCCTGATGAGAGGCTTCTACATCTGTATGGGGTAACACCCTGGTTTGCTGACATAGTTAACTTTCTTGTTGCTGGTGTTGTTCCTGCAGGTACAAGTAGACATAAGTTCCACAAGCTCAAGAGCGATGCAAAGTACTATGTGTGGGATGATCCCTACCTTTGGAAGTTTTGCAGTGATCAGGTGATTCAGAGGTGTGTCCCCGATCATGAGACAGAGTCCATCTTGCACTTCTCACATGCCTCTCAAGTTGGAGGACATTTTGGACCACAGAGGACAGCAAGAAAAGTCCTGGATTCTGGGTTCTACTGGCCCACAATTTTTAGAGATTCCTATGAGGTATACAGGAATTGCAAAGAATGTCAAACAGCAGGCCCTACCATCACTCGTAGGAGTGAGATGCCTCAGCAGCCCATGCTCTTTTGTGAGGTTTTTGATGTGTGGGGGATTGATTTCATGGGCCCCTTCCCTCCTTCTTTTGGTTTTGTATATATTCTTTTGGCTGTAGATTATGTTTCAAAGTGGGTGGAAGCAATCCCCACTTGGACTAATGATGCTAAAGTTGTTTCTAAATTTGTTAGGTCCAACATTTTTTGCAGGTTTGGCATACCTAAGGCCATCATCAGTGACCAGGGCACTCACTTCTGCAACAGAACCATGGAAGCCTTACTCAGAAGATATGGGGTTGTACATAGAGTTTCCACTGCTTACCATCCCCAGACCAATGGCCAGGCTGAAATATCAAACAGGGAGATCAAGCAAATTCTAGAGAAGATGGTGCAGCCGAACAAGAAGGAATGGAGCCGCCGTCTGGAAGACGCACTGTGGGCTCAGAGGACTGCTTTCAAGACACATATAGGAATGTCCCCCTTCAGGCTTGTATTTGGTAAGGCATGTCACCTCCCGGTGGAAGTTGAGCACCGTGCATACTGGGCAGTCAAGTGCTGTAACTTGGACATGAAGGAAGCTGGTGTTGAAAGAAAACTGCAGTTGCAGCAACTTGAGGAGCTTAGGCTAGAAGCCTATGAAAGCTCCAGGATTTATAAAGAGAAAACAAAAAATTTTCATGATAGGATGATTGCTAGGAAAGAATTTTTTGTGGGTCAGAAAGTCTTACTGTTTAACTCCCGCCTGAGATTGATGGCTGGGAAACTTAGGTCCAAGTGGATTGGACCATTTGTTGTTACTAATGTGTTTCATTATGGTGCAGTAGAGATTCAAAGTACAGGTACCAACAAGACCTTTAAGGTTAACGGGCAGAGGCTGAAGCCATTCCATGGTGTGGATGCTGGTGTTCCTGTGGATGTTAATGTTGAGGAGCTCTCCTTGGAAGCTCCCACCTACACTGATACTTGATCAGGGAGTTCCCTTTCCTTTCCCTCACTCTGTTTTTATAATTCTTTTGTTCATCGGGGACAATGTATATTTTAAGTGTGGGGGAGGGAACTAGTTGTAGTTTTGTTGTCTTTTGTTTTTTTTCCTTTTCTTTGAATAAAGCTCCTGAATAATTTGAGAAGCTCAGGAGTTGTGTTGAGTCTTTTGTTGGCAAGTTTGATGGATTCTGATTGATTTTGCACTGATTGATTGCATGATTTATGTGATGATTCCCCCTAGGCTGAAAAAAAAATTGTTTTTGAAAAATGATCCCCATATGATTGAAAACTGAACTTTGAGAGTTTGTTGTGATGGCATGATTTATGATAAATTTGGGGTGATAGGAAGCACACACTAGGGATAGAATCTCAGTCAAACAATTTGCAAAAATGTCCGGGTGAGGTTTTGAGCCTCCAACATGTTTTAAACTGTGTGAAATCACTTTCAAGTTGCACTTTCCCGAATTTGCTTGAATCTCTTCTTGGTTTGCATGTTTATGTGTTTGTTTCAGATGATTTAGGCGTTTTATTTGTAAATAACTACTTAGCCTAAAAGAACCAATCCCTAGTGCATGTTTCTTTAGTTAGCCCCTTTGAGCCTAATTAGCTTATTGTTCTTGATAACCTTATGTTATGAACCTAAAATCTGAAAAACCATGTTAACCCGATCTTAGGATTAGGAGAGCATGGAATCTTGGTAAGAGATTGGTTTGCAAGAAACTAAGTTTGGGGTGGCTACAAGGTGCAATGTGTTGTTTGGGATTGAGAAAAAAGAAAAAAAATACAATAAAAGGGTTGGAGCCAAAGGCCACTAAAAAATAAATAATAATAATAATAATAATAAAAAAGTGTAAAAAAAGAAGAGGCTGTAGTCACCCAAGGCAAAAAGAAGAATGAGAAAAGGAACATGAGTGGAAATTCAAAATGTATCAAATGTTCATGCTCTCTTAGTTTCTAGGGTCTTCAGCCTAGTTCCTTTGTAAATCCTACCCTTAGCCAGTCCTCATTACAACCCATAAAAGACCTTTTGATGTTGCATGCATGTTTTCTGTGGGAATCATTTTGAGATGAAAATCAAATTTATGGGAAGTGTTCTTGAAAGTGAAACTGAGTGCAAAATTGTTAGCCTGACACAAACTGAGCGATTGAGTGAACACTAAACTCCCTTGTGAGAAAGGCAGTTGTTTGGAATTGGTGATTTCCCTCTTGTGTGTGACTTGGATCCCCTGCTTAGATTGATGATTGTTTGAATAATGAAATTCTCAATTGTTTAGAATGAATGATTGTGGGGATTGCTTTGCTTGAAAAGGGGGGACAATGAAGAAAATTGTTTTGATGAAACTGCTTGAATTTGTGTAAGGTTGATTGAATCTTTTAAGCTTGCCAGGTCTTGAGTCTTTTTGATTTTTGAGTTTTAGTTTGCTTGGGGACAAGCAAAGTTTAAGTTTGGGGTATTTTGATAAGCCTCTGGCTCATCTAGTTTTATGGCTAGTATGACCAGGGTTTTGTGCAAATTATATCCTATTTTCACCCAAATTAGATTAGATTGTCCTCAAGCAAGGTTTTGAGTCTCTAGAGTAGTTTTAGGTTAATTTAGCCAGTTTTGAGTCAAATAATACACTTATAGTTGTGTCTTTGTTTTCAGGTTAAGTTGGAAGTCAAGAGAATAAAGAAACAGGGGATTCGCCTCGCGAACATCTCTTCGCCTCGCGACCCCGAAGGCTGACTGTTCCAAGAAAATGCAAGGTCTCTGGTTCGCCCCGCGAGTCACCCAACCCTGAAAGTCAGAGACTATCACGGCTTACCCGTGTTGAAGGTCACGGCTGTGGCAGTTTTGAAGTTGAAGAGTCTCGCCTCGCGAGCATCCATTCGCCTCGCGAGCCTGAAAGTCAGAAAGCATCACGGTTGACCCCTGATGTTCATAACGGGCGTAATAAGAAGACTCTTCAGTTCCTCGCCTCGCGAGTAGTCCTTCACCCCGCGAGAATACCAAGCGTTGCTGACTCTTCACAATATTCGCCTCGCGAATTAGGTCTCGCCTCGCGAGTGGCAAAAATTTCTGATTAGTATAAATAGCTGTTCTGAGTAGATTGGAAGACGACTTTTGCTTCTCCATTGTTCTGTTTACATTTTTTTTTGTGTTTTCGTTTTTTTCATGGAGAACTAAGTTTCTAGGATTAATCTATTGTAATCGATTTCCACTACACTTGAGGTTCTTGTGTTTCCTATTTCAATTGTTTTTCCCTTTTCAATGCCATGCTTTATATTTCTGTTTGCTTAATTCAGGAGTATATTGTGTTGTGTTGATTTATTTTCGGTGATATCATGTTCCTATAATTAATCGCGTTTGCTGAATTCGCGTGTGTACGTTTCGTGTTCGCTTAGTTCACGAAGGGCTTAACCCCGTTTGCTTAATTCGGGAATAGGGACATATATCTGTAGTAGTGGTTTCGCTTGTAAATTGTTGCTACAACCGGGAGGGGATTAGAATCTGCTTAGGGCTTGGAAATTGCATGAACCTATGATAGTTGGGAAATCGAGAACAATAGATTAATCGGTTTTTAGCTATTTGACAATCTCTTTGAATTGCTCTGTTATTATTTTGTTTCTTTAATTGCATCCCAATCCAAACCCCCCCCCCCCCAACTGATTTTTGTGAAAGATAACACTTTAAGAGTCCTTGTGAGACGACATCCGAGTTGTCGCCCTAAACTACAGTTTTTATAACCCGCTCGTTCTTTTTGACGCGTGCGCGACAGCGCGACCATTGCCCAATATGTATGGAGCGATCGAAGGCATGCACGCTTAAAAGCAATCGAAAGATCTCATATTTTGATTGTCATCGTCAATTCCTTCCAGAAGATCATCCTTATAGGCGGAACAAGAATGCATTCAAGAAGTGTTGTGCTGAGACAACACCGCCTCCACCACGTTTGTCTGGTCCTAATATATGGCGGAGAGTACAGTACTTACCGCTCGTCCATGAATCCCAAGGAGAACATATTCCTGATCATGGCGTCAACCATAATTGGACAAAACAAAGTATATTTTGGAGGTTGCCTCATTGGAGGACGCAGCTACTCCGTCACAACATTGATGTCATGCATACTGAAAGGAATGTGTTTTGGAATGTGTTTGACACTGTGATGGATATCAAGGGGAGGACAAAGGATACAAATAAAGCTCGATTGGATCTGACTGAAATTTGTAATCAAAAGGAGCTTGAATTACATGACGGTGGTCGTGGCATACTTATCAAACCGAAGGCAAGTTATACACTAAGCAAAACACAGAAAGTGGCCTTCTGTAAGTGGGTTAAAGAACTAAAGTTACCAGATGGGTATGCTTCCAATCTGGGTACATTTGTTGACATTAAGGAATCAAAGTTACATGGAATGAAGAGCCATGATTGCCACGTGTTCATGCAACGGTTGCATCTTGTAACACCCCGATTTTTCACTGCTTTCTAGTGTCGGTAATTAATATATAAAAATATATTTTTATCCGAGACTTATAAAATTATTTTCAGTAAAATACTGTTATTTTCCTGTCATGTTTTATATCTTAGGGTTACGATGCAATTTTGGGTTGAAAATTCAGACGGAACCCTGTCTGCGTTTTCACCGACAGTAAAAGTTTACTGCTCAGAAGACCTAATTTTGAGTCGTGAACGAGATTAAAAATGTTTTTATCATATTTACTACTATACTGGAAGTTTTGAAAATTTTGGTAAAAAAATTAAAATATTATATTTGTTGCGGGCCTATACGACAAGATGTCTCTAGGCAGAGCCTGAGTCAGATGAATCGGGAAGTCGGCAAAGTAGCAGAGATATTGGATTGACCGACTTGACGAGCATTTATGACGAGTTTATCCTATCATAAATGGCAATAAATGGCACATTTATGGCAACATTTAATTTTGTTATGAAATGACCAAAATACCCTTGTCTTTTTATGACAATTTCTAACAATTGCCATTGGACAAATTGACCAAGCTTTGCCCCATCCTCACGGCTTCAATAGTGCCATCTTCTCTAAGTTGGTTGTCTTCTTCATATAAATACAAATCCTCCATTTTCAAGTTCTTTTCTTCTTCAAAAGTTCATAAGTTGCCATAAGAACACCATAGTACAAATTCAAAGGAACCTCATCCAAATATTGTTTTCTTGGATCAACAAGAGGTAATACCTTACTCTCTTATCATATAAATCATTTCTCTTCACAACTTTTGAGAGATTTATGATTGAGAATCATATGTTCTTTCACTTGTTTAAAGTTCTTGAAGTTAGATTCAAAAATTCATAACTAATTCTAGAAAAATCCTTTTGACATGAAACCAATTGCTATGATCTTATAATAATCTCTACTTTCATCATCTAGAATCACAAGATCATGAGAAATTTCTTTCCTAGAATTTCTGTTATGGCCGAACCTAGGTTAACTTGGAGTTCTTAGGTTTTGTTTCATTTTCATGACTTGATTCATGATTCAATCCTTTAGTATCTTGCTAGTTTTTGTATTCAAGTATATAGAAGATCAAGAAAATCAAACTTTAACCTATTAATCTCATCAAAAACCGAAACCCTAGATTTGTGAACTCAAGGGTTTTGTGATTCAAAGTTGTTTGTAATACTTGAATCAAACCCTAAGTTTTGTAAATTGATTAAATCCCAAAAGTTGATGAAGTTTTAAAATTCCTAGCCTATGGAGCTTGATGAAATCCTAACCCTAGTTCTTAGAACTAGAAGGGTTTAGTTCATGTCTTAGTTCATAATCATGATTAAAGTGATTAATCATGCTTAATTAACTTATGGATCATTAATCTTTAAGTTAATCAAATTTTAAATTTTTTAACCTAGATAATGGGTTGAAGCCGAACCCTAACCTTCATAAACCAAGTGAATTGTTGTTTGATTTGATTTATTTTGATTGTAATTTGTTTGAAGGAAATAACTGAGTTAGCTGAGTCAAGCTGACGGAGAAAAATCAGATCGAAAATCAGAAAATTAACAGGAAATTTAGTGTGGTCATCAAGAGGTAAGGGGGGTATGCCTGAGGAGTTGAGATAATCTCATGCTTGTTTGTGGAGTCATGTATTAATTTTATGTATGCAATAGTTTATTATATTATACTGTTTACTATTAATTTCTAGATTGATGTGATGTTTATCTGAGTAATTGAATTGAAGTGATGTGTGAACTTACATGATTATGATTATTTGTTTATATTATAATTGAGATGTATGTCATAAATTGATATATGCCATGTCATTTAGTGATTGGAATTTATCTGCTGTTGAGTGTTGTACTGATTAACCTGACATTGGTCAGTGTTAAAATTCTTAATTAAGGATAAAAACCTTAATAAGCTTGGATAATTAATCAGAGGGATTAATTTAGAACATTTTGAAAAAAAAATGAAAAAAAATAATATAATAATATTATTTTAATAATATTTTGTGAAAACAGTGTAACTAAGCAATAGTAAGGGCAAAACCGTGAAATTTTTCACAGGTTCTAATTTTTATATAATAAATTCAATTTTATTATAAAATGTTATTTAAAGTGATTAAGTTCCAAAAATAATATTTACAGCAGTCAGAACAATTACATCTGACAAAGAAGTAATATTAGTTATTTAATATTATTTAATTAATATCATTTATTTAATATTATTTAATATTAAATATTAAATTATTTAAATTTTCGAAATTTATTTATTTAATATTTTTATTTATTAAAAATTTTGTTTTGTTAATCTTTATTGGAAATTATTTCTTAAAGAGAAATAATTAGAAATCAAAGGAAAATATAAATGAATTTTGAAATTCAGAAAAAGAATTTATGTAACAATGTTTTATTCGGTAAAAATATTCCGTTAAACTTGGATGAGTTTTCAAAGCTTTTGTTTTGTTTTTCACTGAGTAAAATGTTTTACAAGCAGATAAATGAGCCTAGAAACCGAGACGTCGGGGTTCTAGTGTTGTATGGACACGTAGATCAAGGATCTGTGTCATGGGACGGAGTGTCCTGCAAGTTTTGTTTTTGGATTGTGTGTCCTAAATTGATGTGGAAAGTGTGAGTTCCATATCCGCGAGCCCAAAACTGGTGCATCGGTTTAAGGGCATCGTGATTGAGCATTCGGACTGTATGTCCTATGTTGAGATTAAAAGATTTGGACTGTGTGTCCCGTATTTGTTTTAAGTAAAAAGTCTTGATTAAAATAATTAAGCAAGGTCGTTAAGCTTTGTGCTTCGACAAGGAAAGATTATTACGACAAAGAAAACAAACGAGAATAAAAGTTTTTCTCATGCATTTAATGGCCATTGTGTCATGTAAATGGGCATTGAATCCAGAGTGGATCAATGTAAATGGCAGACGTGTCAGGAGATGATGATCATTGAGTTCTGGAGTGGATCAATGTATCTTTTATGGACAGTGTTCCATTTGAATATTGAGCCTCTATATGTGTGAGCCAATATATATAGGACTGAGTGTCCAAGTTTATGCGTTAACTATTGCAATCTGAGTGACGCAATAGGTTATAGAAAATAAATTCCATAATTCGCAGTGACCATTGTGCCTCTGTACATGTGTGAGACAATGAGTCAAATTTTGATTTATAACCCTGGCATAACTGAGTGAGACCAGTGTGTTATGTGATGTGCTTGGGCATTGTTTTGTTCGTTTTTACAATGCACCATGTGCGAGCCTGATCGGCTTGAAACGAAACAGAAAGTTGTGGGATCTCCGGAGATTAGGTATCAAATTAGAAATTGAATATAGAAGTGTCATGCATTTTTATAAAACGACGATCACTGTCGGGCATGAAGCCCTGTGAATTATATCATTTTACTGTTAGAATTCATGTTATTCTATTGTGAATATTTGGTAATTGCTATTTGAGAGTCGTGCATGGGCTTGTCTTATAAAACTCATATATTGGAAACTCACCCTTACAAACATTTTAGATGGATCCGGAAGAAGTGGATTTGAACTACTCGGGGGTACGATCCCTGACGTTTGACAACGCTGATAGAGGGGATGCCTGGGTTATCAACCCCGGGGCTCGGAGTGCTACCTATACTGGTCCGTTAAGGACACTCCGAGGTACAGCTGCTGAAGGACCACAACAGTTAGTTCATAGCAGGGAAACCATTGAGATATCGCTACCACCCATCTGGATGATACTACAACATTTAGTACAACATGGGAGTCTGGAACACCAACCGCCGCAGTACATTCAACCACTACAACAAGTTGCACCAGGATCACCTCCTGCACCTATTATATTAGTTCCAGAGAACATTCCTGAGGAGATGGAGGAAGACCCAGAGGAGAATCCAGTGGAAAATCCTGACTATGTTCCTATAGCGCAGGCGGAGGTGGTCCGGAGCTGCTGGAGAGGGGGCTGTTGTATCCTCTCCAGACACATCATCAGGGGTGGGGGAGTGTACACTGGGCTTCCCAATGGTTTTATATAGTTGTGACCAGCTTAGGAAGTAGTCTTAGGAAGAGTGGGAATTATAGGATAGTCTGACTTAGTGACTCCTGAGAGTCATGTTTTGCGTAGTATTTTCAGACACCCACTATGACTTAGTATGACTTAGTTGTAAAAATTTCTGATGATGTAAAATATGTGTGACAAGTGGATGGTGACCTAGTACAAAAAGGGTCAATTGTAAAATATTAAAGTATATGTGATATATATATATATATATATATATATATATATATATATATATATATAGTGATGTATATTATATTATGAATGTTTAAATGCATGTGCGGAAAAAGAAAAAAATTTTATCACTATTTTTAAAAGAAGTATAAGGAATTAGAAAATGCATATTATTTTCCGAAGGAAAACCAGCAACTTAATATTTTATTTAGTTGGATGTTTAGGTAATGTTAAGTAAATGTGATACTTGAAAAGGGGGTGTCGCACTTCCAATTGCGTTCGACGCATTACCGAAACCAATTTGGAACCCACTTGTTGAGCTTAGCCACTTTTTCAGGGAGCTTACATCGACAACACTAAATGTGAATCAATTAAAGGATATGGAAGTCAAGATACCCGTTTTGTTATGTAAGCTGGAGCAAATCTTCCCGCCGAATTTATTTGATTCAATGGAACACCTTCCAGTTCATCTACCTTACGAAGCAAGAGTTGGTGGCCCAATCCAATACTGTTGGATGTATCCATTTGAGAGGTAAACAACATCAACTATTTTACTTAATATATTTGAAATTCACGAACACGAAATCGTAGTGTAGCTTTCCCTAAAACTAGTAATTATTTGTATGTATCCCTCTTTAATAGGTTCCTGCACTCCCTTAAACACAAAGTCAAGAACAAGGCACGAGTAGAGGATTCCATTTGTGAAGCATACTTAGTAGAGGAGACTTCCACTTTTGCCTCTTATTACTATCCGGACGAAGTTAACACGAGAAGGACAAGGATGCCTAGAAACGTTGATTCGGGTGAAGGAAGTTCAACTAGTCCTCCTATATCAATATTCAACTATCAGGGCAGATTTAGTGGCAAATCAAAAGGATATTTCTTTGGAGCAGCGTGACATTAATGCTGCTCATATGTATATCCTTCAAAATTATGAAGATGTGGCACTATATTTAGAGTAAGTTTCTACAATATCTTTTATAAGATCAATTGACATTTATGATTATTAATCATCCTACTGTTAATCTCCCATATGTAGGATGTACGACAATTTTCTAAGGGATCTCCAACCTGACATTTCAAACGATCAGGTTGATCGGGAAATTACTTCTCACTTTGCTACGTGGTTCAGTAAATATGTAGGTTAAGCATCTTCATTTGTTGCAATACATTTTATCTCCTTAAATATATAGCATGTATAAGAATAATATAATATTCGATTTTTTAGGTCCTAGATCCAGAAAACAATGTTCAAAATCCATTGTTGACAAATTTGGCATGGGGGCCTAACAGATGGGTTACATCATGGAATACTTACATTATAAATGGATATAAATTTAACACAAAAACATTGAATGAAGGAATGCAGTCGTGTAACTATGGTGTTTGTGTGCGAGCCACTGATGGCAATGTAGAGGATGATTTCTATGGGGTTCCAACTGACATCCTTGAACTTGATTATACCAGTTTCCCCATGATGAAGTTAGTTATCTTCAAGTGTGATTGGTTTGATCCTACTCTTGTCGTAGGGACAAAAATCGATAAAAAAATATGGTATCATTCAAGTTAGGCTATCTCGTAGGTATAATAAGGCGTACGACCCATTCATTTTTTCACAACAGGCAGATCAGGTTTATTACTCGCCATATCCCGAAGGACATCAAGGCTGGTTGGGTGTTATTAAGATAAAGGCTCGCAGTATAATTACTGATAATGTAATCAACCAGCCTAAAAAAGATGCTCTGTACCAAGATGACGAGTTTTCAAGACCCCAAGTACCGTTGCAAATTACGCCGGACATTATTGTTAATTCTCTGGCGGACATTTCCGGAAATAGGGAAGAAGTTGAAAGAGAGTTAACGGATCAATCTGAGGGGACGCATCTAGCGAAGGCACATTCCGATCAAGTGAGACTTATGAGAGTGAGGGTGAATTTAGTGATGGAGATTCTACTTAGGTAATTTATTTATGTCATGATTCATTGTGTAAATGTCATTCTACTTAGGTAATTTATTTTTGTATTATTTACACTGTTGTGTAATCATCTTTTCATTTTTTTCACAGATGGCAGATTCCTTTAGAGGTAGGGGTCGTCGTAGAGGTCGTGCTGCGAGAGTCCCTCAGTCAATCGACCCACAGCCTTCAGATCGAGACCACCCTACCAGCACCTCTGTGGACGGGACACATCAGGGTGATGGAGTTGCACCCCTTACCCAGCCTCATGTGGCCGGGACACAGGCTGCAGCGTCATCATCCACACCTATGACAGGACCATCATCATCATCGGGACAGGAGAGTCGTGGTCCATCCGACAGGAGGATTCTTCTTATCCTCAGGGGGGATAACGAGTAAGCTAATTTAATTTTTTTAATATATATAAATTATCATTAATTTCTATTTACTTGTTTTTTTTATTTATTTATAACATTTATTAATGCCCTAATTTTGCTGCAGCTTTCTGCCCACGAAGGGCCCTTCTGATTCGATATCGAAGATCCTGCGACGCAAGTTTGATGGTCCATGGCCTACATGGAAGGTCATCCCAAAGGGCCATAGGGATCAGTTGTTTAAAGAGTTTAAGGTAACAATTTATTAAGTTATTTAAATCAAATTTACATTATATATATATATATACACACGAATTTCCTAACAACTGTAAGTTGTAGAAAGAGTATAGGTGGGACGCAACTTTAGAGGGTCTCGTCAGGGACATATTTGAGCATAAAGGCTCACTGGTCATGAAGAATCCGACGAACAAGCTGAAGAAGGGTAAGAATAAGGGGAAGTGGGTGGATTCTGAGATCAGGAGGCAGCTGGACCAGTATTGGGCTACTGAGAAGTTCCAGGAGATCCAGGCCAGAGCTCGGCATAATCGAGCTTCTGATCGTGGCGCATGTGCTTGGACCGACGGGTCTAAATAAGCCGTCGCCCACTACGACGAGATGGTAATACTTAAAACTTTTGACTTAGTATACTATTTAATGAGTTTTCATTTTTAAATATTCTTATGAATTTAAGATTATATTTTTATGTGCAGAAAGTACAGAAACAACGAGCCCCCACTGCTATGGAATTGGTGGAGAGGACGAAGAAGTTGAAGTCGGGGACATGGGTCAACGACAAGGCCCGTAATTATGCTGTAAGCAAAAAAAAATAGTCTTTACTTGTAATTTATTATAATTGATTTGTTAATATTGATTATAATTTTAAGTAAATCTCTTCATCTATACTTTGCAGGTGGGCTTCAACGAGAAGAAGGACGATGCCCTATCTCGTGCCTCACAGTCACAAGATGAGGCCTTGACTGGTGATGGGCCCAGCTCTCCTATCTCCATCGACGATAATGCCATTTATTTGGAGGTCGTCGGGGGCATGAACAAGAAGGGGCACGTGTATAGCCTCGGACACCTGGGATGCGAGTTTATTGCTTCATCATCCGGCACGTCTGCTCATTCCTACACCGATATCGTCCCTCAGGAGCAATTCAACCATATGCAGGACACCATCACGCAGCTGAACGCGGAGCTTCGGGAGAAGAGCGAGAGAGAGAGAGCAGCAGATGGCGAACCAGATTGCACAGTTAACTCAGGCAGACCAACAGCTGTTGCAGACGAGCATCGAGTAGGGCCAGACACTACAGCTGGTGTTGGAGCAGATGAGGATCCAGACTCCAGTTTCTCAGGGTGATGCTCTGACAGTTATGTCGCCTGATGCTGCTCCTCCACTTCCGCCGCCAGTTACTGATGATGCAACTCCAGAGGACGATCAGATAGCAGACGTCGGCGGCACGGACGCTAAGGATGATTGGGTTCCTCCACCTCCCCCTCATCATGACTGATTTTTTTTTCATTTTTTTGATTTTAAACGATTCTTGTACAACACTTTGGATTATTATTTTTATATATATTCATTATTTCTTTTGATTGTATATTTCATTAGTAATTTGGTGTGTTTTATTAGTAATTTTGCTAACTTTAAAGCAAAACAAAAAATTTATTATTTTATAAATTAAATTTTAAAAAAATTAATAAAATACAGTTTAGCGACCGAGTTAGCAACCAATAATTCGGTCGCTAAACTTTAGTTAACATTAAAAAATTGTGGTCTTGCATCCGAATATCGATCGCTAATATAGGTTAACAGTAACCAACATTAGCGACCGAACTAGCAATCGATTATCGGTCGCTAAAAATGGTTACCCAAACAATGCGACCAACCGTGTAGCGACCGTTTTTTATTATTTAGCGACCGAAAATATGGTCGCCATTTAGCGACAGAATTTATATTTCGGTCTTTAAAATCTTAGCGACCAAGTTATCGGCCATTACCATGAATCGGTCGCTGAATTAAATAGCGACCGAATTAGCAGGCTTAGCGACCGAATATGAAAAGTCAGAACTGGTCACGGCCAGCCCGTGATGTCCATCACGGTCGCGACATGCCAACTGAACCAGACCCTTTCAGGCATAACTGATCACGGCCTAGTCGTGATGGTGGTCACGGCCGTGATAGACCAACCAGCGTTCAATCATAATCCAACGCACGGTAGCTTCGTGCCACTGGCTTTTCAACCAAGCGCGATGACCAATTGTGTGAATCAACGATTCCTCTCGTACTAGGTTGAATTACTATTGCGACAGTCGCTAAACAGATGATTTTTTGTAGTGTGACCGGCCTCTAACAAAAAATCAATTAAGTCTACAAGTTTACAGGCAGGAACTTTCACTGGTTTGACGACAGTAGACAAGGTGTCTGTCGGAAGAGGTGGAAGATGTGACTGAGAATTAGAGTTTGTTGAGGAGTTGGTGAAGAATGAATTGGTTGTTCAGGAGGATTGATGGCATCAAGATTGGCGATTGTTGAAGTTTTACCTCTCTCACTAAGCCGCCGAAAGACAAAACTTGGGGGGCATCTGTTAGGAGTGAATTTTCAAATTTGAGCTTTCGTTAGACAAACAGAAATAGGCTACATAAAAATTGAGAAAGAAGTCCCAAAATTGATATATAATGTTTTGGCTAAAAGAAAGTTGACAAGTGCTATGTTGACAAACGGAAAGTTGACAAAAAAATTGACATAAAGAAGAACGTTGAATTCAGAAGATTATAGAAGAATTGACAAGTGTGGAGTTGACAAGAAGTTCTTCAGTTGACATGTCAGACAAACAAGGCCGTCGAAAAGCAAAACTTGGGGAGCATCCATTAGGGGTGAAAGTTCCGATTATTGACGGATGCATTTCGACAGGCTGGCAAAGGAATCAGAGTAATGACTAATATTTTCATATAGTAAAGCCCAAGGGGGGTGTTACATAATCTATCTTATGGGTTGCCTTAGCAAAATATTTGGAGGCTTCAAGCGTAGAACTTTAGAAAGGCACAGTCATGCAAATGATAAAGGGGATACAGATAAATACTTGCCATCAACTTCAGAGGTAACAAACTTTCAGCACTCATTAACATTTACCCACCAGTGATTTTGTAAATGCATTTAAATACTTCAAAATTTTTAAGAAGGGTTGAAAAATGCTAGAAATACTATTTTTTTGTTGTACTCATTTGGAAAGGTTCACTTGTATAATTATCTCTCCATCTATCTGTTAGGAGTGAATTTTCAAATTTGAGCTTTCGTTAGACAGACAGAAAGAGGCTACATAAAAATTGAGAAAGAAGTCCCAAAATTGATATATACTGTTTTGGCTAAAAGAAAGTTGACAAGTGCTAAGTCGACAGACGAAAATTTGACAGAAAAGAATTGACATAAAGAAGAACGTCGAATTCAGAAGATTATACAAGAATTGACAAGTGTGGAGTTGACAAGAAGTTCTTCAGTTGACATGTCAGACAAATAAGGCCGTCGAAAAGTAAAACTTGGGGCATCTGTTAGGGGTGAAATTTCTGATTATTGACGGATGCATTTCGGCAGGCTGACGAAGGAATCAGAGTAACGACTAATATTTTCTAAGTATTGAAAATATTTAGTTGACAAGAAAATACTGGTCGACAGAAAGGATAAATTGACAACCAAGCTTTTTGACAAAGTATTAAGAAGAGTTGTCAAATGTACAGAGAAGTGTGAAAATGGCTAAGTCCTCAAGACTGACAAGGCATTAGCAAGATAAGCTGTCAAGCAGCCAGACCGTCGAAAACAATCAAGTTGACGTGGAGCGATTCAAGAAATTGAAAAGTTATTAGAGTTGTTTGACAAGCAGTTTAAATTTGAAATTTAGAGAACTGCCAAGATACGTGGCAGTCATTTAGATACGAAGTTACTACTCGGTAGTTATTTTATTTGCCTATAAATACTAGTTATTACAATGTAATAAGAGTTGGAACTTGAAACATCCTACACGTCTCGATCACACAGCAGACTGACGGATTAACTCAAGTACTCTTTCCACCCTATTATCATCAATACAATGTTCAATTTCGATACAATATTGGTTCATTTCCTTCAAGTTCTTCATATACTTTCTAGTTTATTCATCATGTTCTTCATAGTGTTCTTACACTTCTTTATTTTACTGCCATCAATATTGTGATGGCGGATTCATCTTATTTCTTTGTTAGTTTTTATTAACTTTTAATATTTCTTCAATAGTTCTTCATACATTTTCCAGTTTATTTATAATCATCTTCAAGTTATTTCTTTAAACTTCATTATTTTTCTACAAATTAATACTTGTTTAATCCTGTTTTCCTTTACTCTAATATTATAAGTAATTCTTAGTTTTTGACATCTTTTACTTAAATTAACATTTTCATTCGTTTCTATTCAATTTCCCAGAAATTGTTCTTCAACAACTTTAATAAATAACTACCTTTTCTATATTAATTCATTTGTAGTGTTCTTACATTTCAAATCTAAGTTTTACTTCCTGTCAAGTATTCATATTTAATTACTTAGTATTTCAGAAACTATTTCCATTATCTAGGTCGGTTACTTGATACACATCCTACACATCTCGATCACACAGCAGATTGACGGATTACATTCAAGTATTCCTTCAATCATTCTTATTTCAATACTATGGCAAAATTCAATGCTATTTCTATCTCTTTCATTCAAGTTCTTCATTTATTCTTACTTATTTCCAGCATTTCTTTTATATTTTTCTTTTAAATTTATTTACTTCTTGTAAGTTGTATCGCTTAGATCGTACTTTGCTTAACTTTCTTTTTAAAATTTGTGTTTCTCTTCATTGTAAACTTAGTTCAATCAGGAAGTTATTTTCTACGTAGAGAATACATTATTCTTTTAAATTTCAAATTTCCCTTTTCAAATACAAGCAGTTTCATTCTCAAGGTTCATTATTGATAATCTGTACACCAATTTTCAAATTCATATACTTGTCTTAGTACTCTTTGCTAGTAATTCCCAATTTGACTAAAATTGTCAAATATATACTTGCCAGACATTGCTTTTAAAAATAGCACATTTCTGACGAGATTATCGCATAACTCGTAGGTCCTATACTCGTTTGATCTTCAATTATTTGTCACGAAGGAATTTTGATCAACAAATCAAAAACCAACGTTAACACTAGCATACTTTATTTGGGAATTTGAATGCAGGATGTGTTGTGTGTGTCAGAGAGGAAGAATGAAGACATAGAAGAAAATAAAAATGGAAATAATAAAAGTGGTGAGTGATATAGCTTTCGAACATTATTGCATATTCTTGAAGGATCCAGATGTATGCCAAACTGCTAGTGCCTTTGTTTGCATCTTTAGCCCATGGTCAATTTGTGTACATTGGAATTGGATGATATAGTCAATGGTGCTGTGAATGTGATGTTATCAATTTGCATTTTTTTTATTTATATAGTATCCTTTTGCATTTAGCTTTTGGATTTCTGTTATATCGATATTGTGTTGCTGTTTATTTACTATGCAATTTTGCGCCTCTAGTCTTGAGGGGTGTTGGACATTAACTGATAATTTGCAGAGTTGTGATTTTACTTTTATCCTTTTCAGTTTTGTGTACCAGTAACTTGTCTAAAGACTCTAAACTGTGATTTCCTTAAGAAGTTTCTTTGTCCATTGTATAGAGTGCAATTCACAATTAGAAAAGGATAAACAACTTGGCAGAGATAAAGAAGAAAGCCAAAATTTGGAGTCTCCTCGCAGATATGGAAACAGAAATATGCATCCACCGATTCCAAGGTATTTCCCATACGAGTTAGAGGACAGATGACAATGTTTTCAGAATTTAGCATCATAAATTCAACCACTGTTTTGTTTGACTATTCAGTGGGCATCATGCTAAGAGACTCATCTGAACTTCTGTATTCACTATTTTGTCATAGTATCAAAATTCACAGTTCTATCATTACATACCTTGGCATATGCTGCCACTGCTTGATTGTCTGCAACACTACTGTGGTACTCAACTAAGAGAGGGAGCATAACCGAATAACAGACTATAGATAGAAACTAACTTTCTGTTACAATTAGAACCTTCTTGTACAACAAACTGCTACTCGATCACTTAGCTCAAGCATAACCGAATAAAGGATTCAAGCCATCTTCACAATTCTCCACCTTGGATTGAATGCTTCCTTCATCACCTGATAAGCTTGAGTTTCGAATGAAGGTTATTTTGTTGCTGCCTATCACAGAGGACTATTTCCAACAATCAACATTGAGCAAGTCTAAGCAATGCATAAACTTGCTTTTAGAAACTGGTTTGGTGAACATGTCGGCTAGATTATCCTTAGTACCAATTTTCTGAACTTGAATTCTTTTCTCTGTGCGGATGAAATGATACCTCACATCTATGTGTTTGGTTCTTTCATGGTGCACCTGATCTTTGGCCAGACAAATGGCACTTAAACTGTCATAGAAAATTACTGCATGTTCCTGAGCAAAACCAAGGTCACTGATGAGACTTTTCAGCCATATACCTTCCTTAGCAGCTTCTGTTAAGGCCATATACTCAGATTCAGTGGTGGATAATGCCACAGTGGGATGCAATGTAGCTTTCCAACTGACCAAGGAGTCTCCAACAGTGAAAGCATAACTTGTTACAGACCTCCTTGTGTCCAAATCTGCTGCATAATCTGCATCAGAATATCCAGCTAGAACACATCTCGTGTCTCTTCCATATATTAGGCCAACATCTGTTGTTCCTTTCAAGTACCTGAAGATCCTCTTCACTGCTTGCCAATGTTCCTTTCCTGGTTGACATAGGAACCTGCTAACCACACTGACAGCATGTGCAAGGTCAGGTCTAGTTCATACCATGGCATACATTAGACTGCCTACATCACTTGCATATGGAACTCTTGACATATATTCCGTTTCTGATTGAGTTTGAGGTGAAAGAGTTGAGGAGAGATGAGTGCTTGCAGCTAGGGGAATGCTAAGAGATTTAGCAGAAGACATGCCAAACCTGGACAATATCTTCATCATGTATTCCTTTTGTGAGAGGAATAGATTTTTCTGAGCCCGATATCTATAGATTTCCATCCCTAAAATCTTCTCAATTGCTCCCATATCTTTCATGTCAAACTCAGCACTGAGGAGAGACTTAAGCTGTTGAATTGTTTCAATGTGACTTGTTGCAATGAGCTTGTCATCCACATACAGCAGCAAGTATATAAAAGAACCATCCTCCACCCTTTTGTGATATACACATGAATCATAAGGACTTCTTTTATATCCATGTGATGTCATGAATTTGTCAAATCTCTTATACCATTGCCTGGGAGATTGTTTCAAACCATACAAGGACCTTTGTAGTTGACTGATAAGCCTCTAGCTCATCTAGTTTTATGACTAGTATGACCGTGGTTTTGTGCCAATTATGTCACGTTTTCGCCCAAATTAGACTTGATTGTCCTCAAGCAAGGTTTTGAGTCCCTTAAGTAGTTTTAGGATAATTTAGCCAGTTTTGAGTCAAATAAAGCACTTATTGCTATCTCATGTTTTCAGGCTAATTAGGAGAGCATGAAGGGAAGGATAGAAAGCATCACGGCCTGGCCGTGATGCCCATCACGGGCGTGATATGAAGACCCTGAAGTCAGAAAGCATCACGGCCTAGACGTGACAATGGTCACGGCCGTGATGAGAAGACCAGAGAGACCAGAGAGGATCACGGCCTGGCCGTGAAGCCCATCACGGGCGTGATGGGAAGACAATGAAGAACAGAATTGATCACGGCCTAGCCGTGATGGAGGTCACGGCCGTGACAGATCAACACCCAAAGTCAGAATGCATCACGGCCTGGCCGTGATAGGTATCATGGCCTAACCGTAATAGGTATCACGGCTGTGACGGACCAGAATTTGAATGTGCGCCCTTGACAGAAGCGGTCACGACCTGGCCGTGACGGCCATCACGACCGTGACGCGCGGCCACCCTATAAAACAGAAGCGCAGCAGACAGTTTTTATCATCCAGATTTTCACTGTTTACACTATACTTTTAGGTTTTTGTCATGTCTTTGAGGGAGAACTAATCTCCCTTGATTAATCTGCTGTAATCGGCTTCCGCCGACACTTGAGATTCTGTAATTCCCGATTGTATTTCCTTCTCTCTTTCAATACTATTCTATATTCTTTGTTTGCTTAATTCAGTTTGTATCGAATCAGTGTTGATATATTTCCGATGATTTTATGTTCCTAAACTTAATCGCGTTTGCTTAATTCACGAGTGCTTCACCCCGATTGCTTGATTCGGGAATTAGGAACATATGTCCCGTAGCGTCGATTTTGCTTGTTAATCGATGCTACAATCGAAAAGGGATTAGAATCCGCTTAGGGCATAGAATTACATGAATCGATGATAGTGGGAAACCGAACAGCAGATTGATCGTCTTTGTCTCATCTGATAATCACTTAAATTACCCTATTTTTATGCTCTGTTTTTGTTCTGTTTTCTAATCAATTTCAAACCAACCCCCCCCCCCCCCCCCCAAACCCAATTTTCTGTGATTAATAACAATTCAAGAGTCCTTGTGAGACGATACTCGAGTTGTCGCGCTCTACTACAGTTTTTGTAAACCACTCGCTTTTTGACCCGTGTGCGACAACGTGTCATTGACATACATAATCTTCCATTCCCTGGACAGCAAATCCTTCTAGTTGTGCCATTAGTATATTTTCCTCTAGCTCTCCATGCAAAAAGGATGTTTTTACATCTAGTTGTTCAAGTTCCAAATCTTGATGACCCACTAATGCTAGTAGTACTCGAATGGATGTGTGTCTTACAACTGGAGAGAATATCTCATTGTAATCCACACCTTCCCTTTGACTGTAACCCTTTGCAACCAGTCGAGCTTTATACCTTATAGCTTCGGTACCTGGAATTCCTGCCTTTTTCTTAAAAATCCACTTGCAGCCAACCACTCTTCTGTCTTCAGGTAGCTTAACAAGCTTCCATGTATGATTCTTGTGGAGAGATTCCATCTCTTCACTCATTGCTGCAATCCATTGAGCAGATTCCTTGCTCTTGATTGCTTCCTGATAGGTAGCTGGTTCGAAATGATCTACCTCTTTTGCTACTTGCAAGGCATATGCAACTATGTCTTCATAACCATACTTCTTAGGGGGCCTGATCTGTCTCTATGATCTTCTGAGTGTTGAAATTTCTGGCACTGTTTTGTTTTGACATGCTTCAAAATCAACTTCCATTTGTTGATCTTCTTGAGACATAGGTGACTCTTTTCTTGTGTTGGACTTTGGAGATTCTGTATCTTGGTGAAGTTCAGCATTATGCTTGCTCACTGAACTTTCACTCTCCACCTGCTCAATGGCATCACAGTTTGGTTTAGGGTGTAGCATAGATTCTTCATCAAAAGTTACATCTCTGCTCATAATAATTCTTCTTTCAGCAGATGACCAGATTCTATACCCTTTCACCCCATCTCCATAGCCAACAAATACTCCCTTCTTAGCCCATGGTTCCAACTTTCCATCATTGACATGGTAATAAGCTAGACATCCAAAAATTCTAAGAGTGGAGTAGTCTGCAGGTCTTCCCGACCATATTTCCATAGGAGTTTTGCCATTAATTGCAGTAGAAGGGGACCTATTTATCAAGTAGCAAGATGTACTTACTGCTTCAGCCCAGAAACTCCTATCCAACCCTGCATTGGAAAGCATACAAGGAGCTCTTTCCAATAGTGTTCTGTTCATTCTCTCAGCAACACCATTTTACTGAGGAGTGTTTCTAACAGTGAGGTGTCTGACAATCCCTTCTTTCTTGCATAATTGATTGAATTCCTTTGAATATAATTCTAAACCATTATCTGTATGAAGTCTTCTAACCTTCTTTCCTGACTGGTTCTCTACTAGAATCTTCCATTGTTTAAAGGACTTGAAAGCTTCATTTTTCTGTTTCAGCAGGAATATCCAAGTCATCCTTGAATATCCATCTATAATGGATAGGAAATATCTAGCTCCACCTTTTGATGATACCCTGGATGGTCCCCAACAGTCAGAGTGTATGTAATCTAAGGTGGCTTTTGTAGTGTGTATTGCTTTTGTGAACTTGTGCCTGTGTTTCTTGCCAAACACACAATGCTCACAAAACTGCAATTGAACCTTCTGATGTCTTCCAAGAAGACTTTGTTTACTAAGGATTGCCATACCTTGTTCACTCATATGCCCCAATCTCATGTGCCAAAGACTGCTTTCTTTTGGCCAATTTTCTGTTGACTGAGATGCGATAAATGAAGAGCCAATAACTGTGGAACCTTGGAGAATGTAAAGATTTCCCAATTTGGTTCCCCTCGTGACTGTGACTGCTCCCTTCCTTATCTGCATTACTCCACCTTCAACGCTGCATGAGAAGCCCTTTCAGTCCAAAACTCCTACTGAGATCATATTCCTTTTCAATTCTGGAACATGGCAGACATTTGAAAGAGTTCTGACTTTGCCATCAAACATCTTGGTCAGAATTGTGCCAATTCCTACTGTTTTGCAGGGAGAATTGTTTCCCATCAAGACATTTCCACCTGATTTCTTTTCATATGTTAAGAACCAGCTTCTTTGTGGACACATATGGAAAGAGCAACCAGAATCTAGCACCCATTGATCAGTTGATTGATGTTTTTGATCAGCCGCTGTTAGAACAAAATAATCATCAGAAGAGAAGCCTTCTTGTACTGTTGTTGCAACAGATTCATTCATTCTTCTTCTTGGGGAAATATTTCTTCCAATCCCTGGTTCTTTACAGTAGTTGCATATATCTCTTGGATCTTGTTTACCCCTTTCCCCCCCTTTACCTTTCTTCTTTTTCTGATTTTTAACCGAGTTTGAGGCCACTAACCCAGAGGCAGAATCATCACCATTTCCTGATGCCATGTGTTGAAGTTCTCTAGTGTGTAGACTGGATTTTACTTCTTCCAAGGTTATGCAGTCCTTTCCAACACTTAAAGAACTTACAAAATTTTCAAATGAAGGGGGAAGGGAGACTAATAATATCATGGCAGCATCTTCATCTCCTATCTTGACATCAATTTCTCGAAGTTCCATTAATATGGAATTTAATTCATCAAGATGGTCTTTCAGAGGGGTACCTTCTTTCATTCGAAGTCCAAACAGCCGCCTTTTCAGCAGAAGCTTGTTGCAGATTGACTTTGTTATGTACAGCTTCTCCAATTTCAGTCATAAGCCTGCGACAGTTGTTTCTTCAGCAACTTCATATAGAACCTCATCTTAGAGAGAAAGCACGATCAATGAATGAGCTTTCTCTTCTTGCAGAGCAAGTTCTTCTCTGTTGATCTTTGAGGTTGATCCAGAAAGAGGTGCCCAGGCCTGTTGTTGTTTCAGCAGTGCTCTCATCTTTATCCGCCAGAGACTGAAACTTTGCTTCGAACTGTATTTCTCAACCTTGATCGTGTTAGACATCTTCTTGATGGATTCTTGATGATTCTAACCAGTCGATCTTTTGGACTGTGTTGCTCCCAGGACCTTTTGGGAGCTCTGATACCGGTTTGTTACAAAAATCGAACTGATCTAAGCTTGCTTGGTAAGCATGGAAGCACATTTTGTAATTGCAGAAAAACAAATCAGTGAAGGAGCAGTGTGAGAACAGATGAACACAGGAATTAACGTGGGTGGTTCACCAAGACTTGGCTACATCCACCCACGGGCAGCAACAAACGAAAGATTCACTATGAACAAGAGAGTTACAGTATGTACACAGCTGAGATCACTCTCTAAAGAATTACAAAGTTATTCTCTCACACTCTTTCTAATGATCTCCTTTCTAGATTTTCAGAATTCTAACTCTCTCTCTCTGCTAGTCAAGCTTCCTCTCTATTTATAGGAGTACTCTTAGATCAGTTCGGTTTTTGTAACAACTACATTTTGACTATTTTTTTTAATAGCCCTTATTTTGTCATTAATATATCTTCCTTGTGATTCCTCATCTCTTCCACTTATTTTTACTGATCAAAGAGGATTACTGGTTATGACTCATTAAGGCGATTTTTGGCGAGAAAGATTTAAGTAATTGGACCATGATTTAATCCAGAGCCATCGATCTTAAATCCCCGGCCCCTCCAAAAAAAAACATTCGTAAATAATTGCGGGGAAATGCAGTTGATATGGTCGGAATTACGGTCGCATTTCGATTTCGGAGATCTCCAAAAACAAACCATTACGGTCCTAAAGCGGTTGTCTTTTTGTTGTCCTACGCCTTTGGGGATCGGGTCATTTATTTTGTGGTGGGTGTTAGTTGGAAATGTGGTGGTTTTTGTTTATTATACAAATTAGCTACTACTTTGAAGTGTTTTTGATGTTTAGTTACTTTCTCAACCTTTGGGCTAGCTTGGTAGTGTAGGTCTTGGTTGAATTGGTAACTAAATGTTTCAATCTCTTTCTTTGGTTAAACATCCTTTGTACATAAGGTGAGTATCTCTTATACTCTCTATATTAATAGATATCTTGGCTTATAAAAAAAAAAAAAAACGATCGTGAACTTTTATTTAAAACCTAGCTTTCTATCAAGTATGTCATAAGGATACATTAGTTGAGCGGAGATTGCTGCAGTTGGACTAAATGATTGTCAATTATTTTTTTATGCATCTTGATAATGGGATGGATTAGCAAACAATTAACCTTGGGTCTCCCCACAGTAAAAAAAATATAAAAAAAACTTGGGTCTCCATGAATTAAGTACATTGCATTCGAAAGACACGATGGGTTCTATCAACACTCAACTTTTACAATTAGTCATAGTATGTGTGTCAAAGTCTCACACTGGTCTACTTAAGTGGAAGTGGATTGTGCTCTCAAACGAATTTTACCTGCAAAGTCAAGGGTCCAAATATTAGAGTCACCACTTTGGAGAAAGTTTTACCTAACCATCACGACCTAAGAGTTAGTCACACAACTTTGTATGCGGGATACCCGGTCAAAGACCAAAACCAATAAGGCCCGTCATATTTGGTAGATAACTTAGTTTCCTAAGCATGTTATTAAGAGTTCGAGTCTTGTCATAAGTATATAAAAGGCTTGGGAGAGGCAAAACCCCTTCGATGATCTCTACACCTCAAAAGAGATTATTCCCCGGCTATTCATCGGAGGATATTCTTGATGCAAAAAATATATACTTACACTGATGTGCACGTATTTCAACCCATTTATATCAATGGAAACTTAATTGACAATGTTTTCATCTTCTTGAAAATTGAGAATTGAAATTTAAAGTGAAAGGTCCATATGGTATAATAAGGTTGAAGATTTAGGGTCGGTTTGGTTTGTTTTTAGTTTCTTGTTTTCATTTCATAATTTCAGAGATAATTACAACTAAAATAATTATCAAACCGTCACATTGTTTTCATTTTATTTTTTGTTTCAAAAGATTTATACAGGAAACATTGAAAACAGATAAACAATTGTTTTCAGTGTTTTCTGTACAAATATTTGGAAAAAAGAAACAAAATGGAAATAATGTGACAATTTTTAAAGTGTTTTAGCTATAATTATCTTTAAAATCAGGAAAAGAAAATAGAAAACTGGAAATAAACAAATTGGCCCTCATGTATTCATCATTTCCCAAATAAAAAATACCAAGGACATACTCTAAAACTAAAATCCTATAATTTTGAATGGCTAGAGAAATTATTCTCTGCTTTCAATTTAAATGTGAGTGGGACCATCAAATATTAATGTACCAATTACCATTAGCCTTTGTTTGGTTGGGGAATGGAGGGGAGAGGAGGGAACTTTTTAAATCTTTTATGTTTGATTCATTTTTTTTTAGAGGGGAGAGAGAGGAATGGAGTGAGCAAAATCTTTATTCACCCAGTTTGGACCACCCTCCAATATTGAGGGATTTGGAAGGGAGAGGATGAGATTTAAAACATTTAAAATATAACCAACATGTGGTTAATCCAAGTAGTAAGGGACTTGAAAACCTTAAGCAAGTGGTCAGGGGTTCGAATCCCGACTCATATATATGGAGAAAAACCTAGTTGGGATGGGAGAACAGGTTCCCCGGTGGAGATTAGTCACCACTAATAGTGGTGAATACTTCGTACCTATAACATGGTTACAAAAAAAAAAAAACATTTAAAATGTATTGACTAAAATATCTTTAGTTATGTATTTTGAAATTAAAGATCATAATGGTATAAGAGTAAGCACTCCCCTTTTGATTTTTTTTCTTTAGGTAAATGTTAGTATATGTTAGTATGTTAGTTGTTAATTTTTTTTCCTCATTGTCAGGGTTTGAACCCTAGACCTCCAACACTTTAAACCAGGCTCAAACCAATTGAGGTACCTCACTCCCCTTGTGAAATGTGATCCAAACTGATGTTATTTCCCTCTCTTCCTTTAGGTTAGGTTTGGAAGGATGGAGTGCGATGATTAGTAATGGAAAGTGGAGTGGTGTAAATCCATTGACTCATTGTTCGAGAGTTTTTTCATTAATGTAGTGGCATGGTAACCCAAACCACTCCACTACATTTAAAGCCTCTTATTTTTATAGCCTCCAAATTGGGGGTTTGTGATTTTCTTCCATTCCCTCAAACTTGCAAACAATAGAGTGAGATATTTTTACCTTTCCACTCTACTCCATCACTAACCACTCAGTTATCAACCACCTTACTCAATTTTCATAAAACCTTCCATACATAGGTGGATTCTAGCATGAAGTACTAGTTTTATTGGTATACCGATATACCACTAAAAAATTTCATCTTGAATGAATTTTGACCATTGGATATAATAATTAAATAATCAATGATCCATATTTATTATTCCAAAAAAATTTTGAAAACCAAAAGAAACTGAAAAATACTATTTTGCCCTTCACCCCTCCCATGCTCCCACCCTACCATCCAAACCCTAATTTCTCCACCGCCAGTCGCCACCAACATTCTCAGATTCCGGCGATTCCACGGCCACCACCATCCAGAGCTGCCATACTGAGGACGAATCCACAATGGAAATATGTGGGTCGCCTCTTTAGCTTTGTGGGTCGTCACCGCCAAGCCATGAGACGTTGTCTTCATCACAAAACAACCAAGCGGTGAAGTCGTGCCACCACAGGCAGCCATCATCACCACGGTACCAAGCCCGTTGCGGCCATCGTCATCGCCGCGAGCAACAAATCCAAATCAGAACCAGCACAATGACATTGTTGTCCAACCAGCCGCCGCCACCAACACCGTCCAGTCTCTGCCGCCGTCGCATGCCTCTGCCTCATGAGCATCCACCACCGTCGTCGCTGTAATGGTTGGAGCAAATCTGAGCTCAAACCTTCCAAAAAGATAAGAGAAATGGAGGACAAAGTTTCCAAAAAGATAAGAGAGCATAGAGACGACGGAAATCCAAGTCTTTCTTCTTCCAGCTTTGATATGCTTTTTCCAGATTGGCGGCGTGCGGCGGGTCTGGTTTATGGGGGGCGGCGAGGATGGTGTTTCCAGGTTTGATCTGGGTCATCGTCGGCCACCGCCTTCGTGAGTCCGTCTCGTCCCACCGGAGTTGGCAAACATTCAGATCGATGACCATCGCCATCTCGCCAGTTACCACCATTACAGTGTCGCCGCCTCCTCCCTCTAAGTTCTTAGTTCATACAGTGCCGCCGCCTCCTCCCACTATGCCTTCCTTGTTCATGTCCCTTCGTTGTCCAGAGATAAGTGTTTCCTTTTAATTTTTATTAAAAAACAAACAGAAAAGATGTAGATCCATGATTAGTGATGGGGGTGGTGGTGAAGGGTAGGAAGAATATGTTGATGATAAGGGTAAAACTGAGATTTCTTATAAAAAAAAAGGCATTTAGTGGTATATGGGTTTAGGAACTTTACACTAGAATCCACCCCAAACATAGGCTCGTTCTAGCGTGGGCGACTATTTCATGTTGCCCGCGGTGCGCATTTTTTATAAGCCGTTGATTAAGTAATTCCACCGTATGCTATCATACATCATCTACACCTCTTTTTTTTTTTTCATTTAATTCCATCTCTCACTCTTTCTCTGCATTTCATCAACACCGTCTTCGACCTCCACATTTTTTTCCCGTTTCGTCCCCTCTCTCATTATACACAGGTAGAATAGAGAGAAGTATCTGCAATTATTCAAGTGTCTTGAAAACTATTTCTAAGTTCTGGCATTCATGCTTCAAAAAACCCAAAAATTAGAACTTGCTTAGTAAAATGAGCAGGATATGGTTGATAATGGAAATCGTCCCAAAATTAGCGAGTTTCCAATTGGGTTTAGAAATTGGAACAAAGTAGGTGCAACAAACAAAAGTTGACATGGAGATAGGCATTATTATATCACAAATGACAATAATTTGAAGTTTTGAATAGAGTATGTGTCGTGACCATTAATTGAAGAACGGGAGATACAAAAATTTCTCCAGATTTCTTCCCTCATAAATAGCAACAATTCCAAAATATTTTAACGCCTTCGCCTCTAACACTGTCAAATGATTTGTTTTCAATTTCTTCCAAGTTCCAATCAATATATTTTGCCACTCCTCTAACCAAATGCAGAAAAAGGAGCTACCCATGAATCACCAAAACAGAGCCAATAACTCTAGATCCCCCAATTCACATGTAAACCCAAACAGAGATATTTAAACTTTATGCCTCTTCCTGAGAACTCACTTGACCATTAGAGCCTCATCTCCAAACCACGCACCAGTCGCAGATCCTTCGTCAAAATGGAACATTGGTGTTTTGTCGCTTGATTCTAACAGGATTGAGTTGTGGTTTTGTGAGAATCAGGGAAGAACTATAGCTAAAGCATCGAATTGGGCTGAACAAAAATCCCCATAAGAATTCTTGGTAATTTTTAGCTTAAAGTTTGTTCCTTTTTCCCCCTAATAACTCTCACTACTTAGAAAATAGAGACTAGGGACAAAGGAAGAAGACGGAGTGCGAGGGATGGAATGAGATGAAAAAAATATACAGTGTAGATGATGTATAATAGCATATGGTGGAATTATTTAATCAACAACATATAAAAGTTGCGCACCGTGGGCGACGTGAACTAGTCGCCCACGCTAGAACGAGCTCCCAAACATAACCTAAATTCTTCTTCTTCTTTCAACTCAACCAAGTACTATTTCTAATTAAAATACCTACCCTCACTATCCCTCTGCTCTATTGAAAACTGTGCCCTCCCTCCCCATTCCTCTTTTCAACCAAACAAACACACACACACACACACACACACACACACACACAGAGATTGAAATAAGAGTAAATCAGAGTACAAGATGAAAGTATTTTTATCAAACTATCAGTTTTTATTTCATAAAACTTGATAGTAAATTACATCAGAGTAACTTCAAATTATTTGGATAACTTACAAATACAAAGCTTCAAATGTAAACTTGCTTTCAGAAAGCTTCAACACTACAAGATTACAAAAGTTATCCAAATAATTTGAAGTTACTCTGATGTAATTTACTATCAAGTTTTATGAAATAAAAACTGATAGTTTGATAAAAATACTTTCATCTTATACTCTGATTTACTCTTATTTCAAATATTTTCTCTAATACTTGTTCTTGAGATGATCCACAGTGGCACTCTGGTATCAGAGCCTTAGTGCTCTGGTACTTATATCAGTCTTGAGTTTTCCTTCTGTGCAGCGTTGGTCAGCCTGAAGGGTGTTCCCGGTAGTAAAGCCCGACGTACAGGGTAGTAAATCCGTTGGTAAGCCTGGTGGTCCCGGTGTCGGTAAGGTAACCCAGTTTCTGTTATAGGTACTAGATCATTAAGGTTAGTTTATCATGTCTAGCCTCCTAAAGATGATTTCTAAGAAAGGTAAAGAGAAAATAGATGAATTAGATAAACCAAGTACAAGTGAAAGTACTAATTCATCTTTAATTAATGAACAACAAATAATTTTGCCTGATATAGAACAGAAATTAGATAATTGGAGTATTCCTTCAATTAATGTTTATGAAATATATAAGACAAAATTAATGGACAAATTTAAATCTGATTTCATAATTAAAACAGCAGAATACACAATTAAGGTAGATATGACTCAAGAGAGTTTAAATCTCTTGAATTTATCTATGCTTAAAGAACATAAACAAAAATACAGATTTTTGCATATTGGTTTAATACAAGTTGCAATTAAACCTTTGCATAGATTAGGCATAGACACACATGTGTGTGTATGCTTAAGAGATACTCGACCTGCAAGGTTCGAGGATCAAATACTTTCAATAATAGAGACCAATCTTCATGATGGTCCAACCTTTTTTAATAATTTTCCAAATTATACTAAGTCTTTGGAAAGTCTGGGAAAAAACAAACATAATATAAAATTGGATATTAAAATAAAAGAAGGAATTTGGAACCCAAATTCCTATCCTATGGCAGTAATATACAAAATATATTACAAAGCCATGAAAACAAATATTTCTCTAAAAGCTTTAAATATTTCTTCAAAAGAAGACACTTTACTTTTACAAGTAAATCTTGAAAAATCAAATGTTGTAACACCTAGGAGACTAAACCACAATGAAGTCTCTAGAAATCTTGAATGGAATTTGCAAGAGATTCTGCCTCCTGAAGAGCCAGAACCCTCTCAAATGACAATACCAGTTGAGTATTCATCTGGTAATGTTTCAATTAGTTTTGCTCCATTCAGTAGAAGTAATCCTACTAGATCTTTCAGGACCCCTGAAGGATCAAAGCAAACTAATAATTCAAGAAAATCAATGGATTCACTCCATTCATTAAGATTAGCAGGAATAAGAGATCATCCTGTTACTCCACAGCCGGAATACAGGGTTGAAACACCTCAAACATTTCAACCTGCAATTCAGAGAGAGTCTCCGACTCTATCTGAAATAAATCAAAGCTTTGAAACACCAAATCAATGTTTTGTAATAACAAAATTTTACATTGATCGACAAAAACTACAGAAAGAATTTTTAAAACCTGAATTCGAACAAAAAAGAAAATGTTTTTTCTCAACATTTTCTCAATCTGACATAAGGCAATATAGGGAATCCTATTTTGCTTATTTGGAGGAGGTAGAGGATGACACTATTCCCTACTTCACATGGTTCGAAAATCACTGTTTTAAAAATTTAGAATTAAATACTTTAAATTCTGCAAAAAGAATTTGGAAGACAAGAAAAGGAAAAGAAGTTATTTCTGTAATTCCACTATTGGAAGAAATAACTTTTCCAAATATTGATAATGTCGAAATAACGACATTCCCTTTCAAAACAATGAAAGAAGATGTGAAAACTTTAACCACTCAAAACCCTACGAGAAATGATATAAAAAATATTCAACATCAGTTAAATTTTACAAATAAACTTTTATATCAAGTTGCTAGTACTTCTGAAGATAGTGAAGTACCTTTGAAGGAAGAATTATAAAAAATATTCAACATCAGTTAAATTTTAAAAATCAACTTTTATATCAAGTTGCTAGTACTTCTGAAGATAGTGAAGCACCTTTGAAGGAAGAATCTTCCTCCAGAAAACTTGAAAAATCTTTAATAACTCCTTATAAATTATCTGATTCAGAAATAAAAGATATTAAAATTGGAAAAGAATCTAGTAATGAACTTCTGGATGAAATTAATAAAAGATTATCTTCACTAAAATTATCATCATCAAAATTAAATGTAATAAAAAATGAAGATATTTTAGAAATTGAAAAACAATTCGATGATACAGAAATTGATGTAGTTAATAAAATAAAAAACACTTCAAGATCATATCCCATTTCAAGAAATTATTATCACAGGCCTACTCTGCCTGATATACAATTTGAAGATAATATGTTAGATAATGTCTCTCAATACATCGGAGAAGGAATTGTTGAGTGGAATATAGATGGTTTCACTGAACACCAAATAATGAGAAAATTAGAAGAAATGTCAATGGCAGCTACTGCCTATAGAGCTAAAAGAAATAATGCTTTAAGTACAGTTAAATTATTAATCCAAGGTTTCACTGGAAGCCTAAAAGGATGGGACAATAATTTGAGAGAAGTAGACAGGCAAACTGTCCTCTCCTTCACAAAAACCGAAATAAGGAATGATGAACATGGTCAACCTGTTGAATACGCTGTAGATCAACAGGTAGAAGCTTTAATATTTGCAATATCTCAAGCATTTATTGGCGATGCTAATGTTTTTGCTGATAGATCCCTTGAGATCCTTAATAATTTATACTGCCCAACACTTGGAGAATTTAGGTGGTATAAAGATAATTTCTTAACAAAAATTTATACAAGAACAGATTGTAGAGAAAGTTATTGGAAAGACAGATTTATCTCTGGCCTTCCCAAAAACTTTGCTCAAAAGGTAAGATCTCAGATTAAACTCGAGTACCCTGGTACTCCCCTTGAAGAACTAACCTATGGAAGAATAATATCAATTATAAACAAAACAGGTTTGCAATTTTGCACCGATATTAAAATACATAGGCAAGCTAAGTTTGAAAGTAAAACTAATAATAAAGAATTAGGAAATTTTTGTGAACAATTTGGTTATGAAAAATTAACTCCTCCTTCAAAACAAAGAAGGATAAAAACTCAAAAATTTAGAAGTTATAAAAAGTTTCATAGGAAAGCACATGTTGAAAAGCCTATTAAAACTTATAAAAAACCCCATAGAAAACCTTTTAATAAACCATATATTAAGGGATTTAAGAAAAATATAATTTGTTATAAATGTGGCAGTGCTGGACACATGGCAAGAGATTGTAGAGTTAAGCAAAAAATTAAAGAACTTAAAATGGATGATGAAATCAAAGAACAAATTGCTAAAATATTACTTTATGAAACAGAATCCTCTGTTGACTCGTCTTCAGAAAATGAACAAGAGATAATTTATCAGAATCAAGAGACATCCTCTGATTCTGGTGTCGGATGTTTAAGTTGTGGTTGTCTAGGAGATAATTGTGATTGTAAATTTACAATCAATGTTATTTCCAAAGAAGCAAGAGTTCTTCTTGACCTTGTTGGTCAGATTGAGGATCCACAAGTTAAACTTGCAATGCTTGAAAAATATAAAGAATTAGAAACCCAAGAAGTAACAAGTAATGAATTCACATGTTACAATTTAAAAGATATATTAAATCCTCATAAAAATCTTGATTCTTCATTTAATCAGGAACCAATAAGTCTTTCATTTCTATATAAAGAAGTTAAGAATTTAAAAAATGAGATTGCTGATTTAAAAAACAAATATAAAATTTTGCAACAAAATTTTTCAAAATCTTTGGGAAAGGGAAAGGGAAAAACTAAAACTATTTCCAACTCTTCGTCCACACAGCAATTTGATGAAGAACAAGAATTCGATAATCTTTATAACGAAGAAACAAACTTCTTTTTAAGAATAAAAACTATGCAACAAAAATGGCATGTAAAGGTCAATTTAAAAATTGTCAAATCTTTCCATCAACCTTTTATTGCATTAGTTGATTCAGGAGCCGGAGCTAACCTAAATTGTATACAAGAATATATATATATATATATATATATATATATATATATATATATATATATATAACCTTATAATATCAACCATACATGTGATGCTGACAAAAAGTTGTCTATTAGGGTCTGTGCCAGTTGCAATACTGAGATTCGTCATGGTCGATACCTAAAATGCTTAAATGCATTCTGGCATCCTCAATGCTTCCGTTGTCGTGCTTGCAACCTACCAATCTCTGATCATGAGGTCCGACAATTTCTATTTACCAGCCAAATTAATTGCTCATGCTCATGCTCATGGTTTCTGTTCCCGTAATTGTTTTTTGTTGTGTAACGTGTTTACTGATATATTTATCCTTGCTTTTGTAGATCTCTACATGTAGAAATTACCCTTATCATATATCATGCTATAAGGAAAAATACTATCTAAAATGTGATGTTTGCAAGCACTTTGTAAGTATTTCACCTCAAATGTTTTTATACTCTTATGCCCAATTTGCACAGAGTGGTTTCCCTTTTCTAAGTAATATGCAAAACTGGATGAGGATAACAGAATGTCCTATTTAGATGATAACCTTAGTTGGGATTATCTCTTATATCTATTCCTAAATTCCTAAATGCCAATGGAGGTATTAATCTATTACTATAGAGAACGAGTTTCATTGATTGTGTTTTCCTGTTCCTGACCTTCAATGGTTGGTGTATCATCTGGAATTTCATTTGTTTCGGGGGAACATATGCTAACAATGTGTTTAACCTATTAGTCTATTACAACAAAAGTCTTTTCCCACTGGGTGGGGTAAGCTAGATGGATCAAATGGCACCACAATATTCTATCATAAATCATATATATAGATATATAGATAGACTATTTATATATAAATTCTTCTTAATCACTTCTCTATAGTTTTTCCTATCTCTGGCAATTGAGTAATCTTCCAAATCTATTCTGCTTATTGGTGCTTCTACTGTTCTGTTATCACCTTGACTTAACCCATATATCTCATCACCTGTTGCTGCTAATTTTTGAGGATATATATCGGTTGACAGATTCCAAGGAACCCTGCTGGTATAGCTGAATATAGGTAGGACGCACCCATTCTGGATGCAGAAATTTTGCGGTTCTCATATACATGATGGTGCTCAACTTTGTTGCAGCTGTGAGCGAATGGAGGTCAGTCTGAATGAAGTGTCTTCAGCTGGTCAAATGTCATTTTATAGGATTGCCTTGGGAAAAGTGGGTGACCTTGGTTGGTGACAATTGAAAAAAAAATGTGTTGAAAAGTTTGTGTGTCTTCATATGCAGCCGCGAGAGGCAGGATATATTGATCTTAATGATGGCCGTAAGCTCTGCTTAGAGTGTCTGGACCCTGCTATCATGGATACTAAAGAATGCCAGCCTCTTTATAGTGACATACAGAAATTTTATGAAGATCTAAGTATGAAGCTGGACCAGCAAATTCCAGTATTGTTGGTTGAAAGACAAGAGCTGAATGAAGCAAGAGAGGGGAATAAGAATGTAAGGGAATATACATTTAAGCCACTTTGCAGAAAGTATAATACCTGATAATTCGATTGTAATGATATTCAGCTGTTGAACATACAAAGTTCCAGTGTCATGGTGTTTGGCATTATCGGTTTGAAGATCAAATAATAGTTTGTCATACTAAGTTTTCCTCTGTGGTGATATTTTAAGCACTTACTATCTAAAATAAATTCTTTTGTCCAAGGTTTTTGGAAGAAACAAACACATATATTAACTTTTGATAGTCAACTCTTATAGTAAATAACTTTGTCCAAGTTTAATTGTTTTAGATATGAAGCTTTGGTTTATAATTGTTTCATGTTTAAAGTGAGTCCTTTTCGTTTTACTTATTTGTTTCTTTATCTTGGCCAGGGAAACAATCAGGTGGCTGAGACCAGAGGAGTTTGCCTCTCAGTGCAACAGACTATTAGCACTGTAAGATTTCCCTTAATATTCTGTTTTTGTGATATTTTCTCTATTTTTTTATGATCAAATGATAGAATTTGTTAAGAAGCTTGAGTAATTAGGTAGTTATGGTACATAGCATTTAAACTTCAGCATAACTCAAGGAGACCTGGATTTGGGACAGGACGGCAATCTGATGAGACATCAATACTCATTTTGTTTGGTTTTCCAAGGTAATAATTAATGCTTTTGCCTCTTTGCTTTTGCAACTTGTTTCAGTTGGAGAGGCATACTTCATATGAGCAGCAGATAAATAGTTGAAAATTGACAAATCTACATGCAACGAGAAAAATTGCAAGAAGAATTATGTTTCCCCTCGGTAAAATGCGGAAAGTATCATAATTGTGTTTGCCCCCAAACAAACATGATTTTAGTTAAAAAAACAAAAACACAAAAATTTGCAAGGAAAACATGAATCCGGAAAATTAGTAATTCCCTAGTTGTGGAAAACGCATATATATCAGACAATAGCAGTGTTTTGCATGGTAAACAAATCACATTTTAATGTATTTGATCTATGTAAATAAGTAATTCAAAAACTACATGGCCAAAATTTAAATAAAAAAGAAGTCAAAAGCTGCACAGGTGTAACCTTCTTTCATTTTCTTCCTCCTTGGCATCATTGGGTTAAATAACTTTTATAAATGCCCTCTTCTACGTGATGAAAAGAACCCCGTGTTCTTTTGGAATTAGACACAACAGTTGATTAAAAAAAGTTAGTAGCAGTAGCTAACCATGCATTACCTCGCCTTGTTGGTATCAAATTATATAATATTTCACCTATGCATGCAAGTTTCTCGTGTATGTTTGCATATTTATTCAAGTTTCCTGACTTTCAGAATAGACCAATTGATCATTTTTTTATAGCAGAGTTTTATTTTTCTCAACCAAAGAAGAAAGTTCTTAGTTCTCATCTTTAGGTTGGCTAAATCATTCTATGCACGAATGGAATTCTGTTTTATTTACTACAGGCTGCTTACTGGAACGATCCTAGCTCATGAGATGATGCATGCATGGCTGCGACTTGAAGGCGACTCTTCCATCGCAGGAAATTTATTCATTTAATGTCTGTCAATAAATTCTGTGCATCTAGAGTGTACAATTGTACATTTTCTCAATTACAACATGTGAACTTTGTTAATGTTTTAACTGATGATATTTGCACATAATTTTAAATTAATGTTTTCTTTGGGGTTGCCTCTCAATATACTGAGTTATATGCTATTTGCTTTATATATGAAGGTTACAAGAAACTAAGTAAAGAAGTTGAAGAAGGTATCTGTCAGGTTATGGCTCATATGTGGTTGGAGGCTGAGCTCTCTTATACGTCAGACAACAAATTTGTGTCTGCTTCATCCTCATCTGCATTCAATGCATCTAGGAAAGGTAAAAGACCTCATTTTGAGAGGAAGCTTGGGGCGTTCTTCAAGTTCCAGATTGAATTGAACACATACCTGTTTATGGAGATGGATTTAGGGCAGGTCGGCGAGCAGTGCGCAAGTATGGTCTACAACGGACCCTTCACCATATCCGGATGACAGGGAGTTTTCCATTTTGAATTATAGTGTATAGATACGTATTGGTTCTCATTCTTTCCAGATATAAAGCCTGGCCTGTTAGTATTAGAAACAGAAACCAAAGCACTTAGGCATTAGCTTTAACGAACTGGTGCAGAGTGAATGACCTTGTAATATAGGATAATATATGTTATTTTTAATTGTAATAATTTAGGAATTCTATGATAAGTATCTTATTTAGGGATTTTACTTCATTTTAGGAATCTTTCCTGCTTCTATAGATCTTGTCTTTAATAAGTTATATGTTAGAGTTTCCTATTTGGATTACCTTTAGGTTGTAAATACCCTTTGGGTGTCATGTATTATTGAAACTTTTGATATAGATAATAGAAGTTGTTGAGTTGAAATTCCAAATTATGAGAACTCCTGGTTGTTGGTTATTGAAATCCTGAGGTTCAGAAGATTTGGAATAGAGAACGAGAGAATGTTAAGATGAGGAACATTAGATTTAGGACAGAGAGTGAAGTCAAGATGGACTCAGTGCAGGTTTTGTTTAGCCACTAGAGGACAAGGTTTACAGTTATAATTTCTTTAGGAAGTTGCATCAGGCATCTGCATCCTAGTTTTGCACATTAGTTTGTACATAACATTTCCCACTAGGTGTATTCTCACACACCATGTTTTAAAATCACAAATGCATTAATATATATATATATATATGTATATATATACACTGGCTATGTTTTGCAGCAAACAAATTAATTGCTGGGACAAAAGTTGTTTACATTTACTGATGAAAACTACAATTTCCAGTTAGCTAAAGCTCTCTATAACATACAATTAACAGTATCAAAAGGGGTATGAAAGTATTATTGAAATATCTGATATATACATTGTCCCACACAAATAGGACGAGTATTTTGAAGTCTTAGTGTTATCACCTCTCCATGTGTGCACTGTTGTTGATGACGGGTGATATTCTTTTGTCCATTTCTGTATGTATTCTTAGTAAACTAGAGACTACCTCTGCCGTGTTTGGTCTCCTTGTAGGTTCTTTGATCAAGCAGGCTAGACTTAGTTTAACCAACTGAAGAGCAAATATCTCCTCGCTGTTTACATTAAGACTAGGGTCAACGAACAAACTGAGCCTCTCTTCTGCACCATCTTTATCAATCAGGTTTATCATGATTGATGAAAGCGTTACTTCTCTTCCATCTTGCACAATAATAGAATCTTTACCCGTGATCAATTCCAACAGCACCACTCCAAAGGCATAGACATCCATTTTGGAAGTGACTCTCCCTGCCTCCGGATACTCCGGGGCCATATAACCCCTAGTTCCCACAACATGTAATGTGGAACAACCAGAGGTGACACCCCCCTCTGACTCTTCAGCTAGAGTCAAATTTGCTATCTTGGCCCTTAAATTTCTGTTCAGTAGAATGTTGTCAGTGTTAATACCCTTGTGCACGTAGCAAGGCTCAGTGAAGTTGTGAAGATACTGAAGTCCATGTGCAATATCCAGAGCAATCTGGATCCTCTTTGCCAAACTCTGGTGCTCTATGGACCTGTTTCTGCCAAGCCATTCTCTTAAAGATCCATGTTCCATATATTCAAAAACAAGATAGAATAAGCCATCGTTTTTACAGTAACCTTGCAGCTTTATCAGGTTGAAATGATTGATCTTTCCCAGCAAATTCACTTCCTTGGACGCATCTGCGCTCATTCTTTTCACAGCCAAGATTTCCCTGTCGTTGTCAAAAACCCCGCGATACACTGAACCTTTAATTCTATTCCTTGGACTAAAATTCTCAGTGGCTTCCTTTATTTCCTCAAACCTGTACACTTTGGAGAGATGCTCAATGCTTGCTATCTTACCACGGATAGAAGACACCCTCTTTGATTGACCTTTTGTACCTCTCCCAGACAACCTTGCTGATCTCTTTCTGAGCAGAAAAACAGCAGATAAAATGACAAAGAGAACAAGCATGAAGCCTCCTGAGCTGGCAACAGTAACAACAAGGAGTTTTCTCTTTGTCTTATCCTTTTTGGCAAGAGGAGGTGAAGTTACTGAAGTGGTTGGTGCAATTGGTTGAATATTATGAACTATGGTCATTGAGATGTTGGGTTCACTTGGCAAAGGAACCAGGACAGTTGTGAGTGGAAAAAGAACTTGGTATTCAGAGGAAAAACCATTGGCATCAACTAAACTACCTGCAGTAACATTGAACCTTGTGGCAATATTAGTTATATTATCACCCTGGTTCACCCGGTAAGTCAATAAATATTTGATGCCATTCGTGGCTTGATGCTCAGTTGGACAAGCACATCTGAGTGGCACGTGCAATTCCATGCCAGGAAGCAAATCATACACCCCATATGGATTGGCACGCTTGAGAGAATCACAAGTGGACAACCCCTGATATGTGTTAAATGCTGTTGTGTAATATGTTGGGTCTGGGGGCAACACATAAGTGCTTTCAGCTTGGTAGTAGTCCTTGTTTGGACAAGAACACTTCACAGGGACAATTACCTCTTGGCCAGTTTGGAACACTGTGGACAAAGTGGTGTTGTTAATTGTAGCAAGCTCCTGTGGGTTTGATGATGTGAGATTGGAAATTGTAGTGGTGGATGTGTGAGGAGGCTGAGATTCGAAGATGAGGAAGGCCTGGCAGGATTTGTGGAGGCCATTGCAGGTGTAAAGGAATGCTGGAGAAGGCCCCATTGTGTCATTGTTCTCGCAGCTAAATATTGATTTTCCTGAGTAGTTCTGCTGTGCCATGACATTTGAATATAGAAGAAAGCTAAATTTGAAGAGAATAAGGAGAAACACATTAAGATCCATATTCTCTGGTCCTGAGATGGAGAAAAAAATAGTCTCAAATGAGTAGTAACTAGATGGAAAAATGTCTGAGCATTTGATATATACGATAGTTTAAGATAGTTTAGACAAATTATTATTATTATTTTTTGACATAACAAATTATTATTATTGAGTCGGGATATATTTTAATATTATATATAGTATGGTTTTAATTGCACTTTTGGTTCCTAATATTGATCATATGCGATTTTGGTTCCTATAATTTTTTTTTAGGACATTTGATCCCCTATTTTTTAATGTTATGAATTTGATCCTTTTGTCCCGTCAATTTTTAAATGATTAATATTTAAAAGAGAGGGACCACAGAAGCTTCACCCTCTCATGTCTCCCTGCTTTAATGTGATTTAATGATTCCTTTGTGTCATTTAAATGTTTCGTTCTTCTATCCCAAGACTTTTTTTGTTCTGCCACGCAATCTTTTATTAAAGTTCAATCAGAAGTTTTATGTACTTAGAGTATCATTGAAAAATTAATAAAAATTGGTCAAATGAACTGAATTTGCAATATTAAAAAATATAATTGGGGATCAAAAATACAACTAAGCCTATTTTTTTATCTTTAAATTTTTTTAATCTTATATATACACATTATAAAAATAAATCATTAGATCAAAAAAATATTATAAAAATAAATCATAGAAAATCAAAGAAAACGCCAAAACGGTGTATGATGTTATTATGTGTGATGTTAACGCGTGAAAGATAAAAAAAAAGAGGGTGAAAAGGAAATTCTGACGTCGAATTTTGTTG
Organism: Sophora flavescens; assembly: GCA_030762895.1. Lineage (NCBI taxonomy): Eukaryota > Viridiplantae > Streptophyta > Magnoliopsida > Fabales > Fabaceae > Sophora > Sophora flavescens. The sequence continues at coordinate 14,342,444 of CM061067.1, forward strand.
ACTCGTTCAAGAACGCTTCATTATATAATTTAATTATTTTACAGGAACCAAATGCCTGGCCCGCATAAGCAGTTTCGCGTAACTGGGACTGGGTCTGTTAGTATTATTCCTTAATTCTGGTGCCTTCTATTACGTACACCTTGTCTCATCATTCAACAAGCTGCATAAAATACCTTCCAGATTTACTTGTAATATCCGCTTTCCTTATTTTCGTAATTTTTTTTTATGGAAACAAAGGAAGAAAACAAACTAGGTAAAATGTCTAAACAAAGTTGTTACTTATTAACAAAAGTATGTATTCCTTCCTAGTTGAGTCAAAAAAAAGAAAAGAAAGAAGAAGTCTGTATTCCTAGTTGCAGAGAATATCATTATATAAAATGCAACCTAGAGGGATTTGACGAATCTCATATCTCCGTTATCAGGTATGAACACTACATCGCTATCGGAAATACTATACACCGTCGGACATAATAAATTTATCTTTGTCCTCATCAATACATCTTACATTTTAAAATTCTTACGCACATCATGTCCGTATATTTTAACATTCATTCATTTTTTTTTTGACGCAAATAACATTCATTCATAAGAATTCGTTTCACGTTATATGACATTTTTAAAAAGTTAATATTATGTGCTTATATGAATTTATGATTAATTATGACAAAAATTAATGAGAATAACAGTTATTAGTATAAAATTAACAGAAATGACAAATTAATCATTTAAAAGATCAACTAACCATTCAAATGGTTATTATTCTTATGGGAGCGTTTATTGGTCCTTTGTCTTTACGTTTGTATCGTTAATGGTCCTTTCCAACAACTTTTTCTAATTATAACTTTTCCCGAACAATCTTCCTTCTAATTCAAAATAAAAATATAAATCTTCCTTCTTAATAATCTTCCTTCTTAATAGTACCTCTCTTCGTTAATAAAGAAATCATGAAATATTTTTTGTTACTGAGATATTAAATATATATTTTTAATTTAATATTAGGAGACTAAACAAAAACATATTTTAGAAAGATACATGAAAACCCATTTATGATTTAGCCTTGAAAGATTAAGGCTTTATTTGATAAAAATAATTAATATGTTATCTTATAACTAATAAGTTAGTTTTTAATCGAAAGCTTATAGGTGTTAGTTTTTTTTTTCCACAGCTTATATGTGTTAGTTGGTAATTGCAAAATTAACTCATTAAATTTGAAATGTTTATTAAATTTAGTTATTGAACTAACTTATAAATATAAAATAATATAAAAGGATGTTTATTAATACTTTAATTTATTTCAATTTATTTGTTATCTTGAAAATTAGAATATTAACTTTTTATTGTTTATTTTTGTTTTTTAAATATTTTTCTTAAATAATATAAAAGAAATGACATATTTATATGCATTTTTTTATGTAAGTTACATTTTAAAAGATTGGGACGGGTAAAGCAGAATTTTCATTAAAAAAATGAGTAGAAATGGGAGAAAATTAATAAGGTATAAGTTATAAGCTAAATGAATCAACTTATGATAAAAATTATAAGTTAATGAGATAAATTTGTTCATCAAACATATTTATTTTGATCAAACAAATTTATGAGCTAGTCGAATAAAATATAAACTAACTTATTGAACTTCTCAAACAGAACTCAAAGATTAGCGTTAAAGAATATTCGGATACGGTAATATTTTGTTTTAACAAAAATACTTTTCGTATTTGTTGAATTTGATATTGGTAAGCTATTTCTTTTTTCATTTTTATGTGTATGTGATTGGATCCATATATTTATTGTTGAAGTCCCCATATAATAATTATATCATTTCAAATATGAAAGGAATTTGTAAAAACATTCGCATATGCCATCCCTACTGTCAACGGATGCTTTTTATTTTTTAATACAAGGTCTCCGGAGTCATCATTTTAACTTGACTCTATTCTTTTTATTTTTATTTTTTCCAAAAAGTTTAGGTGAGTTGAATCATGAGAAGGTCAGGATAGGTCTCACGATTCAAAGAATGTTTATAGAGATAGTTATAGATTATCAATCAATTCATCAATAAGATCCTTACATCGACAATAGGATTTGAACTGAATGCACTCTATGGACAAAAATGAATTAACAAACGATTTTAAATAGGATTGGTACATAAAAGAAGGCAAGCAGCAAAGATAAATTCCTAGCAATGTGAAGAGAATCAAAATAAATAAAAAATAGGAAAAAAGGTAATGAATGTCTTCAAATAAATCAATAGATGATATATCATTGACATAGCATATAGGCATATAGCTATCATCATCAATTTCAAATTTAAAATTTTCAATTGCTTTAATTAGCCGGCATTATCTTTGCATTGTTCAACTAATTCAAGCTTCTGCAGATAGCGTATGCTTTGGAAGGGTGTGAAACTAATTTCTTCTTTTGTAAAGCAAAACAGTTAAGTTATTATTTGTCGGAAAATGGGGTATGAATTTGCAACAAAGAAAAAGAAAATAATGGTAATGTGCAATCTCCAAGGCGTGTGAGGACACCAGACTTTAGGTTCGATTCACCCCCACCAATCTCTCCTCGTAGATTGGATGCAACAGGTGTAATTGGCGAATCCCCTTCAGGATACAATGGAGAACATTGGTTTGGTTTGCACACCCTAAACCAAGCGTATCGATAATGACAGTTTAGAGAACAATAATCTCCTTGACTCTCTTTGCGCATAAGGGAGAAAAGAAGGTGATTTTGAGTGAAGAATGGTTGAGAGATTATGAGTTTTTCGTGTCAATTATTGCATGCAGATGGTTCTATTTATAGACCAACTCACGTCACTTGGTGAAAGAAAACAACTCTTCAAAAGTTCCACAAACGGTCAAATTCGATACATAAGTAGTATTAACGTTCATTAATTGACACAAGACATTAGTTGACCTAGCGGTCAATGGATGCGCCTCATCAACCTTCAGGTACTATGTTCAAGTCCTGCCAACGTCTCTTTTTATTAAAATTTTGGTCAGTTACATAACTAACATAAAAATTCAAAATCTGCATGTGCTAGGGCTTGGACCTGGACCGCATAGTTTACAAGGAAGGGACTCAACCACTCTACCAATCAAAATTTGTATTTCAACTATACACCATTATATTAATTTAACCGTTACCAAGCAACCTTTTAATAAGGATTTTGAAAATCTCTCACAATCCCCACCATTTTCAAAATGAATCCAAATCCCATTATTCCGGAAATCGCATGCTTTCAGACAAAGGTATCTTGGCGATTTGAACCTTTGCTTAGTAAGTCATGGGTTTCACTCATCCCCGAATAATTTGGTAGACAAGCTTTGAACCAAATATTCATTAGTACAAGCGTGCATGACTTACACATGAAATCTCGGTACCATTGAACGACGTGGTAGTGTGACACATTTGGTAATGCCTTGTGTCGTGTATCCTTTTCATGAGAGCTTACAGAGTCAAGCCCAACTCTAAGAAGCAACCACATTTCACTCTCACATAGGTGGACTTTACCAGAAGCACCCCCATAAGTTGGGCACCTCAGCACATATATGCTATAGGTCCATTAAGAGCAAAAGCTCACCCTTTTCTTTTATGTCCTTATGGTTTCCAAGTACTTTTAAACCCTGGGATGCATCTATTTGTCAAGTACTTGCAATCACTCTCATAGTGTACTTTGGCCCATTGAACTCAAGACTTGATGCTACTCAAGTGTGAGTCGGGTTTCCACCATTGGTGATCATGTAGATATGAGCCTGAGTCCCATCCCTAATGATGTTTTCAACACCATATCCCTTGTCAGTCTTTTCGTCAAAGGATCTGCAAGATTCCTCTCTGTTTTCACAAAGACTATGGATATTACTCCATTTGTAATCAAATCTTTTACATAGCTATGTCTTAGCCCAATGTACCTGGACTTTCCATTATAAACCTGGCTATATGCCTTTGATAGTGTTGATTGACTATCACAATGTATGGATATTGGTGCTATTGGCTTTGGCCAAATTGGTATCTCATACATCAAATTTCTAAGCCATTCAGCTTCTTTGCTTCCTGCTGCCAATGCTATGAATTCTGCAGCCATAGTGGAGTCGAAGAATGCAAGTTTGTTTCTTGGATCCCCAAGAAATAGCACCCCCACCAAGTGTGAAGACCCAACCGCTTGTTGAAGCATGATCTTCTGTATAAGTCACCCAATTGGCATCCGTATAACCTTCTAATACTGAAGGATATCCATTATAGTTCAAACTATAATTCATTGTCCCCTTCAAGTATTTCAATACTCTTCTGACAAAGATGCCAATTGTCTTTGCTTGGATTACTTGTATACCTACTTAGTCTCCCTACAGCATATGCAATGTCTGGTCTAGTACATGTCATGGCATACATTAAGCATCTAATTACTTTTGAGTATTCAAGTTGTGCTACTGGACAACCTTTATTTGGTACTAAATTAATGTTATGATCAAAGGGAGTAACAACAGATTGACAATAAAATTCATTAAATTTCTTTAACACCTTTTCTATATAGTGAGATTGGGACAAACCTATGTTCTCACCATCTCTTATTATTCTAATCCCTAGTATCACATCGGCTTCCCCTAAGTCTTTCATATCAAAATTACTTGAGAGGAAACTCTTAGTTTTTTCCACCTCATCTAGATCAGTACCAAATATTAACATATCATCAACATATAAACAAATCATAACGCCTTTTCCATTATGGAATTTACTATAAATACACTTGTCAGATTCATTTATTTTATATCCACTAGCTAGCACAACTTGATCAAACTTTTAATGCCATTGTTTAGGAGCTTGTTTCAGTCCATACAATGATTTATTCAATTTACACACCTTTTCTTGACCATTAACCACAAACCCTTCAGGTTGTGTCATATATACCTCTTCATCTAATTCCCCATTAAGAAATGCCGTTTTCACATCCATTTGATGAATGACAAACTTATAGATTGATGCAAGTGCCAATAGCACTCTAATTGAAGCAATTCTGGCCATAGGTGCATATGTATCAAAATAGTCAATGCCCTCTTTTTGTGTAAATCCCTTAGCAACTAGTCTTGCCTTAAACTTATCTATGGTTCCATCCACCTTCATTTTCCTTTTGAAAATCCATTTACAACCTATAGGTTTGGAACCAGGTGGGAGGTCTACTAATTTCCACGTTTTATTCCCCATTATTGAGTCCATTTCCTCTTGTATAGCTTCCTTCTAGAAAGCGGCATCTTGAGACTTTATTGCCTCTTCGAATGTTTCTGGATCATTTTATGTATTATAACTTATTGGTCCATAACTGTCTATGGAATCTCTTGTTCCTTCAACAAGGAACATGGAAAAGTCTGGTCCATAAGTTTTCTCTTTCCTAGCTCTCCGACTTCTTCTAAGTTCTGAACTCTCTAAAGTATCATTATTAAATACATTGGATTCTAGATTATGTGCATTACTATGAACATCATTTTTGTGACTTGGAATTGAGTTAAACCTATCTTCTTGAAAGATAGCATCCCTAGGCTCAATTACTGTATTTACAGGATATGAGTCATTAGATTCTATAACCATGAATCTATATGCTTTGCTATTTTTAGCATAGCCCAGGAACACACATTCAATTCCCCTTTCACCTAATTTCTTTCTTTTTGGTTCAGGAACTTTTACTATTGCCCTACAACCCCAAACTTTGAAATAGTCAAGGTTGAGCTTTCTATTTTTCCAAAGTTCATATGGGGTTATTTTATTCCTTTTGTTTGGAACTCTATTCAAGATATAACAAGCCGTCAACAAGGCTTCTCCCCAATAACCCTTTGCTAGACCAGAATATGATAACATTGCATTTACCATTTCTTCTAATACCCTATTTTTCCTTTCAGCTATGCCGTTTTGTTGTGGGGAATAAGGTGCGATTGTTTGGTGAATTATTCCAGTAGACTCAAAGTAACTAGGGTTATAGAACTCTCCTCCTCTATCACTCCTAAAACATTTAATAAATGTTTCATGTTGAAGTTCTACTTCTGTTTTAAATATCTAAAATTTATCTAACACTTCATCCTTTGAATGCATTAAATATACATAGCAATATCTAGTACAATCATCTATGAATGTCACAAAATATTTTTTATCACCTATAGTGGGCCAACCATGTAAATCACATACATCAGAATGAATTAAATCTAACACTTTAGAACTTCTTTCAACTCTAGGAAAAGGAAATCTAGTTATCTTAGTTAGCATACAAGTTGTACATGCATCCGAAATTCTACTTGTTTTAGGAATTAAACATGAATTCATCATTTCATCCATTTTCCTAAAATTAACATGTCCTAAACGAGAATGCCATAAATTACAAGACTCAACAATATAAGCATAAAAAAATCCATTATCATTAATAATATTGAGTTTGAACATATTCTCACAAAGGTATCCCTTTCCTACAAACATTCCTCTCCTAGAGAGAATAAACTTGTCTCCCTCAAATACACATTTGAACCCGTACTTATTAAGTAACGGTACAGAAATTAAATTCTTTCTAACATCTGGTACATAATAAACATATGTAAGAGTGACTACTTTTCCCGAAGTGAATTCTAGTTCCACTGTCCCTTTGCCTTTAACTTGGATAGTTGATGCATTTCCCATATATAGAACGGTTCCATCTTCTTCATTAATTGTCTTGAAGAGATCCTTGTTCTTACACACATGGCGAGTTGCACCGGAGTCAATCCACCATGATCCAATATCTTCTATCATGTTGATTTCGGAAATGACCGCAACAAGATTGTCCTTTGTTGCACTAGATTCCTTCTCTTTTTCCTTTTTCAGGAGACGACAATTCCTCTTGAAATGTCCCGATTTTCCACAATAGAAACAACCATTTTTCTTTTCCTTTTTCTTGTAGTCATTCTCATTGTTGTTTTCATGAGATTTTCCAAAATCTCGATTCCTCTTTTTAGAGGACTTACCAGATTTCCCTTCCTCTACTACATGCACCTTCTCATGAAAAGAATGTTCTTTAGTATCATCTTGTTTACGATACTCTTCTTCTAAACAAAGGTGATTACCCAATTGTTCAAGAGAAATGTCATCTTTCCGATGTTTAAGACTTCTTTTAAAGTCTTTCCATGAAGGAGGAAGTTTGTCAATGATTGAGGAGACAATGATGGTTTCATCTATGTGCATATTATGTTGTTTGTAGTTATTGAGAATACGTTCAATTTCATGCATTTGTTTCATGATAGGCATACCATCAACCATTTTATAATTATTAAAACGACTAACAAGAAATTTCTTACTTGTTGCGTCCTCCATCATGTATCTTGCCTCAAGTTTCTCCCATAGTTCTTTGGAGGATCCCGCATTTTGATACACATCGAACAATGAGTCGGTCATGCCATTCAAAATATTCCCCATGCAAATGTAGTCATCATTAACCCACTTGTTCCTCTCACGAGTCTCATTGATGGTCTCATCTTCTCTTTCCTCTGGTCTTGGTGTGTTCAACACATAGGCCACCTATAATTTTGTAAGAAGGAAGTGCATCTTCTTTTGCCAACGATGAAAGTTTCCGCCTTCGAACCTCTCAAGTTTCATAAAGTCAGAAGTCATCTCCTTCAACGTTGCAGCCATTATTACAGAAATCGAACCTAAAGATTGTTGAAAAATGGGGTATGGATCTGCAACAAAGAAGAAGAAAATAATGGTAATGCGCAATCTCCAAGGTGTGTGAGGACACTAGGCTTTAGGTTCGATTCGCCCCCACCAATCTCTCCTCGTAGATTGGGTGCAATAGATGTAACTGGGGAATCCACTTGAGGATACAATGGAGAACCTTGGTTTGGTTTGCACACCCTAAACCAAGCGTATCGACAATGGCAGTTTATAGGGGTTCTGTTACATAACTAACATAAAAATTCAAAATCTGCATGTGCTAGGGCTTGAACCTAGACCACATAGTTTACAAGGAAGGGACTCAACCACTCTACCAATCAAAATTTGTATTTTAACTATACACCATTATATTAATTTAACCTTTACCAAGCAACCTTTTAATAAGGATTTTGAAAATCTCTCACATTATTTTCATAGGGGAGCCATTAGGTGATCAAGGTGGTTTGAGTGAGGGAGTTAAGGAGTGGAGTGATAAGGAGGTAGGGGGTTCAAACCCACCCACCAAAAAAAAAAAACATTAATGAATATACTTATAGTATAATTTTTTTTGTAGCGGTGTTCCTTTAAAATTGCTGGTGACTTTCTTTTAATTCTTACAAGGTAATTTTTTTTAATACTGCAATAATTGATGAATATTTATTTGTGTAAATTGTTATTGCTATTATTTTTTATGCCTCCTGTGATATTATTTGTTACTCGCTATTACGGGATTTTTTTATTGCCTCTTGTTGTTTTAAATAGATACTTTATCATTAATATCATCATTACTCCCTATACTTATAGTATTATTTGCTACTCGTTATTAGGAGATTTTTTTTATTGCCTTTTGTGATATTATTTTCTATTTTATTTTAATTATTAAGTTTAATTTTTATTATAATATAACAGTAATATTACTTTGATTGGTATCGATATTTATTATTAGTAATTGGTAATTAATTTTATTTTGTAATATTATTATTAATAGTGATATTATTTTGATATATTAATGTTATTTTTAAGTTTATATATTTAATATTAGGTTAAAGTAATCTTTTGGTCCCTATACGTAACACTGATTTTCAATTTGGTCCCTATACGTAAAAAGTTATCAATTTGGTCCCTATACGTGACACTGGTTTTCAATTTGGTCATCACCGCTAATTGGTTCCTTTATAAGAGGGACCAAATTGCAAATTATTATCACATATAGGGACCAAATTGAAAATAATTGTCACATGTAGGGACCGATTTCATTTTTTTTTGTTGAATTAGTCCCTACAAGTGACAATAATTTGCAATTTGGTCCCCTTATATAGGGACCAATTAGAGGTGAGGACCAAATTGAAAATCAGGGTCACGTATAGGGACCAAATTGATAACCTTTTACGTATAGGGACCAAATTGAAAATCAGTGTCACGTATAGGGACCAAAAGATTACTTTAACCTTAATATTAAATATGATGTTAATATTATTAATACTATTGTTTGTATTTGTTGTTGTGTATTTTTAATATTGTTATCATTAGAAATGAGTAAATAGCCAAAATGGTCCCTGAAAATGTGAGGTCGTGTCAAGTTGGTCCCTCAAATTAACGAAATTTCAAAAAGGTCCCTGAAACTGTCAAACGTTGATCAACTTAGTCCCTCCGTTAGTCAGGGTTCGTTGACACCGTTAACGATGCTTATGTGGTTTCCAACTCATCCTGCCACGTAAGATGGGCACTATACACGCATATTTGAGGGACCAAATTGACACTCAATTTTTTTTTCAAAAACCCTAACGTTCATCTTCTTCTTCCTTGAACATTTGAGTGCTTTCTAAACCTTCCATTGCTTCACTTGAAGAAGCTGAGTTGGGGCTATAGTTGGGATTTGACAAGAGATCTGGCTTAGGGACATTGCTATTTGGCATGAACATTATGAATTTGCTTTCATGACAATCATCACCAGTTTCAGTGTATAACTCACATTCTTTTGGTACCTTTTTTGATTCAGAAATGATTGGCCAATTTAAGTGGCTCTGATGCAAGTTATACTTCTTTTCATGTGAGGAAACAGAAGTGGGGGATGAAGGACATGATGAAGCAAATAAAACTGGTTTCTCAATAATGGAAGGGTATCTGTGTACTGAATTGCAAAATGAGTTCCATTTCTTGCAGATATCCTCAACTCTTGCATCTTCCTGCTTCAGAATTAAAAAATAAATCAGAAATGATTCAAAATTTTCCCCATAACATACTCTATTTTTCTGAACTAAGTCTGACAATTATTAATTATTATGATACAAACCTCATCCTCCATTATGTGACTTCCCTCTTGCTTGCAATTTTGGAGCCATGTTGGCAAGCTAGTAGTGCACACTTTCTTGCTTATACTATTAGCTATGCTCTGAGCTTCTTTTTCAAAATTTAGTGAGCAATCATTGCAGCAAGTTAGATGCTTTCGGATTCCTACTCTACCTTCAAAAGACACATCCTTGAAAATTACCTTGCTTCTCTCTTGAGCTTGAAAATCACTAAAACAATGTGAAACAACCAATAGGTTACAGATGGTGAGAGACACTACAAAAAAAAAAAAGGTTATTTAGCGACCGAAAATAGTGACTGAATTTTTTGGTTGCTTTTTGCGACCGAAATGGCAACCGATTGCAGGATCTACATGAAACACCGATTAGAGTTGATACCGCGACCGAAATAGCGACCGAAATAGAGCGTAGCATAGTTATCGGACGCTATTTCGGTCGCTAACTAAAGGAAAGTAAAAGTCATAAACTTATGACTTTTTAGCGACCGAACTGGCGACCGAATTAAATGCAACGGTTAAATTTTATTTACATTTGCGACCGATATTAATTCGGTCGTTAAAAGGCGCGTAAAAAAATTAAAACAGCGCGTGTTAGCGACCAATTTAAAAATCCGTCGCTAAATTTATGAATTCAAATTTCAAATTAACTCATTTAGCGATCGATTTAGCGACCGAATTAGTTTGGTCGCTAAAACTAAAATCCCTAAATCGCGATTTCCTTCCTCTCTTCCCCCATTTCTCTCTTTTCTTCTCCTTTCTCACACGCAACGACGCAGCTCCGCCCCTTCCCTGTTCCGACCGCGCAGCTCCGCCCCTCAGCGTCTCGTCCTCCTCCGGCCACCACTTGGTAAGGTTCTCCCCTTATCCTTCTCATTTTGTGTTTCTCCTTCTCCGTCTCTCACTCTCTCTTCCTCCTCCCTGCAGCACCGTGCCACCACCGCCACCACCGCCACCACGACCACCACTGTAGTGCCGTGACCTCCTTCTTTGGTAAGGTCTCCTCTTCTCTCTCTCTGTATCTCGCTCTCTCTCTCTCTCTTGCTCGGTTCTCTTTGTCTCAGTTTCTCTCAATGTCTCTCTCAAGTGTTGTCACTTCCTCCTCCGGCCACCACCACCCTCTGAAGGGGTTCTGTTTTGCGCAACCACCACCCCCACAGTCTCCTCGATCGACCGCCTGTCTCAGGTTAGGGTTTAGGGAAGTTATGTCAGTATGGGTATTTATGCTGTCAAATCAATCATTGATGTTGTTCTAGTGAAATCTAGAGTAGAGAAATTTTGACAGTAGGGGTATATTGATTTAAATAACTTATTGGATAGATAATATAAGTTAGCTTCCTCTTGATTCGCTATCTCTTTGACTGTAATGCTTGGAAGTAGGACTACTATAAGTTTCATGGCCATCCCTGCATAAAATAAGCAAATATGAAGCCAAGAATGTATTTAGTAAATTACAGGCACATTATATTAGACATAAGGAAGACTATTTTAATATGAGTTTGAAGACCAAGTCAATGTGGAGGCAAGGGTCCTAACCCCAACTTGTAAATTTTGTAAATTTTCATTGTTGAGTTGAACACTTTATATTTGTTCTTTGGGTATATGAATGTATGGAGGTTTGATAAAAATTTGATGGCTAATTAATGGCTGGCCTTTGAGATTCTTTTTTTTTATGGAGATTGGTAAGTGAGGGATGGTGGGAGGAAACATTTGTTTTCAAACTTCTTGAACCGTTGAATTCCAAGGTCAAGGTCCCTTGAAAATGATTATGTTTTTTTTAATCCTGTAATATTTTTTTTTAAGGCTTGCTCATCCTTGTTTCTCTTATTTAGATTACTCAAGTACATTGTTGTTTCAACTGTGAGATGATTTGGATAGTGAATCCAAATACATCTTTACTAAGCATACTTGAGAAAAGTAATTTTCCTTTGCTCTAATTTCTGCATGTTCCCAACTACTTGACTTATTTTGAACTATGGTTCACCATGAATTAAAACACGTCCAAAGAATGAGGATTGGAATGAAAGTGACTTTGGTGGTTTTGAATACTATGTATTTGGAAATGTTGCATGAATTGCTTGGGTGTCGCCAGGGAATGCTTGAGGTGAGTGGGTAAATTGGGTGCATTATAATTGAACAACAATAAAGGGGTTGTGCGTTGCAGCAGGTGGAAAGCTATCTTTTTTGTATTTCTTTTCTTTTGGCAGATGCATTCGTGTATTTCTTTCATTTGTAGTGCTGATCTGACTTGGTAAAATATAGTGTGCAATGGCAATGACACCCACTGAATCATGTTGAGGATATATAATCTTACCAGTGTTAGCTATGATAATGTCTGAATAAAATGTAGAGGGGTAATGATGTCCTATACACACTAATGATTTAAAAACACAGAAAGAGAGGACAAAAGTAAAAGGCCTAATGGCTTTCAACAAACTCTTAAATGTTAGTTTCTTAAATGTTAGTATTTGACAGGATTAATTTTATTTATGCATTATAGGTCATTGCTCTATTTATCGTGAGTTGAATGATGGCCTATACACACTATATATCTTGTTGTTTGTTAATGGAGAGCTGAGCTCAATAGGAAGGTATCCTGCCTGAAAGGGAAGATGCTGATTGTGTGCTGATAATTTAATATTTATGCATGTATTTGCAATTATGCGTTGTTTGTTAGTGGAGAGCAGAGCTCAATAGGATGTGATCCTGTCAAAAAGGCGGGATGCTTGTTGTGTGTTGCTAATTTAGAAGTTATGCATGTGTTTGACAATTATATGTTACTTGTTAGTGGAGAGCGGAGCTCAATAGGATGTTTGCTACTATATTTTATCTAAGTTTGTATTAAATATGCTTCAATATATATTTGTTGAAGTATGCTGCAATCCTTATAAGTCAATGGTTTTATTTTCTGCTAGAGTTAATTATTAAGCTACGAAAGCCTTAGTTTCCTATTTGAGATTCAATATTAATGAGCATACGTACCTTCTCAGGGCACGCATGCTCATTCAATATTTTGGATGTGCTTGAAGGATTCTTGAAGTTTGAGGTTTTTCTTTAATTCTGCCTTAAGGCCAAGGTCTTAGATAATAAATGATTAAGTATAGGGTTAGATAAAATGAAGGGTGGGGCACAATTTTCCAGGCACATGATGTGCCATCATCATTCAAACATTATTCACATTAGAAAGCAGCTCTGTACACAATATTATGAAAGCAACTCTGGTTTTCTACTCATTTGTTTCACTAGGCAACAGAGCTTTCCAGAAATAGTTGTTGATGACCATCCTTACTAGGTTATCTAGGCATTTCCAGTAGGAAAAGTCCTCTCTATGACCATCCTTCAAAACGACGTAAAAGCATCTGCTTTCCTGAAAACTACTATGATTGCTAATCTGTAAAGTTGCATGTGAAGTTGCATTTCTTTGTTCTATTTTAACATGCTAGTATGCTACATGGATCTTTCAACCTTTTCTTATTATCACTTGATGAAGTTTAGACATATGACTTGTTTTCCTTATCGTTTTATCAGAAAATGGATCCGACTAAATGTTTTGAGACAGCCATCCATATAGATCAGGTACAGTATCTCGTCAACTTAAGAATAACGATCGGATTCACGTAATGATGGTTAAGGCATAAACTAATCATTACTAAATTGTTCTTGTGTATTTGCAGGATTTGATTTCAATCCCGCGATCATTCTACCGTCGTTGGAGACAATAAATACCGCGTGTTGTGACTATTGAAGACAAAAACGGAAATCTGTTCAGTGGGAATATAGTAATCCATGAGGATCGCCCATATTTTGCAACAGATACAAATGGTATCAGGGAGTTGTATTTGTTGTCCATTGGTGCATTGGGAAAATTTAAGTACCTTGGGGGTTCTCGCTTCTACATGTTCATCCCTTTGGAAGATTGATGAGTTTTGATATTTTGATTAGTACTTATTGACTGTGGTGTTTTTATGTTTTGATCGTTAATTAGTACATTATCAAACATTTTTTTATAAACAATTATTAAACTTGCGTTAATTAATGGATATGTTTTCTTGATCATATTGACTGTGGTGTTTTGGATCGTTAGTACATCATATTTACGTTTTCTATTTATTCAAAAAAAATATTGGTGTATTTTGTTTATATCAGAAATTAAAAATAAATGGGGTAATAGTTGAAAAACAAAATTTGGTCGGTAGGATTAAGTTACAGGAAAATTTTTATAAAAAAAAATTCAAAATTTGTGACCGAAATAGCGAACGAATATCAGTCACCAAATTCGATTATCTGAGCATGCGACCAACTATATGGTGACCGAAATATATAATTTTGTGATCGAAATATCGGTCGCAAATTAAATACAAATTCGGTCGCTAAACATTTAGCCACCAGGGTTTCTGCTACCCCTTAATTCGGTCGCTAATTCGGTCGCTACACAGTATAACAACCGAAATATCATGTTTAGCGACCGAAATATTCGGTCGCTAAATATGTTTTTTTTGTAGTGAGAGAGGGACAGAAACAGACGAAGGACAGAGAGTGAGAGAGACGAACCAGAGACAGATGAAGGAAGAAGAAGATGAACGTTAGGGTTTTTGAAAAAAAAATTGAGTGTCAATTTGGTCCCTGTATCAATTTGGTCCCTCAAATATGCGTGTATAGTGCCCATCTTACGTGGCAGGATGAGTTGGCAGCCACATAAGCGTCGTTAACGGTGTCAACGAACCCTGACTAACGGAGGGACTAACTTGATCAACGTTTGACAGTTTCAGGGACTTTTTGAAATTTCGTTAATTTGAGGGACCAACTTGACACGACCTCACAGTTTCAGGAACCATTTTGGCTATTTAATCCATTAGAAATTGTAAATTTATGGGTTATTAGCAATAACAATTTACACCAATAAATATTCATCAATTATTACAATAGTAAAAAAAAATTACCTTATAAGAATTAAAAGAAAGTCACCAGTAATTTCAAAGGAACACCGCTACAAAAAAAAATTATACTATAAGTATAGGGAGTAACAATGACATTAATGATAAAGTATCTATTTAAAACAACAAGAGGCAATAAAAAAAATCCCCTAATAACGAGTAGGAAATAATATCACAAGAGGTATAAAAAAATAATAGCAATAACAATTTACACCAATAAATATTCATCAATTATTACAGTAGTAAAAAAAAATTACCTTGTAAGAATTAAAAGAAAGTCACCAGCAATTTTAAAGGAACACCGCTACAAAAAAAATTATACTATAAATATAGGGAGTAACGATGATATTAATGATAAAATATCTATTTAAAACAACAAGAGGCAATAAAAAAAACCCCTAATAACGAGGAGGAAATAATATCACAAGAGGCATAAAAAAATAATTGCAATAACAATTTACACCAATAAATATTCATCAATTATTACAGTAGTAAAAAAATATCTTGTAAGAATTAAAAGAAAGTCACTAGCAATTTTAAAGAACACTGCTACAAAAAAAAATTATACTATAAGTATAGGGATTAACGATGACATTAATGATAAAATATCTATTTAAAACAACAAGAGGCAATAAAAAAATCCCGTAATAACGAGTAGGAAATAATATCACAAGAGGCATAAAAAATAATAACAATAACAATTTACATCAATAAATACGCATCACTTATTACAGTAGTAAAAAAAATTTTACCTTGTAAGAATTAAAAGAAAGTCACTTGGAATTTTAAAGGAACACCGCTACAAAAAAATTTATACTATAAGTATAGGGAGTAGCGATGACATTAATGATAAAGTATCTATTTAAAATAACAAGCAACAATAAAATAAATACCCTAATAACAAGTTGCAAATAATATCACAAGTAGGAAATAAAATTTCGTACTTATACCTATTTATAGGAGGAGGAAATGTCTTGGGGGAGGGATTGTGTGTGTGGTGGGGTGGGGGAGGGGGTTGGGTGGGTTCCGGGCGTCAAAAAAAATTTTTTTTTTTGGGGAAGGGTTGGGGGCCTGAAGCGCCATGTGCCGCACTGTAGGGGAGGGGTCACTACGGATGACGTCTTCACTGGTAGGCGCCAGTCTGATTGGTGTCTTTGAACCGTCAGAGTGAACAAAAATAAAATATGCTACGTCTCCAAAAAGACCCCATTGATAAATAGTTTCAGAATAACCCTAAATTGATAAATAGTTTCTAAAAGAAATCTATTTTGATGAAAAAGCCTAATTCTTACTTGTATATGCATTCGTTTACGTTTTTTTTTTTTTTAAAACTCAGTACCTTTCATCATTTCGGCAGGCTGAAAGCATATTTTGTAAATTTTTGATATTTATTTCTTTATATACACTAACAAGCATGATAAAATTTAAACTTTTATATTTGGACCCATTATAAGTATTGGATTTAATTAACAGGTACACATAGTGTAAAGATTCTTTATTTTATTTATATTATCAAATCAATCAAAAATCGATATATTGTTAATTAAAAATGTTTGATCATTATTCGAACTACTTTTAAAAATTACTTATATTGTGATTTTTTATTAATTGATAGTATAAAAAACTTTGTATTAATAATACATATCAATTAAAATCATAAATACTTTAGCATTCTACTAACAAAAAATTCTGTTACCAAGCAACCTCATTCATCCAAAAAATTAAACGACAAGCAAATATACAATGGCTAACAAAATAACATATACAACTGGAGCCCCAAGTTTTGATCGATCACTATAATTAATAAACTGGGTTTTACGTCAGAAAAAAAGTTCAATGTAGAGTTGGGTTGAGTGGAAAACTTAAGTATCTAGGGACATCATCTGCTGAAATTCATGAAAATCGAGGAATCCATTGCCATCAAGATCGAAAGCTCGAATCATGGCTGCACATTCATCGTGAGATTTCACATCTCCTAATTGCCGCAACATTTGCTGCAACCCTTTGGGCGTTATGCACCCGCACCCTTTCTCAACCTCAAACATCTCGAAAGCACTTCTTAGAATATCCTCCAACTCATCACCATTATTGTCCTCTTGCTTCACAAGTCTCACGAAGTCCCCAAAATCAAGTGACTCGTCACCATCAGAGTCAAACTCATTGATCACCCTCTTTGCCACTCTATCATTCACGGACTCTCCAACGGATGCAAAATAATCGATTATTTCCTTGCTTGAGATTTTCCCATCTTTGTCAACGTCTAAGTGATCAAAAACATCTTTGAGCTTGTCATTGTTATTGTACACGTTGGATGACCTAACCGAGGGAGGTGCGGTGTCAATATCAGTAGCTGGTAATGACTTGGGTGTGGAATCTGTGGATGGAGTAGTTAAGCATGGAAAGCTTAACTTGAAGAAGAAGTTCTTGTTAGAGAACGACCATTTGGAGGATTTTGAGACAATGGCGGATGCCATGGTGTGCTTGTAAATTGTAATATTGTGCACTGCATGTGCCACACTTTACAATTACAAGGGAAGGTGTTGTGTTGGGGTCTCTTAATTATTTATATTTATATAGAAGAATATATAATTAGGAGAACCAAAGTCCAAAGCTGAAGCATTTTGCAAAACAAGGAGATTGTAATGTGATTGCTAGGAAATTGCCTGAGAGACCGACTTATTGCTCTGAGACTGGACTTCTTAATTTCAACGAGCTAGGCGGGAAAATCTTACTCCACTTCTTCTTTGCATCTTCCGGATATGTAGAAAGGGTTTACGAAGGTGGAATTGTCACACAAATGAAAGGAAAAACGGATGGACCTGAATGTCAACGAGAAGATATTTATAGGCGTGTTTGGATATACGTTTGATAAAAGTGATTTTAAATAAAACTGATCCTATAAAATAAATTTTGCTAGAATTGAGTTTAAAGTGAAGTGATTTATGTTTGGACGTTTTTATTTTGTAAGCAACTTTGATGTAAAACTTAGTGTAAATTTTTCAATCCAACGCAAAAGCTATACTTTTTGTAGCTTCTAGTCAGAATTGCTTCTAAAGGAAAAAACAATTTTACCCGATAGTAACCAATACTAAAATCACGTTTGACAGATGACAATCAATTTTGGAGATTCCAAAGTAAAACCAAACACGTACTAATATTGTGTTTGGAACCACGTCACAAATTTGATGTAACATGAAAATTATGGTTAAGGCTATGGTGCACCACCCACCAAAATGGTGCAGTGGTGCACCACCCACATGGCATTTGCTCAACCAATCATTTTTACACCTAACACATTTGACTTTCCTTATGATCAAGTGCTGAAATCAAAATTAGTACTCCCTCCGGACCTAATTATAAGAAAAAAAACATAACTTCACACTTATTTAAAATGTTAGTTAATTTAGTTTAATGGTCTTGATTTATGTTAAAAAAATAAGCTACAATTACTAAACTACCATTTAATTGTCTCGGGAATGTGTAATGATCTTGAAAAAGTAAAAGATGAATTGATTGGATTGATTGATTGTCTTGACTTTTTGAACACTAACATTAAGTAGAGTTGAATTGATTGTCTTTTGCTTATATTTGAGTCCACAAAATATAACTACTTTTTTTGCTTATTGTTGAGAGTCCCACGTCGACTAGAGATATAACTTAAGTAGTGCTTATAAGGCTTGGATAATCCTCACCTTACAAGCTGGTTTTGTGGGGTTGAGTTTGACACAAAGCCCGAATTTAAGATGGTATCAGAGCCTATCCTAAATCTGTTATTGTGCCAAGGCGTGCCATGAGGGGGTGTGTTGAGATGAGATCCATGTTATTCCACCCACATTAGTCTACACCTTACAAGCCAGTTTTATGAGGTTGAGTTAGGTACAAAGCCCAAATTTAAGACATATTTGAGTCTGGAGGGAGTATTTACAATTAAATTCAGTATATTTATGAATTTGCTAAATGGCCCCAAATTTTAAATACCAATACACAATTATTCTGCTCTTACAAATTTGTCTAAAACACAAACTCTGAACCCAAAAACACACATAAGTGAACACAAACTTAGAAGCCATTATCAACCCAAAAACACAAACTTTGAACACATCATGAACACCTTCATCACCGGATCTGGTGCACTGGAGAAGGAGGAGGCCGGATCTGGTCTTGGCGGTTGATGTCGCGGTCCAGATAGTGATATGGATGCCTGCGCACGACGACCGGCGGTGGTGGGATGCCAGCGCACCAGATCCGGCACTGCAAGTCCACACTCAGCCACCACGTCTTCTCTCCCTAATCTCCCCTCCAACTTCTTCTCCTCCGCCCCTCCACCCTGAACTGCCGCCAACATGAAACACAGATCTGCCATTACCAACCGAACACGGGCAAAAAATGTAGGAAGATGAAGACCAAATCTGCAACCAGATCCGTCGACCTCACGTACCTCCAGTGACGACGCAAACCTACTAGTTAAATGAACTCATTTCATTTTTATGCAACTTTTGTTGGGAGCAGGGTGATTAGTGCTTTCTCTTGTTTATCGGTATCGGGTTGCCGTGTTTGTATTCTATGGGTCTATCATGTTTTGCTCAGTTTTCTTTCCACTCCAGTGGTAACTAAGGTTTACAAAATCGGATCGGCCATCGAACCGATGAAGACAACGGTTCAAGGTTCAATGGTCCAACCGAGGTTGAACCGTGGTTGAACCGGTTATAATTAAATAATATTATTTTAATTTTTAATATAATATTTGTAACAATATTGAACAAAAAAAACAACATAACAACTAAAATTATTAAGCACGACTTTTTTTATTTTAAAATTAAACTAAATAAATATAAAAATATATGTTAAAATCATCTTCATAGGAAAAACCAACCCAAAATCTACAACTAGCCCACATATGTTAGAAAACAAAAGAATTGGGTTTTGGCTAGGATGACCCAAATCCTTTTATACTAATTTTTTTTTTTAAGAAACCTTCTGGTTCACTTCACTCTATGATGACCGGTTTTACCGGTTTTGAACCGATTTTTCGTTTTTCCACCGGTTCCATGCTAGGCCGGTTTTCCCTGTGAACCGGACCGGCCAAGGTCTCGATTCCCGGTCGAACCGGTCGGTCCGGTTCGATTTTCAAAACCTTGGTGGTAACACTTAATGGAAGATGGTTGATTTTGGTTTCGTTGGTTCCGTTGATGAAGTGTGAGGTTCTATAGGGGAGAAAGGAGAGACGGACAACGAATGTAATTTTGCAACATAATCAGATTTTTTAAAATCAAAATAACAATATTTTAATATTTTAATATAGGTAAAATTTGTAAATACAAATAATACAGAATATACTGTCTTTATATAGTTTGACTATTGTACATATAAAACCTAGAAATTTGAATTTTTGACCAATCCATGTGACAAATTGATTGGCCCAAAATTTATCACATCAATGATGTATCATTGCACTACTTTCATAAGGGGTGCATCATATGAGACTGTCATTTTGTTACTTATTTTTAATTTTAAAAATAATTCTTTAACGTTGTTTCAAATACACACTAATTAAATTTCAGGTTAGAAGAAAAAAAAAATGTTTCTAAAATTTGTTTTGCCTTGTAAAGAAGTTTGATTGTCAAATAAGGCGAAATGTTCTCTTGTCAATAAAATAGCCGTTATCAAATATTGGATAATGAATAATTAACAAAATTCTTTAATAATTAAAACTTAAAATAACATAATGTGAAAGGTGTGATGGAATAAAAAAACTTTCATTTGGGCAACACTTCATATACAATTGTGCATGGTTATGATTTAACCGGAGTTTAAACACGGTGGATTAACTGATGGGAAATATTATTTAGTATGAAACTGTTTTCATACCATATGTTGAATGTAATGGCCCAAATACTGAGCCTAAGCACCATGAGCTATATTGAGTGAGGTTACATGTGTTACTGACAGGAATAATATAGAATAATGATGAGTCAGTATGATGAGTCATAGAAGTTGTTAGCTGGTTGGTTAGTGGTTTGTTATATATGCAACCTGATGCAATGAATGAAAACAAGAAAATTATGAAGGAAGGCATTTGCTTTAAGGAGGTTACTCCCCTTATATAGGAGTGTTTTTATTTATTTTTACACTTTCAGCTATTTCCTTGTCAGGTATAATTTTTATACCTTACGTTGGTGCTTTCATTAGCTTTCTCATGCCTCCTCCATTCTTCTCCACCCCCACCATTTATGCTCCATCATCCAACCTTCATCTCAACCATGACGACACAATATTTTTTGATCCCCATCACCATTATGCTCTCAACCAGATAAGACAAAAAGACTTAATATCGGATTATTACTTACAATATGTAAATTTCACTATAAATTCTCGATGAGGTTGATGATATTTCCTGACCTTATAAGGGGGCGTGCCTTCCCCCAATCTAAACTTTTTTTTTGTAACCAAAAGAAAAATAAAAAAAACTAAAGAGTGTCAATGCCCAATAGTCTGACAAAAACTGTTGACTGAGAGAGTCAGTAAAATGCTGGACAAATTTAACTTGGGTCGGGTATGCCTATGCTAGGTAAGTGTCAGGCCGAGCAACCTCAACAATCTACATGGCTTACCGAAATTGACTGGACTGTTGAAGCTAGGCCCATACCTGATAGCCCAGATGGCTGTCCCAATTTGACTATCTTGTAAGCTGCCACAAATAACAAATAGACTATTTTTACTATTATACTCATGAAGAAATTAATCATCAAACAAATATTATAAATCCAAACAAATAAATTTGTATATGTATATATTTTGTAATTTATTTTCTAAAAATGATTTTTTTTACTCAACCAAAGGATACAATTATATTAAAGTTGCTTTTCAATAGACAATAAACATATACAAATATAAAACTAATTTTATTAGAATTAATTATAGAGATTAGTTTTTGTTCTTGCCAAAGATTTTTTATTTCTTCTAAGTATATTTTATCGTAAAGTAACCTCCTCTTCTCCATCTCTTCCATCTCAACTTATAGTGGTTTTTGTACTTATTATCATAATTGGGCCTCTTTACCCTTGGGTAACGGCCGTCGCCTTGGTAATCATAATCGGCCGGCCAACATTGATGTCTGCAATTACTCCTTATTCATAAGCCAGCCGTTTAATTGTCTCTATCCTCATCGTCCGACCTCTCTAACTTCCCATGTGACCTATTTAATCCTTGGGCCATAGGCTAAGCAAGAAATCGACCCTAAACATGTAGGCAGACTGCTTCTTGGTCCTATCTTTTTAGTGGATCCGTGATACATTCAAAGTCGGTCCGAGTGTGCAGCTCGGACAACCATAACAAACTGGACCTTCTTGTTTCTAAGTCAAGTCAACCTTCCTGTTTCTAAGTCAAGTCGGTCTTCCTCATGTATAACATGGATCCGAGTATTTACTCGATTGGCCCATAACAAATTTGATGTATTATTTGTGTAAAAAAAAATTACACCGTCAATCAAACACAAATTATCCTATAACTTTTATGATAGTTATGACAAGAGTCTAACATTTTTATTGATGTATCAATTTATGATTGGTTGACAATGTAAAAATTCTTTACATTAACATGCATACTAATTAAATTCTTAATTAAAATAATAATTGATATGTCTATGATCAATTATTGAAATAATTTAGTTTTTATAATTAATCCAAACACACTTTCAATCTCAGAGGGTCCAAACAAGCAAAGCAGCAATGGAATGGAAGACCAACAAAAAAAGAAGAGGAAAGCAAATTTGCAACATAAGCAAAGCAGCAACACACCCACTCACCAGCTATGAATGTGATGCCAATCGAAATCGACGCGGATAGTTTAAAAGTCTGTTGCTAGTTTATATCATCTAGCAATCGAAGGTATATTTACAATGACCATTGACCATATATAGATGTATACAAGAAATGGCACTATCAATTCGTGACATTATTTCTAACTTGATCATTATAAGAAATACTCCAGCGTTTGTTACTTACTACTCTCTGAAGCAAAATTGATATGGGCAGAAGAGATCTATCTGCCTTAAGTCCTTAACTGAAAAGAACACTGTCTGTAAAATACACTCTAACAGGTTACCAGCTCTTAATCTTTGTGATTGTGAGCGCAAATTATAGAGCCACTTTGGATACACTACAAGACCTTATTAGAACTTATCTTTTTAAAAGCAATGTTGTTAATTCGCACTTTTTTTTTTAACATTGATCTTTCCAACATACTTTAATGGATTAATTTCATGTGGGATCTATAATTTTTATATGGGACTCACTCTATTTAGTAGGACTCATGAAATTCATCTAATAACTCATTATGTGTTAAAGAATGTGTTGCTAACATTTCTCCCTTTTCAAACAAGTACTTATGTTTTATTAATCTTTGGATAAACTTTTTGTATCAACTTATGGCTTATGTAGAAGCTCTTAAGATAGCTTGTAAGGAAAGTACTTCAGACTGGCATAGCTAATGAAAAACTGGCACGTGAAAGCTATTTTTAGGTACCAAAAAAATTCAACAAAAATATATAATGATAATAATTTTAAAGAAGAATTTATTCTAAAAATAAATGCATTTATAAAGCATCTTATACGTTAAAAAAATTAGCAAAGTCAATTATTTGAAGCTATTTTTTTATTAGTGTTTAGATATTTTAATGATAGAGCAGCAAATAAATAATTATTTTAATGATTAAGTTAATTAGTTTTGAAAACAATATGACAAGGGTTTTTAACAAACTAGCTAGGAGCATGTGCAATGCATGGGTCTTTTGAATTATTATTTATTGATTAAAAATTTATTATGTATGTCAAATATGGTTTAATATGTAAGCAATTTCTTTATATGATATGCAAATTTGATATACAGATTTGACAATAATTTCTAATAGTTAGTAAATTTTAAAATACATTTAAAAATTAAAAATGTGTTAGAAAATGGGGTCTGGTCTACAACAAAGAAGAGAAGAACAAGTGACATGCGCATCCTCCTAGGCGTGTAAGAACACTAGGCTTTAGGTTCGATTCGCCCCCACCAATCTCTCCTCGTAGATTGGATGCAACGGGTATAACCGGCGAATCCCCTTCAGGATACAATGGAGAACCTTGGTTTGGTTTGCACACCCTAAATCAAGCGTATCGTCAATGACATTTTACAGAATAATAGTTTCTTTAAATCTCTCTGCGCATTAAGGGAAGAAAGGAAGTGATTTGACTTGCAGAAGTTTAGCCAATTTTCAGACATAATTCTGCATGCACAAGTGGTTCTATTTATAGACCAACTTATGCCTCTTGGTGAATGAAATAATCTTTCATGTATTTGAAAGAATGATTGCAACCTTTCATGAAAGTACACTTGATGAATGAACACATTTAATCATGAAAAAACACACCTATTATGAAATATTTAAAATCCATGAAGAGACACACCTATTGGTGTCCTTCAACCTCTTTCCAACTTGGTGTCTTGGACTTCCATTATTTTGGAAATCCCTCACAATCCCCCACCATTTTCAAAATAAACCCAAATCTCATTATTCCGGAAATCGCATGCTTTCAGACAAAGGTATCTTGGGGATTTGAACCTTTGCTTAGCAAGCCATGGTTGCACTCATCCCAAAATAAAGTGGTAGACAAATTTTGAACCAAATATTTATTAGAACAAGTGTCCATGACTTACACATGAAATCTCGGTACCATTGAACAACGTGATAGTGTGACATATTTGGTAAGGCCTTGTGTCGTGTATCATTTTCATGAGAGCTTATAGAGTCAAGCCCAACTCTAAGAAGCGGCCCCACTTCACTCTCATATAGGTGGACTTTACCAAAAGCAACCCCATAAATTGGGCACCTCAGCACATATATGTTATAGGTCCATTAAGAGCAAAAGCTCACCCTTTTCCTTTTGTCCTTATGGTATCCAAGTACTTTTAAACCTTGGGATGTATCTATTCGTCAAGTACTTACAATCACTCTCATAGTGTACTTTGGCCACATTGAACTCAAGAC
This sequence comes from Sophora flavescens, assembly GCA_030762895.1. Classification (NCBI taxonomy): domain Eukaryota; kingdom Viridiplantae; phylum Streptophyta; class Magnoliopsida; order Fabales; family Fabaceae; genus Sophora; species Sophora flavescens. The sequence goes on from CM061067.1 coordinate 14,367,372, forward strand.
TTGATGCTACTCAAGTGTGAGTTGGGTTTCCACCATTGGTGATCATGTAGATATGGGCTTAATTCCCATCCCTAATTATGTTTTTCTACATCAGTCGGTCCTTTCGTCAAAGGATGCAAGATTTCTTTCCGTCTTATAAAGACCTTGGTTATTACTCCATTTGCAATTAGTTCCTCGACATAACTATGTCTTAGCCCAATGTTCCTGGACTTTCCATTATAAACCTGACTATATGCTCTTGATATTGTTAACTGACTATCCCATTGTATGGATACTAGCACCATTAAAATTGGTATCTCATACAACAAATTTCTGAGCCATTCAATCTCTTTGTTACCTGCTGCCAGTGCTATAAATTTTTTCAGCCATGGTGGAACCAGCAATGCCGTCTTATTTCTTGAAACCCCAAGAAATAGCACCCCCACCAATTGTGAAGACTCAATTGCTTGTTGAAGCATGGTTTTCTGTATAATTTATCCAATTGACATCCATGTATCCTTCTAATTCTGAAGGATAACCATTATAGTTTTAACTATAGTTCATTGCCCCCAACAAGTATTTCAATACTCTTGGACAACATGCCAATGGTCTTTTCTTGGATTACTTGTATACCTACTTAGTCTCCTATAACATATGCAATGTTTGACTGGGTACATGTCATGGCATACATTAAATACCCAATTACTTTTGAGTATTCAAGTTGTGCTACTAGACTACCTTTGTTTGGTACTAAAGTAATGCTATGATCATAGGGAGTAGTGATAGGTTGACAATCAAAGTGATTAAATTTCTTTAATACCTTTTCTACATAGTGAGATTGGGGTAAACCTACATTCTCACCATATTTTATTATTCTAATTCCTAGAATCATATCAGCTACTCCTAAGCCTTTCATGTCAAAATTTCTAGATAAGAATCTCTCAGTTTCTTCAACCTAATCTAGATCAGTACCAAATATTAATATATCATCAACATATAAATAAATCATGACCCCTTTTCCTCCGTGGAATTTACTATAAATACAGTTGTCGGATTTATTTATTTTATATCCATTAGCTAGCACAACTTGATCAAACTTTGATCCCATTGCTTAGGATCTTATTCTAGTCCATACAATGACTTAATCAATTTTCACACTTTCTTTTCCTGACCAATAACCACAAACCATTCAGGTTGTGTCATACACACGTCTTCATCTATTTCCTCATTTAGGAATACCACATCCATTTGATGGATGACAATCTTATAGATGGATCCAAGTGCCAATAACACTCTAATTGAGGGAATCTTGCCACAGGTGCATATATATCAAAATAGTCTATTCCCACGTTTTTTTGTAAATCCCTTAGCAACTAGTATTTCCTTAACCCTATCAATGGTTCCATCTACTTTGATCTTCTTTTTGAAAATCCATTTACAACTTGTTGGTTTGGAACCAGATGGGAGGTCTACTAATCTCCATGTTTTATTCCCTATTAATTGAGTCCACTTCCTCTTGTATAGCTTCCTTCCAAAAAGTAACATATAGAGACTTCATTGCCTATTCAAATGTCTATGGATCACTTTATATAAAATAACATATATATCTTTATTTGATACAATGCATTCCGGATTATGTGCATTACTATGAACATTATCCACGTGACTTGGAATTGAGTTAAACTTATCTTCTTGAAAGATTGCTTCCCTAAACTCAATTACTATATTTACAGAATATGAGTCATTAGATTCTATAACCATGAATCTATATGCTTTGCTAATTTTAGCATAGCCCGGGAACATACATTCAATTCTCCTTTCACATAATTTATTTCTTCTGGTTCAAGAACTTTTACTATTACCCTACAACTTCAAACTTTGAAAAATTTTGAGAATGAGTTTTTCTATTTTCCAGAGCTAATATGGGGTTATTTTGTTCAATTGTTTTAAACATATTTACTATCTAACAAGCATTCAACATGGCTTCTTCCCAATATCATTTTGCTAGACCAACATAGGATATCATCCTAATTTTCTTTTCAACTATAATTTGTTATGGGGAATAAGGTGCAGTTGTTTGGTCAACTATTCTAGTAAACTCAAAGCTACTAGGGTTATACAATCATCATAACCTTATAACTCCTAAACATTTAATAAATGTCTTATAACAAACAATTTCAATTTACCCACACTATATAATAACATATATATAAGCATCGAAATTTCTGAATAACTGAGAGTCCTGTTATAATCTGACATTTATTATCCTTAACTTTGTTGACTAATAACTCGGTCATAATATTAATATCAAATGAGTGCAACATTCAAAACATACCACATACATAAATCAAATGAAATGGCACTAATCTTATGACATGACTGTTGGCCTGGTGGTTACTCTGCTTGCTTAAGTGTGAATGAGCAACCACGTCTACCACCAAACCAACACATCGCTTGATGGTATTACATAACTGTAATTTCTAATTATAGCAAAGATCTCTTTGGGTACCACACTTGCAACCAACCGGGTCAACCGAGACCCACTTTGCAGAAAAACAGGTTCACATGACCCATTCATCACCCACAGCATTTTCCCCCCCATTTTTATAACTTACCAACCCAAAATTAAACATGTTTTGTTGTCTCTATGTCTTGGATTCGTGTCTAAACGTGTTCTAATGTAAAACTACATAATTGTTATCATAGAAAACTAACAAACCAACGATCTAAAATCAATTCCAGTTTTCTATAACATTATTTCATGAATATTCATGTCTATCTTGACAACTTAGAACAATCTAAACAACATCCAAACATTTCTAATTTTTTACAAAGGCAAGAAATAATCCTCATCTTATATTTACAAAATCATGCACTCATAATATAAAAATATAAACTCTAAAATTAATTGGTTCTTGCATGGATCAAATCCATTAATGCATGCACTTGATACAATCATGCATCTAAGACTCTAATACCACATGTTAATTTTAAAATAAATAAAGAATTCCTTTAACATCTTACACACATGTATTTAGAATACCAAGTATAACATAGCCATGAAAGGTAATTGTGTACCTTTCACCATGGTCACAAATAAATATGTTTTTGATGAAGCATATGAGTTCTCATCTCTCATTGTCGTAAAAAGATCATTCATCTCTTTCTCTCAACGAACGTAGTTTCCATCCCCGAACCTCTCCACATTAACAATGTCAAATGTCATCTCCCTCCAATGTTGCAACCACAATTATATAACGAAAATCGAACCTAAAGATTGTTAGAAAATGGGGTCTGGTCTGCAACAAAGAAGAGAAGAACAAGTGACATGCGCACCCTCCAAGGCGTGTAAGAACACTAGGCTTTAGGTTCGATTCACCCCCACCAATCTCTCCTCGTAGATTGGATGCAACAGGTGTAACCGACGAATCCCCTTCATGATACAATGGAGAACCTTGGTTTGATTTGCACACCCTAAACCAAGTGTATCGTCAATGACATTTTACAGAATAATAGTTTTCTTAAATCTCTCTGCGCATTAAGGGAAGAAAGGAAGTGATTTGGCTTGCAGAAGTTTAGCCAATTTTCAGACATAATTCTGCATGCACAAGTGGTTCTATTTATAGACCAACTTATGCCTCTTGGTGAATGAAATAATCTTTCATGTATTTGAAAGAATGATTGCAACCTTTCATGAATGTACACTTGATGAATAAACACATTTAATCATGAAAAAACACACCTATTAGGAAATGTTTAAAAGCCATGAAGAGACACACCTATTGGTGTCCTTCAACCTCTTTCCAACTTGGTGTCTTGGACTTCCATTATTTTGAAAATCCCTCACAAAATGCTAAAAAAAATTAGCAACCACATCCAAGATTATATATTATAATTTTAATATATAAGGGTTAATATATCTTTTTTAGTTATCTTCATAAAATAGAAGTTGCTTATACAATCAGCACCAAAAAAAAAAAAAGTGCTTATACAATTATATCCAAACTTCACTTATCATTTAAATAAGTATTTGTGCAAGTGTGCATCTAAACGAAAAGTTAACTGATTTAAAAGTTGTTTTTAACATAATTTTTATAAATATAAGATTATTCTACACAAGTTCTTGTTTATACTATTCGTTCAAACATGGTTTACATAATGTGTGGTTTTCCGTCCGTTGGGAAAGTCCAAATGATTGTTTTAGCAAAAGCTACATTCCCAACATGAAATGTTTGATTGGTTCAAAGGAGGGGAGGGGGAGGAAATGAATTTTAATTGAGAGTGTTATGACCCAAGAAATACATAATTTGGACCTAAGCTAAGAGATCTCTTTCCACAACAAGACACAACCCAAATGGCTAATGGATTATGGAGTAGTTTAGGAATCTTTTATGCATATGCTAGAAGCATCTAGAATAATGATGAATCATATCATTTAGGAAAGTATCTAGAATAGTGATGAATCATTATGATAAGTCATTACTTTAGAAATGCTATTTATGTAATGAGATGAATGCAATGAAAAACAAGAAGAAAATTGAAAAAAAAAACATACATAAACTTTATACACTCTTATTTTACTGTTTTATTAGATAATTTCTGTTAGATATATTTCTTATACCTTACAGAGAGATAGAGAAATAATGATATTCATGTTTGGTTCATAAGTGAAGAGAAAGATTTTAAAACTAATTAACTTTTTTTTTTTGGGTACTAAAGAGGGTTGAGGCCAAACAAAAAGAAACTAAAAGAAAACAACGCCTGTTACGAATGTCCCATACAAATCACTATGAAGAAATATACTCAGCTTGAAGGGGGAGAAGCAAGCAGTGAAACCCATGTTCTTGAAAAAATTCTAATTCGCAATCCAGTCCGTATAAGCATTGTCTTTCCTATTATTGCGACCGTCCAATTCGGGAGTCGCGAAAAAGGGATATAAAAAAACAGAGGAGTCGCCACTAAAATTTTATTGGGAAAATCTTAGAAAACCCAATTATTTAAAGGTAAACTGATCTAAAAAGAGAGAGAGATGAGCCCGGGAGTCGGTTATGAGTAGGGAAGGTATTAGCACCCCACATCGTCCGTTTAAAAAACGGTACCTCAAGTTAATTGTGAAAAAAAAACATTTTAATAACATTTTTAAATATTTATTTTACCCAAAAAATCATTTACAAGAAAGTGTTATTTTTAAATTTTTAATATTTTAAATTTATATTATTTTTACATTTTAAAATTTATTGTTTATAAAAATCAAGTGAGGTTGAACATGGCACATGAGTCCACAGGTCAACCTCAAATCTAAGGGACTGAACATGGCACCGTGTCCATAGAGCATCCCTAAAAATAGAAAAGTTTAATTTTTTGATTAATCATTTTAACATAAAAGGGGATACAAAAAGAAGGGAAAATTTAGTTTTGGCTTGACAAGATGATTTATCTTGCTCCTACGTATTCCCGGGTGCGATGGGAAACTCAAAGCCACGTAGTTCTTTTGAAAAAGTTTGATAGGTTGGTTGATTTTAATTTTTTTTGATAAAAGACTTGATTTTGTTTTGATTTTGTTTTAAAAAGATTTTATTTGAGAAGAATTTTCATTAAGTTGTCACAACTCAGGTGTCCTAAAAGTCAAGGATTAACAAGACGTTATCTCATATAACTCTTTTATTTCAACATTAAAATATTTGCATTCTATAAAATAAACATATGTATTTAGATAATAGTTATGATCAAATAAAATAAAATTCTTAACTTCAAATAAAACATATTTTAACTTTGGACCAAATATCTAAAACCTAATAAAAGAAAGAAACCCAATAGCTAACCTATAGTTTATCTTTATTTTTAAGTTTGATTTACTTTTTATTTTTGACAAAAATTACACACTTATAAAAAAAAAGAAAAAAAAAGCATGCACATCATGATAAGCCCAAACAATAAGAGCCCAACCCAAATGATAAAACAAATCAGAAACAAAACTGAAAATCACCAGACAAGTTATAAACCTAGCTTCAGCAACGTTACCCCAACACCAACAATGTGCAGATGGAGAAAAGGAGAAGGCTTGATGCAGAAGGGTTGGCGGCGCGGACGGTGGCAGCCCTGAGAGCGTGACGGTCGAGCGGCGGAACGGCGAGCCGGTGGAGCTGGGATCGGGTCGCGGTGGCACGGGTTCATGGCGGCAGGGCGTGCGCATGGTGGAGGCGTCCGACGCGGTGAATGGCGGGGACAGAGGGGGAGCGGCGCAGCAGTCCCGCGTCCGGTGCGGATTCGTGGCGGCTGGGTTCTGTTTGGTCCCAGACGGTGGACGCACGGCGGCGGGGAGCAAGCCAACGGTGGTTCCGACCGAATCTGGAATGTGAAGTGTGGGGCTTTTCTGTTTTTTTGTTTTGTTAAGAGGAGGAGGAAGAGTTGAAGTTAAGAGGAAGAAGGAGATATGAATTGTGGGGCTTTTCTGTTTTTGTTTTGTTGCTGCTGGGTTGTTGAAGAAGAAGAAGAATGGGAGGAGAAAGATGAAGCAGGGAGGGAGAAGAAGAAAGAAAGAAAGAAAGAAAGAAAGAAAGAGAAAAAAAGAAAGAAAGACGGTTTTTCTTCTGATTTTTTCGTTCTGTAGAGTCTTTAGGTATTCTGTGTTGATTTGTGATTTGGGAGTGATGGTGGCTAGAGATTGGAAAGGAAAATATTGAGTATTTTTTCTGCTGCTGGTTCCCCCATCATTCCTTTGGTCACTGTTCAATATATAGCACCAGGGGGAAGAATATGCCAATTTTTTTTGTTGGGCAGCTGGTGGGTACAAGTATTGGGAAGCAAATCAGCCTTTGTTCCACCACCTTGCAGGGGCAGCAATGGGTGAGGATGGCTTGTACCATTGTCCCCCTTTTTCTGAAAAAGGAAGAAGAAGACAAAGAGGGGTACAAGCATGGGAGCTGTTTTTTTTTTTCAAATTTTTACTTCTTATTCTTATTATTATTATTATTATTATTATTATTTAACAAATCAGAATAGTAAAAGAAACAATTTTTTGTTGGGTTTGGGATAATGGGCCCAAAAGATAACTTGGAACAAAAACGAAAATGGGCTCCTTTTGATGATGTAATAGACCAAGAATAAAAAACATTTTTTGCAAAGTTTTTCTTTTTTTGTTAACAGTCTTGTCTTCTTTTTTTTTTCAAAACATTGATAAAAAAAATCCGAGCAAAATTAGGTGTTCACAGCTGCCCCTCTTTACTTGTTTCTTATTGGATAGTAGGTGTAACCGTAGTTAACCAACTATCATTATAAGAAACGAGTAAAGACATGAACTCCAATTTTGACCGGGGTTTGCTAACAAGTAAAAGGATGCATAATTAAAAGAGTCTACGGGATGGCTTGCCCATAGAAGCTCGAACAGAAAGATAAAAGAGCTTACGTGGTATGGTACCCGCTGAAGCTTGAACAGAAAGGTGGAAGAGCTTACGGGGTATGATACCCGCTGAAGCTTGACAAAAGATAGAAAACTTGAAGAGTCGATCATCCACTGAAGCTTGAAAAAGGTTAAAAGCTTGCGGAGTCAGTTATCCACTGAAGCTTGAAAGAAAAAAAAATTAAAAGCTTACAGAGTCGGTTATCCGCTGAAGCTTGAAAAGGAAATGCGAAAATCTTGCGGAGTCGGTTATCCGCTGAAGCTTGAAGTTAAAAGGTTAATAGCTTGAGGAGTCGGTTATCCACTGAAGCTTAAAACAAAAAGCTAAAAAACTTGTGGAGTCGGTTATCCGCTGAAGCTTGAAAAGAAAAGTTGAAAGCTTGCGGAGTCAGTTGTCCGCTGAAGCTTGAAGGGAAGGATTAAAAGCTTGCGGAGTCGGTTATCCGCTGAAGCTTGAAAAGAAATGTTAAAAGCTTTCGGAGTCGGTTATCCGCTGAAGCTTGACAAGAAAGGTAAAAAGCTTGTGGAGTCGGTTATCCACTGAAGCTTGAAAGAAAAATAAAAAACATGCGGAGTCGGGTATCCACTGAAGCCTGAAAGAAAGGATTAAAAGCTTACGGAGTCGGCTATCCGCTGAAGCTTGAAAGTAAAATAATTAAAAGCTTGCGGAGTCGGTTATCCACTGAAGCTTGAAAGGAAATGCGAAAAGCTTGCGGAGTCGATTATCCTCTGAAGCTTGACATGAAAGGTAAAAACCTACGATGTTTGTGCAATTTACTAGGTTTTGTGCTCACAAGAGATAAACAATTGCAATACATGATGCCATAAATGTCCTATATGCCTGATGAAAACCTCAAATGATTTCAATGCAACACAAGGAAAGCCTGTAATACATTACTATTTTTATTTTTTCATTGCTTAGGTGGTTTTTAGTATCACCCTTGACCCCTTAAGGAGTCGATCACAGACAAGCCCCGAGATGAACTAAAACAAGTCTTGTCTTCGTGGAGAATAAAGGCTAAGCACTTTTGAAAGGGTACACTTCCTTTGCAATGACCGTCCCCGTGCTTCTTGTCGACAGACCACAGTGCCCTTCGTCGGGAGATCATTTCGTTCTTTACGGCCTTTCGAGACTTTCAAAGAAATTCTAAATGCTTTCGAAGACACCAATACATGTTTCACATTCCAGTATATACTTATCATGATGAATACACACACAATTGACAAAAATTAAGAGAAAGAGATAAGGGTAAAAAGAATTGGGAGCCAATGTCATTATATTTGGACTGAAAAGGAATACAAAGCAGATATTACAATGGAGTATGGAATTGTAAAAGGTTGTGGAGTGGAATCACATCTCCTCAAGTGACACCTCTTTCCATGAATAGTGTTAGTATCTCGTACACCATATCGACTGCTTACTAATCAGCATCTGAGAATGTTATCTGCCCCAGCCCTCATGCATCTAGCCCACTGATTGCCCCAGTTCATCGGCTTGACGACACTTCCGTTGTTTATTTTATTTTTTTGAACCCTAACTTTTGCCTATACCGCCTTTCAGGTTTTCAGCCTAGCGGGTTGCTCTAACTTTTGCTTAGACTGTCTTTTCAGATTTTCAGCCTAACGAGCTTTTCTTTTTTCATTTTTCACTTTTTTTTTCTTGGGAAGTGCGTTCAAGCATAATACTTTTTGACTGGGTCTGAGTTTACAGGGAGTGGAAGATCTTCCCCATCCATCTTGGCGAGGATTAAAGCTCCTCCTGAGAAGGCCTTTTTCACAACATACGGTCCTTCGTAGTTCGGGGTCCACTTCCCACGATGATCCTTTTGGATTGGTAGAATCTTTTTAAGCACCAGGTCACCTTCCCGAAACTGTCGCGGGCGTACCTTCTTCTCATAAGCTCTCGTCAACCTTCTCTGGTACAATTGACCGTGACACAATGCCCCCAATCTCTTCTCTTCAATGAGGTTCAATTGGTCGAGTCGATCCTGAACCCACTCAGCTTCTTCCAGTTCCGCTTCTCTCAATACCCTTAATGAAGGGATCTCCACTTCCATCGGGAGCACTACCTCCATCCCATATACCAAAGAATACGGCGTTGTCCCTGTCGAGGTGCGAATAGAGGTACGGTAGCCGTGCAAAGCAAAAGGTAACATCTCGTGCCAATCCTTATATGTCACCACCATCTTTTGGACTATCTTCTTGATATTTTTATTAGCGGCCTCAACTGCTTCGTTCATCTTTGGGCGATAAGGGGAGAAATTGTGATGCTTTATCTTGAAGTTTTCGCACATTTCTTTCATCATCTTGTTGTTCAAGTTAGTCGCATTATCAGTGATAATCTCACTTGGCAACCCATAACGAAAAATTAATTCTCTTTTTACAAATTTGATCAGGACATTCCTGGTCACATTGGCATATGATGCAGCCTCACCCCACTTTGTGAAATAATCAATGGCAACAAGAATGAAGCGATGCCCATTCGAGGCTTTTGGTTCGATTGGACCGATCACGTCCATTCCCCACATTGAGAATGGCCAGGGTGCCGTCATGACATTCAAGGGAACTGGCGGCGCATGAACCCTATCAGCATATATTTGACACTTATGACACCTCTTTGCATAATTAAAGCAGTCTGCTTCCATTGTCAACCAGTATTGGCCAGTTCTCAAGATTTTTCTTGCCATTGCATGCCCGCTCGCATGTGTTCCGAAAGACCCTTCATGGACCTCCTCAATTATCCGTTTAGCTTCTTTCGCATCGACGCATCTTAACAATACCATGTCATGATTTCTTTTGTAGAGAATACCTCCATCTAAATAGAAACCCATTGCAAGTCTTCTTAGAGTTCTTTTGTCGTTTTCTGAAATGCCCGGAGGATATTCCCTTCTTTGGATGAAGCATTTGATGTCATGGTACCACGGTTTTTGATCAGACTCTTCCTCTATCACTTGACAATGTGCAGGATGATCATGACTTTCCATTTTGATGAGTGGTAAGTTCCTCTTGTCACTTACTTTGAACATCGAGGACAAGGTAGACAACACGTCAGCTAATTGGTTATCTTCTCGGGGAATATGATGGAATGTGACTTCATTAAACTGCTCAATCAAACCTTCGATGTAATCGTGGTATGGGATTAACTTGGCATCTCGGGTTTCCCATTCCCCTCTTAGCTGGTGGATGACTAATGCAGAGTCTCCGTATACCTCCAGTATCCTTGCCTTGGATTCTATCGCTGCCAGGATCCCAAGTGCACAAGCTTCATATTCGGCTATATTGTTTGTACAATCAAAGCAAAGCCTTGCGGTGGATGAGGAAATACTCATTTTCCGGTGAGATTAGTATTGCCCCGATTCCATGCCCCAATGCATTAGAAGCTCCATCAAATAACAAAGTCCACTTTTCTTTTTCTGGTGATTGCTCGCGATCGAACAAAGCCATTATATCTTCATCTGGGAAATCACATTGCATCGATCCATAATCTTCTACTGGCTGATTGGCTAGATATTCTGCGAGAGCGCTACCTTTCACTGCTTTTTGGGTGACATAGACAATGTCGTATTCTGATAGCAGGACTTGCCAGCGAGCAATTCTTCCAGTTAGAGCAGGCTTATCAAAGATATACTTGATTGGATCCATTTTGGACACCAACCAGGTAGTGTAACACAACATGTAATGCCTCAAACGGCGAGCCGCCCAAGCCAAGGCACAGCAAGTGCGTTCTAGCATTGAGTAGTTGGCTTCGCAACTGGCGAACTTCTTGCTTAGATAATAGATGGCATGTTCTTTTCTTCCCGACTCATCGTGTTGCCCCAGTACACAACCCATTGATTCATCTAGCACAGTCAAATACACGATGAGAGGTCTTCCTGGAACTGGGGGAACCAAGACTGGAGGCTCCTGTAGGTATTGTTTAATCTTCTCAAAGGCTGTTTGGCAATCTTCATTCCACGTCACAGCCTAATTTTTTCACAGCAATTTAAAGATCGGTTCACATGTCGCGGTCAGTTGGGAGATGAACCGGGCAATGTAGTTCAATCTTCCTAAAAACCCACGAACTTCCTTCTCCGTTCGAGGTGCTGGCATATCAATGATTGCTCGAACTTTTTCAGGATCAACCTCTTTTCCTCTTTGACTAACAATGAACCCCAGAAGCTTGCCTGATTTCACTCCAAAAGTGCATTTGGCTGGATTCAACCGGAGCTTAAACTTTCTTAACCGCTCAAAAAGTTTCTGCAGATTATCAACATGGTCATCTTCGGATCTGGACTTGGCGATCATGTCATCTACATAAACTTCCATCTCCTTATGCATCATGTCATGGAATAAAGCCACCATAGCCCGCTGATATGTTGCCCCAGCTTTTTTCAAGCCAAAGGGCATAACCTTGTAGCAAAATGTTCCCCCATAAAGTGACAAATGTAGTTTTCTCCATATCTTTAGGTGCCATCTTGATCTGATTATATCCTGAGAATCCATCCATGAAGGAGGATAATTCATGTTGGGCAGTATTATCTACAAGAACATCAATATGAGGCAGAGGAAAATCATCTTTGGGGCTAGCTCTGTTCAGATCTCGATAGTCAACACACATTTGAACCTTTCCATCTTTCTTGGGAACAGGAACGATGTTAGCAACCCATTGAGGGTACTTTACAACTTCTAGGAAACCTGCATCCAGTTGTTTCTTGACCTCCTCCTTAATCTTTAGAGACATTTCTGCTTTCATCCTTCGTGGCTTCTGTTTTACTGGAGGACACTCCGGCTTTAACGGCAGTTTGTGTTATGCTACACTAGGGTCTAACCCTGGCATGTCCATGTACGACCATGCGAAAACATCTTTATAATCCATCAACAACTTGATCAACCTACTTCACTCCTTTTCTTTCAGGGAAAGGCCAATCTCGACCTCTTTTTTATCATCTTCGGTTACCAAATTGATTAGTTCGCTCAGCTCTTCATGGGGGCGAATTTCCCTGGCTTCTTGTTCTACCAACCTCAATAATTCAGGAGGAACTTCCCCGTCATCATCAACAACCTCATCAACATGATCAATAGGACAATCAAAATTGTATGCTGAGTTATTAACACTGTCATTTTCAAGAGAGTCACTTTTAGATCTGCATTTTGGTAGTTATCAGGGAAAGATGAATGAATAACGGTTAAAGATGGGATATTGCATTTATTGGTGAGGAACGATGAATAAAAGCGAAAGTATAAAGAAAAGAGGTATAAGAACATAAAGATATTGAATGCATGCATTTATTGATAAGTTATACTGAAACGGAAACAAGTAAGCCCATTACAACAAAAATCCTAAAGCCTTGGGCAGAGCTAAAGGATAAGCATTACATAATTACTTTAAAAAGAACTCTACAGTCCTGGGGAACTCAATGACCTCCCAATTGTTGAGATCTGTATCCGGTGGGCATGGATACACCGAATTGACACCATGATCGGCGAGGTAATCATCTTCAACAGCTGTTGTTTGGTCCAGTAATGCGAACCCTACACTTCGGAAGCTTTGCCAAATGTCACAGACGGGAACCCTTTCAGCCTCGTATTCACGATTTTCCAGTCGAGCCAACCTCTTTCTTTTCATCTCTTCTATAACCCTTATCCTGTCAGCCTTGGTGGGTTTATATCCCAACCCAAACCTGTCCTTGTTCTCGGTGAGAATGAGGATGTCAGTGACACCATGGCTATTCTTCCCCAAACTGCTTCCAGGTCGGTATCCTCCTTCGAGCATAACCCTAGCCATCATAACAGATGCTTTAGATGACCGAGGTTTCAAGAGCGGAGCACCGTCCTCGACATAAGTGGCATTGGCAATTTCAAGCGATTGGAAAGCGGTCTCAAAAGCTTCTTCGGCAGCTTCAATGTAAAGGGTTGTTGATGGCTTACTCACTAACATATACTCATCTCCAGAAACAATTATCAACTTGCTATCAACAATGAACTTCACTTTCTGGTGTAGTGTGGAAGGTACCGCTCCAGACGAATGGATCCATGGTCGTCCCAGGAGACAACTGTAAGTTGGCGTAATGTCTATTACTTGGAAGAGTATTTCAAAGGTGCAAGGTCCAATCTGAATGGGCAATTCAATTTCTCCCATAACTTCCCTTCGGGTGCCATCGAAAGCTCTTACAATCATTGTGCCTGGCTTCATATGAGTTCCATCGAAAGGCAACTTTGCCAGTGTTGACTTTGGCATTACATTCAAAGAAGAACCATTATCAATGAGAACCCTAGCCATGACATGATCTCGACACTTCACCGAGATGTGTAACGCCTTGTTGTGCCCCATTCCTTCAGCTGGAATTTCGTCATCAGTGAAAGTGATATAATTATCAGCAATAATGTTACCCACGATGTTATCAAGCTTATCAATTGTGATGTCATGAGAGACATGAGCTTGATTTAGCACCTTTATCAGTACTCTCCTATGCGGCTCAGAATTCATCAACAAAGACAAGAGAGATATCCGAGCTGAGGTTTGATTCAATTGATCCACCACCCTGTATTCGCTCTGCTTGATGAACTTCAAAAATTCACTGACTTCTTCATCAGATACCTCCGTTTTATTATCACCCCCTTTGGTATCCATTCGGCCAGTGTTCCTTCAACCTTCTCTTTCCCTTTGCGATCTTTTTCTTCCTTTTCTCTTCCCTCCCTTCGCAATACCTTCGGAGTATAAATGCGACCACTCTTAGTCATTCCACCAATTCCTGAAATGTTGGTAACCACAGTAGTCCCATCGGAAGGATTGGGTTGAACCTGCATCTCATATTTCCATGGTACCGCTTTGGTGTCCTTGTAAGGGAAATGACCTGGGACTCGGATGACAACTGGTGTTAGCCCACTTGAAACCGGCATAGGCTCCTTCTCAGTATAGTGTATCACCACTGGCTTCGGAGCGACTTGCTCAGGAACCGATTGAGGATTAATCACAACAGTAAAAGGAGTTATCTTAACTGGAGTTGGGGAAATTGTAGATTCAACGACCATGTTAATGCCACACTCATTCGGTTCACAACCAATTAGGATAATCTTCATATCTATTAACTGTTGCACAACCTGTCGAAATTCAGCACAGTCTTCAATTGAATGCCTCATATTCCCGTCGAAGTCACACCTTATCTCTTCATCAAAAGTCTTCTCTTCAACCATTGAGGTTTGCACCAATCCATGCTTTTGTATCTCCCTTAAAATAACTCTCATGGGAGTTCTGACATCAGTCACTCGGCTCTTAAGAGTAGGTTCCATAAAGCTATCAATGGCATTGATACCCGAACCCCCATGATTTGGCATAGGACCTTGTGCCCTATTCGGAGCATCTTTCTAAAAGCTCAACCACTTAGCATCAATAAAATCTTGTACCTTAAATTTGAAAGCCCTGCAGTTCTCAGTGAAATGACCTATTGCCCCCGCATGATACTCACATTTAGCATTTGGGTCAAACCACTTCGGATAAGGAGGCCCCAATGGTTTCATTGGGATAGGAGTCAACACATATTTGCTTATAAGCTGATGCAGTAGCTCAATGTAGGTCATGGGTATCGGGACGAAATGTACTGGCTTTCTTTCCGAGTTGTACGGTGGTGTTGTTTGGCTGGTGTTTGGGTTTGGACCTAGGGGCTGGACAATTTGAGGTGGCATGGTAGGGTGTGTTTGAGGCTGAGAAGGGTATGATGGTCGGTAAGGAGCTATCTGTTGAGGATTTGGAAATTGTGAGGTGGCAGTGACGTATGGCTGGTTGGCTTGGTGATACGGAGGCGGTTGGTAATATGGGGCGTATTGGGCTTGGAAGGTGGGTGTTTGGTTTGGTCTATATTGGTTTGGTTTCTTTTGTTCAAAGGCTACTGCGTGTGCTTCTCCTTCTTTCTTTTTCACAAATGGGGCTCTCTTCTGGCCGTTCATTACTGAAGTTTCAGTGATCTTGTCATTCCTCATTCCACTTTCAATTCTCTCACCGATGATGACCATGTCGGAAAAGTTCGATGACACGCTTCCAATCATTCTATCATAGAAAGGCGACTGGAGGGTATCAATGAACATTGCCACAATTTCTTTTTCGACCAATGGAGGCTCTACCTAAATAGCCAATTCCCTCCATCGTTGTGCATACTCCTTGAAAGTCTCTATGTCTCTCTTTGCCATATTTTGGAGTTGCATCCTATCAGGAGCCATGCCAATATTGTACTTGTATTGTTTCAGGAATGCATCTGCTAGATCTTTGAAGGATCGGACGTGGACCCGTTCGAGATGTGTGTACCAATTTGAAGCTGCCCCAGTTAAACTATCTTGGAAGAAGTGAATCAAGATCTTGTCATCGTGAGCGTATGATGCCATCTTCCTTACATACATGGTCAGATGGTTTTGGGGACAAGTGGTTCCCCGATATTTGTCGAAATCGGGCACCTTAAACTTTGGTGGAATTACAACATTTGGCACCAGACAAAGTTCCGAAGCATCCCGCAGACCATAACTATTTACTTCTTCAATGGCCCGTAGTCTTTCTTCTAGCACCTCCAACTTTTCTTTGGATTAGGAATTCCCTCCTGACTGATTCACTGGAGTTTCACCGTACATATTCTGAGGGAAGGAGTATGGCATGTAGGAGGATCCGAAGTTTGGCATCATTTGAGTCCCCTGGGGTCCATAATGTAGGGTGTATTGAGGATTTTTTTGATTGGCAGAAAGTATCACTATCGGGGTGTTACCATCTGTAGGGTTGACAGTTTGTGCTTGTGGCATTTCGACAGCATCGATGGGGTATTGTGTCTGAGTAATACGTTCAGAGTTTTGGATGCCATCTTGTGGGTTGGGGGCCGTTGGTGGAACAAATCCATGAGGTAAGCCGTATGGGGGATTGTTCGGGTCAAATGAAAAATGAGTTTGGTTGCTTGGATAAATAGAGAGAGGCATCATGGCCCCTGGTTGGTTGAAGCCTTGAATAGGAATCTGAGTAAAACCAGGGGGAATGAGAGGTGTGGTCGGATGTCCTTCGTTCGAGGCTGGAGGGTTCCCCTCTGTGTTCTTTTCCTTCTGCATTGCTTGTAGGATCTCCATCATCTTAGTCATCTGATCCTTGATTTGACTGACTTCATCCCTGATCTCTTGGACTTCTTCTAGTTCTTCCACCATGGCTCTTGTTTGTGATCGAGTGCGATAAGGGTGTCTTGGAGCAATCGTTCAAAACCATACTGTTTTATTTAATAAAAGAAAGAATAAATGAATAAAATTAAAAGAAACAGCAGAAACCAATTAAACTCCATTTTTGACAGGAAGATCGTCGCATACACTTATAGCAAGAATACTCATCCTGCAATCAAATCTAGTGGTATAATTCCCTCTAGCTTGACTGCAGTTGATGTCAAGTCCAAGGGAGAATTCACTCCTCGATAGACCACATCTGTACTAGCAATGTTATTGTTTGACGATACCCATATTTTTACACAGAAAACACATCGTTTTTAGGGTAAAAATATAGTTGATGAAGTATCTAAGGGAGAATTCACTCCTCGACAGATATCATCTAGAAAAAGAGAGAGAATTCCACAAAAAATTGATGAAAACTTCCATTTCATTAGATGAATATTGCAATACAAACATGAGTCTTTGATCAAATAGAAAAACAATACATCGAGAGTTTTCATATTTTTAAATCCATCTTCGGGGACCGCAAAATACTATGTCAAGAGCTTCATCTTCTTTTTCCTGAATCCCTTTGCAGGCTTCCCAAAATGCTTGAAGAACTCAGTCACCTCTGGTGGTATCTGGAGGAAAGGGTTCTTGTAAACCTGAATTGATACTTCTTCAAATCGCTCCACCAACTGGGAAGTATGATATTGAATTCTACCAATCATGTCTTCATATTTCCTTATCCATGCTTCTTTTTCATAGATCACATCCCTTACAACCAATTTCCATCCCTTTACCCATTCTGCGTGACGTTGAGCTTCTCCTCTTTCATTTTCTTGCATTTTGGTCCTGAGCCAATTTTCCTTTTCATTAGCTTCTGCTAATAATTGACGATATCTGCCAGCTTCGTTCCATCCTCGATCAGAGTAAAGTTCGGTTTGGGTCAAGGATTCTTGTAGAGATTCAACTCTCTCCTTTAGTATTTGTATTGTTTCGACATGAATCCCTGCGTCCCACTCAAGCTCTTCTTTCTTCTTAAGAATTCTGGCTAGTGTGTTTTCTTAACACTCCACCTTTGCTTGCAACTCTTGAATCATTGCTTCTTTTTCCTTTCTTTCCCTTTTCATGCGACTTGGGGTTTCGTAGGAATCAGCATACTCATTTCTCAAATTCTCGATCTGTAAATTCAGTTTTTGCACCTGGCTTTGGAGTTTGACAATAGTTATTTCTGCAACTTGGTTCTTTTCATCCAAAACCCCCATCTGAGCTTTTAAAACTTCAATTTTTTCAGCATTTGATCTTCTGTAAGAGGATTGTTTTCAGCACTGGATGGAGGTCCCGGTTTTGAAGGACAGCCCCTTCTTGCCTCTCTCCATGCTTCATATCTTTTTGTTCGAGCTATGATCTGCCTTCCTAACTCATCACGCCCTTTTATGTGAATATTGTCCCATGTTGACCTTATTGCCATTGTCTGACTCTTGATGCTTTCACATTCTTGATATAGGAAATACGCTCCACCAAGCAGCTCTTTTGGGGGCTCATCTTATGTCCACCTGAGTTGACACATTACTAGAGCGGGTGAACATGACACACATCCTCTGGGTCCCATCAATGGGACGTTCGGGAAACTTCCACAACTGAATATAACTGAATCTCCATTGTACCATGGGCACATCCATCTAAATGAACGTGAGTCGACTTGATCAAACTCTTGCTTCCATTCATATAGCTTGTGTGACTTTAGCGGCATGCGAATGAATCCTTTTAATGGATCATCTGTTCTATCGATTTTGTTACCAGCATATAAGTGAGTCATAATCCAAACATATAACATTGGTGCACAACATCGCAACTTTCCTTGTCGATTCTGATGACAAACTTGTAGTGAGAGAAAAGTTTCAGCTAAGATAGCAGGGACTAAATTCACCCAATATTCCTCAACTCTGTAGAAGACGTCCATGGCTGATCGATCAATCACATCCGGAATAAAGGGAAAAAGCACCAGTCCGTAGATAAGGAGAGCCAACAACCTATTAAAAAGAACCCATTGTTGTTGTTGAGCCAACTCCCTAAGGTAACCTTCCAAGAATCGTCTCTTAAAGCCAATAGTGTTTCCTTTTTCCATTTTATCCAATTGTTCCGGTTTAAGTTCCAACAGACTTGCTATCTTCCCATATGCCACATATTGTCCATAATACAAATAGACACGTGATTCCTTTTGGATGGGCAATCTCAGCATGTAAGCATACTCCTCTATGGTGGGAGTTACATCTAGGTCAAGCAATTCAAAACATCTCAAAGTTGAGTTCCAATACTGAGCGAATGCACTTAGAGCGGGGGCATCCACCGGAATACGTAATAGATCTAGTATCCTCGCGTACTTGTTGTTAAAGTTCGAACATGCCTTTTCTGACATTTGTTGACTAATTTCCCATAAGCTCTGAACATCATTGAGTGTCACGTCGATCTTGATGCTCTTCTTGGAACTGCTTGCATTGCTAGTACTCTTTCCGATGCTAGGTCCTTCCATTCTTTGCTATAAGATTAATACTAAGGTCTTCATGTCAAGAAACACAAATAAAGAAAAAATTAGAAATGAAACACATGAAAATAATGCCCTACATGCTTCATGTTGCATGAGCCCTGGTAGGGTTGGGAACCCTATGTCGGGTATGCTGTCAATGCACTACCTTCACTATGACACGCCGCTTATTAAAAGTGCAATAATATTCGAACATGTCATTCGGGCTTGGAGCGACGATATGTCGCCCCCTTTTTTCTTTTTAGAAAACTTCAATATAAATATGTATGTGCATGGCAATTTATGTTTATGATGCCAGGAAAAAGAATGGAGAGAGAAAGAGTATGCTTCATTTGTCCTAAATTGGGTAAAACTTAGGGTTGGACAAACCTGAGGTAATGACTCTAAACAGGTTGGCTACTAAGTTTGCTCTATTAGTGAAAATTAGGTAGAGTCTAGACTTCTAAAAGCCATGGTTCCCAGATTGCCCCTATCCCGAAAGATAAGGATCCGATTCATGAATCTAGTCACAAGTAGGGATGAACCCTCTCAATATGACCATCCCATGATATCGGGTACAACCTGAGTGGTGAATCAACAAATATCAGGGAGGTACGAGACCTCTTCAATGACAATGTCGAGACACCGCCAAATCCTTGAGTTTTGAGCAAGCTCGGGTATGGAGCCAAAATTATGTGCAAGTTGTGATAATGATGTGTGTGATGGGAGCACACAAACCTTCACAAAAACCTACTAAAATAAAACTACCCCAAACCTGCAAAAGGAACAAACAAATACCAATACAAAAAAAAATTATCTACCCTAAGGTTGCAAGAATATACAAGAGCAGTTATGAAAGCATAAAAAAAGAAATAAAATGAAAAGGGTAAAACAAATATTTTCAAAGTTGTTAAAAAAAACTGCACAGCCAAATATGATAGGCCTCACTCTCAAAATTCCCCAGTGGAGTCGTCAGTTGTCGCGACCGTCCCATCCGGGAGCCGCGAAAAAGGGATATAAAAAGACAGAGGAGTCGCCACTAAAATTTTATTGGGAAAATCTTAGAAAACCCAATTATTTAAATGTAAGCTGGTCTAAAAAAAGAGAGAGAGATGAGTCCGGGAGTCAGTTACGAGTAGGGAAGGTATTAGCACCCCACATCGCCCGTTAAAAAAATGGTACCTCAAGTTAATTGTGCAAAAAAAAACATTTTAATAACATTTTTAAATATTCATTTTACCCCAAAAATCATTTACAAGAAAGTGTTATTTTTTAATTTTTAATATTTTAAATTTATATTATTTTTTACATTTTAAAGTTTATTGTTTATAAAAATCAAGTGAGGTTGAACATGGCACATGAGTCTACAGGACAACCTCAAATCTAAGGGACTGAACATGTCACCGTGTCCCTAGAGCATCCCTAAAAATAGAAAAGTTTAATTTTTTGATTAATCATTTTAACATAAAAGGGGATACAAAAAGAAGGGAAAATTTAGTTTTGGCTTGACAAGATGATTTATCTTGCTCCTACGTATTCCCGGGTGTGATGGGAAACTCAAAGCCACGTAGTTCTTTTGAAAAAGTTTGATAGGTTGGTTGATTTTAATTTTTTTTGATAAAAGACTTGATTTTGTTTTGATTTTATTTTAAAAAGATTTTATTTGGGAAGAATTTTCATTAAGTTGTCACAACTCAAGTGTCCTAAAAGACAATGATTAACAAGACGTTATCTCAGATAACCCTTTTATTTCAACATTAAAATATTTGCATTATATAAAATAAACATATGTATTCAGATAATAGTTATGATCAAATAAAATAAAATTCTTAACTTCAAATAAAACATATTTTAACTTTGGACCAAATATCTAAAACCTAATAAAAGAAATAAACCCAATAGCTAACCTATAGTTTATCTTTATTTTTAAGTTTGATTTATTTTTTATTTTTGACAAAAATTACACACTTATAAAATAAAAAGAAAAAAAAAGCATGCACATCATGATAAGCCCAAACAATAAGAGCCCAACCCAAATGATAAAACAAATCAGAAACAAAACTGAAAATCACCAGACAAGTTATAAACCTAGCTTCAGCAACGTTACCCCAACACCAACAATGTGCAGATGGAGAAAAGGAGAAGGCTTGATGCAGAAGGGTTGGCGGCGCGGACGGTGGCAGCCCTGAGAGCGTGACGGTCGAGCGGCGGAACGGCGAGCTGGTGGAGCTAGGATCGGGTAGCGGTGGTGCGGGTTCGTGGCGGTTGGGCGTTTGCGTGGTGGAGGCGTCCGGTGCGGTGAACGGCGGGGACAGACGCAGAGCGACGCAACAGTCCCGTGTCTGGTGCGGATTCGTGGCGGCTGGGTTCTGTTTGGTCCCGGATGGTGGACGCACGCACGGGGGGGGCAAGCCAACGGTGGTTTCGACCGGATCTGGAATGTGAAGTGTGGGGCTTTTCTGTTTTTTGTTTTGTTAAGAGGAGGAGGAAGAGTTGAAGTTAAGAGGAAGAAGGAGATATGAAGTGTGGGGCTTTTCTGTTTTTGTTTTGTTGCTGCTGGGTTGTTGAAGAAGAAGAAGAATGGGAGGAGAAAGATGACCCAGGGAGGGAGAAGAAGAAAGAAAGAAAGAGAAAAAAAGAAAGAAAGAAGGTTTTGCATTCTATAAAATATCAACAAAGAAAATAGCATATAACATACAGGTTGAAATTTTCTTAGTCACACATAAGTTTGACTTGTTTTACATTGAAATTATTATCAGAGCAATCTTACTTAAGATTTATCTGAGCAATTATAGCAACTATCAGAACATACTCATGTCCATGTATTATTTAAGATTCATATCATATTCATTTATATTCATTCTTCTATAACACATTTCTATCATATTTCTCATTTCTCCCATTCTCCCCCTTTTGTCAACATCAAAAAGGGTTATCAAGTGTTATTTAAGAGATAAGTTAAGGGCAATATAACATGTTAAGAAAATCATAGTAATGCAGCAAGCATATGAGACATACTCCACTTAAACTATTGTATCATCACTCCCCTGAACTAATGCTTAGTTAAAAGAACATGTATATAGGAGTAAAGACAGATTTAGCATAGACAGGTGATAAAGCACAGACAGGTTAACATTCAGACATGTCATTCAACAATGCAATGCATGTTTAGATTATCTTTAATAAATAAAAACCTTTCTTCTGCGAGGGGTTTAGTGAAAATATCATCCCATTGATTTTCAGTTTTAACAAACTTAATATCAAAGATGTCTTTCTGAACATAATCCCTAATAAAATGATGTTTGATTTCAATATGCTTAGCCTTATAATGCTTAATTGGATTTTTAGTTAAGCATATAGCACTGGAATTATCACACCATACAGATATGTTATGTTCATAAATAGAGTAATCCTCAAGTTGATGTTTTACCCATAAGAGTTGAGAGCAGCAACGAGCAGCAGAGATGTATTCTGCTTCAGCAGTAGACAAGGCAATGGTTGTCTGCCTCTTGCTTGACCATGTGACTAAACTTTCTCCAATGAAGTGACATCCTCCACTGGTGCTTTTTCTTTCTATTCCGTCTCCAGCAAAATCAGCATCACAATATCCCACTAATATGCATTCTTTTGATCTTAAATATAGCAAACCAAGATTAGTAGTTCCAAGTAAATATCTAAATATTCTTTTAACAGCCTTAAGATGAGATTCTCTATGATCAGATTGGAATCTAGCATACATACAGACACTAAATTGAATGTCAGGTCTGCTTGAAGTTAAGTACAGTAGAGAGCCAATCATACATCTGTAGACAGTTTGATCTACCTTTTTACCTTCATCATCTTTGCTTAGTTTTGCATTGGGTTGCATAGGGGTTTTCATGAGTTTAGCATTTTCCATTTTGTATTTCTTGAGTATCTCCTTGGTATATTTTTGTTGATGAATATAAATTCCATCACGTGTCTGCTTGGTTTGTAATCCGAGGAAGAATTTCAATTCTCCCATCATGCTCATCTCAAATTCAGCTTGCATTAGATTTGAAAATTCCTTGCACAACTTTTCATTAGTTGCTCCAAAAATAATATCATCAACATATATTTGAACTATAATAAAGTCCTTTTTAGAGCATTTCTTAAACAGAGTAGTGTCTACTTGTCCTCTAGTAAAACCATTATGCATGAGAAAAGAACCGAGTCTATCATACCATGCTCTAGGTGCTTGTTTCAAACCATATAATGCCTTTTTAAGTTTGAAAACGTGATCTGGTTTATCAGTATCCTAAAAAACATGGGGTTGTTTAACATACACTTCTTCAATTATACCATTTATAAAAGCACTTTTTACATCCATTTGAAACAGGGTAATTTGGTGTTGTGCATCATATGACATTAAAATGCGTATGGGTTCTATTCTAGCTACAGGTTCAAAGGTTTCAGTATAATCAATACCTTCTTGTTGGTTATAGCCTCGAGCTACTAACCTTGCCTTATTTCTGACAACTTTACCATCTTCATCCAATTTGTTTCTGAAGACCCATCTTGTTCAAATAACTGAGTTGTTTTTAGGCTTAGAGACAAGAGTCCAGACATCATTTCTGGTGATCTGGTTAAGTTCTTCTTGCATAGCGAGAATCCAGCTTTCATACTCAAGAGCTTCTTCAATGCGTTTAGGCTCCAAATCTGAAATAAAGGCCACATTGCTTGATTATCTAAATGTGGATCTGGTTCTTACTCCTTCAGAAGGATTTCCAATAATAAGATCCTTAGGGTGATAAGTGTTTAACTTCCAATCCCTTTTGAGATCATCATGAAGATCTTGACTTGTCTGCTGACTCGTTTGTTCCACTTGTCTGTCAGCCTCGGCACTGGTTCTATTTTGGTTAGATCGGGTTGTTGACTTTCTGGCTTGTTTATATCAAGACCTGTAAGATCATCTTCTAGATCTGATAGTTATTTATCAGTCTTTAATCCATCATTGAATTTAACATGAACAGATTCTTCAATAATACAAGTTCTTGAATTCTAAACTCTAAAAGTCTTAGACATTTCAGAATAACCTATGAAAATACCTTTATCTACCTTAGAATCAAATTTTTCAAGATTATATCTGGTGTTCAGAATAAAACATTCACATCCAAAAGCATGAAAATAAGATATGTTGAGGCTTTTTCCTTTCCACAATTCATAAGGAGTCCTTTTTAGAAAAGGCCTAATAAGTATTTTGTTTTGTACATAACAAGCAGTGTTTACAGATTCTGCCCAGAAGTACTTGGGGAGATTATTTTCATTGAGCA